>CM042476.1:72344208-73582333 GCA_023621385.1 Quercus gilva
CTCAGAGAGAAGTTTAAGAATATCAAGCGAATTCTCAAGTCACATGTGTTTTCTGATTTCTCCAGGTAATTGGTCGTTATGGTTCTTCCCATATTTAAGAACCAGTTTTATCTAGAAGAGCTGCATTCTTGTCATTTGCATTTTTCAAAATCTTTACTTATTACAAAATATACTTATTTAGACCTAGTTACTTAAACAAGATAATAGAGGAGGGAAGCATAAAATGGAAAGACACATGCACTCATGTGCACACAGCCACTCTGATTAATAGATTCAGATTTCATTTAAGTTGCTAATGAAAGAAAGAATTTCTGAGGGATAGTCAACTTCAGGGACATCCACAGTTGATTTTTTTATGTAAGTTGTGACAGTAAGAATATTGATATTGACAAGCAATTTTAGTTCTACAAGTTTTTCTCTGAAGTGTCTTCTTGGAATCATCTCCTCTTTATGCGTCTTAAATAAACATAATTTCCCAGGAATCCATCTAGTCTTTGTTGCTACAAATATGCTATCTGTACTTTTTAAGGTCCTCCTCTGTTCCTGTTTTAATCTCAGCTTAGGTACTGGAAAAGAGACAGAAGAAACTAATTTGCTGCAGCAGCTATCTGATGCTTGCTTGGTTGTTGATTCTTTGGAGCCATCGGTAAGGGAAGAGTTGGTAAACAATTTCTGCAGCCGGGAGCTTACTTCTTATGAACAAATTTTTGAAGGAGCTGGTATGTCTTACTTCCTACTTAGTTATAGTTATGCTTTCTTTATGAGGAAATCACTGCAGATATTCATTTTATTTGAACTTTTCAATTTTTCTATATCATTAGAGCTAGCTAAGTTGGATAAAACTGAAAGGAGATATGCATGGATAAAGCGCCGAATAAGAACAAATGAAGAAATTTGGAAGATCTTTCCTACTTCATGGCATGTTCCTTACCGCCTCTGTATCCAGTTTTGTAAGAAAACAAGGTATGGTATCTATGCATCTTTGACATCAAATCATTTTTTTTTTTTTTTTTTTAAATTAACATGAGTTGAGTGCTTCATGGATAGCTCAATAACTTTCACGATTTTCCAAACTTTACCATAGAAGCCAGAACCTTTTTAAATTTGTTAGCAGTTTTGAATAATATTTGGAAGAGAACACTTTAAAATATCAAAACCTGGGAAAAGTGATGTTTGGACATCAACATGGGTGTTGTCAGTTGTACAAAGTTTCAAGTCTTTTGACCTATTTGCATGAAGAAAACTAAATGCTTTGTACCATTTGCTTGTAGTATAACATGTAATTAGAGATAAGATTTTTTCATTGTAATGTAGTGGATAGCACGTCGTTTCCTTTTTTTTTTTCTTCAGATTTAGTTTCATTTACATTCTTCACATTAGTTTCTCTTACGCGGGTTTTTACCAACACTGGTTGAAATAAAATTTCACCCTTTACCTTTTACTCACAATGTAAATGCTCTACCATTTGAGGTTTTTTAGACAATTTCAGGGACTGATACTGGGCAACTGATATCCTGATTCGGACATACAACAAAGGTAGGTTTGTGGAAAGAAGTTTTGCTTATTCCAGCAGGGAGATCAGGTATTGGTTAGGGTGGTTTTGTTGTCTTGGCACAACCACCGAAGGGAAGCATGACAAATTAATTTTTATTGATGGTAATGAAAAATTTTATTAAAAAAGAAGCCAACCCGACTACATTGGGGATGTACAGTGGGGGCAAAAATCAAGAACAAAGATTACAATGATCAAGTAAATCAGTAATGGAAAAACAAGTAAAATGCGACAAAGCCACACTCCAAACAAGGAGAGTATGGCAAAAGAAAGACTTAATGGAGGCAAGTTGGAAACAATGGTGACCCGTCACAACCAATGGCAAAAACTTTGGGGAACCCTAATCAAGGCAGGAATGGAAATTTGGGAGGGAATAATCGAAGGAAGATTTAGTGGTATGACTTGTGAGATTTTGGGAAAGAATGGAGGTACGATAGAAGGATCTGGAATTTAAATTTGAAAGGTAAAAACTATTCGTACTGAGGTAGGGGAACACTTGTGACTGCTAAATTTTGGGTCCCCAGAACCGTAGTTGTAATTACTAAAGCTCATAACCAGCCTATTATGGAAGCAACGGTTCAAAACACATGACTCAGTCTGGTTGTTAAGTGAGGGGGGCCTATTTTAGCACCAATCAACATCAATAGGGGGTGCCTTAAAGATAGTGTTTTAGGCAGAACGCCAATAGGTTGGTTGTTCAAGAACTGTTTAAATTTCTGGTCAGAGACTCTAGGCTGGGGCTGGAACTTGACAGTACTTTGTAATTTATCTTAGAACATAACTCAATTGAGCTACCTATAGAGAGAGGGGCGTATACTTGGTTGAATTCCACTACATTAGTCAGTTGGTGCTGCATGTGTAGGTACAGTGGGGAGTCCATGGACTATTTGATGTTGCATTGTGATTTTGCATATGCTTTGTGGACATGTTTTCTCAGTATTTGGAATCCAACGGGCAATGCCAAGAAATGTGGTTGGGGCAAGAATATTTTTTTTGTTTGGAACTTAGCCCCTCTGTGCTTGTTGTGGACTTTATGGAGGAGAGAAATCATCGTATTTTTGAAGATGTGAAAAATTCAGTGGTTAAACGTACTTCACTAGATCAATATATGAGGGTTTCATATTTTGGGTCATAGTACTAATTCCTTTGTAAATCTCCTTGATTCTGGTATCATTTTATTTGTAATTTATTCCTGTTGTGCCTTTCGTGGATACCTTATGTATACTGTACATACCCTGTGTACACTAGGTAATTGCTCATTTTTAATAAAAACTTTTTACTTATGAAAATAATCTATCCTTTACACTCATGCTTTCAAGATATTAACCACATCTAGGCTTTTGAGGACTATCAGATAATGATTTCTACTCTAGGGTAATATCATGTAGAACCTAGTTTGTGATAAATGGTTGTGTTTTCAGGAAACAACTTGAGGAGATCCTTGATAATATGAAGGAAAAACCAGATGTTGGGACATTATTGATGGTAAGCCATATTTTTAAACACTTTTTAATGATGGGCATAATTAATACTACTATGGCCTGTTTGTTTTTATTTTTCGAGGTATTTTTGATTCATTCACTAATCAATTATTCAACCTGATTGTGAGTTTATTGATATCTCAATTTATTAGATAAATTTAATCTTTTCATATATTTTTCCATTTTTCTTCGATAAGGAATTTTGTCACATCCTTAGACTAACCAAATGCTATATTGAGCTTAAATAATAGATTTAATCAACTTTTAAGGTTTGACCACTTGAAAAATCCATATTGAACAGGCATACAAATTATTTCTTAATTTTTACATTTACATGAGTGAAATATGGTATAAGATTGAATTAGATAGTTTAATCAATGAATGCGTTCTAATTTGTAAAAGTGCTATTTTAACTAATTGTTACAGATACTTTAATGCATCTGAGGATTTAATTTAATTAACTGATATTCTATCATGTTTTCTTCCACAACTTCCATATGTTACTGCTGCTTGCAACTCAACTTCATCTTAAAACTGGTTCTCAAATGCAATTTGAAATATTTGTTGTCCCCTTGCATATAATTTGATTAGTTTACTAGAAATCTTCATTGAATGCACTTTAAGAATTCTTTGACATTGCAGTTGAAATTTAACTTTTATGGTATGTTTTTGGGGCCAGTTGGGCTATATATTTGAGATGTTTATGCTGCATTTGCCTCACTAAAATATTTTTTCTTTGCATCCACAATTATTCTTTGACAATTCCATTGCAGATTTACAAGCCGCAGGGGTGCATATTGGGCAAGCTAGCTTGTACCAATCCCTGCCTAATTCGAACTTGGGCAGCTTGGTTTGGGGCCTTTTAAGGTTAGGTTTGACTTGGGCTCAGCCAGAAATAAGTTCCATCTAGGTTAGAGTTGAGGTCCTTGAACCTGAATCCAGTACTTAGTTCAACCCATAAGCATATCCCTTTAGCCAAATCAGTTGATGTAATACTTTTTTTTTGCTGAATGATGAGTATTAGTGATGTCAGAAGAGTTCAGGGCTTGGTCCATCTGCTCTCCCTGCCTCCAAGATGTTGATAGGAAGAATGGAGATGAGATGGGCCTTGAAACTATTACAAAAAGGAGCCCAGGAAGCAAGGACATGGGCAGCACGATTGGCTTGTCTAACAACAGCTGAAAAAGAGCAAAAAATTAAAGGAGTGTCACCCTCAAAAATAATCTTGTCCAAACCCAAAAAATGTGCTGATGAGACTGCTAATAGTGCAGCCTTAGCTTCAACCCTTAATGGATCTCCACTGACTTCAATACCTGTCCATGCATTGATACATTTCCTTAAATGATCACAGCACACTGCAGCAAGGAATAGATTGTCTGGTAGTATTAGGAGTTGGGTTTGGGAAATTGAGGTATGCATATTTTGTTTTGAATTTTCCTGAACTGTTTGGGACCCAAATGAATTTATCTTGTGATTGTGTTGGGGAAATGTGGATATTACGGATTTTTCTGGCTGTTTGTGAGTTGAATACTGGAAATTTTCTGTCCCATTGGAAGGAATTGGGGTTAATGAGGTCAGACACTCTGTGGATGTCATAGCTTGGTTGTGCCGGGTTTGGATTTGGGATGAATCCATCAAGTGAGGGAATCCAAGGGTGATCCTGAATAGGTGTGTGTCTACCATTACCAATTTTGGTGCATATACCTTTCTTGATGATGAATCTGGAATTAAGGATTCCTTTCCATTGCCATGAGCAATTGGTGGTTAACTTGCCTTGCATGAATGGGGTGCCTTTTAAATATTTGTTGTTTAGAGGGAAGCCCATTTGTGCCTGGATTCTGCGGCCATACTCCACCTGAGTTTGGTTCGTTTATATTTCATATCTAGATATTTTTATTATTTCTATAACAGTATAACTTTGTTTTTTTCTAACTTGGGTTTTTTCTATGAATCTCATGTTTATGATGCTTCTGTTTAAGGTTTGTGTTTGAAGTATATCAAACTTAATCTTATATAGTTGCAATTCTTTGATAGTCATTAAACTTGTGTTTTTTCATTATGATTAAACCAATCAATTTCAAAGTAAATCAGTCTTAATTTTATAATTCTTTTTATTAACAGAATAAAAATTTATGTTGTAATTTATAATTTTGGCTTGGATTTAAGTTCCAGCTTAGCCTAAACCAATCCCAACTGGACCTGAAGATCAACCTAACCCAGCCTAGTATTAGAAGCTAGCCTGACTCCAAACCTGGTCCCAACTTTTTATGCAAGCTGGCTCATGTTGCGTGGAATGGGCTAAAGGACAGGCTGGCTTGGCCAAGCAAAGTGTGCCTGGTTAAAACCTTGAGTTGGCCTCCAAACTGGACCAACCAGCCTAGTTGCAGCCTTATTTGTTTTTTCTTTATTGGTAATTACAAACCTACGACTCCATCCTCCACCTTGCTCTTACAAGGGGAGGAGGTGCCATTTGAGATAGTGCATTGGCAAGTTGCAAAGTTGATTAGAGTACCTATCATTTTTTAAGTACCAACCACGAATATTTTGATTTAGGATTATTGATCCTATCCCATATGAGGTTCCTTGTACTTTTTAGTTTTAAGTTGTATCTGTTACATCTTTTGTCAACATTAATTATTGAAGGACATAAATGCAGAACTAAACCAAATCACTAACATCTTGCAAAACTGTTATTTAACGCTTAACAATTTGTTATTTTGTCTAGAAAAACTGAATTTTAATCTAAATAGCAGTTCAAAATTAAGTTAGTTTATTTTTCTGGAGTAGTTGAGAACTATACTGAACCTAGTTCTTTACTTGCCAGGCACTTGCTTCCTATGAAGATGCATGCTTGAGACATCTCTATGTCTATAGGTTTTTTGTGTAGTAATCATAAACTGGTTGGAGAAAGAGTGAATTCCCTTTTGGAAGGAAAAGTCAAGGAAGGATAAAAAAGGACTCTTTGGCTAGTAATTTTCAAAAGCCCACACAGTTTCTACGAGGCCAACTAATTACAAAAGCAAACATAAATTTCTACTAGTCCTACCATCAACAAACTCAAATGTTCAATTGCCCAATTTGAACTGCTAAGGAAGAAAACAATAAGTTTGGATTAATAAGGTGCTTTAGGTGATCTCTGTTGAGGTTATATGGAATGGAAACCTTAGATGGGCAGAAAGTTTCTATTGAACTGCTGCAACTTAATTAACTTGAGTATTTGCCTGAGAAACAATGTTTATTGTAAATGCTTGTAACTTGTTCTTTGGTGGTGTGATAAATGAATCGAAAGTTGGCTTTTAAGATTCACATGGAACCCCCCCCCCTGATGCGGGAGAAACAAGAAGATTATTATTTAGTATTATTTATGTTTGCAAGCCCATTGTATTTTTATGTTTTAGGTCCTATTAGTTTATTGGGCTTTTAGTTATTGAGCTTTTAGTATTTTAATTTAGAAGTAAGGTTATTTTTGTAATAAGGCAATTAGGGTTTCCTAGCCAATTAGAACTAAGGTTTAGCAATCCTATATAAGCAACCTATTGTACTCCTTGAGGAGATAGTTGATTTTGATGAATGAAAACAATGGCCGTTTGGTGTTTCTTTTGGTCTGGTGCTGACTCCAGGTCTACCCTAGGTGCTGACTCCTAGTGGTTTTCCCGCTTGGTGCTGACTCCAAGCAAGGCCTAGGTGCTGACTCCTAGGTCATATCCCTTTATTTTATTGTTATTTTAATTTTGTTCTGGTTGTCCTGCGTCAGTTTTGGTATCAGAGCAAACACCGATCTGTCGTAGCATCACCGCAGGAAAGAGCCAGAAAATCTCACCCATTAAAAAAAAAAAAAAAAAAAAGAAACAGATTTTGAAGCCAACCAAAAACCTCAGATAAAAAAAAAAAGGCAACCCATGCAAGCCCATCAGCCACCAGCTGCCGGAACCCACAAATCAACAGCCACCGCCCCAAAACCCAACAGCCACCAGCTGCCAACCCATTATCACACTTGACCACTGCCGCTGAGGACGTCGACCACCGCCGTTGAGGACGCCGACCCACTCCGATGCCAAGGCCCGAGACAGAAGCCGCCACTCCCCATGCTTCGTGCTGCCGCTGTCTTCCCCGACGTGCACTGCCGCTAGTCATCGATCCCTAGCACCGTCAAGGAAATCGCAGAGTAATTGTTTTCCAATTTTAAGTCCGTAGCTTGTTTCTTTAGTTTCTATAGTGTCTTTCTAAGTGTGTAGTTTCTTTCAAGTTTTAAGTCCGTGTACTGTATTTTGTTATTTTTTCATTTAAAAAAAAAAAAAAAAAAGAAAAGAGAAAAGAAAAGTCAAAAGGAAGGAAAAGAGGTAACATGTTCTGCTGCCAGCCCAGTGCATGTGTTGGGCCCTTAAGTTGCTTATCCACAGATCTATTTTGTGCAACCAGACCCACTCATTTGAGGAGCCAAGCCTCTGACTGTAGTGCAGCAAGTTGGCCACTGACAAGGAGAAAATCACAGTAACTATTTGTTGAGGCACTATTTTAGAGAATCATGGTAATATTAGATGCACCTTATTTTGATGGTGATACTACTTATCCACGAGATTTTATCAACTGGATAAATGGGATGGAGCAATTCTTTGAGCAAGCAAATTGGGCAGATAACAAAAAGGTTAGGTATGCAAAGATGAAGTTAAGAGGTCACGCACAAAGGTTTTGGGAGAAGCTTGAATATTTCCGCTATCTGGATTATAAACCTGCCATTAGTGAGTGGGAAGATATGAAAGAAAAGCTTTGTGATGAGTATTTGTCACCATACTATCGAGCTAAGTATCTACCCCAATCTCAGTGTGGTACTTTTCCAGCTGAATCAAGTACGATGAATTCTCATCCTCATCCCATTTCATGTCCTCAGTGCACTTTTGAACAATCTATCAAGGAATTAAAGGAATTATCTGTAAAGCTCATGAAAAATGTTCAAGACGTGATTGCTCAGATGAAACAAAAGAAGGATCAAACCGATTCAATTGGGAACTCAAGGATACTAGATCACAATGAACTTATTGTTGCCCCCATGGAAGACAACATTGATGGTGATATCTTGGTCGTGGAGAGTCCTCCAGCAACAGCAAAGCCTAATGTTGACACAGACATACATGCCTCGACAAGTGTTGCTTTAACAAGCGTGCAAGAAAATGAATCTATTGAAGAGCAGCAAGGTGAAAAGATGGTGCCTAAGGAGAGTATTATGTTAGAGGGTGCACATGATGTGAAAGTTGAAGTTGTTGAATGTGCTTTTGATCAACCCTCCACAGTCCTTGAAACCTCCACAGTCCTTGAAGATCTACATCTTGGTGAAGTCGAAGAGGTTAAAACTCCAATGCTTCCTATGGTTCATAAGGTTCAAGACGAGATTATACTGATTCCACACATTGATTTTGTTATTCCAAATGAGTTTGATGTGGTGGAATTCAAGGTTTTTCTTTTCCCTGTGCTCCCTAAGGTGATTCTAGATTTGAAGCAAGTGTTACTTGTCCGCATCCTAATCCTTCAACACTTTAGAACTCGAGGTCGAGTTTTCTCCAACCAGAGGAGAATGATGCGGGAGAAACAAGAAGATTATTATTTAGTATTATTTATGTTTGCAAGCCCATTGTATTTTTATGTTTTAGGTCCTATTAGTTTATTGGGCTTTTAGTTATTGAGCTTTTAGTATTTTAATTTAGAAGTAAGGTTATTTTTGTAATAAGGCAATTAGGGTTTCCTAGCCAATTAGAACTAAGGTTTAGCAATCCTATATAAGCAACCTATTGTACTCCTTGAGGAGATAGTTGATTTTGATGAATGAAAACAATGGCCGTTTGGTGTTTCTTTTGGTCTGGTGCTGACTCCAGGTCTACCCTAGGTGCTGACTCCTAGTGGTTTTCCCGCTTGGTGCTGACTCCAAGCAAGGCCTAGGTGCTGACTCCTAGGTCATATCCCTTTATTTTATTGTTATTTTAATTTTGTTCTGGTTGTCCTGCGTCACCCCCCCCCCCCCCCCATCTCTCTCTCCCCTTTGTTCATCCTTTGTCAGCTCTTCACTTTCTTTATTTGATAATAAAGATGCATTTTATTGCAAAGAGACTACTCCATGCACAAGGAACACAGAGGTTGCCTCTTCACTTTCCTTGCAAGACAGGGCACTGTGTCTAGGAAACCAAGTTGTTCCCCATCAGTTTTGCTTAAAATGATGGTTGTAATGATAAATATCACATGAAGCGTTCATTATAAATTGTATACTGCAACCTGTCCCATGATCATTTTTAATTTCTCGTCTTTTTTCTTACATTGACATTTTCCATGCTGGGGTCTTGTTTTAGGCACTACAACGTACTCTAGAATTTGAGGATGAATTGGCTGAGAAATTTGGGGGAGGAACTCGTAGCAGGGAGATAGGTAATGAGATTGAGGAAATTGGTACAGGCCAAAGTTCTAGTCAAAGCATTTCAGATATTCGAAAGAAGTATGAAAGAAAACTGGCTGCTCATCAAGACAGTGGGACTGAAGTATGCATAATAAATTGCTTACTATGGCTGTTTAAAGTTTGTTTAGTAAAAATCTGGAACAATATTAGAATATATTGTCACCTGTTACTCCTTTTGATATTTCTTTGACAGGAACATGATCGGAATAAAGATCTGTCAGTGCCTGGAGCTGGGGTATAATTATCTGTTTATCTTTGCTCTTGCATGTAATATATTGATAGTATGAGCATTGCTATATAGCTGAAACATATCTAAGTTCTCCAAATCTACATGCTGCATTCAGCTTGAATGTTTGTTCAGTCATATTCACCTCTTTAGTATATATCTATCCAAGTGATTTTAATCATGGATAGGATTTTCTAACCTAGCTACTTACATTCCTAGTGCATGTTTAGTAGCCCTGCAATCTCTTTAAAACAAGTAACATGAAACTTGACTTTGAGAAAGAAATTCCTTATATTACATTATTATGATGTTAATGAAGACACCTTATCACATTATGATATAGTCACTAGAGTTGCAATGCTTTGGTAATTAATTCCTATTTGCTTTTCCAATGGAAGCTCTAAAGCAATAGATGTACTAAAATAGGTCTTAAGTGCTTGGATGTGTCATGTTCTAATTCGTAGTTCTTAGTAATTATTGTGGAAAGGATATTCATACATGCCAATATTTTTTTTAACAATATAGATCATGCAAGTGGGATTAATCTAGGATGGTCTTCTCTGAATTTTGCTATTATAGCTCCTCTGTTCTTATCAAGGGTACTCTTGTTGGTCTTTTAATTCAGCACTTCTTATTGAGATTATAGATTTGGTCTTCTTTCTCACTTTTAGCTAGTACAGATGAAGCATAGGTCCTGAGAATTATCTGCACTGTTTGATTTGGCAGTTCAACTTCCGTGGAATTATTTCATCTTGCTTTGAACCCCACTTGATAATATATGTAGAACTGGAAGAGAAGACACTAATGGAGAATCTAGAGAAACTTGTTCAGGTATTTTGATTTTACTACTTTTTCACAACATATGATTTTCTTGTGCTTATTTTGTTGATTTTAATTTTTAAATAGGAGGAGACGTGGGATATTGAGGAGGGAAGTCAGAATAATGTATTATCAAGTAGCATGCAGGTAAGCAACGGGACTTTTTTCTGTCATACATAATGCATGAAGGAGCAGCATTCCAAATTTGCCTCTTATAGGATTCCTGAAGTTCCTATCCCAGTGAGTACCTCAATTACTGTTCTAGGCATTGCCCAGCGCATCCACACCCTGGAGAGACCTAAAAGCCAAGGCCCACTACTTCAGATTATAATTACTGTTCAATTTAGAGCAATTTCTATAGCTATTTTATATTTTTTTGTAGTCTCCCTTAAACTATGGGTAGATCTCTGGTTGCTGGATCTATATTCAATTGTAGACTCAGGTGTCATTCTAGTGAAACTTACTGAAAAGGGGATCACAAAGTTATTTATTTTAATCTAGATTAATTTGTTTAATATCTATTTTATGATGTGGAACCTCATGGAGGCAGGGCTCTTTGGGCCCACCCCGGGGGAGTAAACTAGGGATACATGACCCCACCCACTAGATTCATGTATCATGTAATCTAAGGAAACTCCTAGTGGGGATTGAACCTAGGATGTCTAGGTCTACAGTTTATCCTAAGCTTCCAACAACATGGCTGCACCCTGACAGGTATTGTCACCCAGGATGATTGCCTGCGCAATGAGCGATTGCTGATCATTTTGCTACATTTATAGCCTCCTAATGCGAGTGACTTTCTTTCTTTTTGGGATTTTGCGGTTTGCTTCAATTCCTCCAATTCCTTTGGTTTTGGATTCAATTCGAAGTCAGCCCTAGAAGATGGAAGGAAATGGGGTGAAGTCTGAGCCTCGGATGAGAAGAGGGGGGGGGGGGGGGGGGGGGGGAGGGGGGGTGGGGTGATAAAGACATTGGGAAAGGAATTATGGATTGAATAGAAAAGGGATTCCTATTGACCCAATGAAGAAATTAAATATATTTTTTAATTCCAAAACACAGGATAGGACCATTTAGATTTATGTAAGATTTAATCTAGATTTATTTAAGTTTTAAAGTAAATTGTATTTTTATTGGTCAATTAAAATTTTATTTTAGGTCTTTTTAGGTAATTAAGCTTCTAGTATTATATTACCTGGAGTAGAGGTTATTTTTGTAATCCACTAAGTGGGATTTCCCAAACCCTAAACCAATTAGAATAAGGGTTTCCCCAGTTAACTATAATCAGGGTTTATCATCAGGCCAAGAAACCAGTTGGTTTTTGGTATAGGCAGGGTTTGAACTTCAGATCTCTTATTCAACAATAAGAGACGTTACTAGTTGGGCTAACTCCAACCAACCCTAGGTGTTGACTTCTAGAGGTTTTGTTCTCTATTGCTTGGTGCCGACTCAAACAAGTCAATGCTGACTTCTAGGTTTTCTATCCTTTATTTTTCAGTTCTTCATTTTTATTGTTGCATCATTTTGGTTTTGTCCTGCATCACTTATTGCATTATAAATTTTTTTTTAAAAAATGTTACCCTCTTTAGACCACATCCTGTGATCCTACTAAATTGTATGGTAGCATCTGTGCCATCCCTATTTGTGGTACATTGGATAATGCCTAAGACAGTTGTGGAGGTGCTTACATGCTAGGAAAGGAAGTTTTGCTGTGATGATAGTTGCAAGGTTTAGAGTTCAGTCCCATTTTCTATTATGTAGACATTTTGGTGATACTGTAATAATCAAAACTTTAACAATATTGAGCTTAATCGGAACCACTTAAGTCTTTATCTTAAGATCCTTGTTACCTTGTATAATTGGGCAAATGCTTTGACACTGTATTATTAAATTAATAATAAAAATGCAAAAAGCACACCTTCTAAATCTGACAGGACAAGTGTTCTAGACAGGCTTCATTGTAACTCTTCCTTGGACTTCTTTCTTTTTTTAATCTTAGATTGTAACATCTAGGAGAAATCTGCATATACCCCCTGCTGTTCTCCTTAAAAAATTTGTATTACTAATAAAAAAAATGCTGGGTGTTTCTCAATGGTAGTAACTATAGTCCAGTGCAGTTGCTGCAATATAACGACTTCATTTTGATGGATATACTAATGGATTAGAACAACATTGAATATTCAGGTTGTTAAATAAAAGATCAGAGAGAGAAGGACTAACCATTAATGGATTAGATCCTCATATTTTGCCAAAATAACCTGTAGACACAGTAGACAATTCGTTTCATGCCTTTTGTTTTGGATGCATCCATAAAAGCATGTCCTGTCTTGATAGGCAAGTAGACTTAAAAGCTAAATAGTTTTTTTGTTGTGCATTGTCTTAGTATACCTTTGTTGTCTTTTGTAGTTGTTTCTTATAATCAAGAGGAGCTTAAAGAGATGCAGTGCTCTAACAAAGAACCAGACATTATTTAATTTGTTCAAGGTGAGTTCTTGAATTTATTATTTTGGTACCATTCGTGGTCTGTTGTCCTTTTCTTTTCTTTTTCTTTTATTCCTTTTTTTTTTTTGGTCGAGACTGGTATTGCAATGATGTTAATCATCATCACATAGAATTATTTTTTATATTTTAATTGTGGTTGTGGTCAGCATGAATTAAGTACTCTATTTTTGCTAAGCATGAATTAAGTATTCTATTATCAACAAAATAGGTGCTCTTTATGACTCCCTTAGGATAAGGACACAGAATAGGGTGGAGCATATGATGAGGGTGGAGGTCATGGGTACTAGATGCCCCAGGTGTCTACTTAACTTATAATTTATAAAGAGTTTGGCCCATCTTTTCCTGGTTATCTTTGTAAGTTACCAATGGGCTCTAGGTCCTCTAGCTCAACTAGCTCCTCCTCCCATTATAAGTTCTAGGTGGAGGGAGTGGTCATGGTTTCAACACCCATTGATGCATGTGTAACTTACATGTTAAAAAAAATCTTTGAAAATTATCCTAAGAATTTAGATGATTATGATTATGTGCTTGGACTAATTGTAAACCCAGAAGTCTCTGGTTCGACTCCTAACTGAGGCATTTCACGATTTACCTAATGCCTGCTCAGTGGGGGTGTGCAGGCATCTGGGGTTTGCCCCTCAGGGGTGGTCCCATTGGCCCATACCTTGAGGGGTTTCCTAGTTAATATATATATATATATATATTTTATCTCATTATCAAATATTGATGAAAACCACTTTTAAGACAAAAGTTTAGTGATATCTTAAGAGTTGGAATCCAGGTATTCTTCTTGAAGGATTTGTATTCTTTTAAGATACGTTCATTCCTATGGACCATGGCTTTGGGGAGAATCTTGACCTCCAATAATTTGAGGAAGCGTCAAGTAGTTGTGTAGATTGGTGTTGCATTTCTAAGAAAGATGGGGAGACGATTGATCGTTTACTGTTACATTGACCTCTAGCTAGAGAGCTGTGGAATATGGAATTTTCATTAATTGGGGTTTCTTGGGTTATGGCAAGAGGCATTGTGAAACTCTGTGCAGGAAAATTTAACAAATGTAAATCTGCAGTGATTTGGAGTATGATTCCTCATTGCCTTATGTGGGGTATTTGGTGGGAGATGCACTTTTTAAAGAAGTGAGAGATCAATCCATGATTTGAAGCTTTTTTTCCTCCCGACTTTGCTTTAGTGGGCTAATTTTAAAAAAAATTCTTTGGCTGATTTGCTTGATAGTTGTACTTTCGATACTCTTTAGTTTTGATGGTTTGCTGGTTCCTTATAATTTGCAATGAAGTTTTATTACTTATCAAATATATCAGAAAAGGAGGAGAACAATATGGTGAGCCAATTCTCCTCATGTCAGGTTTTTTACGTGGGTCATAGTGAAGGGAAAAAAAACTCTTTAACAATTGACAATTTGTGGAAAAGGGGCATTATTATTCCGGATTGATGTAGCATGTGCAAGTCTGACAAGGAAACTATGGACCATCTAGTCCTACATTGTAGAGTGGCCGGAGAGTTTTGCGATTTTCTATTGAGCCTTGTAGGTATGAGTTGGATGAGGCCTAGCAGAGTGACGGATCTATTAATCAGCTGGACCAGTCTATGTGCTAAAAAGGAAAATTCAAAAATTTGCGTAGCTATTCTGTCTTGTTTGATGTAGATTATTTGGAGAGAGGAATTTTTGCATTTTTGAAGACCGAATGCTTGGTAATCCTGCTCAGGTCACAAATGGTGGGCATTGGACAATATATTTGAGTAGGAACAGCCTACTTCTCAGTCCCTTGCCTTTGATTCTGATCTTTTGTATTTTTTTTGATAGTTTGTATCTTAGCTGACCTGCTTGATTTCTTCTTTCTTTTTCTATAAGTGTCCCATAGTATACTCCTTGTGTACTTGGGCCTCATCCAACTTATCTTATTTTTAAATGAATTTCTTATGCTACTGATAAAAAAGTGTTAATAGATACATTAGCAACTTATACGTCAATAAGATACCTAGAAACAGTTCTGGATGCTTGATGTGTTAGTGGGTTTGTAGACATGGAAAGTTTAAAATCAGTGATTCTAATTTGCCATTCTTGGTTCCAAAATGCTTATACTCTCGTACCAAAAGCACTAAAACATGTCTGCTTATCTCCATGTTTGTGCCATGTATGCTCTCTTGCCTTTTTATGTATATGCTTACTGACCCCATGCATCATGGCTGTTTCCTGAAGTGCAAAAGCGTGGTGCTTTAATTCACCTGTTTGCAACAATCATGCGTGTCTTAGGGTCAAGAAGTTCACACTTATACAGATTCATGGATCATATTAATGGTTTGGGTTGGTAGCATGTAAATAAGGATATTTGCTAATGGATGTTTAAAACTAACCAGAAGAAATAATTCTATTTCAAATATGTTTGTTGTAAAACTGAATCTTCACCAAAATTGGTGCAGTGACTGGAAAAAGAAATTCATTAATACTTTATGCATGCACGCACACACACAGAGCCTATATATGAGTAATATATCCAAATTTCAAATAATTTTTTCTCTAGATACAAAAATAAAAACAATGCATAGAAATGATTTTTTTTTTTTTTTGGTAAGTAATAAGGATTTATTGATAATGAAAAGAGAGAGACACCTAAGTACACAGGAAATATACAGAGGTGTACATATCAAATACAAAAATTACATAAATCAAGAAAATCCAAAAAAGAAGAAAAATGATGGTTTCTCCACACTGAGAAAATTGCATAGAAATGATCTCAGATTAAGTGCAACTGAGACTGGAATGGTATGGTTCTATTATTACAATGGTAATATATGTGGTTTATACATATGGAATATAACTTTGAGCCCTTTTCTACTTTAGGTATTTCAAAGAATTCTTAAAGCATATGCGACAAAACTTTTTGCAAGACTACCTAGGGGTGGTACAGGGATTGTTGCTGCAGCCACGGGTATGGATGGACAGATAAAGGTATTGGCAGACCTTATTTATCTTCATGATTGTTTCAAAACTTGTTTATTTTCTATAACAGAGACTTATTTTATCTTTTGTTACCCATGTGATTATTTTGAGCAGACTTCTGACAGGGATGAAAGGGTGATTTGTTATATTGTAAATTCAGCTGAATATTGTCATAAAACAGTAAGCTGGTTCCTGAATTCATGGTACTTGTAATTAATGGCTGAATGTCATCTTAATTTATGCATGTATGCTATCATTGATTTTGTAACTGTTAATTTAACCCATCAAGATTCTTTGAAAAAAAAAAAAAAAGCAACCTTCAAGATTCATCATGCTTCCTCAAAACCGTTTTCTTTTCTTACACTACTAATCTGTCTTTGATTTCTATATAGACTAACCTATAGTTTAATGATACTGCTTGTTCTCACACTGTAAATTGGTTATTTTTTCAAAATTTTAAATCCATGTGAAGATCCTCTTTGGAGCCTTTATTCAAAGAATTGAATTTGTAGTTTATGAGCTGCAAGCATGTTTCCAGGAAATGCATATGATATGACATAATCCCATGGAAATTAGGGCACCACATTCCTGGGGCTTAGTAGTGGCTAATTGTATAATTTTTCCATATACTTCTATTGTATAAACTTTTAGATATTATGAACGCTGATGTGCAGTCATTAAAACTGGGATTTATTTTTGACAGTCTGGTGAATTAGCGGAAAGTGTTTCAAAAATAATCGACTCTCAATTAGCAGATGGAGTGGATATGTCAGAAGTGCAGGTACTGACTATTCCATAAATAAATTATGCCATTGATTTTCTTCTCTTCATTTCTAGATGAGTAATTCTATTGTGCAGGATGAGTTTTCTGCGGTTATAACAAGAGCATTGGTAACCCTAGTGCATGGCCTGGAAACTAAATTTGATGCTGAAATGGCTGCAATGACACGTGTTCTGTGGGGTACCCTTGAAAGTGTAGGCGACCAATCAGAGTAAGTACATTAATGAAAATTTGAGCCTTAAGTTACAGTGCCTGACAACTTTCGACAATTGACCATATCCACCTTTTTGCAGGTATGTTAATGGCATAAATATGATCCTCACAAGTAGCATTCCTGTACTTGGAAGCCTTCTCTCACCCATTTACTTCCAATTTTTCTTAGACAAGGTGATTATGAGGAAGAAGATAACATCTTAGGTTTTGATGCTCAGCATAGATCTTGGTCTTATGAAGTTTTAGAATTGTGCATATAGCTTTATTATACGTTTTCTATTATTGATAACTTATTTATACTAATAATAATAATAATAATAATAATAATAATAATAAATTATTTCTTTTTGAAAAAGAAGATGATACCATATTGATCTATCTATCAAGAAAAAAAAAATGGTACCATATGGATATGTACAACCAACTCAAATGTCCTACCTTGTATCTTACCAAGTTCAATCAGATATTCTGGTTTGTGTGGTTTGTTCGAAGATCATGCCTCTATAGGCTTTATGCATCCTTGATTGTGCAATATTTAGTTGACTACTAAAATTTGTGCCTATTCAGTTGAATGGCTTACGCTCTTTCAAAGAATCTGTCTTTCAAGTTTGTTGGATCAATATTCTAATTTCTTTCTTATTCCATGCAGCTTGCATCTTCTCTTGGTCCTCGATTTTATGCAAACATCTTTAAATGCAAGCACATATCAGAAACTGGAGCCCAACAGGTATGGGCGATTTAGATTTTCATTATTTATTTCTGTTCCTTTTTTGATAAAGTGTGTTGGCATCAAGAAAAGACTTGTTTTAAAGACCTTATGTTTCAAGGAAAGTAAAGTTTATCTTTTGGCTGATGGGTTATTTATGAATGATGCCCCTTAAATTTTAATTCTAAGGAGGTTCTCCTCATTCTCAGGGTATATGGTACTCGTGAGTCACATGTGCACTTTGAAGTTTGCATTATTTCTACTATTGGGCGCGATGCACTGTGCATAACAGTCTATTTTTCTTAAAATATTTTAGTTGCTATCACTTACTCCTGCACTGCCCAGTAGCTCAAGAGTTGTGGAATATGGTGTGTTCACTATTTGGGGTTCTTTTGGCCATCCTGTGTAGTGTTGTGGAACTTCTAGCATGTTGTTTAGCAAGTTTAATAGAATCAGAACTAGGGCACTTTGGGGAATGATCCCTTTTTGTCATATGTGGGTCATTTGGAGGGAAAGGAATACACTCACCTTTAAAGGGAATGAAAGATCGATTCATGAGTTGAAGCTTCTCTTCTTTAGACTTTGTTTGAAAGGGAAAATGTTTTGGATGTTTTTACTTTCAATTTGTACTTTCATTGTTTTCTTTGTTGCCTCTAGCGCACTGCCTGTGTGCTTCATTCCTCTCAATTTTTTTACATCTTTTTTCAATTAAGTTTATTACTTATATAAAAAATATAAATAAATAAATAAGTCGTTCAAATTACCAGAAAAATGTTGACTATGTATTTCACTTGTAAATTGCCTAATTTGGAGCTGCTTGCCTAAACCTTTAGTATTCTTCGCATTCTTTTCCATTGTTTTAAAATTCTTAGTTCCATAGTATGAACAAATCCATGAGAAGAATGTCCTTCGTATCTTTATAAAAAGCTTTTTGAAAAGTTCAAATTCCCCCTTCCCTAACTATCAAATTATCAACAAACAAAAAAATCTATTTTTTTCTTGAACGTAATCTTGTGGTTGATTCATGTAATTGACATGTAAATGAATGGTTTGATGTTTTTGCAGATGCTATTGGACACTCAAGCGGTAAAGACAATTCTTCTAGAGATTCCTACACTTGGTCGACAAGTGAGTTACTGCTTTTCAATAAATAGCTTTTGTGTATTTCTCCCACATGATAGATATGGAAATTCATGTTTCGTGAGAAAGTTTATGTTTGTTGCACTCAACCCTTCTCTTTTATTGTTTTCCCAATTAAATATCATATTGTTATAGGTTCACTTTTCTAGAGTGAAAAATGTTTAATAATTTTGACTACTACAGAATTTATAAAATCTAATTGATATTTTGATTTAAATTTGCTTCCATTATATTCCACTAGCTTGTAACCTCATGCATATGCATAGATATACTTAAAGATATACAATAAGATGCATAATATAATTTCTATATATATAATTTAAATACTATTGATAGTTATTTTTATATTTTGTTAATTCTTTAAAAAAATTTATAAGGATATTATTAGGTATAAAATATAAATTGTCCAATTTTTTTTTCTTTTTTAATAATTATTGTGAAGCATTTTTTTTTTACGATGAATTTATTTTAGACTTTTTGGTTTTTGTACTTAATAACTCACTTGGATGAATATTTATGTTATGGTTCCACATTTGATTCTAAAATTAAGAAATAAAACTTTTTAAGAATAAATAATTTAGGACATTTGGCGCAAAATTGAAACTCTAATTTAGAATTTTAATTTGAGTTTCTCTCAGCTTCACCTATTATTATACATATATATAGATTATAACTATCCACTTTTGTGGGCAACATTCTAATCCAGATAATTCTAGAAGCTCAACTCTATCTTTGCAAGGTTGGCAGATTTTTTAAATTTGCCTGCTAAGTGTTGTAGCTCTCATTTGGAAATTCTGTGTACTCTAGTGAAAGGGCAGGAAATTGATAGTATAGATTGACTGGTTATTGTACTTATTCCTTTTCTTTTTTGATAAGTAATTAAAAATCTTTATTCAATGGAGAGAGAAAATTACATCCACTATACACAGGAAGTGGACAGAGGGTCTGAAAAATCAAGACAGTGTACATAAATCTAAGAATTCCTGCAGAGTAGAAAAAGAATGGCCACTCAGTACAGCCATCCAGTCATACAGGATCCGTAGCAATAACAGCTTCACCTCTGGAATCAAGCGCTTAACTCCTTAAAAAATACACTGGTTCCAGCTTCACATCTGGAATCAAGTGCTCAACTCCTTAAAAAATACACTGGTTCCATTCCCTCCATGTAGTCCACATCACACAGAGAAAAGCATCCCGAATATCCACATAACAATGCTGACCAAAACCCCCACTTTCCAACATTCCATCAAAGCCAATACATTCTGAGGCGTAACCCAAGCTCCCAAACATGCCAAAAACCAGACTACACATCATGGGCAAAAGAACAAATTTCTTTGACTACATATGATTGTTTGCTCGAGTGTATTTATTGTCTCCGATTATGAAAAGCAAACCTGTTAAATATTTCATGTTATTCTTTTTTAACAGACATCAGGTGCTGCTAGCTATTCAAAATTTGTAAGCCGTGAGATGAGCAAAGCTGAAGCACTTCTGAAGGTTGGTTATACATTTTGCTTCCTGGAAAGTTTTAGTTTTATTTTCTGATACAAATTTATGTATATTCATTGTTCAGGTTATACTGTCCCCAGTTGATTCTGTGGCGGATACATATCGTGCATTGCTGCCAGAAGGAACACCAATGGAGTTTCAGCGCATTCTGGAGCTAAAGGTTATATAGTCAATTCTTTCTGTTCTTCAATATATGGTTTAGTCATACACTGCTGGCTGAATGATTGGTTAACTCATGTACAGTGTCAAGCACCACCTCCCCCAACCCCCCCCCCCCCCCCCCCAAAAAAAAAAAAAAAAAAAAAAACTTGAATGGAGAAAGGTCAAAGCCGTGAGAGGTGACTCAATAAAACTACTGATGTACTTGTGAAACTATTGGGGTTTTCTGAATCCTTGAGTCGTGAGTCTAAGTTGTACATAAAACAATCTTCATGTGGACATGTGCTTTACAACTGAATTTGTGTGCCCCACTGTCTTTTAATTATGCTGGTCGGTTTACCAAAAATATTTTAAACTTCTCTAGGGGTATTTGGTGCTGGAGTTAAATATATACCTCGAATGAGTTATGCTTTTATAGTTTTATGTAGAATTAATTTTTACATGGCATTTGCAGGGCCTTAAAAAAGCTGATCAGCAAAGTATACTAGATGACTTGAACAAACATGGGCCAGGGATCACACAACCTTCTGTGGTAGCATCAGTTGTCCCAGCTGCCCCTCCTGCCCCTATAGTTCCTGCAATACCCAATCCGGCTTCAGTTGGACTAATTGGTTCCCGAGAGGATGTGCTAGCCAGAGCTGCTGCACTTGGAAGAGGTGCAGCTACGACAGGGTTCAAGAGGTTCCTTGCTTTAACTGAAGCTGCAAAAGATCGGAAAGATGGGCCCTTCAGAAAGCTCTTTAATGCTTGACAGCATTAGAATCTCATTAACGACAGTTTTGGTACTAGTCACTGATTTTTTTTTTTTTTTTTTTTTTTTTTTTTTTGTGGTCATATATATGTTTATCACTTTATGCTCAGCAATAACAAAAACATATTGTCAAAAAAAGAAAAAAAGGGTCTTGTATTACTTTCTCAATGGTTTAATAAGAAAATGCTTATTCTCATATATGGAGGAATTTGAGTTTTTAAATCTCTTGCCTATTCCACTCTCCCATTGTGACTGATCTGTTCAACTCTTAAGAATTTATGGACTTCCTTTGGTAAATTGTCTTACTTCTTCTGATAATGCATGTTATTAATAGTGGCTTTTATTTTTTTCAATCTTGTGTTGGCTTCGGAGTTTGCTTTCTTCTAAGAACAATGTTAGGGACAGCTTTTTTTACTATTTGTGAAGGCTTTAAGTTGCGATTGGAGTACTATTACTTTCACATGAATCTACCATGAACTCCACTTTATTTATCTTCAAATTCCTTACCTCAAAATGTTCAACCTAGGACCAATCAGATCAAAGTAAAGAGGTATCTATTGGCAGTAGAGTGGTTCTCTCTGCACAAGGTTTCAGATTGGATCTCGAGAAACAGTCTTGCTGACCAATCATGGTTGGAAGTTAGTCGAAGCAAAAATTTGAAGCTTTGGTGTCAAATATCGTAGTCATGCTCAGTGCCCAAGCGACTGGCTAAAATAATAGAAAGAATGATAGTTTGCAGTATCCCAAATGTTATTTTCATCATGTTTGGAAGTTTACAAGTTCAAAGAAAACTGGAATGAAATCATTTTTATATATAAAAAATAAATGGTGTATATTTTCTCTAATGTATTTCAGAGTTCATAAAAGACTGAATAAAAAGTAAAGAGATATATTTTACTACTGTATCATTTCCACTTTATTTGTCATTTTCATGATATGAAAATATTAAGTTATGTTTGGTAAGAGTTTTTATTTTTTATTTTTAAAAACTTGTTTTTGGGAATATAAAGAAAAAAAAAATTCTTATATTTTTGAAATTAAAAACATGTTTGATTAGTTGAAGTTAAAAAAAAAAAAGTTTTCGAAGAAAAAAAATAGAAAATACTAAAATATGTTGTTACTAGGATTTGAACTCTAATGCTAATTCATTAAATGAAATAGATTATTTAAATCAAATGTGTATTTTCATTGGCTTTTGAAAACTAAAAATAGTCTTTTACATGTTTTTAGCTTCCTTCACAAATTGAGTTTTGAGTACAGTTTTTGTTTTCTGTCCATTTTAGGTTGCCAAACAAGTTTTTTAGTCTCAATAAAAAATTGTTTTTGAAAACAGAAAATAAATAGAAAAAACAGTTACTAAACATAACTTTAATATTTCACCTTTATTTTATTAAAGAAGTGCTTTTCATTTTTGTGAGGAATGCTTAAAAGAATATATAATGGAATTAGGATTCTCTACTAACCATTCCATTCCAAGCCAAGCAAGCTGTTTTACTTGTAGTTGGCCTTTTGCTTCAATATATAATAGTGGAGCCACTTGAGTAAAAGATGAAATAGCATCAGTTAATCAGTTTAGAAAAATAGTTCATGCCTTAGTTTTGAGAATGATTTTGGGAGCCGAAGTACAAGTTACCACCTCTTTCATTTTTCCCTTCTTAGGGATTGAAAGTAGACCAAAATTTTATTGCTCTATTGTAACTTGTAGGAGTTTGGAAGGAATGTAAAAACCATAAAAATATCAAAGCTTGAAAGTAGAACCTTTTGCTGATAACATATTGGCATCCAATAAAATGTTCAAAGTACGCAATTTAGAGAGCAGATGTGAGTAAAAAAAAAAAGGACTTTCACAACTTACTTCCAGACTTTACAGGAATCGATTCTGTTCCCACCCCTATACAGATTCCAGCCTTTGGTCAGATTGTTAAGAATGTTAAATAAATGTTAGCTATAGAATGAGAGATTTTATCACAATGGGAGACATTATTTTTATTACAACTAGTACAGGCACGACTGCAATGAAAGCCAACCACTCTTTAAATGTTAAAAGATCCATAAAACCCATTTGCGTGCAATAATTTTCCAAATATCAACTTGTCTTCGTGTCGATTTTTCTCCCTTTTTTCCTGTTGCATCCCACATTAATGAAATTATAGTTATTCTGTAAAGAACAGTTTCATAATGAATCAATCACCATTTTTACAGTCCAAACTAGGATTATTTGTTTTAGTGAAATCAACGTTCCAACCATTGCTATGCTTCATAATTTTATCTAAATATTAACTAGGAAAGAAGTACACTCAGCTTTTGAGTACAAAAAAGTAAAGGGAAAAAAAGAACAAAAACAGACTGTTTCAGAATAAATTACATGGGCCTCAACTACCAACATAAGATTATTCTCTTAATTTAAGAATATAATTTTAATATAAACAACAAGATATCTTAGACGCTACGTCTTAAGAGTAACTAGAAATATTAGTACTTCTTGCGGTGGAGAATCCTGTAAGCCATGCCCCTTCCATGAAACTCAATTAATCAAATTGAATCATTGTCTCTTGGTAATCTTCTTCCCTCTGGGAGTTGTCTACTTTCCTTTCCTTAACTGCAATTTCAAGCATTTGAGTGTTATTGTTGGCTATTGCCCCAAAAATAAATAAAAATACATTAACAAAACAAGAGAACAAAACAAAACTAGAACAATCTACATTAACTTCCAACCTTTTGTCATCCCCAAAGCTGCCAAAACGACTAGTAAAGCCACCACCAAAGCCACCGCTGTTTCGACTTGATTGACTGTCACCGAATCCACTAGAACGACCTGAACCACCGAAGTCCCCAAAACCACCAGAACGACCAGAACCACTAAAGTCCCCAAAACCACCAGAACGGTTCCCAGGCCGGTTTGTGCTATGGCCACCAAAACCACCGCCAGATTGTCGAAAGCCAGAGCCACCAAAGCGTCCAGAGCTAGAATCACCATAACCACCGCTACGACCAAATCCAGGACGCCCATAGTCTCCTGACCGGCCAAAACCAGAATCACCAGACCGACGATCTCTCGTGCCAAATCGACCACCACCACCACCACCACCCATGTAACCTAACATGTCCATGCTTCCACCCGTAGCAGCAATTTTAGGTAGCTGATCATCAAGTAATCAAGAAGTCAGTCTAACATAGAACATCTGGTAGGTGGAAATCAGTATCAAAACCACACTATAGATTTTAGATGACAAATCTCTGTTTTGTATCTAAAGGGCTGTAGGACAGACCAGCAGTAGGATTAGAGTCATGCAGAAAAAGCACGTGCTTGTTAGTGTGGTAAATTTTTCTACTGCTGAGTATTGCAGTCTTAGCCATAACTGTTTTTATGAGTGCATTTTTTAGAATGTGAACATGCATATATATGATCATGAAAAAGTTAGTTTACTGCTCATTTTTAGGTCAGAGTAAACGAACAAATTTACATAATTCAAAACATCCTATCACAATACTGTCCAAGCTATATTTTCGATGACTTTAACTTTGTCAATCTAATCATACAACACAGCTTCACTACCAGATACGCATTTTTTTATGGACATTGTAACATGTGTAATCTCTTCAACTTGTACTAAATCAAACCCCACCTCTCCCTCCCCATTATCTCTACCAATACAACACGCACGCGCGCGCGCACACACACACACATGTATATATGTCAAGTGTGTGTATGATTCTGAGTTAAGGCATATCAACCCCAATGGTTTGACCAGAGATTTGCATTGCATTCTTAAAAGCATTAAGCCTATATTCTATCTCATTATCAACGCATATAAACTGTTGCATCAGCCTAACTTTCAAATAGTTCTTAAACTCAGAACAAATAAGAAGATGCAAATGGCAAAGGATCTTGACCTCTGTAAATCTGCATCCTACATCTCGCTCTATAACTTTGACAGCCCTTGTCTGATCTGATGTATAAATCAGGATAGCACTTCCTTTCTTCCCGGCACGACCTGTACGCCCTGACCGATGAACAAATATCTCGGAATTGTTGGGAAGCTCATAATGTATTACCTAAGCAAAAGTTGAGTTAAAATATTGAACAAGAAAATGAATAGGACCACCAGAAAACAATTACATGCAAACAAAACATCCACTAATTAGAAAAGCAGGTTGGAGAATCCAGAGAAACAAAAGAGAATTGTTGTTAAATAAACATCTCCTCTCCCCATAAACAGGTAGGGTAGAATGAGTATAATCACCAAGAATATATGTATGCAGGGCTGCAACGCCCTGAGTCTCACTTAGTCCATAGACTTTATTGCTAATAACATAATAGAGAGAGAGATAGAGAGAGAGTATGATCACTCATTGATCTCACAATAATACATCTCACTAACTGATTGGATAGAAGGGAACCTAAAAAATAAAATAAAAAACAGCTCCGGCACATAAAGTCAACCCAACAGCTAAAGTTTCTTTCACAACTGCTTGCAAAATGGTCTTGTATGGTAGAAATCACTGTATATTTAATCAGCAACGGGAGAAATAAAAATGCATACAGAAAATGGATAGTAACTAGAAATTCTGGTTTTTGCACCAAGTTCTTTTGGTGGGTAACAGGGAAAACAAATTTCGTTGACAAATGTAAGAGTAGAAGCACATGCTTAACATCATCAATCACACACCATGGAGGAGATAAATCTATTTTCATTTGTCAATTAAGAAACACACTAGTTGATTGCAAACAAAGGAGAATTCATAATCACCAAAACAAAAGATAACGTAGGAAATAAGAATGAAAAGTGGAGAATAGTCCTACCAGATCAACATTAGGAATATCAAGCCCACGAGCAGCAACATCAGTAGCAACCAAAACATTGAAATGCCCCTCTCGGAAACCTGCAAGTGTTCTTTCCCTCTGAGCCTGTGAGATATCACCATGCAAAGCCTCACATCTGAGGCTTTTTGCCATGGCATATGCCAATCGATCAGCATCACGCTTTGTTTGAGTGAAAACAATAGACTTTCCTCCTTTTGCATGCTCCTGACAAACAAATCTGATGGTGAGAATGGAAGCAATATTGAAAGAGTGATAGAACAAGAATACATACAAAGTTTCTCTTACATCAAGAAACAATGAAGCTTCATAAAATTTTGATAAATAAATAATGTTATTAAACAATTACATCAAACAAAAAGAAAAATTGAAAAAGAAAATTTTTTGGAATCATACTGTTATCAGAGGGCCAATAATTGAAGCTTTTCCATAGCTATCCGAAGCAATTGAGAACAAAGAAATTCCATCAGCCAACTTTTGATCGGAATCTCCAACCTACACAACACTTGAGCAATAAGTGCACTGGATTCAAAAATAATATTATCATAAATACAAACCTCAAGGTTGCGGCAACAAGTACAAAAACCATTATGAAATTAACAAAAAAAAGAGACTTTTTTTTTCCATCCCTACCACTCCTACTCCTATAATGATATTGACAATAACCACTGCAACCAAATCAAATTCACAGAAAAGTTAAAAAACATAAGAAGCAAAGAATCGGATCCTTCAACACAGAAGTCTAGGGTGGTGACACAGTAGTCATTCTGTAAAACTCATAACCAATGAGTAATGACTGACTAAAATGATAATGCATACTCACCAGATCAATGGTTAGTGGCTTTTTAAGATAATTTTGGGTGAGCTGTCTAATCCAAGTTGGCATAGTTGCAGAGAACATCAGAGTCTGACGTTGCTGTGGCAACCTCTCCAAGATTTTCTCAACGTCTTCCTGAAAGCCTACTTGAAGCATCTGATCAGCTTCATCGAGAACAACAAACTGAACTTCTGATAAGTTGAGAGCACCTCTGTTAAGAAGGTCAATAATGCGACCGGGTGTGCCAACAGCTACATCGACACCATAATCAAGCTGTCTCATTTGGCTTGAGATGGGCGTACCACCATAAACACAAATGGTATCCAAGCCTGGTGCAGACTCGGCGAATTCCTTCTCGACCTGGCGAGCAAGTTCCCTAGTTGGAGCCATAACCAAGGCCAGAGGATACTTTCCACGCCTGTATGATGAAATTGTTAAGAAAGAAACAATTGGAATTGGATCACGCTGGTAAACCACACAAAGAGAAGCAAGTGGAGAAATAAAACAAACCCATGCTTGGCATTAAACTTAATGATTTTATCCAAAATGGGAATTCCAAAAGCAAGAGTTTTGCCAGTTCCTGTTCTAGCACGACCAATCATGTCACGCCCTTGCATTGCTGGTTCCAGCACCGCCCTCTACACAGGATAAATCACATTTTCAAGAAAAATCTCTAGCCATAGATCACATTTTTGAGACGTAAACCAAAAATTTTATTGCACAAACACACTATACAACAAAATCAGAGGGCTTAAGCTTCAGAGTCAAAACAAAACAAAAACAACAACAAAAATCCTCTTAAAATCTAGGCCATTGATGGCCAAACTTCACTAAAATTCACCAATACAAAAACACATTAATTTAAAGACCCCATTATCAACGGCAAGGAACACAGGTTCTAAAACAAGGTCAAAATTTTTGTTTATAATTATGAAATGGGTATCCATTATCACTAGCCGCACAAACAAGGACATAATTTTTTTTTTTTTTTTTGAAATTACAAAGAAAAGATTTTTGTTACTTGTTATTGAAAATTAAGAGAAACCCATAAGAGGAAAAGTGAAAATAAATAAAGGGTAAGAGCCAAAGAGACCTGAATAGGGAAGAGCTTGGTGATACCCCTCTTGGCCAAAGCAGAGATAATCTCCTGAGAGATTCCAAGCTTAGCGACCTCCAAACCTTCATCGGCTTTCGGCGACGAAGACGAAGATGAGGCTTCGGATTCGTAATCGGCTATGGCAGCGTACTCGGCGAGAGAAGGCGAGGAGGCCTTGAAATTCAACGGCCCTGATTTGAAATGAAAGGCTCTGTTTTTAGGAAATAGAAATGGGTACGCAGTGTCTCCATTCTTGACAGGGTGGGAAGATGGGGTTGATGAATGGTGAAAGTATTGGGTTTGAAGAGTAAAGGAAAGGTTGTTGTTGTTGTTAGTTGCGAAGGAAGAAGAAGCGAAGGCGGCGATGGTGCGTTTGGAGAGTATTGAACAACACCTTCTTGATGCAATACTTGTCATCATCTTTGTGATTTGCAGTGGAAGAAAGAGAGAAGAGCGTGTGTAGGGTTTGGGTTTGGGGAGTGGAGGCTGTTTTAGGGTTTTAGGATAGGGTTTGGGGTTTTGGGGCATACACCAAGGAAATGAGGCGAAGAGTGAAGAATGCCTCTTCGAGTGATGAAGCAAAAGCCAGAAGGGTTTAGTTGTTACTACTTAAAATGTTTGCTAAGTCCCATAAAAAATAAAAAGTTTGCTAAGATTTTTATGGAATCCGAATCCTCTGTGGTCAGCTTCATCCCCACTGTGCTGCACCTTCTTTGTTTGCCTATATTCTCCTATGTTTGTTTCGGAATAAAATATGATTAAATTTATGGGTTCTAATTAACTTAATTCGTAAAGTTTTTTATCGTTGAATAATAAATTTGAGGTCCAAATTTCGCCTATATCAAAAATTAATTATTGTCTCATCTTGATAATAAGACTAATTAGCATAAAATGGATGTTACATATTGAAATTATAACTTACTTGACTTGAAAAACCTATATAAAAACTTGTAAAACATTTTACAACAAAAAATTTTGGTAAAATGTTTTCCAAAATGGAAAACATATTTTTACTCTTTCTTGCTCACATTGATGATTGCTCTAATTAGGGATGACAATGAGGTGAGACGAGACCAAAAGATGGGGTCTTCAGCCCCGTTCCTTAAGGCTTCGTGAGGCCTCATTACTCCCAGTAAAATTCAACTTCGTGTTAATTTTTCTCAACTCATCCCACATCTATTACCTTTTTTTTTCTTAACAAATATTTCGTTAGTGTGGATATACTTGAAATTCAAATTGAATTTATTACATTAATTCAAACTAATTTTTAGTAAGGATTGAATATTATTATTCAAAGTGTTTAATAAGAGAATATCACAATAAAAACAAAATTTTATAATATCAATGCATATAAGTACTCAGTAATACAAATTAAGTCTTTAACATTGTACAGGCCTTTTTTGTTGTATTGGACTGGGCTGCCTCCTGCGATAATAGGCTCGAGTATTCTGAGTAAGGGAGTTGAGACCAGTTCAACTGCAACTCAATTTGGACCGCCTTGTGCACAAATTATACCTTGTCTGCCAAGAGCGTGTTTACAGTAAGTAGAGCTGTTTCAAACAGGTTGTGGTAAACAGAGATGATAATGATAACAAAATAGAATATTCTGGCTATTTAATGAGAAATGACCAAATGACCATTTTTTAAGCAATGTAATCGCAATATTGATAACTATTTTACAAAGAGAGTAAAAGGAACAGAGTAATATATGAGTTAATCAAAAGAGAAAAGAAATCAAGTTAAATCTGGTCCGTAGGAGCAAACCCAAAAAAGAAAGAACGCTTCTTTTCAACACAATCAATCTCCCAGGTAAATCCTACCATGAAAATTTATCATTTTGAGAGAAACGGACTTGAAGGGTTAGTGCTCGAAGGAAACCCTTTTGCTTTTGGCAGAGAGGAGGACTTCGAGAGAGAGAGAGAGGGAGAGAAACCTAGCGATGCATGCCGGACTAACTCTCTGTTCTTTCTTCTTTCTTTCTTTCTTTCTTTGTTTTAGTTTTCTTTTTCTATCTTTCTTTTCCTTTTCTATTTTGTGATTTCTCTCTGTTTTGACTATAACTCCTTTGTGTGTTGTTTTTCCTCCTCCTCTGTGTCTGTCCCTTTCTTTCTCTTTTTTTTTTTTTTTTTTTTGGTACACGGTAAAGGCTGCTTTTTATAGTGCCTATCATGACCAAATTTTATTGTTCTACCCCTTAACCACCTTTGTCTGGTCTGAGTGTACTTGCTGACCATCACTGTTTCGTCTGCGTGCCACTCCCCATTACCAGACAAAGACAACTATTTTGTTTTTTAGTCTGCCATGGTACCTCTTCATGCCACGGTGTTGATGCTCTCTCCCTCTCTCTCTCTCTCTATCCCTCATGGCATGCACCTTATGGTTCCAGCTCAGTCTTGCCTCTTTTGAGAGGTAGGTCATTCCAACAAGACGTATCTCCCAAAAGAGCTTGAGCAAAAACCCCGAATAGGTTTTTCCTCTCTCTCTACCACCAAACCATACCCTCTTACCTCTGACCCATGACCTTACCATGTCCCATATTGGTTGGATACAAGCTGGTAAGGTCTGGGCCTTGCGCGTGCCTGCCTTCCACATGTGTCCAAAGTTTGCCTGTTGCTCATGCGTCTGCCGGGTCTAGAGGCTTACGTGCACTGTCTGCTGTCCATTCTTGACCCTTTATATGAGTACTTTTTTTGTTTCTCGCTCCTCCTAGGGATTGGGATTTATTTGGTACTAGGCTTTGCATTTCTTTCAGCCTATTTCTTAATTGCCCTGACTTCCTGCTACATCACTTGTCATTCCTGCCGTAATGACTTACTCCTGCTAGGCCTCCTTTAGGCCTGCCGTTTTATTCTTTCCCCTAGTGGCTTAGCATGGCCACTGGTGTTTCTACTCATGGGCTCTAGCGTCCCTTTTGTTTTCCCTTAGGCATCCTTGGCCCATTTGCTTTCTTTGGGCTTCCTTGGTCCATTTACTAACTCTACATTCTCGTGGGCTTTTACTAACTTCATTGGGCTTCTCCGGCCCAATTTATTTTTTCTCATCCTTGGAGTTTACGGGCTTGCCATTACCCCTTACTTTCTTTGTTTATAATGCTTTGGGTCTGTCGTGACCCATTCTCACTTTTCTATATCATATACTGCCCATGGGTGCTATTTCTCTCTTTCCGGGCCTCTTTAAGCCCATTTTCCTCCTCAAGACCCATTTGTTTATATTATGGGCCTATAATCCATTATTCATGCCGCTTGAGCTTAATGGTTTTGCTTTATGTTTGCCATTCCTTTGCTACCCGTGTTGCTGGGTTGGGCTTTCTTTCTTCTATTCGAATTCCACAAAAAATGACCCTCAACAAACATTAATAAAGTGAGGCGGGGTAGTATGGAGACATGCCTAAATCCATCTTCACCTCGCCTGAGAGTGCGAAGAAAACCCACACGAGACAAAGTGGGATAGGCAAGGAAAAGTTGTCATCTTTAATCACAGTAGCCTATTTTTGTCGTGCTTAGTGGAGAGGTGGGCTTATAGTGGTTGGTAGAGCCAATGGTTGCTGGGAGGTGATGCTACACCACTAAAAGGCACCAACAATGACTATGAGGTAGCAATATGTTGAAAATGTTTTCAGAATACATATATATATATATATATATATATTTGGATAAAGGAAGTTGAATGCATTAAAAACTAAATCAGTTTGTTACAAAAGGCCCCTTCTTTATCCAAGGTGCAAAGCCGATCCACCACAGGCAGTGGAAGGGCAAACAAAATGAAAGGAACATCACTGGTACTACCAATACGGGCTAATGCATCTGTGCACTGATTAGCTTCCTTGTATGCATGAACTACTCGCAGGTTTGGGTTTAGAAAATATTTTACAAATAAACAAACAGGGGTCCCATTAATTTCAAAGAAGCAATTCAAATTTAAAATTTGTAAAATAATTCAATCTGGTCTTTTGTGCTTTTGAGATGGAAATCAAGATTCTATTTTAAAATGTTTTAAAATTAAAATGCGTTTGGAAAATTTTATTTCAAATCATATTTGAGAATATAAAAATATGAAAGCTTGTTTAATTAAAAAAAAAATTTCTTTGGCTATTTCACCACCAACCAATTTTTCCCAAAAAAAAAAAAAAACAACAACAACAAGAAGAAGCATATCAATCACCCAGCAAGCAACTGTGAGTCATCTCACTCGTCAACACAACCAATTCAAGTTAGCGACCATAACTCAATAACGTTGAAACAGAGATCCACAACCAATTTTGCTAAGATTTATGGCAAATGGGCGTCAAGATCTCAATTGGTTACTTGTTTTGTCAATATTTACATCAAATAGTGACAAGTTTGCCAAGAGAGAGACCATCTGAAAAAAAAAAAAAAAAAAAAAAAAAAAAAAAAAAAAAAAAAAGGGGGTGGGGGGCGGCAGGTGGGGGGACAAAATGCAACCAAAAAAAATAAAAAAAAAGAACAAATAAAAAGGGATTCGAAGGCATTATACTTTTATTTAGAAAGTTGTGTCAATTGGCTGATATGGTCGAGAAATTACTTGTCAATCAATAAGGTTTTGAATAGCATCCTATAATTGGGGGGCAATTCAAGTTCATGTGTCAGGTTCATATTGTGTCGACTCATAAATATTCAACTATATGGATTGACACTAACTCAACACATTTATTAAACGGATTAGAATTTCTAAATTATAACACGATATGTTTATTAAACAGGTCAGTCAATTCTCAAAAAAAAAAAAATAAATAAATAAAAAACAAAATTTAGTATTAGCCCAATGACAAAGTTTGACTACGAACTTAATTGTAGCCTAAGACAATAATTTCCTTTTAAAAATTAACATTACTACAAATTTTGAAAATCTAATCGTTAGATTACATGTTCTTTACGCTCTTAACACACTTGTTAAATTTTGTGCCAATCAAATTCTATTTATTATATGATCTGTGGGAGGAACGAATCTTTCCCCAATCAGATATTGTCCTCTTTGGAAATGGCGTTGAGCCTTAATCCTCAAGGGTTTGCTTAATCACACATCGGGGAGAGATGCCTCCCACTCATGCCTTATAAGTCTTTGGCCTATGGATGAGTGTACCACTACTACACATCCATAAGCTTATTTTTTATGCATAATTTTATACTATAAAAACTTATAATTTAAACAATTAATTAATGACATAACTATTAATTTTTAATCTCTTGAAAATTTTGCAAGTATGGAGGGTATAAAAAGATAATATAATCCAACGGTGGATTTGTCAATATTCACATACAATATAAAGAAATTTAATGAAATTGTAAACTTAGGCTATATTTAAGTTTGTAGCCAAATATTGTCCTTTACCCAATTGATCTAAAGTTCTAAACTATGAAAAACAAAATAAACAGATTTTTTTTAATATAAAATTTATAATTAACAAATAACTATATCACAAATAATCATTCAAAACTAAAGCATATCTTATATATCACAAATAATTAATCGAGTTCCATGGATTGGACCCGAAAACAACGTGTTTATTAAACGAGTTAATTGTGTCAATTTGAATATAACACAAACTCATTAAGTTTCAACTCATAACCTACTAATCTCGTATCATGTTGTGTCATGTTCATTGGCCGTGTCAAATTTTGTCATCCCTAGCTTTAATGTGAAGCACTTATCAGTGTTATTGTTATGCCCTATCATAGGATAATATTGGCAATATCGACTGATTCATGATTTCTTGACAAAAGATTTGGTGTGGTCTTGGTTCCTATGGATCCAATAATCCATTTGCTTGATGTTTGGGGATTAACAACATTAATCGTGTCCATATTAGTCGTGTGCATCGCCACTTTCTTGGAGGAATGGCTTCCTTCATTCTTCATCGCTTGAGTACCATATGTGATTTAGGCTTTGAAGGCCATGTGAGGTGAATAAAGAAAACTTGTTTCCAAACAAATAATCAAACTAGCATTTTTTTTTTCTTTAAAAGCAACTCAAAGGCATTACTAGAGAACGAAAAAACCATTATAGCTACCCTGGTAGCAATGTTGGAAACTATATGCAGAACAAAAGAAATTTCAATTTCGGACTTATCTCTTTTAGTTCGAAATTTCATCAAACCAAAATTGTTTTACGGTAGGACAAAGTTTAGCTTTAAACTCAATATCTTTTTTTTGGAGGTAAATTTTGACAAATCCACCATTAAATTACATTTTCTTCTTATATCTTTAATGCTTACAAAATTTCTAAAAAAATTAAAGATTAATAGTTATGTCATCAATAAATTGTTTAAATTACAAGTTTTTGTAGTTTAAAATTATGCATAAAATATAAGCTTATAGATCATATTTGTAAATAATATTCGATTGATATAAAATATGTAGTAATATTAATTTTTTTAAAGAAAATTATAGTTTTAGGATACAACCAATTTTGTAGTTAAATTTTGTCATTTAAGAATGATTCTCCCCACAATCTAGCACTTTAGAGGACTAAGGACTCAAGCTTCATCTCACACGGCTTCTCACAGTTTCAACTTTGCTATCAATTTCTCTCGGTGATGGTGTACACTACAAGAGTGATATATAAGATTTCTACAATCTAGTTACCCCACACACTCACAAATACAAAGGGAGAGAGATTTCCTATGTCTGTTATAACCACACCTCCAAGTTGAACAACACCGACCATTACTCCAAATGGCTGTTACAGCCTCTTGGAGTAATGTCTCATGCGTTTCTCTATGTTGATAGAGAGAGATACCCGCAACGGGTCTTCTCCTTTCTAGTTAACTAAAGCTATGAGCCAAGCAAGCATTTAATGCGGGCTCCACTTCCACCGTAATTTCTATTTCCAGTGATGAAAAATTGTTGATTCTCCCCAAAAAAAAAAAAAAGTGATGAAAAATTGTTTTAAAAACACTAATGAAACAACCATTTGTTTTTAGGAACAACATATAAGGAGATAGAAAAGAGTTCTAATATATAGGGATGTTACAAACTTCACTAAAAAATCATGATAACTTTTATGGCATGTTTGGATGTTTAAAAAAGGAGGAGGAGTAGAGTAGAGGGAGAGAGAGTAATCCAATTATATTGTTTGGAAGTTTTTTAAGGAATGAGGGGGAAGGGTTTGGAGGGGTTCTAACTCCCTCTAACCTCTCATTTTTAATTCCCCCCAAATTGGAGAAATTTGGAAGGAGTATAGAGTAGATAAATTATTGTCTAAGTAAATTCTCTAATTTACCCTTTTTAACAAATTAATCATAGACCAATGTTGCAAGTCCATTTTCAAATAGGGGTAAATTTGTCTATTTCAATCATTTCCTCTCATCTCCATCCTAATTTTTAAAACATCTAAATAAGGGGAGGGGCTAATTACTCTCATTCCCCTTACTAATTTTAAAAACATCCAAACAAGGTGGAGATGAACCATTTCCCTCTATTCTCCTCCCCACTAATCTCCTCCTCTCTACTCACTTTCATTTCTAAAGTTCCAAACAGGCCATTAAGATACGAAACAACCATTTTAATTTTAGAAAAGTAGAATTCTCTTTTTAATTTCTCCTGATAATAGTGAGTCATAATGGCAATGTGACACTTTTAACCAGTATCTAATTTTTAGGCCACACAATTTTTTTTTCATTGTTATAAATTTACCAACCACATGACAAATTACTACTTACATTAGCGTGCGGACCAAATTGGATGGTCTTACAAACTTTAAGAATTTGATTTCTACTTTTAGAACTTGGAAGGATCAAATTGAAAAGGCCAAGATTCTCCCAAAAAAAAAAAAAAGAAAAAAAAATGAAAAGGACAAAGTTTGGATATAGCTTCTATTAAAACAAATTAACAGGACTATATATTTTAAAAATCTAACCATTAGATTACATATTCTTTATGTTCTTCATATACATGTTAAATTTCGTGTCAATCAAATCTTATTTAATATTCGATCTATTAACGTATTTTTTATGCATAATTTTAGACTACAAAAATTTGAAATTTAAACATTTGATTGATGATATAGCTATTGGTTTTTTATTTTTAGAAATTTTGCAAACATGAAGGATATAAAAAGAAAATGTAATCCAATGGTGAATTTGTTAAAATTCACATCCAACAAAAAAAAAATTTTGAGTGGAACTATAGCCATTAGCTTTGTCCAATTGAAAATGAATCAAAAGTAAAGTTTGCCTTTTTTTTTTTTTTACTTATGTGCTGTCTCATTTCACATATAAGTGGCTCATTGGTTGTTAGAGTAGTTTTCTCTTGGCAAAACTCTATTATCTAAGTTTCAAAAATTTTAAGATTCTACCCCAACTTTTAGTACCAAAATCCTTCTCAAAAAAAAAAAAAAAAAAAAAAAAAAAAAAAACCTTTTACTACCAAAAGTTTAAAGAAATATAAAATAAAATTTAGAGTAGACTATATCACTCTCCCTTGACAGTTAACATTCATTAAAATGACACTCTCCATTAAGGTTTGTATAAATCCAACAGTTTTCCACACTTCTCGACCATTTAATTTCTAATGGATTGATGGAGTCTAGATGATAATAAGGTCAAATTAAAATCAAATGTAATTGTATTGGATTACATTTTTTTTTTTTTTTTTTTTTGAGAAGAGTGTTGGGTTGCATTGAAGTTTCAAATGTATCTCGAAGTTAATTCTTTGGCAGTCCACGGTTAATCAAAGCTATTTTTGTTTGTGCAAGTTTATAAATCAAATCCCCCTAAAAAAAAAAGTTTATAAATCAAATTTGTAGGGTTTCGTTTTGCAGCTCAAACCCAAATGACATGAGATATTGGCCCAATGAGCCCAGCATGAATTTGTAGAGAGTGTGTCAAAGAACTAAGCCTTCTATAAATTTAACAACGGCTAGTATGGATTTAAAAGATGATCAAGCAAAAATCATAACACATAGGATTGAATAAATTCATTGTCCGAGGAGGCAAATCTTTATATAAATCACCAGAATTGATTACAAGTGCAACTTTGATTGCTACAGTGTCTTTTCTCTCGTTTTTCCGATCCCCCTCTCATGGAGGATCTTTCATATTATATAGTTTCCTTTAAACCATCTTGATCTTACACTTGTTGATCATCTGAACTTTTACTTGTGTACCTATCTCATTAGACATCTGCTTTGGCTCTCTGTGAATTGTGACAGTCAAGAATACACTGTTCAGGGGTCTTCTCCACATAAATGCGGCCAAAAAAGTAGATGCAGTGCATTTAATGCTGTGGTAACAGCTTTTCCTTAGATATTTCTGAGTTCTTATCACTCTTATACATGTATGATGCACGTCCTTATCACGGGAGCCTTCTGGAGGGTCATCTAGGTTGTTGGAATACAGATCTGAACCGTATTCATCCAGTCCGAAGAGGAGTTACTCCTCGGACTACTCTCCATCAGTTCCCTCCTTATGAGACTTTAAACCTGGAACTTCTCACGGTTATTTGCCCTTCCTCGAACATACTCACGTCCTCGGATGAGGCCCAAGGCCCAATATACAATTTTGGGCCTTTATCCCTACAAAATCCATCGATATCAACCAAACAGAACAAAGAAAAGCAAATTCAATCCGTCCTCACTCCTAACTGAAATTGTGAAATCTTTGATTTCCCAAAAAAAAAAAAAAATCAAGAAACCAGAAGAAGAAGAAAAGAACAAGTCTGTCGCTCACACTAACAACAACCACCAATACTGAAAGAAGAAAATTAGAGGAAAAACCAAGTTTGTTACAAGTCTGGCTGTCCATATTTGGGCTAGGTGAGATCGATCCCAATTGATGAGCACCCCAATATTAGGCTAGACTGAGCCCAATTTCTAATAGTAGAAGTGGAATGGCTACTTATTTTTTAAAATAAGCTTCTGATTAATAATATACTCATTGCACAAAAGTATTATTGGAGATAGAGAAATACACGCATAATTAATTGTTATTATTTAATTTTTTATGAACTAAAAAAATTCAAAGGAATTAGAGTAATAATCAAATTATGAAATAAGAAATATTTTTTTGATACCCTAGTTAATTATGCAGCATATTAAATTGGCTATGCCAATTAACCAATTATATAATAAACAATATTATATGTTAAATATGACAAAATAGCATGTCATCATATTATAAAGCAATAATCATAAATAATAAAAACAAAATGATATGGTAATAAAGTGGAAAATTGATGGAGACCACTTTAAAGGAAAAACCACTACTAGGACACTCTTACCCTAGTGAAGAAATTTACAAATAAATTATAAGTTTACAGTATAATTCAAACACTTAAATACAGTCTCTATTCCGTAGATAACTTATTGAAAACCCTTTGAACTCCTTCAGAGACAAACCTAGCCTTGGGTTGGGCAGATTTTGAAAAAAAAATTCTTAGTATGTGTGTACACAAAGAAAATTTTCAATTTGCCCCAAAATATGAAATCTTGGCCCCCCCTTAAAAAAAATTATAAATTCGCCCATGAAATCCAAAAGTATATGTTCTATTCTATCCCTTTTGCCTAGTTGCCTGAAGAATAATTAAAATAACCTCTGGATAATAACAAAAATAAAAAATAAAGCACAAATCTGGTCCAAAGAAACCCAATTGCCCAAAAAAAAAAAAAAATGAATTACCTGTAGACAAAGAAACCCAATTGCCCCAAAAATAGACGTGGCAATACGGGTCAAAATTTTTTAACCTAACCCGACCTCCCGAAAAATACCTGACCCAAACCCGATTTTTTGTGGCTCAACCTGACTTGAATAACCTGTGACCCGACTCGTTAAAAAAAAATTCGCTAAACAAATATTTAAACTACGTCATGATACTAGGTGCATAAAGCACAAAGTACCAAAACTAATAGTCAAAATATTATAGATATAAAGTTATAAACAAATAAAATTGTTGTCAAGATATGACATGAGAGAATGACCATTTGAGCTTTTTTTTTTTCTTTTTTGCTAAAGACTATTTGAACTTCATCAGTCATCACAACCAATAAGAGCTAAAGCTTCACAAATCATGGACATGGCATGAGAGAAGAGACAAGACAGCACAAGGCTTTCAAGACAACCATTAAAAAAAAAAAAAAAAATCTCATTCAATACTAGTTGTAGCCCATTGTCCAAAGCCAAAGGCACAATGCACAAACCTGAAAGTTGAAATGTGACAAACCAAACCACAAAGGGCCCTAAAGCTTCCTCAGTTCAGTTCCTCTACTCTTTCTCTTGCCGTCTTGCGCCTCTGCCCTTCTTCACACATTCCACACTTTTTTAATTTCACACAAAGTTGACTATATGGATTTGAAGATAATTTAATTTTTTTTATAGTCATAATTATACAATTTTAATTCTTTATTGATTTACTTTCATGGTACATTAAGTTAAATTAAAATATTGTATTGTAGATGAAGATGCTGACGAAATTGGCCAACTTGAGCTACAATTTGCAAGTATGAATATTTGCAGTGTTGCATGGTACATTAAATTAAATTAAAATATTGTATTGTAGATGAAGATGCTGACGAAATTGGCCAACTTGATCTACAATTTGCAAGTATGAATATTTGCAGTGTTGAATCTGCTACCAACGTTGAGTAGATTGAGATTGAAGTGTAATTCTTATAAAATATTTGCTTATTCTTCTTTACTTAATATATTGTGTTTATTTTTAAATCTTTTTTTGTTTAGTTTATCTTTCTAAGTAATCTAACTTTACTATTATTTTAAATACAACAGGAACATGTGCACTTTAGAAGACCGATAACTTGCTACTTTGCTGGCTTACTTGTTTTGTTTGTTTTATAATCTATCTCTTTTTGAAGATGTAAACTTGTAAGTATATGCATTTTGACAGTGAACTATTAACATTGAAGACTTTTTTCATCATGACTTTATGACTATAAATAATTTTTGTCATGCTCAAAACTGTTAGAATTGGAAGGATATTAACAAGTGGCATTAAGTGCAATTCATTTGCTTAATTGATTTTATTCATTCTCTCTAAACAGGTTGTCTTTGATTTGTTTTTGTAATTGAAAAGAAAAAAAAAATTGTTTGAAAAATACGGGTCAACCCGACGAGACCTGACCTGCAACCTGATTGACCCATTTAAAATGACCCGTTTTGGCCCACAACCCGATTGACCCCGCACACCAGATTGATCCGACCCGAATCTGACCCTTCCCGCTCGTTTTGCCACGTCTACCCAAAAATAACATGAATTACTTGTAGACAAACTAATATTGACAACAAAAGTAAAGCACAAATTTGGCATTATCAAATGTATGATTTTCAGTTCACATGGTGTGAACTGTGAAGTGCTTAATGCTTTTTTTTTTTTTTAAGTTACTTTTTAAAAAGTTTTTAGTAGTGTTTGCTGTAATAATAATGTTTATTTTTTTATTAAAAAAATTATATAATGAGTTTGCTGTAATAAATTGTTTGATAATGTTACTTTTTAAAAAACGAGAGAAATTTGTCAATCTTATGTCAAAATATTATTTAAATGGTTAGGTAAATGGAGGATAAATTCCTTATAATTAATTATTGTTGCCTTTTTTTTAAGATCATGGAAAAATAATGTTCAATTTTGATTTTTTTTATTAAGCAAAATTCAAAATAATTTAGAAGCTCATATTGAAAATGCAATATTGTTAACATCTAGTTTGATGTCCCAATTTCTAAAATCCATCAAATAAATTTTTGAAAAATCACCATATATAAAATTGGTAATAGTTCATTATAGAATAATCTAGAATTACCGCAAATATATTATGATGTTAATTAACACAATGCAATTGAACAAGCTTATGTTAAGTTTGGTCTATACCAAATTTTTTTTTTTTTTAATATACTTTGGCCCCCCTCATTTTCGAATCCTGGTTCCGTCCTTGAACTCCTTACTCATGAACTTCTCACAAACCCCCACACGACTCACACCCTTTGATTGACTCTAAGAATCTCCTTGAATATTTGAGCTTCACAATAACAATATTGGGATTAAGGATATGTGGTTTCAAGCTAAAAGTACCATTGAACCAATAAGTTCTTGGTGATTTGTTATGAACCCTTTTGTATCCTCCTTAGTCATTTGTAATTTAACATATTTCATTTCTTTACTATTTATACTTTGTTGGGGGACTACAATTTGACTCTTTATAACCACTCTAAAAACAAGCCTGCGTGATGTGATGTCGAATGCCATAAAAGATTTGAGTGTGTTTTCCTCATCACCAATTAGTTTTGAGGTGGAATGACACAGTTCACAGTTCGACAAATGATATTAGAGTCAAGGTCATGGGTTCGAGTCATGAGAGTGTCATTGTGAGAAAGAGACTGTTGGGGGACCACAATTTAACTCCCTACAACCACTCTAAAAACAGGCCCTCGTGGCGTGATATTGAATACCATAAAAGATTTGAGTGTGTCTTTTTTATTACCAATTAATTTTGAGGTAGAATGGCACAGTTCACAGTTCGACATACTTCTTTCTTCATTAAAAAAAGAAAAAAGAAAATTACACCAACATCAAAAAATTTAGACCAACCTTCTTTTAGGTTTCTTGAAATGCTACTTCCTCAAACGTCTCAGACATGACTTTCCCTTGAGGTTTATATATATACAATAAATAAGTTTATTTTTTTTCATACTGCAACTTTCAAATGTAATTTTCTATTTAAATAAATAAATATTTTTTATTACTTATTTATACAAATATGAGGAAAAGTGTCGTTTCATCCATAGTTTGGATAAGAAATTTTTATTATTTTATTAAAATAGGTAATTCTATTACACGGTGTGTTGTGTGAGAGAGCAAGAGCTTGAATTTATATAAACTTCAAGGGTAATTATTTCATGAAACATTTAAGGAGGAGATAATTATTTTGTGAAACCTTAAAAAATGTAAATACAATTTACCTATATATATATATATATATATATGAGCTGTTCCTTAAGTTTCCCTCTTAAAATTTTGTCATGTATATTTTTTCTTATGAAATGGAAGTGTATATTTTAATTAAGTAGCCACATAGTTGAATTCTAAGAAAAAAACCTAATGAACAACAATTGAAGTACTGTATATATATATATATATATATATATTTTTTTTGCCGAGTATATATATAATTCAATCTTTCGCATCCATAAAAATTGTAATTTGTTAGTATCTAGGAATATATATATATATATATATGATGGGATGCCTCAGGACCTTAAAAAAGAGTAGGGAAAAAGAACAATTCCACATTTTAAATCTTGCTAGTAGTAAAATAAGTGATTTAGAGGCAGCCACGTGAAGAATGGAGATTCTGAAAGAGAGAAAATCTGGAAGAGGCAAATCCCTTATCCAAGTAACAATACCACGTGTACACTCCTTGTTGGAGAATCAGATGCTGGGCTAATCTGAAAGTCGGGCCACTTCGAATAACAACCAGAAAACCAGTGCCACTGTGTCCACAAGTAGATGCTTTGATTGGCCCATATTTTCTGCCATTTGTATAAGGGGCAATCCACTATCCTCACACCAGATTTCATTCTTTAGATAATCAATCATATAGTACTCTAATCTACCTACTACTACTACTACTTTGATCACAAAACAGAGGGAGAGAGAAGAAGAAGAAGAAGAAAATGGCAACACAAGCACTTGTATCATCATCATCTCTGACCTCTTCAGTGGAGGCAGCTAGGAAGGTACTTGGAGCAAGATCTTCAATTGGGTCCTCAAGAAAAGCTTCCTTTTCAGTAAGGGCAGCATCCACTCCACCTGTTAAGGTTTGTTAATTCTTCTTCTTCTTCTTCTTCTTCTTCTTATATTATTATTCACTGAAGTGTAATAGATTGTGTACATTTGTGTCCAAACCAGTTTACTTACTACTAAACATTATTCCCTGTTTATGTGCTCGATTGATTTGATATCAGCAAGGAGCAGATAGACCCTTGTGGTTTGCATCCAAGCAGAGTCTTACTTACTTGGACGGCAGGTAACTCTTAAACTCATGCATGCAATTTTCTACATTTCTCTAAGGAGCTTGAACACTTCAAAATATATATATATATATATATATTTTAAATGCATGCGTATAGTTGTCAGTATCGTACGATACGTATAAAATACGTTATTATATCATGTGTAAAAAGTTCCATATTGTATCGGTGATGAATCGTATAATATAGTTTGCGTATCATATGAATTTTTTCGTATTGTAAAATCGTACGAATTGTATGATATATAGACCAATGTTTTAAAATCTTAACCTTAACAAAAAATCTTATATATAGCCTCCGTTTGGAGCCCATAAACAAATGCTTTAAAAAATTATTAAAATAAAAAGAAGAAGAGATAGTAAATGTTAATGATGATGAAGTAAATTTTAATGAAAAAATAAGTTTGCAAAATGACAAACATGATGCCATAGATGGGGTTTATTAGGCAATATGATGAAAATAAATTATTATTTTTAGGTCATTTGTAATATATTATCATTTTTGAATTTAAGCAATTTGAATATATATGTTATAAGATTTATTTAGTTAGCTTATTAAATATTATTACATAAAAGATGAATAAATTAGTCATTAATTGAATATATTTTAAATTTATAATGAATATACCATTTATATATGTATATGAATCTATAATTTTTTATAAATTTTATTAAGTGTTTGTGTATCTTACAATACACGATACAGAAAAATAAAAAATCAATTCACAATACGGTTCACATTTTGACAACTATGTGCATGCGTGTTCTCATTATGTTGGAAGTAAAAAAAAAAAAAAAAAAAAACTTTTATTTTAAAAAATTCCTATAATTTCAGATAAGTTTTTAAAGATTTTGATAGTATTTTTATTTATTTTGAAGACTCATATGTAAATATGGCATATGTCCATGCTTCATGCTTTATTTTCTTATGGATGTTTAATGCACCTACCTTAGGCTTCATTTTGATTAACTTCTATAAAAATTAAACAGCCTCCCTGGTGACTATGGATTCGATCCTCTAGGCCTCTCGGACCCAGAGGGTACAGGCGGGTTCATTGAGCCCAGATGGTTAGCCTATGGTGAGGTAATCAACGGACGTTATGCCATGTTGGGTGCAGTGGGTGCCATAGCACCCGAGATTTTGGGGCAGCTTGGCCTCATTCCTCAGGAAACAGCCCTCCCTTGGTTTAAAACTGGAGTCATCCCACCGGCCGGGACATACGACTACTGGGCAGACCCTTACACACTTTTTGTATTTGAGTTGGGACTGATGGGATTTGCAGAGCACAGGAGGTTCCAAGCCTGGTACAATCCAGGGTCCATGAGCAAACAGTACTTCTTGGGGCTAGAGAAGTATTTGGGAGGGACTGATAACCCAGCCTACCCTGGCGGACCCTTGTTTAACCCACTTGGCTTTGGAAAGGATGAGAAGTCATTGAATGACTTGAAGCTCAAGGAGATCAAGAATGGAAGGCTGGCCATGTTGGCTATCTTGGGTTACTTTGTACAAGCTCTTGTTACAGGTGTTGGACCTTACCAAAACCTCTTGGATCATCTGGCTGACCCTGTCAACAACAATATCTTGACTAGCCTCAAGTTCCATTAAGGGGATTATATATATTATATTTACTCCTCTTGTTTGGAACAACCCACCCGACCACTTCTTTCTCTCTCTCTTTCTGCTGTAACATGATGTCTACCTATCTTGTGATCCTTGTTTAGTTCTGTAAGAAATGAGATGTTAAGGACTGAAAATAGACCTGTTAATTAATGCCACCATTATGTAATCAATCTTATATGTAGCAAATCAGAGTATTTATCTTTCTCAATTACTCGTTAGCATTTTCATCAGGCATAGATCCATGATTTTTTCCTTCAATGAAATCAAGCAATCCAAACATTAGAGAGAGGTTTACCCAAAACAGTATAACTCAAAGACAAACAAAATTTTAGTTCAAGTAACACCAAGACCCTAACCCAAACACAAACATGACAAAGTCCACTATAACCATGCGGGTGCATGCGTGTGAATGTTTGGATTAACTTATTTTCATCTTAAAACAAAATGTACAATTTTTTAGAACATTATCCTTGTCAAGGTATAATTATACTTTTGCACAATTAAACAGAATAAGCTGATGAAAATAAGGTCATCCAAACATGTCTTAGAAACATACATGGATGCTGGAGACCACAGGTAATGGGTTCTCAGACTTACAACAACTAATAAGATATTCTCCAGTCCACACCTTACTAAATCAAAATTTAAGGAATGGACCCTACCTACAGCAATGGAGTTCTAAATTGAGTAAATTCTAGTCTCCAACAATGGGGTTCTCCATGAATGCTTAACGTAACCAATTCCACTAATATACAAATTAAAGAGCAACTACTCTGATTTTACAAATTAAAAACAGTCATCAGCATGAGTAAAATCAAAAGACCAATCAACCTTTCTATTCAATTATAAAATGAAAGAGAATAAGGATAGAAAGTTAAAACAATTACAACTTCCTAGAACAATTTGATTAAACTGAAACAGATAGTGCAAATGAACCTCAATATTAGTAATTGTGGAAAAGCATAAAAAAAGGACAACAATTTGATTACAACTTTGATGTTCTCTAAACTCAAGATGCATAGAAAATATAACAGGCTTTGATAGCATCATCAAACCATCTGAGAGCCTCTTAATATGAGCTGTAAACAGTCAGCCTCAGACAAGTAAACGCCAAAAAGATTATCCGAGAAAATTATTTTCCTCTTCCTACATACCAGAGCCTTCTCCAACTTGTTGATGAAGAATACCAGCTATCGCTTTTTAATCAATCTTTACGGACGAGAATAGGTAATGAACAAAGTAGAAAGACATAAGGAAGCCAATGGTGCCAGTTGCCAACATGATCGCAAATGCCATGATCAGTGAATAGCCGAGATATAGAATGGCTGACACAGGCCCACTCAAACTTTTCAGGTCAAAAACCAAGTAATTGATTGAGTACAGGAACACGTAAAGGGCAACTGAACCTGAAGCAAAGAAAGCTTTCCACCACCACTGCCAATCCTCCACACATAGATGCATGTAGGTGAGGACCACTGACACTTCAGCACAAACAACAACTAGCAACAAAAGAACAATCAGCAGGAACCCAAAGACATAATAAAACCTGCCAAGCCAGATGCTAGTAAGAATAAAGAATAGCTCAATAAAGAGGGTTCCAAATGGCAGGGTCCCGGCACCAAGAACAAGAAGCCATGATGGATATTTGCGTGCAGGGATTTCCCTAGGGATCTGGTTGGTTCGCACAGGGTACTGAATTGCCTCAGCTCGTGTCCCAAGTAATCCTCCCAGGAGGGTAAGTGGCACTGAAACGCAGAACCAGAGGAACAGCAGTAAAAAGTACAAGGAAATGGGAATGGCACCAGTACTCTTGCTGCCCCACAGAATGAAATTCAATGCCGTGAGGATAGCAAAGACAATTCCAGAAAAGAAGCATGCCACCGACCAGGAAACAGACTTCCAACCTTCTGAAGTTCCCTTTAAGGTTCTCCAGAGGCGTACACCAACATAACCAGCAGCAATTCCAAGGAAAAGATACAGAACAATCATTCCAGTAAGTAACATTCCCCGTGAAGCTGGTGACAAGAAACCAAAAGCTGCAAAAACAATAGTCACAATTGCCATCCCTAAAATCTGAACCCCATCACCGACCATCACGCAAAGTAGCTTGGGGCAATTTGGTTCTCTGAAGACATCGCCCACAACAAGCTTCCACCCAGAAAGCTCCTCATTCATCTGAGCTTGAGATTCTTTGTCCAATTCCTCATACCTTGTTAGATCCCTTCTCACTGTCCTCAAGAATATAACAAAAACTATACCAGCCAGGAAAAAGATAACCATTACTGAATTCAAGATAGAGAACCAGTGGACTCGGGCACCCTCCATCTTCAAATAAGCATCCCATCTCGATGGCCATCTTATATCGCTTTTCACAAATTCAACGTCATAGGTGAATGACACCTTCTCTTGCTCCCGTATTATCTGAGATTTGTCAAGCTCAGAAGGGCAGGTCACAGGATCAATATTGTCATACATTTTATGTTTTGACATGGCTTCAGGATCATGCTTCACACTGCAAGGGATAACCTCAAAACCAACAATTTCAAACCCGGACGCCTTTCTCTTATCCGCATCATTCGAAATCACCTCCATACCTTCTTCCCCAGTCCCAATGATCTCCACACCACTCCCTTCATACTCGTGAACCAAAACCTTGAACTTGAGATGATTAATGATGTAATCTTCTTTATTATTTTGAGTGAACCCGACAGGATACCCAGTCCACTGAATGCTCACATCATTTTGCCTAGAGTACCTCATGGCAGGCAAGTTATCAAGAATCATATTCACTTGATACAAATCACGGGTTCTCTGTTTCAAGAGCTTAACCTCGTTATCCTTCAACGGCGAGGTAGTACACAAGTAAACTGTTTCATTAACATTCATTCTGAAACGGTACGGGGAGTTATCGATCTGATCTCCCATGAGGAGCTCGCCGAGATTCTCAGCACTTTTCTTGATACCCTCAGGGGGTTGGCAGTAAGGGAGACTATAGTAGCTGAAAGGAAGCTCGGTTTCGATGGAAGTCAAGGAATTGACTTTGGCAAATATGGAATCTCGAGGCGAATATGTGTGCATATAGCTTCCAGGAAGGTAAAATGTATTGCAGGGAGTTTGTGCAGAGAGAACAACCAAGAACAGGAAAACCCATTTCAAGAATGGCTTTGATAAAGCCATAGCGAAACTGAAAAGACCCAGATCTTAGAAACAGTGATGGTGGATCTGTGTGTGAGTTACAGCTACAAGGCTACACAAAGAAGAAAGCCAAAAAACAACAAGAATTACAGATCCGTATACATAAATCATTGCTAACAACATGTAAAAGAATTCATTATTAGAAACAGATCATAACAAATACAGAAAACAACGCAAAGATAAGGGATTCAGTTATAAAAAAGGGAAAAAGAATGAGAGAAATGGCACAGATCTGTCAAAATTTGTACAGGAAAATGAAATGGGAAAAGGAGGAGAATAAGAGAGAAACGAACCTGTGGAGCGAGATCGGATCAAAGCACAGATCTGATTTTGCTGTTGATCTGAGGATCTGTGTCTGTGTCTGTCTCTGTCTCTCTGAGTGGAGAGAAATCAGGGGTGAGCGATAAAAGAAAGGCAAGAGTTGGAAGGGGAACCCTATGCTATATGCTATATGCTATGCTATGCTATGAGAATGAGATAACTGGAACCTTCCTACAATGAGAAACACGCGACTGATAAAAGTGATGAATGGTTACTGCCACGATTATCAAATTGATAGTGTGGGTGGGGCGTTGTTGTTAAACTTTGTTATTATTATTTTTTAAATCAAATTGAAAGGGAAATAAATTTGTATAATAAGTATGTAATAAATGAAGTTTTATATTTTACCCTAATTAATTAAGGGCTTCTTTTTAATAATTAAAAAAAAAAAAAAAAAAGGTCAAATGCTATCAACTAATGAATGATTTCTTATCTCATCCCACCAAAAAAAAAAAAAAACAAAAACAAAAATAATAATAATAATGAATGATTTCTATTTTTTTTAATGATGTATATGGTAGCTAATAATTATTATTTGATACAAAAGAACAATTAATAAAGTAAATCTTTTATATATATATATATATATATAGAGAGAGAGAGAGAGAGAGAGAGAGAGAGAGAGAGAGAGAGAGAGAGAGAAGGTTAAGTTCAAATTACATATGGTGTAACTTTAAGTAATGTTATACCATCAAATAACTTGTTATAAAATTTATATTTTGAAAATCCAACTGTTGAATTACATGTTCTATATATTCTTAACATACATGTTAATTGAATGTAATTTACCATTCGATCCATAAACTCATCTTTTATGCATAATTTTAAATTACAAAAATTTTAATTTAAACAATTGATTGATGACATGATTATTAGTCTTGATAACCTTTAAATTTTGCAAGCATGGAGAATATATGAATATAATGTAATTTAACGGTAGATATGTCAAAATTTGCATCTAATTAAAAAATATTAAGTGGTATAACATTACTTAGAACTACACCAGGTATAATTTGAACCTAACTCATAAATATATAAGCAGTGTTATACTACCCAATAACTTGTTATTGAATTCATATTTTGAAAATCTTACCGTTGAATTACATATTCTATATGTTTTTAACATGCATGCCAATTTTCATACTAATCAGATGTTTTTACCATTTCATCCATAAACACAATTTTTATGTATTATTTTAAACTACAAAAACTTGAATTCAAACAATTGATTGATGACATGACTATTGATATTTGATCACCTTGAAATTTTGCAAGCATGGAGAATATACGAAGACAATGTATTTCAACAGTGGATTTGTTAAAATTGACGTCTTATTAAAAAATAATAAGTGGTGTAACTCTAAGCAATGTTACACCACTCAATAACTTATTATTGAATTCATATTTTGAAAATCCAACGTTGAATTATATTTTTTTATATGTTCTTAACATACATACTAAATTTCATGTCAATCAAATGTATTTACCATTCAATCCACAAACTAATCTTTTATGCATTATTTCAAACTACAAAAACTTGAATTTAAATAATTGATTGATGACATGGCTATTGATCTTTGATCACCTTGAAATTTCGTAAGCATGGAGAATATACAAAGATAATACAATCTAACGGTGAATTGTCAAAATTTGCATCCAATTAAAAACTATTAGTTGGTGTAACATTGTTTAGAGTTATACCATAAGTAACTTAAACCTAACCCTATATATATATATATATATATAGAAAAGATAATTGCATATATTCTTTTTTACATTTTTTTTTTCAAAAGGGTAAAATTTATTGAAAAGATGTTTAGGATGACAAAGGGAACTGTCCATTAACTTCCTTAGTCCCAGCAAAGGCCTACAAAGGAAGGGTGGAGATTGGTTGGGGTCTCCAAGTAAGTATAAAAGAAGTTCTGGCAAGTAAAATTCTGCATCAGCCCATTTAGCAATATAGGCTAAAAAAAAGAAAAATTAGAATGTATATTTGTATAAAAGGGCTTGTATGTTTGTGGTGATTTAGTGGAGTTCTCATTCTAATCGGTAAGTGAAATAGGTAAAAAATAATCTGAATTATGACATATCAATTATCTCAATTCATAGGTTTTTTAAATGGTCAATCACAATATTAGCACCCCCTTCAATTGACAAACTTAAGACCTTGGTGACACCGCAATAAAGTAGTAGCAAATAAGACCGCTATTTCAAATGAATTTTCCAATAATTTCAGAAGATATTTAAAGATTAATAGGTATTTTGTCCAAGAAGTCAAATATCATTTAATTGAGGTTTTTCTAGGGAATATTTAGCTTTTATATTTTAATTCTCCTAGGCATACAGGTAATTTATTTTGTTCATAGTTCCTATGAGTGAGTCAAGGTCTTAAAATGTAATGTTTTTAATTGCTAATTTTGTTCTCCCATGTTCTAAGCATTATATAAGTCATTTGGCTGAATTGAATAAAAGCATTTTATAGTGTATTTTCATATTAAAAAGCTTTGTGCTTCAGAAGATGGATTTCTTCTTTTAAACTCTTATCCCTTCCTTTATTGGATTTCCTGAGTGGCAAGTTTTGGTTTGATATCTCTTTGGGTGATGTTTCTGTATCCCATATAGTGGTGAGTCATATATCTCTTTTTATTTATTAAGTGTTTTTTTCAAACCATTGTACCATATTACATTCCAGCCATCCTTCACTTCCTTATTGGATCAATTTGGTTTTTCCCTTACAAATTCGGTATCACATGGTATTAGAGCAAGTTTTTTCCTGTTGGATTTGTTGCTATTCTCGATATGTTCCAGATCTGTCTCTCCATCTTATTCGTCAATTTTGTATTTTCCCATGAGGAATTTGTGTTCTTGCCATATATTTTTGGAAATGTCTATCTCTCTAGTTTCTAACAAGAAAAAGCAAATCATGATTTCAAGTTTTCTAGATTGAGATATTCACAATTTACTGAATAATTGTCAATTTGTCAGAAAGTGATGAATTTGCTTATTTTTGTTTAAGATAGCTCTAAGAAATGTACAATCTAAACTTGTTGAGATGAGACAACTTTGTGAAGTTCTTCATCAAAGGATGAATAAACTTGATAGTCGAATTTCAACCTCTCTAATTCATATTTGTAGGATAAACCATGTGATTCCTTGCAAAGAAGTTGATTCTTCAATTTCCATTGCAAAATTTACTATTGAGAGTACATGGCCTTTGGATTCTTTTGTTCAATTGTATTTGAAGATGGTGAGGATTGCTCAAAGGAGGATGTTGTAGTGGATGGTATTCTTCGCCAATCTTTGATTAGTACCATGATGAAGAACCAAAAGATGATTTGAATGAAGAATATCAAGATGGTAATTGTGGTGCTGAAAGTTTTGATATCCAACCAATGATGACTACCCAAGGAGATGAGATAGCTTATTTTAAAGTTGTGGAAAATTACGAGGAACAAGCAACTCATGTTCCAAATGATGATCAAAACTTGATTGAAAGATTCAAATGCTTATCTCTTGATGATGACGATAATTTTTTTTGTTCTAATACAAAAGGCAATTGATTTTACAGAACATAATTGTTCAAAGGTAAGATTCATTGCTTTAGCCATAGAACAGATGGGTATCAATATATTATTTCTTGAAGAGAAAAATCCACATGATGATTTTCTTGGAGCTGACAAGTATTTATTTCCTAATTATAAATTTGATATTGATCTTGTTCCATCAATTGAGATTAAGGCTCCATGTCCTAAAGTAATTCAAGGGGGTTCAATGCTTACAAAGATAAGACCTCAAAAACTGTGTAAAGATAGAAATCAAGGATCAGTAGATCAATATGCTGATTTGTTCTTCACCTTGGTTTCGTGTGATGTATGGAAAAAAAAAATCACAAATAAGAATTTGTTTAGTTAGGTTTATCGTGAGTGAGAAAATATTGGTAAGCAGCATATCAATTCCACATGTATTGTTGAAAATAAAGGCATGGAAAGGAATGATTGGACATCCAATTGATCGAGGCAAGGATATGAACTTAAACTTGAGGACTAGTTTTCTTAAGAAGGGGACAACACTGTAATTAAAGTGGCAAAAAATAAGCCTATTATTTTAAATGAATTTTCCAACAATTTCAGAAGATATTTGAAGATTAATAGGTATTTGTCCATGAAGTAAAATAACATTTAATTGGGGTTTTTCTAGGGAATATTTAAATTTTATGTTTTAGTACTTCTCGGCAGACAAGTCATTTATTTTGTTTATAGTTCCTATAAGTCAAGGTCTTATAAATGTGATGTTTTTAATTGCTAACTTCGTTCTCCCATGCTTAGTGGGTTGTTATAAGCATTATATAAGTCATTTGGTTGAATTGAATAAAAGCATATTATAGAATGTGTTTTCAAATTAAAAAGCTTTGTGCTTCAGAAAATGGATTTCTTCTTTTAAACTCTTGTCCCTTTGGTGGATTATTTGGGTGGCGAGTTCTGGTTCTGTATCTCTTTGGGTGGTGTTTCTGTATCCATAGAGTGGTGAGCCATTTATCCCTTTTATTTATTAAGGGTTTTGTTCAAACCATCGTACCATATTATATTCCAACCATCCTTCACTCCCTTATAGGATCAATTTGGTTTTTCCCTTACAAATCTGGTATCACTTGGTTTCTAGCTATTGTAATTGCAAGAAGTGCAAACTTAATTGCTATTCAAACCAATGAGTAAGTGATGTCCATTACAGTCGTAGATACCCATTTTCGCAACACATTTTTTACAAACCTAACTAGACCAAGCCCGACCTCCTTGTGGGCCTAAATAATGTATTATATTATATTTTATTCTTTTAAACATGACCTAAGTCCATGCAATATGGGAGTGTGTTTTAGAGACTTTTTTTAGGCCTTTTGCATGAGTCCATATCATGTGTGTTGCAAAATGGGCTGGGAACACTTGCAACACCTAAAGCTCATGGAAATGGTCTAGTACTTGAAATTTTCACCTAATTGGAGGCTTCTAGCTCCTATTGTATGAGGCTAAACATTCTAACCAACTCAATTTGGCCCCTAGAGTTTGGCTAAGAATGGCTTCCCAATGAGCTTAAATGACTGGGGAAGAATACCCAATTAGATTAGTCAAATAAATTCCCCAATTGTGCTTAAAACAAGCCAATCTCTTATCCAAACAAAAGCAAATTAAACCAAACCATCATTTTAGCATTTTGGTGGTCCAAAACTTTAGCCATTGGCCAAAAATTAGTCCTTAAGGATGACCCAAGCTTGATTTAAAACCCCCAAATTAGATTAGACACAACCAATTCACGTTTTACCCTTACAGCTAAAACTTCAGAACAAAAGCTCTAAAACCATCAAGAAGTTACATGATTCTGATGCTCAGGGGTGAAAATAGTGGTACCAAGGAGTCTTCTCTCTCGCCCTCACCACCTCTTTCAAATTCCTCTGCCTTTGTATGTGTAAAACAGTTCCAGATTTAATGAACTACGCATATTTTCCATCTCTTTGTTGTTTTGCACTTAGATTTCATTCTTTTGATGCACCACTAGCCTCTTTCATTAAATATTGAAATTTTGGGCTTGAATCTTTCCAGGTAATCACATTTTAAAGAATCAAATGAGAGTTTTGGGCTTGTCCTAGCATTTTTGGCCCTTGAAGCAAAATGTCCCTAACAACAATTTTGATGGATAAGATTGTACCATGTTAGTCTCTAAAAACTGATGAGAGGAATGGTAAAATCAAAGTTAAATTTCATCTATCTTGAATGTGATTGTGAACCAAAGGTTAGCTCTTTAGGGGTTTTAGATTCTCATGCTTCAATGTGGAAATAAAAGGCTTTTTTATTTATGTAGCAAGTAAGAAGGGGGAAGTGGAGGTATTTTTGAAGATAAGCTTGTCTTTGTGCCATCATATGCAATCACAAAAGGTTATAACTAAGAGAAAAAATGATGTTCCCCCTATTTTATCAAGACCAAGATTTATTGTTGGTTCACGGAAGCATTTGATCCAATCTAGTGCTAATTCCCTAGTTATCAATTTGAGCTTGATTGATCATTTTGTGTATCTCCATACAATTGTTTCAAAAGGATGTTCAATGAAGATATACACCATTGTTTCATAGTGTTGGTAGTATGAGGATAGGTCGGGTCTTTTATATGTTCATCTTCTAATGAATTTATTTGTAGGGGAATGATTCCTATGCAATTTTATAGAGTATTAACTTGAGCTTTTCATTGACTTTTAGACTCCATAGTTTCTTCCATTTGTTGGATTCTTGGTCCACACTCTTAAATTACTCAAGAACATTAATTAAGTAATTAATTAACTAGCCTTTTCACATGTGCTTTGTGCATTTTCAAGACCTTAACAAAAAATGTATTGATGGTCATTTTTACAACAAATTTTCTACTAGTGTAATTCCAACCAAGCCCAACCTCTTCTTATGGGCCCAATTCATGTATTACATTATATTTTGTTTTTTTTAAGCATGACCCAAGCTCATGTGACATAATGGGAATTTGAGGGAGTGTGATTTGGAAGGTATGGGTGGACTCTATTGGAACTTTTGCACAAGCCAAGGATATGTGTGCTGCTAAGTGGGCTGGGGATACCAAAAACACTTAAAGCTAATGGAAAGGGTCTAGTACTTGAAATTTTCATCCAAAAGTGACCTCTAGCTCTTGTTGTTTGTGGCTAAACTTTTTGACCAAACCAATTTTAGTCCCTAAAGCATGTTTGGCCCCTTAGCCAACCTTTGCTACATGCTGCCACTAAGAGGAGCTTCCCAAGGGGCTAAATCAGCTAAGAATATGCAACCAATCATACTTGGTCAAAATATTTCCTTAATTATACAAAAAGCAAGCCAACCCTTTTACCCCAAACAAAGCAAATTTGACCACTACCGTTAGTTTAACATCATTTGGGGGGGGGGGGGGGGGGGGGCATAGCCTCAACTATTATGCTTAGACCAGTCCTCAAGAGCATCCTAAGCTTGGTTTAAAAGCCCTCAATTAGATCAAACACAAAACTAAACCACATTTTGGTCAACAACCATAACCTCAGAGTAACAACCCATTCAGCCATCAAAGAGCTACATGATTTTGAGGTCTGGGGGTGAAAACAGTAGTTCCAATGAGTCTTTTCTCTCTCTTCCTCATCACCTTTCTCAAATCCCTCTTCCTGCTATTTGTAGAGAAAAGTTTTAGCTCTAATGTTCTAAGCATTTTTGTTAGTGTAATTTCGATTTTTTCTCTCTTTTTAAAGCACCATTAGCCTTTGTTCATCATACATTTTGAATTTTAGGCTTGACCCTGCAAAAACAATCATATTTAAAGAACCCTAGTGGAGATTTGGGCTTGTTTTACATATTAGCCCTTGGCCCTAAACTTTGCATGAATTTCACTTTTGTCCCTAAACTTTAAAATTTTTGTTTTTCATTCTAAAATTTTTAAAGATATTTTTTTCAATAGTTTATGGACGAAAAATAATAGTCTAGGGATGAAAAAAAAAAACATTTTCAAATAGAGAAATGATAAGTGATATTTTCAATAGTTTAAAAATGAAAAATGAACACTTTAAAGTTTATAAGCAAGATACAAAATTCATGCAAAGTACAAAAATAATATTTTAGCAACAAAAAATAAAAAAGAGAGAAAGAAACAACATATTTAGAACAAAACAAATATGAAAGAGTACAAAACCCAAAAACTTAAACTTAATCCCAATTAATAAAGACTGAAAGACGAGTTTTCAATTTATTATAAAAAATATGATGATATAAATAGCGTGTGTAAATTTTCAAAACATCGATAGTTCATTTGATATCCTTAATAGTAATGATGCAAATATCTAATATATCCCAAAGTCATGTAAGAAAAATTACTTTTATTTTTATTTTTTTTATTTTAACTTTAGAAAGTAGCAGAATTTGGTAAATCATGGAAAGAGAGAGGGTGGTGACGATTCATGTTAATGGGTTGTGTTCATCATCAGCTAATGAGTTAACTAACCATCATCAGCTAACTCTAACTTTAGATGGTTACCTTGAATAGTTACAGTTCCAACTATGTCAAAAGTTCTGTTGCCATTTTTTTGTCATTAAACTTTAAAAAGATTTTCCCCCCAAGGCTATGAAAACGCTACACTTTTTGTCAATAAACTTTAGAATGATTTTTTTTTTTGATCCATTTTTTTTTCATTCTTAAACTATTAAAAAATATATATTACAAAAAAGAAAAAAATTATTTGTTATTTTCACTCCTGAACTATTCAAAAAGCTTTTTTTAAAAAAAAAAAAAAAAGCATTTTCAATAGCTTAAAAACAAAGAGGAAAAATTTTAAACTTTAGATATAAAAATAAAAATTCCTACAAACTTTAGAGATTGAAACAATATTTACCACCACGCTTCTGCCATGGGTAAAACTCATCATTGAAAATTAGCTATAAGAGAAGGGTGTCCAAGAGCTTATATATACATGTTTAAGCTTATACTTTAAGCAATGCAGGACACTAAAATCATAATACTAAATGTAATTTTAAACAATCATAATACATGTTTAGATGCGAATTTTAACAAATAAATCATTGGGTTAGATTTTTCACTTTTACTCTCCGTACTTATAAATTATAAAGATAAATTAAGATTAATAAATATCTCATTTATAAAAGAATTAAAATTTAAGTTTTTGTATTTAAAATTAAGTATAAAAGATAAGTTTATAACTTTATATATCAAATTGGAAACAATATTCAATTGAGATGAATTTTGGTAGGCCTGTTAACAACACATGTAACAAGTAATTCAATAGCAACAGCAGTGAAAAGAGGTGTAACTTATAAATGTGGAGCTTCTCTTTAGTTAAGATTGGTGGCGATTTCAGAACTCCAGTAAAACTGGTAAAGTGGAAAAGCTGCATCCAATCTGGCCATAGCCCATGATCACATTAATCAACACTTTGAATTTAATTTAAAATAATTGAGCCCAAAAGCTCCCATTTTTTGAAAAAGAAGAAAGTGTCAAACTAGCCGTTGCATTCAAAAAAAAGCCCAAACCACCCACACCCACGCTCTCTCTTCTTCTTTACTTCTTCAATTTCTACTCTCAGATCCTCTCCTCTCCTTTCAGTCAAGCTTTGCTCATTGCTAAACCCCTTTTCTCAAACAAAAAAGCATACAAAAATGTTCACTGAAGGCCTGGATGAAAGCGCAATCAAGTGGGTCAAACAGGTACATTTTGTATTGTAAAAATTATTCTCTCTTTACAGAAATTTGAGTTCTTTACTCTTTGTTTTGTTCTCTTCTCCCTTTTCTTTCTATTTCAAATTATGGGTCTATTTCTAATCTGCTTTTTTCACTTTCATTTTGATTCTGACTTTTTTTCATCTTTTGAGTTTTGGGTTTTCAGGGATCAGATTTAGAAGTGGAAGAACCCCCACTAGTTCGATCTCCTCTAACAGAGAAGATTGGATGTGACCCATTTCCAAAATCTCCTCTTTCACACAGATCTTTCAATGGTGAGACTTTCGTGTCTCCCCATGTATTGCCTCCTCTCAAGTTCCACTGTGGCCTGCTGGCACCACACAGTTTGGTCACTCCTTGCCTTGACGACGACGATGAATATGAGAGCGTAGCTTCGGCTCCGGACGAGGAGGATACTAATTACTCGGATTCAGAGGAAGAAGTTGATTTCTTGGATAAGCCAATCTTACAGTGCTATAATGATGAAGAAATTTTTGGTTACAATTACAAATCTAGTACAAATTTCAGTAGAGCACATGGGTCTTCTTTGAATAAAGGAGGGTTGTCCAAGGAAAAGCTTAAGATTGAAGTACCTGAAAATTTCAGAAGATATACTACTGATGGTGAAGTGGGTACTAAAAAATATGCTCAGAAGGGTTCTACTACAGCCCCAAGTGGTGGTGGCGCTGAACTTCATAAACGGGTTCTATTCAATCTACATGTAGGACGTGATGTACTATTATTAACATTTAAGACAGTTGAAAAGACTGTGTTAAATAAAGAATGTTTCTTTCTCATTGTGATTTATGTTGGTGATGATTTTAATTTAGGGTCCTCCAACTCATGGAAGTGTGCAAGGTTTAGAGGACTTGGGAACTCCAAGTGCACCTCCCATAGTTGCTGATATTGGACGAGGAGAGAGAAGCTTTGAGGTCGAGGTTGACAGTCAACAGCGAAGAGCTTCTGAAGGTTTGTCAGAAATTGATCTACCTGATGAAGGGATATGCCCAACAAGAGTATCAGATGGATTTTTTGAATGTCAAGAAGGTTTAGCAGAATGGAAAGCAGAGTCCTTTGAAACCAATGAACTTGGGGAAAGGTATTGTAGTTTTTAACCTCATTAGACCTTTCTCATGTGTGGCCTAATATGTGGAATTTTCACTTTTAAATTGGAGGTTGAGTGGAGACACGGTTCGAACTTAGGACGACCTGCTTGATACCATGAATTATAATTTGTCACAAAAGCTTAAGCTGATAGGAGGGGGTGAATTTAATCATTTTACCATTATTATAACAACTTGAACATTTTGTTGCTCTTTATTTCTCCCTCAATCTTGTATTGCAGAGTAAACAAATCCATAAGTGGTGAAAAGGAAACGCAATTTTCTTATTTTCAAGCCAGCCAATTGGATCATTCACCTTATTATAACACCAGGTACAATCTATGTGAAATTCAATTTGATAATAGTCATTAGGAGATTGTTGTCTGCTGCTATATCCACAAAATTAATCCTTTTGTGTGTATCATCTCTTTATTTTATCAACTTCAACCAATTTTATTTCTATGTCAATATTGGATTCTAAAATTATTGTTTTTCAATTGACTCATTGCAGTGGTCAATATGCCTGGCAAACACTGATTTCTTATGATGCTTGTATACGCTTATGTCTAAATGCATGGGCAAGAGGCTGCACCGAAGCACCTGAGTTTCTACGTGATGAGTGCATTCTTCTCCGAAGTGCCTTTGGGTAGGTTATCTTGGCTGATGCTAGTGAAAATTAATATATCTGTTTAGGTCATGGCTAGTCACAACTTTATTGAGTATTTCTCCTTTTTCTCTGATTGTATAGTTTACACAATTTTTTGTTACAACCCCGAGCTGCACAACCAATGGAAGGCAGGACTACTAAGAGTGTTGAACAAATATGCGGTTCAAAGACGAAGAAGGTTGTTGGAAAAATAAGAGTGGAAGGTAAAATCTGATTGTTGTAACCGTACAAAGTTTTATATTCAAATTAACTATGTGGAAATATGTGTTTCGAGTTACATAACATCCCACTAGATATATAAGGCCGCAAGATTATAACTTGATTTGGATTGTCTTAATTGGTATACTTGCTTTGTCTCTAGTTCTATTTCTTTGAAGGTCCATATATACATTAAATATGTTCAAGTATTTCTTAAAATTGCTTAAAGGATTCTATACCAATTATGAATTTGCTATTATCATTTTCCAAACAGAACATGTGAAGAAAGCAATTCTTCTTTGGATTTAGATCCATTAAAATGTATTCTTAATTAGAACTAAAGTGAAGTTTTTGGATAATGTCAGTGAGGAAACTTCGAGTAATACCAAGGAGGAAGCTTAAGAGCACATATTCACAGAGAGGTGCAATCTACATGCAAGCGGGGGCAGAGTATGTTCGGCATGTTTCATCACTGTTGAAAACTGGCATGAATTCTCTGAAGATTGCCTCATTCTCAGTGACTTCAGAAGGTTTGTTCTAAGAAATATTTTGTAATATCTTTTACTTATAAATGTGACTATAAATACACTTGTTGAGCCTAAGATAATGAAACTTCCAGTAAATCTACCATCTATAGTAAATAATACAAGCAACTAGCTCCATTAATGTTACTCTAGATCTTATCAAAGTCAAAATCATACTCATTAAAATTTTGTAACAATTTATTGAGCAGGTCATTTTGTACCTTTCTCAATCATAATCCTCAAAATCTCCAGAGATCAAATGCTAAAAGAATTATACTCCTCAGGATGCATTTAGTGGTTTTCACTTCATGTCAATCTTACATACCTTAACAATATTAAGGATTGTTTATACCTTTAAAACTTCACGCTAAATTGTTTCAGTAGACATCTCATAATTATCTTTTCATGCTTGTAGAGCCACTATCATGCTTATTTCAGTTGAAGAGTGCTACAGAAGATACTGAAGTAGAACCAGGTTCTGCTATTTTCTTGCGCCCTGGAAGTGGTGACTGCCATGTCTTGTAAGTAGTTATTATTATCACATCTTGTACATACCATTGCTTGTGCCCTGGAAGTGGCCAGCTTTAATATTCTTTCAGTTCAGATAATTAACATGCTTGACAGGATCCAGATTTTAAACACACAAACTTTTTAGTCTGAAAATTCTTAACAATATGATGGTCTTGATGGAGAGAATTGTAAATTGGGTCATTGGCTTTTGATTTTATGTCGAAAAGTAGTAAAAATTGGACCCAATAGGTCTTGATGTTATATTGGCATTTGACTTAAAGCATGTCCTTTTTTATGCTTGTTTAGTGGTGATTTTTGAACAATGTACATACTTAAGGTTGTTATGTTATATTCTGAAGCATAGCTTACAACAACCAGACCATAGGTGAACCCCTTTAAAGGATGTCACTTGAATTTTTAGAGATAAATGTTATGCAATGAGTAGTGAGGGAGATCTTACACATGTATGTAATTTCAGTTACCCAGAGAGCCAAGGGGATGCTCTTTTGGTGGAAGTCCAAGACGCAAAAAAATCAGTCCAAGGTCGAACTACAATTCCAGTTTCATCCCTTACTGACAACCCTGTATGTATCCTTCCTTCATCTTCAATATCTCATATAGGTATAGAGGTTATCTTACACAATCCTTATTTTATTTATTGTGGCTGTCTTACCAAGCAGAGTGACAGAATTAGGTGGTGGCCCATATACCATGAAGATCAAGAATGTGTTGGAAAGATCCAGCTTTTTATTGGGAGTACAATCACAAACAATGAGACTAATCACATAAAGGTTTCATGTCCTTCAGCTCAACTGATCTGACTACCACAGATCTTCACTTTCCAGTATAGTAAAATAACATATTCATGGACAGTTGAATGATTTAAATATTTATTCAGTTATGAAAGTGCAAACTACTAGTTTATACTTTTTACTTCATATGAAACTTTTTTAGAAAGGCTCAATAATGGATTTAAGTGATATTTTAAAGATTACATCTTAAGTTTGTCATTGTTGTTGTTGTGCTTTTTGTTTTTGCTTTTCCTGTAGTAACGTGAATATTTATAAGGATTGTGAATTGTTTCAGAAGCTGTATGTGTCAGATATCAGAATCTTATTACCAGAATTCAAAGAGATTATTGATTTAGTAATTTCATCTGTGTTAGGAGTTGGACTGGAAATAAATACTATTCATTTTATCCATATTCCAAGTTGGATCAGATAGTATGCGTGTGTTTGATCATTGCAGCTCTATATGTGGAACAGTTTCTACCTTATTGTGTTTTATATTAGATTGTGCTCAGTTTCCATTAGTAGAATAACAAACTGCAGTACAAGTGATGATATGCGAGTGTGAGGCAGGGAGCTGGTGCTTGTGTAAATCTAACTTCAATCTGTCTTTTCTTCACATGTTACAGAGTGCACCTGTTGTAGAAACTCTAGCCTATGATTTATTGCTGGAGGCAGCAATGCGTGCACAGAATTTTCACTCCCGGAACTTGCGGTTACAGGGACCTTGGAAGTGGTTGTTGACTGAATTTGCAGACTATTATGGTGTTTCTGATTCATATACTAAGCTGAGGTACTACACAAATGTAAATTTTGTCAAGTCAGTTCAAAGTTACTAATAATAGTTCACTTTTATTTTTAAGAAGTAACTAATAAATTTTAAACTGAGCTTTAACACCCTCTCAATGCTTTCACTTACCTGGGCTTTATTTGCAGATATCTTTCTCATGTCATGAATGTGGCGACTCCAACAAAAGACTGCTTAGAGCTCGTGAATGAGTTGCTTGTACCCATAATAAAGGCTAGAAGTGAGAGAAGTTTGACAAGACAGGAGGTAAGCATCTTTAGAAGATCCACATCGTGTCCCTTACTATTTACTGATATTTTAAATCAAATTGTGTGCTTTTGATTTACTAATAAGTGATAGTGGCCAAGTAGATGTTTTTGATGATGATTACTTTTTTTGTGGTAAAAACTTGAAGTGGTAAGTACCTGGTGGTTGACACAACAAAATTAATCAATAGAGATCATTGCAGGGATTAATGGGAAAAAATTAGCTACCTTTTTCCATTTGAGTAACAATGCTCACCAAACAGGCAGAGCCTCTAGATGTTGCTAAGGAGTGAAATGATGATAAAATTTTCTTTCTTTTCAGAGCTAGGGCTTCTTAGATTGTGGAAGAAACATATGGAGCCATGTTCTCTATGTTATCTTTCAATTTCCATTTGCATTCCTACTGCTTTGCTGTAGAATTTGGGCCAATTTGAGATTGATCTCGTTCTTTTTGTCATAAATTGGTCCAAATTATGCCTGTGAGAATTTCTATTTTGTTCATGTGTGACCCTGTGGAAAAGTATCTTAGTTAACACTTTTCTTGTCTTGATGTCTTGCAGAAAAATTTACTATTGGATTGTGAAACCCAGACAGAGAGTCTATTGGAAAATGTTTTTGAGAACTACAAATCATTAGATGAAGACTCTCCTACAGGGTTAGCAGACTTGTTTGGTCCAATGCAAGAATCTGCAGCACCAGCTCTAGCACCTGCTGTCCAAGTCTACACTCTCCTTCATGATATCCTTTCTCTAGATTCCCAAAACGTGTTGAGAAACTATTTGCAGGTAAGTTAAACATGTCACTAATAATAACATACCGTTATTCACTACTTTCTCAAATAGGCTTACAAATATAAATGCACATAGAAGATGAAATTTCTGGTTTAATGTTTGTTCAACTGATGTACCAGTCCAGACAATATAGGGCCTTCCATGCAATATTCTGCCTTTGGACATTTGTTCTTAAAAATTAGACTAGACTAGATAGCAGGAGAGAGAGAGAGACTCTTGTGCAGCCTGATGCAACTGACCTCTTAGCTCTTACTGAAATCTTCCATTTGTCACATGACAGTTTCCCAACATATTTATTAGTGGGATAATGGGGAATGGGACTGAAGGCATGGTATATAAGTGATTAGCCATATAATATCTCATTGTATGAACTAGCAGCAGGACTTGTCTGTCTCGTTTTGCACTTTTCTTTGTCAAATCAGGCAAAATGAAACTCTAAACCAAATGGAAGTTATTTGCAGACAGCAGCAAAAAGGAGATGTCGGAAGCACATGGTTGAGACTGATGAGTTTGTCACAAACAACTCTGAAGGTTTCTTGATGGACTCCATTACCATCTCCACAGCATACTTAAAGATGAAGAATCTATGTATAAACATAAGTAAAGAAATTCAGGCAGACATCAAGATCCACAACCAGCATGTACTCCCCAGGTACTGGCAATTTTTCCTTAGAACACTTACTAAAACCTTATGAGGTTCAATAACTCATGTATGACACAGGAAAGGATCTTAAGTTTCTGAGCTCATAAGACTTGAATACTTGCTTCCTACACACCTCTACTTCCCAAGTGCCTCAACTGCCAAGACCACATACCAGAAGAAAAAAAAAATCCTTTTATTATTTTAATTTCTTTCTTTCTTTCTTTCTTTTTATTTTAGATGGTGAGTCAGCTTTAGCTACCAGATTTCTGCCAAATTTTGTTTTCTTTTTTTTCCATATTGAGTTTTGAAATCATTTTCTTTTTGTCAAATTTCAGTTTATTAATGGATTTACATTTTTAGATCTTTATAAATTTCTAAATGTTTTAATTTTGCATGCTTTTATTGTATCATATATCTTCTGACACATATGCTATTTCCAGCTCCATTGACTTGTCAAACATTGCCGCTGCCGTTTACAGCACTGAGTTGTGTAACAGGCTTAGGGGTTTCCTTGCTGCATGGCCTCCAGCTAGCCCACAGCCACATGTAAATGAACTGTTAATTGCAACTGCTGATTTTGAAAGGGATCTTGAATTATGGAATATCAGGTTTGTGAAAGAAAATCCAAGCTCCTTATTGGATATACTAGAAGAAGTTCTCATATATTTGACTTACTGACAATGTAGCAAAAATGTGGTAGCAATACAACTTGCATCCTATTGTAGAAGCGGAAGCTTCTTTTCTGACATGCTATTTTCTGTTTCTTTAAGTCTGGTGCAAGGTGGTGTAGACTCCAGGAATTTGTTTCACAATTATATAATGGTGTGGGTGCAAGATATGCAACTTAATTTACTTGAGCTTTGCAAAGCAGAAAAGGTATATGCATTGATCTGAAACAAAGCAAATATATTAGTGTTAATGACGAACTTGATTAACTTATTCGGTCCAAGTTAATGATGCAGGTGCCATGGTCAGGAGTGATGACAAATCATTCCACTTCACCATTTGCTGAGGAAATGTACGACAAGATTAGAGACAGCCTTAATCAGTATGAAGTGGTAATCAATCGATGGCCTCAGTACTCACTGATTTTGGAAAATGTAAGTTATGATTTTCTTCCTACAGTTACCATCAAAGCACCTAGTATTCCCTCCCCACCCCCCCCCCCCCCCCCCCTTCCCCCCCCCAAAAAGGTCAGAGACACGTGTTACAGATCTTTAGTCCTATCTTTGTAAGCATTTGTGTGCTTCTGTATACGCACTCTTTCCCACAATTCTTGCATCTGCTAACACTTTGCAACTGGTTTATTGATTCCTGAAAGGCTTCTGCAAATGTGGAAAGAGCAATCATAAAAGCACTGGAGAGGCAATACAATGATATTTTGACTCCTTTGAAAGATAGCATTCAGAAGAAGCTAAATTTGCAGGTTCAGAAGCTCACAAGAAGGCAATCAGTGGCAATATATTCTGTTCCTAATCAAGTGAGTGCTTTGCATGCAATTATTCCAGAGCATGGTATTAATATATGGTCAACAGGAATTTAAAAAGTTGCCTGAATTGAACCAAGTTCAAATTTAGTCAGTAACACACAGACAGACATATTGGTGTTTGCATGTGTATCTGTGTGGGACTTGCAGTTCTTTATATATTAATATATCTCACTGTTATTTTCTTTTCAACAGTTGGGAATTTTTCTAAACACCATGAAGAGAATTCTTGATGTCCTACACTGTAGAGTGGAGGAAATTTTAAAGTCATGGGCAGCATGTCTTCCTGTCATGGGTGATAAGAAGTCACTATTTGGAGAGCAGATGAATGGGATCACAGTTCTCCTAAGAACAAAATACAAGAATTACTTGCAGGCAATCGTAGGGAAGTTCATTAGCAATGTAAGCAATCCAACAACCTTTGAGTCCTGCTCTACAGTCAAGTGCGTTTTTACTAATTTCTGTTCTATTTTACTGCCATTCAATCTGCTTGTAAATGAATTTCAATCTATTGTTCTTTGTCATGTTGCTGATCTTTACTCCGGATGAGTGAAAAAATAATCAACATAAGTTATAATTTCTTTGAAAATGATTGTATCAGATGCAAGCTAATAGAAATACACGACTCAAAAGGATTTTAGAGGAAACAAGGGAAGAAGATGGAGAGGCTGAGGTCCGTGAAAGAATGCAAATGTTGACCTCTCAACTCATTGATTCCATATCCAACTTGCATGAGGTCTTTACAAGTCACATATTCATTGCAACCTGTCGCGGATACTGGGATAGGATGGGACAGGTGAAGAGAGTGTAATATTTTATTACCTCATTTACTTAAATTTCTTTTCAACTCTAATTTGTTTCAAATTTTAAACTGTTTGAACTAGATTGTTCTGCATTTTCTTGAAGACAGAAAGGAAAATCGAGTATGGTATAATGGATCTTATTATGCTCTTGGGGTAAGTGAATTTAAGATCTAGTTTCTTCTTTGAACTTAGTTGGCATCATTAGTTGATTGTATATCACGATCATTATGCATTTTGTATCTGCTCAGGTTTATGATGGGTGCACTAGTGTAGTTATTTCTCATGTTTCTTTGCAAACTTATACCATTCATCTGATTTTGTTTTAATTTGCAGATACTAGATGACACTTTTGCATCGCAAATGCAGCGATTGCAAGGAAATTCCCTCCAAGAGAAAGATCTTGAGCCCCCTCGTTCAGTAATTGAAGCTCGATCAATTCTTTGCAGAGACACAGCAAATGCAACAGATTCATCGACCTTTTACTATGTTTAGGATTTGACACTTCTCCAACACCAAATTCATGCATCAATATTGTTATATATTCCTACCTGAGTTGTATAGCACAACAATAGTATTTTTGTGCAGAATTCGTTATATTCTTTTTGTGTATTTCTATGATATTTTGGGTAATAAGGCCATGTAGGTAAACCCCCCCGCGCCCCCCAACCCATAAAAAAAAGGGAAAAAAAAAAAATTTCATCAAGAAATTAATTTTTTGCTTATTATCAAGAAATTAATTTCAAAGCGGATGTTCTTATTTTTGTGTCTTTTTGTCAAATTTCTTTCTTATTCTTCCTGTTCTCATGTAGAATCTCAGGAATACTCTTACAATGGTAAACATTTGCCAGTACAGGGCTGCATGTAACTGTTAAAAACTTACTGCCGTACCCCTGCAGCTAAGGAATCATTTTCATCCTTTCATCAGTGCATTACCATTTATTAAAATTTAGATTTTCAACAATGTAACATAGAGCTCAGCTCATTAAATCTCTGCATGCTTCTTGTGTCATGGTCATTTATACCAATTCATTCGAGCTCAAGGGATAAAGGTAAATGATCATGACATACAAGAAGCACGCTAAGATCTCGATATTAGGGACCTCTTTTCAAGTTGAAATCAAAATATGGACCACTATTCTAGAGAAGATGGAGTGTAAATTATCTGTTTGGAAGAGACTTTACTTGTGGAGCTTTCCTAATTATTATTTATCCTTATTTACCATCCCAGCTAATGTGGCAAAAAGGATTGAGAGATTATAGAGGAACTTCTTGTGGGTGTGTGGGAGGTGCGTTCTACAACATTTGGTGGGATGGGTATGGTTTATATGCTTCTTGTTCACGGAAGCATGGATATTAGGAAGCTTGCAATTTTTAACCAAACTTTGCTGGGTAAGTGGCTTTGGCCTTTGGAGTGGAGGAAACACGTGTATGAAGGCGTGTATTGCATTGAAGTATGGCGTAGAGTGGGATAAAATTTTACAGTACACCCATTTGGATGTAGTCATTGGTAGTCTGATTTGGTGTTGGCATGACCATTGGTGTGGAGATCAACATTTGAGGATGAGCCATCTTCTCTTGTATAATTTTCAACAAATAGAAACTAGTTAGTGGAGTCTTTGTGGGTGAGATAAACAGAGGAGGAACGGATGAGATGGGATGTAAGATTTCGTCGGGATTTTAATGATTGGGAGTTATTGGTAGCCTTATTTCTTAGTCTTATTTACTCTAATATACCTCCTAGAGAGGGCTGTGATAGAATGAAATAGATGTTGAAGAGGAGTGGGGTTATACATGGTGGGGTTATAGATGTTGGGGAAACATCCTTATTTACGAGAACCTCATTATGCAGGGATATACATTAGTAAGTTGGCGTTGTATGTGTCAGTGTAGTGGAGAGACAATAGATCATCTGTAAAGCTTTGAGTTGTAAAGCTTTGTTTTTCAATCCTTTGGGATTTAGTGTTTGTTACTGAAAAAAGGTCATTGATTTGCTATTTGGATGGAGAAATTGAATTGCTAAGCGTTCGCTGGAGATTTGGAACCCCTCATCAAGGGTGAAAAGAGTGCACAGAGATAAAGGCGCAAAATAAATCGGATCTGTTGGCTGTTAGTGTTATTTCTTTCTTTACAGCCCCACCATAGTTTAAAGGCCCTTCAGGCCCAAAGCTCAAATAAGAAGTCAACTTCCCATAGTAAAGTTGTGGGTCAGCCCATATCTTCATAAACAATGGGGTTCCCCATTAAAAATAGTGACTGCATGTTATTTAAACCAATTATGGTACACCTACCATAACAAGAAAGAAAGCAAAAAAAAGATGTTCACATCATGATGCAACTAAGCAGGAAAGGACACTGGCAGCTTCAATTTCTTCCAAAAATAGTGGCCATAAAAACTAGCTGGTCAGTTAAGTCAGAATGAAACTTAAAACAAGTAGCATGATCATAAAAAAAAAAATAAAAAAATAAAAAAAATCAATCAAGATACAGCCAGTCAGCAGCTGACTAGAAAACCCAGAACCTATTTGCAATTTATACATAATTGTAAATACCAAGATCCTTTGCGAAATATATAGACTGTAGCCTTCTCCTAAAAAGTAATTTCCATTTCCTGCACAGTCGGTCAACTTCCTTTTCCTTGTTGGATTTGCTGAAGAAGAGCAGCTGCCAGCTGTAATGTTGCCTGCAGTCGTTTCTGTGGATCTGCTTCTGCTTCTTCCTGTGCAGTATTATTTTGCAGAAGTTGATTTGCCTGAGCTGCTGTCTGAAGTTCTCTTTGAACCATGTGAGGCGCTACAGGTGCATTTGATGTCCGCTGTTGTGGCTGCTGAAACTGTTGAACTTGACTAAAATGCAATGTTGAAAGCTCAGAATTAACTTGATTATTCTGTGGAACATATCTCTGGGATGTTCTTAATGGGTTGTCAGACTCATTCATTGTGTTTATCTGCCTAAAATCATCACCCATAGATAGATTTGGAGTGCTCCCAGACTGTCTCTGCTGCCCAAGAAGAGATGATGCCAACTGTGCAAGTTGATCTGGTTGCAGGGCTCCAATAGGCATAGACATAGAAGCTGAAGTTTGGGTTCCCTGAATAGAAGACTTGCTATTTCCAGATAATGGAATACCAGAAATTCCACCTTTATAATGACTTTCTTGCATTTTGTTTGGCAGGACTGAATGATGCTCCTGAACAACAGGAACAGCACTATTGGATGCTCGTGATGGTACATTTCTGGTCCCAGAAATTGAATTCTGCGGATGGTGAGAAGATAAATTTTGTCCCAACATAGGGTTTCCCTGACGTGGTGGATAGTCATGCCTGTTCCCATTGTAAGAGTCGGGTATGCCACTTACTGCATGAGCAGAACCTGAAAATGCTGCAGGTGGAGCTGATGTAACCACATTCCCTGAAAACGATACATGGGGAACTCCTGCTAATTGAGGAATAGCTCGCATAGGTGTTGATGGCTTTGTGTATGATGAATCCCTGTTAATGGGCACTGTATTTGTATTATTTTTCTCATTTTGATGGTGAAGAGACCCAAAATTGGAACCAGGGTGCTCTAACCTCAAAACAACACCAGAGATACTCAGTTTCCCAGGTACTTTAAGTACTTTCTGTGAAAAGTCTGATGGGGGTACAAGAAACAAGGTGGTCTTTTCATCCAACTTAGCAACTGCTGCTCGCTGTTTCTCTCCAAGATAATGCATGAATTCATTATAGAATCCCATGTCAGCATCAGTTTCTGGTACAAAGAAGACAACCCAAGCATTAGCCGCTTGATAGTAATGCTTTGAGAGCATGTCTAGACCAGTTCTTGCTGTGCAATCTAAGAATTCAGGCCTGCAGCACAATATTAGAGTTGTTAAAAATGAGTTAGAGTGAGAGTGGGAGTTCAACAGCTAGGTGGTAAAAAGAAAAAAAGAAAAAGAGCATCTGTGTACTCTGAGTTCTATAGTCTCAGCAACTACATAACTGCATTTGAATTTCCCACAGAATTAAAACATACTACTATATCAACAAAATATTTCAGAACAAATTGTCATACATAGAAACCCTTATATGCATTGAACACTGGGATTCTATGGAGAGCAAAACGGATATCTTCCATTTCCATGGGGCACCTAAATGCATCTTCAATGAACATATGTACTTACAGATAAAAGAATAACATGATAGAAATTAATGCATTTACTTGTATAAAACTAAGTCAAAGCCTTCTAGCAACTATAGAAGGAGACAGGAGCAAAACGAAAACAAACGGGCAACTGGAGGCCCTTTTCACATTCACACTCCTGTTTAAAACATATCATGACAACTATCCAGAAATCTCCAATTAAGAAAGTTTTTACTACTTACAACATCATGTCCAGGACTTTTCCCACAGGAAAGCAGCGAGCTCGACAGACGGGAGTTCCTCCCTTTGCTATAGTCCCTTCCCATTTCCATTCGGTCATAGAAGACTGATCAGATTCAGGTGTAAATCCTTTTTTCTCAATAGGATTTGATGGCAGAGAACCAGAACCCATCTGGAAATTTTCATAAGATTCTTTCCAGTGATCACTCCTTTCTCCATGAGGTACAACTAAATTCATTGTGCGATTAGGGATCGGTTTATACCCTACAGGTACGGCCTCAAAGCTTCTATCAAAGGCCTCAGGTTGGGGAAAATCAGAGAATACCTTAGGGAACATATGTTTCTCTTGCTCAAAATCAGAAAAAGGATGCTCTGGAAGGTCTTTCTCAGGTGGAAAGGAGCCAGTCTTCAATTTCTTGGCTCCATGAAAGAATTGGACATCTTCTGGTAAGTCCCATGGCTCATCATAGAATGGACTTGTTTGACGAAATCTCTGAGGATAATCATGTGAATGTCTCTCTCTTGTAGGACTACTGTGATGTTCATAGATGTCCTGTGATAGTCCTAGAGAATCCACTTCTCCAAACCTTCTCTGCTCAGATGTATCATTTCCACCAGCCCATAAAGTGCGCTTCCTATTAAAACTATAGGCATCAGAATCTCTAGGATCCATATCTGATACAAATTGAGGAGATCTTACACCAAGATCTCCAGATAAGCTCCCAAAATTCCTATCCTGCCGAAAGTTCTCAGACGATCCTGAGCGAACATTTGACTTGAAATGTGGTGACAGTGAGGAGTTCATTGAGCTCCTTCCACTGTTGGATGAGCCAGCTTCATTCTTTGCAAAACAAATATGTACACGGGGATTGCCAAATAATTTTCCCTGGAGAGTTTCTTTTGCCCTGCAAGCTGACATTACACTCCTGAATCGAACAAAGGCATAACTACGACCAGGAAATGCAGTAATCTTCTCAATCTCACCAAATGGTGAAAAAGCCTTCCCCAATATCATTTCATCAACCTTCAATAATGATGGAAACCCTATCCACAAAACTGGACTAGGCTCTAAATTTTTGTCGTTCAAATTGGATTTGTCAGGATAAAAAGGATCAGGACTAATTTGGCGCGCTCTGAACTCCCTTTGAGAGAAAGGAGATCCTCTTGACACTGAGCGCTGTTCATCTCGACGTTGAGAGTAATCTTCATCACGTGATGCTGTTGATGCCTTGTCCTGTGATTAAAAATCTCATTAGGTTCAAGTGCAAAATCTAACCTGTATTCAAAGCAGTCAAATTATCAAATATGAGTTGGACTTATGCTTCAGAACACATTTCAGAACAAACTAAAAAATTTGCAACTAAGTTTCATCCTAATAGAATTGATGGTCTCACAATAAAAGAATTGGTACTAGGCTTCAAATATATAATGGATGGAAGATGGGAGATATAGAATTAAATTTGTATCGAAGTGTGTGTGACTAACAACTCTTTTCCGGAAACTATTAGGAGGATATATGGGATGATTAGTGGCAAGGCAATCTTCATAACTTATTTACTTAACAAATAAAGATGGACAACTGTCTCCTACTGATTTTACATATTCAAGATGAATCCACCATTAATTTTTCTTTTATTAAGTTTCTCTACTGCCAGAATCTTTCCATATGGCAGGAATGCATCCACTACAAAGCACCCAAAATACTAGGTGAAATTGTGCATATGACATGACACACCAAATCATCACGTTTATTAGGTAGGTCAGCCCATCCTGATGCAACCTTACAATATAAAGCACAAGCACAATATAAAACTAATCAAATACAGGCCATGTGAATTTGAAAACTTAATCAGCACAAAAGACATTGTCTAACCATTATCTGATCAAGACAACAACTACAACAACAAACAAACCTTAGTTCCAAAATTTTAGGTCGGCTATGGATTTTCAACAAAACTAATCAAGGTCGGCCACATGTATTCTTTTCCAACATTCTATTCTATCAATTGTTACTTTTTTAATTGACATGTCATTCTTTACTACTTCCATTAATGTTACTTTTGGTCTTCATCTACCTTTTTTTGCTCCCTCACTTGAATCAACTCACTCTTTCTCACTTGTGCATTGATCGTCTTCCTCTAAATATGACTAAACCATCACAAGACCAAGTTCAAAATCTACCCCACTTAAATCACTAATGAATAGGGAAACCAAGATTCAGAGAAGACAACTAGGATGTATTTGGAAGCACCCTAATCATGCTTTTATAGAAAATAAATAGGTGATGAGGAGAACAATTAAAAACCTCTTTTGCATTGTCAACAAAAGCCCGCCCTATTTCATGAAGGAACCATTTTCAGGACAAAGATTTTCCTGTCAGGAGTTGGGAGAGAATACGTTGACATCTATGTCAAATACTTGAGCTACTCAGGAAGAGCAAAATAGGAGTGAAACAAGAAAACTTGTCAAATGTTTGACAAGTATGTCAGCAACAACACCTTCATCTCTTCATAAAGAAATTTAGAAGGGCTGAAGTCATTTTGGCTGCTTTCAAACAAGCTTGACCCTCAATTGATGAATGAACCGTGTTCAAGACAATGGTTTGCTTTAATTTCCCAATAAAAGGGAAGAACAAAGAAATCTTCTCATTAGTTGGCATTACCAAAAACAATACCACTTCAAAACAATAAAAGCCCAACAAGGAGCATAAATTGATACAAATCTCATGCTATAACAATGCTCAGTTTGCTCAGTTCCCTAGTTAAACTATCACTCTCTCTGTCTGCTTCCTCTTCAGTGGAGACAGATTTGAACTTCTATAATAAGTGGAAACCTTCTAATGAATGAATAAGCCTGGCCAGAAAAAAATATGCTCCACCATGAACAACTCAACTAATAAACCCCACATTAGAATTTTTAATCTCATACTGTTTTTCATACAGGCACCAAATATAATTGAAACGCATGCAAAGAATCCCAATAATTGCTCCAAGAACCAATAAAGGTATCCCAACAATATTTTCAACCAGCTCACTCATTACAAGCCCTGATTTTTAACCACCTATGAAATATGAAAACAAAAGCAGAGGAGACAGAGGCAGAAGATATTAACATATACTTTAAACAAACAAAAGATGAATCAATTAGACATGACATGGCAATGCAATGCCACCAAGGAATTGATGCAGAAAAAGCCAATACTGTGCTTATATAGACAACTAGGAATAAACCCTAATTCTAACTGACACAGGAAAACCCTAATTCTAATTCCAATTTACTAAGGAAACTTAATTCTAAATGACTTGGAAAATCCCAATTATTGAATTACACACAATACCTTTGACTCTAGGAAATTAAATAAAAATACTAATAAACCTAATTAACTACTAATACCTAAAATAAAATACAAGTGGCTCCATAACTAAGTAAAACTAAATTAAAATAAATATTTTTTGTGCTTCCCCCATCAGGAATGTTCCATCAGCTCCAATTAATGGGAAAATATTTCAACTTAATCAAGTCAAACCACAATTGTTTTTTCATCGAGCAACTGTCTATCTGTGCAGACTTGCAATTCCAAAAGGAGTCGCATAGAGAATTATATTATGTAGAGAAGGCAAAAGGCACAACTTCAGAAAGGGGCATTCTCAAACCAAAAGATTTTATGAATAATATTAGGCTTAATCTTGTAATTGATATAGGGAAAGAAATTAGAGATGGAGAGGCGTGATAAATCTCTACCTGCATGAATGCTATTATATATTCCTTGGAAAAAAGGCCCATGAGTAGCAAGATCTCACATTTGCTTAAAATGGAATCATACCACAGACCATGTGATTAAAGGATCTAGTTCTTAACAACCCAAATTACAATAACATAAAAAAGAATTTGTCTACGGGAATAGAAAGGATGATCTCCCACCATTGGAAATGCAATTAGATTTAATTGACCAGTGATTGCAAGATCTTATTAAACAGTGCTGCTTTTAAACCCATGATACTTTGCAATTCCACACTCACTTCTAAGTATCTATCAATTAAAGCAGCAATTGCAGTCAATGTCTACAATTCTGTAATCTCATCAATGTGAATGAGATTTATGAACTGGATCATATGTCCTTTCACAACTCCATGAAACTTGGAGATATGATCATATATACAACATTAGTGATTCTGTTACTTGATTTTATATTTCTTTCACTAACAATTTAAACCATATAGAAATATATGATATTTAGCAATCTCTATCACATGCCTCTTCACTTCCACAAACTGTGAAGCTTACTTCACATTTCTCAATAAATATTGTTTTTTATAAGCACAAGATCATACAAATATTATAAAAAAATGTGCTCTGCTCAATAAAGACATAGTTCACCCACTAATTTGACATTAAATAATGTACCTGATCCTACAGTGACTACTTCCTATTCTCAGAAATTATAACTATATAACTACCTTTGTGCAACAATATGAGCTCCCACAGATTACCATAAATATGGTCTGTGGAGTGTTGCAAGAGAAGTGATTTAAATGCAGTATGTCAAACTAAAGGATAAGAAACAAAAGTCAACTTCAGAATTCATATACAATTTAACAACATGGGAAAATGTATAAAAGAAATTCATGTATTTATTTTTGTTCACTTAGTCATAGTAAAATAAAAGAAACCAATCAGCAGTTGGGGCCAATACATTACAGTATGTGCAGAAACTCTCTTTTTTGCTCAGGCATAGGAAACTTCATGTAATTCCTTATTTAAATACTTCAAAAGCCTTGTTTTTACAATTTCCACAGTTGCAAAAAAAATTACATTGCATTTTATATTGTGTTTATGTACAAGACGCACATGGTATACACACATGAAAAAGATTAAGAGGAAGACTCAGGACCCAATAAAAGACCAAAAATTAAGATCACTGGGATGTTAAGGCAAACCCAAAATAAGTAGGTGTTGTTTGGTAGAGTATACTTGACCAGAATTTGCACTCTCTAAGCTGCTGCTTTTGTGCTACACTAAATACTCAAACATTGAAGAACTGCTTAGAGTGCATCATCATTCAAATTATACTTGCAAATTTGTATCCCACAAAACACTGCATTGAATAAATCCAAGCGCTACCACTGCAGATCAAATAATTTGTATTTCTATCACCTCGCATTTTTAACCCTCTTTAGAAACAAAACCTTGCTTGAAAGTCCCATTAAAAAAGACTTGGTTGTTTAACAGCAACTCAAAGACCACTACAGAAGGAATAAACCAATGATTCCAACCCCTCCCCTCCACCTCACAATTGAGTTTCTATTTAATAAAGCAATCAATTATCAATTAATAGAATTACTGTGTAGGCTATATATGACATGTAGCCCAGCAGGAAGCCTGTTAAGAAGTATTTGATATGCTATGACATTGAGGTAAAATTTAGCTGCTGCAGTAACATTATCAGATGCACTAGGCCATTACACTTGCACACATTTCATTCCTTCCTCACCATTCCCAACTATAATACCATATATTCAGAAGCATTAGTTAGCAGAAAGTGAAACAACAGTACTTTTGTTCTGTAAATTGCATTCCATGGATATGTAATCCTTTTTTTATCACCTCATATAAAAATGAATTGAATTATTTCAAAATGTTGAGTATTCACAAAGATAATTCCTACACAAAAGCAGCTATGAAAGGTTTTGAAACAAGGAGATATGGATCATGGATATCTGATGAGTGTGAAGCATCAATTTTATAAAAGCATTAGTACCTGCAGGATAACATCACTTTTAGAGTGTAATTTATTGGTGATTGTTTAGCAGAAAGCAAACAGGACTTCCCAGAATATGGGTTTCCCAAGGATAATATTTAAGACCTTGGTAGACAAGTTACAAGGTGCTTTTTGTGTCAAGAAGATGAGTAAAGTTCTCAGAGGATCAAATATGAAAAGATAATAACAATCTGCTCTGGCTATATGATGTTCTGCTGAATGGCGTATGCCCCTTTTCTCAACTGATATGAGCCCAATTAGATACATTTTCAGAATATGTCAAAATTACTGATCTGAGGCTATCCAGCAAGTTGCATTGTACTTAATTTTGTGATCAAAATTAAGAACAGATATTATTGGTGGACAGTTATCTAATGCATGAAGCATCTTCTTTTTAATAAAATCTTAAAAGTACATATTAAGAATGTTGCCTAAAGCATGAGGCACCGAGTTTGTTATATCTTTATCATAACAGATTTGCATTGCCTGTTTAAATTCATTTTCCCCTCATTATTTGATAAAAATAAGAAATCTCCAGAAATTTTAGAATTCATTCAAGTGAGTATTTTCATCAATCGGCCACTGAGCAGGCGCAGTCCCATCATAACCAGGAAACGTTTTGAAACCTCTACCACAATTGGCACAGATATGTCAGTTACACTCAGATTTTCTGTAATAGGTTGCAGTGCATTTGAATCAGCCATATGGATGCTTTGAAAAAATTGACCATAATGAATTATATAATCAATGATTCATATGGCACCTCATGATCTTAAAAATTGTATTCTGGACATGTTTATCTGCATACAATTTAGTAATCCAAGAAGCAACTCAGTGACTATAGAACCATAGAATATGGATTATTAACACACACAAGATACTGTGCTTATTCCAAGAGACTTTACTTCCTCTTGTGACTCAAGCTTTTGAAGGACAAAGGATGTTTCAGATATACGTCACTCTGGAAAACATGTGCAAATCTGAGATTAAGGGAAAAAACAGCAATTGAACATACATTGGACCTGTGGTGGTCCATATGGAGGACTTATCAAATGCACTAAGATATTGGAAACGAGATTTCATTTGACAGTCATGATAATCTGTAACTCATATTTCATCAATTCCTCCTGTCTAGCTAAATGAAAATAAAACTTCTTGTATTCCTCTCACGAATCAAGTTGTATTGGCATTGAATGAATTTGGAGAGATGAACCCTAAATAACTCATGCAATGTGGACTTTTCACCTTCTCAGTTTTTGGAGCACAATGGGTAATGCCCAAGAGTGCATTTGAACTACTTTCTAAATGGAGGAACTAGTTTGGGAACTATTCTTCATTTGCATGGAAAGGAACTCTTTTATTCCTTTTTGTGGACTTTGTGGAAGGAAAAGAACTGATGTACTTTTGAGGGTGTGAATGCCTCAATTACTAAGCTAAAATTGTCTTCCCTAAGAACTTTTTTTTGAATGGTCTCATGTTTTGGGACACAGTGATATAAATTCCATTGCAGATTTCATTGATCCTCTTTCATTTAGATTGTAATATTACTTTTTGCATCTCTTCAGGACTACTTTGTGTACTCGCGTATGTGAGATGTTCTTTTTTAATAATATCATTGTTTATCAAAACTCTTTTAAGGATTTCAGTCAAATTGTTAGCATAATGATAATGCAACATATAGTGGTTCTTGCTCTATTAATGACCTATATCTCAACCATTACCATATAGCCGCCTTTTAATGAAAAGCAATTCCAAACTTTCCACAAGTAGATATGGCTTCACTTGTCTAGCAATTTCTAATTATTTTAAATACCTAGCTGAGAATGTAGGGAGAACACCATCTTTGGCCATTCACTAAAGACTATAACCCACTACAGTACATCAATCTACTTTTAAGATGTTTGTCCAGATGGATGCTCAAGAACTCAGCCAAATACAAACATGTTGCCCCATTTACAACAATTGGGAGAATAAGTAAATTGAATTTCTCCAACCTGTCATCACAACATAAAATGTAAAACCAAAAATAAATTTTTTTAAGCACTTCATATATTCAGGAAGAATTGCTTTTTAGATGATAGATTTTTCTGTGCAAATTTGATGATCTACATCAGTTTTATGAGAAGCTCCTTCCCCATCAAGTGTGAGAAGCTGATTTTTTTTTTTTTCCTTCTGACAATGTCAGGTTTTTTTTTGCTGCTGCAATTTATTTTCTCCAACTTGCATTTGGTTTCAAAGTATTAAAATTAAGGAATGTCTTGATGTGGAAAATTTTCCTGCAAATTGACCATACTTCCCAAATAACTATGCAACTACCAAAACAATTCACACACACTCATTACAATTAAATCTTTGTCACCTATGCATTGGGAAGATACACTGCTTTGCATTTTTTTTTTCTTGTTCTTTTCGTTTCCTGATAAATACTTTGCTTGTGGTTGTTACTGTTAATTTTGAGACTATTAGGAATCTGAGACCAGATCAAAAAAAGCACATAGGAAAGGAAGTGGAAAGCCAAATAAATTGCATGCCTCTCCAATTTGTGATATAGAAGGCAGATTCGAGCCTTATTAGTGGGAACACTAAAAGACCAAAGATTTCTAATATTAATGAACATATGGACATGGGAGCGTGGAACCTGTCAACCTGATGATTATGCTTTGCAGTTTTTTTTTTTTTTTTGATAAGTATAATGCTTTGCAGTTTTTGATTGAATATTTAATCGAATGGAGGGTGGGGTGGCACTGTTGTTAACTGCGATATTGTGTACATCCTGGAATGCTTTCATTGGTTTGGTAAGTGAGTTAAGATGAGTCACATTTGTCTTGCTATTGTTCTTGCTTGAAACCAATGAAAGGAAGCTGCTATTATGGCATTGAGAAAACGAATTGTAATTTAACCAACAGTATATATTATACATAAATCCATACATAGACATATACACAATAAACTTAACCGAGAAAAGAAAAGCATTGCGAAGAATGTAACAACAGGCAAGACAAGAAGTGTGGGGGGCAGGACTAACCGCCTTGGTATACTCAATTCTAAGTGGGTTGCCGGCGACAGGGAACCCTTGAAGCGCGTTAATGGCGGCGAAAGCATCATCATCCCTCTTGAAATTGAGGAACGCATAGCTGCGTCCGGGCTGGAAAGCCACACTCTCGAGCTCTCCAAACTGCAAGAAGTGATTGGTGAGCTCGTGCTCTAGTATGCTGTGGGAAAGATTCCCAACCCAGAGATGCCTCGAGGGCGGATGGCCACTGCTATTACTATTGTTGTTATTGGAATTGGAATTAAGACTACGCCCGGAACCCGAATGGCTACTCATCTTGTCTTCGAATCTCGATGGGTAGTCCCTTCGAAACCGGTCCCGCCCTCCTCCTCCTCCTCCTCGGCCCGACTATAATGCCAACACAAACACAAATTGCTACTCAAAATACTTAATTAAAAAAAAAGAAAAATCCTACAATTAAGTGTTGTAGTACATAAGATGATAAGAATGTGAATATTGTGAGTTGGGTTTTGGGTTTTGGGTTTTGGTTAGTTAATTGATGAATTGAATCATATTAACCATTAGAGCAGAAATTAAAATAGGCTATGGCTATGGCTATGGCTATGGCGATTTTGTGATGATTTGAATGAAATCTTAATCTGGGGTGGTACTAGAATTGCTAAAACAAGTGATAATAGTTTGATTGAGAGAGTGAGTGAGTGATTGATTGAAGATGCAAAGAAAGAAAGTGAAATATGTACAGCTTACCATTTGAAATATGAATTGAATTGAATTGAATTGAATTGGAGCAAAGCAAAAAAGCAATAACGTAACGAACCAAACAATATATCAGGTTACTGCCTCCTCCTTATTAGTCGTTTTTCTAGTCTCTCGCCACACTGAGAAAAGTTTCGTTGTTTTTTTCTTTTTAGCTTTTTAGGGTTTGGAATTGTGCTGTGGAAGGAAGAATATATTATACATGTGAATGTGAATGTGATTTTTAGTTTTCTCTCTCACACTTTTTTTTTTTTTTTTTTATAATTTTTTTTTAATGAAGAATAAATAAATAAAATTGTAAGGTAATTAGGAGATAATGTCATGTAATACGTGGCAAGTGCACAGTGAGTTGACTCTCTGACTACTTGCGTGCGTGAGTTTCGTAAAATCAACTGGCCCCAACATATTCAAAACAGAGCAATTTGATTTGTAAATCTATTTTAGTCCTAAACGCCTGAACCGTTACATTTTTTTTTTTTTTTAATTTTTACGAGAATTTTAGGGATCAAGTTTGTAAGTTTTGAAATTTCTTGAATCTGGTTGAGATTAAAGCAAACCTCAAGAGTATTGACTATATTTTACCTTATAATTTATATCTATAATCTAGACTATTATTTAATATTTAGAAATTTATTAGTTTTCTCACTTTTTTTTAAAGTACAAATATATATTATCAAATTGACAAAAATATATATATATATATATTAGCACATTTTCAATAGAAAAAAATAAAAATAAAAATAAAGTTGATGTCAAATCTACAATAACTCCATGTTTTTCAGTAGTTTACAATCTCCTCATCTCTTAACACTTTTCAAATTAAAACAAATTCATGTTGATATTGTATTTTGTCTAATTTCAAATTTCGATAAAAATTTTAGTCATAAATTAAAGGATTTTATGATTATAATAGCTGTACCCCCATTTTTTTTGTTGATTTTCATCAACTTCCATGTGGTTGGCTAAATTTGGTTGAGTTTTAATTGAAATATAAAGACCAATTTTGGTGTTATATATGAGATTATGAAATTCCCTTTAATTTGGGCACATATGGGCAAAAATGGGGCTTCAATAGAATGAGATATAACTTAATTAATGAAATTACTGAATTTGCATTTATATTGTGGAAAAAGTATGTAATTTTTTATGGAACACATGCTAATATTCTAACCTAATAATACAGACGAACCTCTACCTAAAAAAAGGAAACCCTCCCCCACGTAACCAGAAAACCACCTTAGAAAAATCTTTCCTTTTTCCCTTTCTCACCAACACAAAACAGCAACTACTTCAATCTTTTAGAAATCCAGCCCAGTTTTCCTAAGCCCACAAACCCAACACAAAACTCACCTCAAGGCCTTTCCCTTCACCAAGCCCATCATGTCCCTCTTTCAACGTTCGGCCCAACCTGATAACTTCAAGCCTATTCGCATAAAACTCCACCAGCCCATTCGTACAAAGCACACAAAACTTTAGCCCACTCGAAGAAGAGTAAAATGATCAAGAGATTCAAGACCAATTCAACTTAAAACTCAACTCTTCCAAGCCCATGCCTCAGTCAAGCCCAACCTGAAGATCAAACTAAATTCACAAAAGCCCAACCCGTGGACCCATCAGCAAATAAATCTACAAAATTACACCTTGACTCCCAAACCTCTCCAATTTACACTTGTTTGTTTGAAAACAACTAACTTTTTGTTATTATTATTATTATTTTTTTTGAAAGTGGGTTAAAATATACGTCTATTTTGAAAAAAATGAGGTTTTAAAAAATTGTACATAAAAGCTAAAAACTAAGCTTATAAGCTCATTGATTCTCAAAAAAAAAAAAAACCTTATAAGCTCATACCAAACGAACATTGAACAATTTCCAAAATTATACTTAGGCCCCAAAATTACTTGAAGTCACTTTCAACCCTAAAATTTTTCAAAATTATGCATCAACCCCAAAATTTGTAAAGATTGCATTTCAACCTTAAACTTTCACAAGGTTATGTTTTTAACCCCAAAACTTTCCATAATCACAAAAATGACCTCCAAAACTTTTAAAAATTGCACAAAAGGCCTTGGGTCATAAAAATGCATTTTTAATTGTTTTGTGCCCAAATAAAATATTTTCCTTTAAAAATAATAAAATTAATGATATTATTATCAAACTTTAGAGTAATTAAACATTTGTGCCCCTTTGCAAGAGATAAAATACTTTGTAAAAGGGAATTGCAAAATTAGATTTGTTAGGCTATGCTTTGGAGTGATGTTAGTTATATTTAATTCAATAATGCAATTTACCTTTTAATAAATGTCATCCAATCACTTGCTTAACTGTGCTATTTTGATCTTGCTTTCCAAAGAATAAATTACACATGTCATTTGTTTACATATCATCTTAGGATAGACTACACATCATTCATCTACATGTCATCCTAGGATAGATCATACATGTCATACATCCACATGCTATCTTAGGATAGGCTTGCTTTGTTTTATTGCACATGCACATACATAATATAATTTCTCTTTAAAACCAAATGTCAAATATTTTAGTTGTCGTTCAAATGGTGAAATTTAAGATTAAATTCAAAACGGGGTACTATCATTTTGGATAGGCATTGTGGGGTGCCTAACACCTTCCTCACATATATAATTTATAAGTTTTCTAAAGTGATTCATTAACAAATACTCTAAAAGTGTCCATTAGCTAGACCCATTTTTATTTTTGAAAAAAGAAATATTTTTAATTATAAGATATAAACAAGTAAGTCCTTATAAAAGTGATTTTATAAATTTTGGTATTCTTTATCATGTGTGTTTATTTTTATTTAGTTCAAAATTTCAACAGACTTCTGATTTTCCTTTAGAGATTCAACAGATTAGTAATATCAATACTACTTTCTTAGTCTAGTATTGATTTTGCAATCCCAAAATCTCTAGTTTCTCTAAAGAAAATCCCCTCTTGTACGTTCTTTTATGCAGGTATATATTATTCTAATCTTGTTTTGTTTATTTTGTTATTAACATGCTCTAATTCTACTTTATTATTTGTTCATGTGATGATTATTTTGATCATCTGTTTATTTTATCGTTTTTTATAAATAAAATCAAAACTAATTTCTTAGATTTATTCTTTTTCAAAATAAATTCCAGATTTGTTTTTCTACCTAGCTTTTTGGATTTTCGTTCTTACCTTGTTCACACTGAATTTTGGGTTGAGAAATCCTCCTAAGGCATCCAACTCTCCAATATGCCTCCCTTCCTCCCACTTTTATTTATAAAATCTTAGTAGACTACACTAGGCTGTTAGTTGCATCTAAATTTATTGTTAACTGGTGTTATGCCCGTGCAATGTACGGCTTGATTAAAAATTATATATATTGAAACTATATTAATAATTTGTGAGCCACATGATAAAAACTAATTAATTTTGAAACAGGTAATACATACATGTATTGAGTCACTTTTTACTATGGTTTATAATCTAAATAATTATTAAATTTATTTTAAATTTCTTGTAACATTTGGTAATAGAATTTTAAGTGAAGTATAATTTAAAAATTTTTAGAACTTAGAAAATATAGTTTTATTAGTAGTAAATTATTAGTAATAGAGTTTAATCTTCCATAACAAACTTAATAATAAATGAAAGTGTAAATTATATATTTTACTCACATTATCAAAATTATCTTAATGATTATTGAAGCACTTGAAAGTTGAAAGTTTAATAGAGTTTCACCTAGAATAAATCAAATGGAAATTAATTTAATACTCTTGTAATAAATGACCATTTTGAGGAGATAAAACATAACATTTTAGCACTATTTTAACTTTCTTGATGTACCACCGCGAACCCTTAGTGCGATGGTTACTCCACAAGTATTAAGTGCTTGTGGGATGTGAGGGGCAAGGGCCGGGATTTAGGTCTCTAGAAGAGAGTTTTACACATGTATACACTTAGATTAGGTTAGAGTAGAATTTTTATCTTGTATTAAAAAAAAAAAAAAAAATTTCTTGATGTATAATGTAAACAAAGAAGGAATGAGTATTAGTGCCCGTTTGTTTGGGCGTTTTGAGCCCAATATGTGTGTTTTGCAAAAAGTTGAAGCAATATTTGCGTTTAGTTCAGCCCAAAACGCAACTTTTTGGAAAAAGTTGCGTTTTGGGCCAAGGCAAATAACGCTCTAGGAACATGCAAGGATTATGGAGCTGAGGAGTTCCATAAAACAAAAAGTTCAATGCGCATTTGTAACTATCCATTGGCTCTTCCTTCAATTACCAAATTACCCTTGATAAAAGCCCTCAATTCTCACGTCGAAGCTCACTCTCACGCATCTGTTCTCATCTCATCTCTCTGCTCTCCCTTTGCCTTGAAGCTCACTCAAGCAATAAAATTAATCAAACCACAACAATAAAAGCACAAAAAATTCTTGCTCTCATAAAGCTAATATAATTTAAACAATAAATCTAAAATCAAAACAAAAACAACAACAGCAAATCAAGAACAAAAAAGAAAAAAAAAATTAGAACAACAATAATAAATGATCAAGAAAAAAAATAGAAGCCGATCTGACAAATCAAAAATCAAAAACAACAACTAATCAAGAACAAGGAAAAAAAAGAAGAAGCCGATATGACCCCTGGTAGAAGCCGATAGAAGAAAAGAGAGTTGGAGAAAGAAAGAGTGAAAAAAATAGAAAGAGTGAGGAGTTTCTGAAAAAAAAAAAAAAAAAAAAAAAAAAAAAAAAAAAAAAAACCTCAAAGAGTTGGAGAAAGAAAGAGTGAGGAGCTTCTGGAATCAAGTGGAAGCAAAGAAAAAATAAAAAGGAGAGGATGTACTAATATGGGTATATGTGTGTGGTTGACAAAATGCAAGAGAAAAAAAAAGAAAAAAAAGAAAAGGGAAATGCCTGGATGAACGAAAAGGCAAAGAATAAGAAATTACCATTTAAAAATAATACCACAATATTTTCATAATATTTTCACAATAAATTTTAAGTAATTAGCTAATATTGATGAGTAAAAATATAATTTCAGTAATGAGTTCAAATTAGAACTAGAAACAATTTTCCATATAAGATTTTGTTATGATTCTTGTGATAGTATTGCAAAAAATATTGTGGATGTAATATTTTTTGTTGAAAAATATAATTGTTGAGAATGAATAGAAAAGGAAAAAATAAAGATTAAAAAAGAATAAATTTAATTAAAAAATAAAGATTAAAAAAGTGGGTAAACAAAAGGTAAATGTCATTGTTAATTATCCAAACAGTACAAAAATTTGTCTAACCTGCTAGAGATGCTCTTATATATACATTGTCCTTTTTGGTAATTTACAACTCAAAACGCTACTTTTTTAAGTTCTAGCCAAACACTCAGCTTTTTCAAAGAGCACTTTTTAACAGCTGTGGGTGTGAAAGCCCAATGCTACGTATTGGGCCTGGGGCCCAATTTGAATGTCATTGTTCATCTGAAGAGGTAAAAGGGATCAAGGCTGAGTCCGTTTGGTGGAAATGCACTTGAAAAGGAATGATGGGTGAGTCCGAAGACAATCCTATTGGTCCGAAGAGATTCCCCTCATCGGATCATTAAAGAACTTGATCAAGCAAATATACTGAAGACCTGAGCGACATTCCCAGCTGATTCCACGGTAAAGAGCGAACTCTGGGCACGCCTAGGGACAAGAATAACATAAAATATCTTAAAGGAAAAGTTGCCACCATCGCATTTAATGCACTGCAGCAACTTTCCTGGCCGCATTTATGTGGAGAAGACACCTGAACAGTGCAACCTCAGCTACTACCACTCACGGCAAACTAAAGCAAGCATTTGATGTGACAAGTATTCAAGTGGATGCTTGGATGAAGAATAAGTGTACGGTGAAGATGAGAAGAAAGGAGTATATATAAAGGGAATAGGTCTCTGAGAATAGGGGGAGAGAAAATTGTATTATTTTGGTCTGTAAACATTAATCCTCTTTGGATTCAAGAGAATTCTCACTGAATACTAGTTTGAACATCATTTTATCCTTACTTGTCTATTTGAATCGTTGCTAAATCCATATTCAGCCCAGTTGTTTAACCCATTTTCTACAAATTTATTGTTCGGGGTTCATTGGGCTCATAACCTGCAGAGTTTGTGCTTAGCCCATCAAATTTGGACCCTACAACAGCTTTTACCAAACACTCAGTTTTTTGAAAATACACTTTTTCATTATGCACTTTTTGAAAACTCCACTTTTTTACTATGCACTTTTACAAAAAAAACCGAACCAAACTCACCCTTAACCTTATGCATTGAGTTAGCTTACTTGAGATGATTAAATATGAGATCTTTACATGCCTTCTTAGTTTATATCAACCTCTTTGCTAATCTAACAAAACTTCATGTTTAATAAAAAGTTATCTTCATAATTCCTCATCTTATATTATGAACATTTTCTATCTTTCACACTCTACAATCCTATCATCGTTTATAATTCTAAGAATTTATTGTCATGTTGATTGGGTCTCAACAATGTTTTTGACAAATAAGTAAAACCCACCAAAAATTTGGGAGAAAAAAAAAATACCTAGCATTTTATGCTCCACATGTTTGGTTTCATAAAACCCATTTTTATGAATCTCAATAAATCAAGTGATGAACAAAATGGAAAAAAAGAAAAGAAAAAGAAGGAAATAGAATTTTATATTTTTTAAAACTTAGCTAATAGAGTTTATTATTTCTTTAACGGACAACTATTTTTTTTTATCTAAAAAAAATGTTCTCTTGGATTTATCCTAAAAACCCTCTTAGTTACTGGCTTGAGTCTATCCAAAAATATCTCTTAGTTGTAGGACTTAAAATTTCTTTGTTGTTGTTTTTTTGGATAAAAATTGTGTATTAAAAAAAAAAATTGTAGATTATTTATAACGTGAAGAAGGAAAAAAAAAAAAAAAAAAAAAACCCTGATATCAACATTAAGTTTTTGTGTCTATCCAAAGATAAATAGAGGAAAGTTGATAAGAAAATTAAAAATTTTGTGTCTATACAAAGGTTATTAGAGGAAAGGTTGATAAGAACAATTAAGATGTTTTTGTGTCTATCCAAAGATAAATAGAGGAAAAGTTGATAATAAGAAGAATTAAGAATTTGTGTCTATCTTAAAAATTGATTTTAGGGTAAACTGCAAATTACACCCTTAAAGTTTAGGGGTGATTGAATTTTACACCTTGAAGTTTTAGGATTTGAATTTTACCCCCTGAAGTTTGGAGTGTTTGGATTTTACACCCTGACATTTTAGAACTTGGATTTTACCCCCTAAAGTTTAGGGTTATTTAGATTTTATACTCCCAAATTCTGAAACTTTAGGATGTAAAATCCAAACACTCCAAAAACATAGGGGGTAAAATTCAAATTTTAAAACGTCAGGGTGTAAAATCCAATCACCTCAAGCTTTAGAGGTGTAATTTGCAATTTAACCTTGATTTTAAATTGCTGCAATTTGGTGTAGTCACTTGGTACAACCATGGCTTCTAAGCTTAATTTTTATTATATAATATATATGATAATATGATTTATTTTATTTTTTATTTTTTATTTTTTATTTTTTTTTAGGCTGAAGCTTAGGGCTTATAGCCCACTAACATATTTCCTTCTAGGTCTTAACTCTTCCTCATTCTTAAAAAAAAAAAAAAAAAAAAGGGGGGGGGGGGTGGGTCTTAACTCTTCCTTAAGCCTTAAAACCTTCAAGTGGGCCCAAAGATATAATACCTAAGCTTATCTTATAAACTATTTAAATATTTTTGTCTTAATAAGTAGGATAAATTTTCAATTTATGCCCCCTCTATGATATTTATTTTTTTTATCATCAAGCTAATATACCAATTGGTTTTGAACATTTTGGTGTAGGTAGGGTTCAAACCCTTAGTGTCTTATTGGATGACAAGAGACTTTACCAGTTGAGGTAACTCAAGCCCATAACTAATCAAATAATTCTTATACAAATTCTTGGATGATTAAGAATTTGTTTAATGAAAACACTTAGCATACAATGCTACATACAAACCAAAAGACAAGCTCAAAACACAGACACAGAATCCACAAGCAGTATGAGCCGCAAACAGCCCAGCATACAACATATTTATAAGGCCTTTCAACCTCAACTAAACTGTACCACAGATTTAACATTTTGGAGGATCAGCATATGACAGGCTTATAGAAGAGGTATGCACTGAATATTAATGACGCAAGGGTTGAAGACTGCTGTTCTCAACCACCACAACCACCACCACCACCACAATCACCACCTCCACCTCCGCAGCCACCACCATCACCACCGTGTTTGTCTTTGTTAGTAGGATCTTCACCATTTGGACCATCAGCACATGCAAAAATTATCATTGATATGATTGAAATCACTAGAAAAATTTGGCTAAGTAGCAGAAAGCAATCAGAGAGATTACCAACAATCTCATCCCCCACGTTTTCCAAGGGTCGCTCCATCTATGTGAGCTGAGATTTACACTTTCACAATCCTAGTTATGAAATTCTTACTATTATACGCTTCCAATTATAGAGGAGGCCCTCTCCTGAGTAATTAAAGTTCTAAACACGACAAAGTTCCTTGTATATTCCAACAGCGTACTACACTGCTATCCTCTTTTTCATTTCTTTCCAGGCAGTTTCCTTGTGATAAAAACAAGGATTGAGAACTTTCTTTATTCTTTCCTTTCATGACGGGAATCCGAAATAGAACCAAAAAGAAAGATCAAATAACAATTCAATTTTTGTCCTACTTGATAGGACCCGCACCCGGGGGGGGGGGGGGGGGGGGGGGGGGGGGGCACAAGAACAAAATTAAAAAAACACAAAATTGAAGCCTAGACTAGGAACAATATATTCTGGTAGAAGGCTGAATGGCAATCCATTTAACAATGTTAAAATAGTAAACAACTTTCTCAATATGTATATAATATGTACTAACAAGACCTCTCCATAGTATACACTATACTATACTTGCCTTGATTAAATGGAGAAGTAAGAGACAAAACATATAGATGAAAAAATAAGTCCACTTTGTATCAGCAGTTACTAGTTAGTAACCAAAAAAAGAAGAGTATCCTTGAGACTTCTCACATTTTGACTTCAACTATTCCTACCCTGTGAAATTCAATATAAAACCTAGATCCTATATTCAAACAATTTTTCTTTAGTTGTCCGTGAGGGACAAGAAAGTATCCATTGCCCACCGCATCAAAGAAGTGCACTAAAGAACACCTTAAACTTGGACCGTGGAATGGTTCAATGTCGGAAGCTATGCACTGACAAGATAAACCTTGAGCTTCCAAATATCAACCTTCTTAAAGTTTACCCATGAATTGACTATGTTTTAGGGAGTTTCTGCAAAAACACTTCATCACTGCACAAAGTGGAGCTTGATCTTTAGTAGATTCACTTTATAATACAATGTCCTCAGTGACTTGGTTTAGGGGGCTTGTCTGCTGCAAAACTATATTCCCAATGTGTTTTAGTTAAAGCATAAACAAAAAATTTAGAGCACACCGATGTCTTTTAAGTGTGTGTATGTGAGCGAAACTGGCTATCCACCAATTAAGAAATTATTCCTCTTTGTTTTCCAAGAACAAAGTGATCCTCCAAAATGTGGAGCTATTAAAAAATCATAATTTTTCTTGTTGCAAAATATATTGAAAGCATAATTATTAAAAAATAAAGTAACTCTGTGGGCATAAATAGTAATGAGCGGACACAATCCAAAATTTCTTGATGTACCACTGCGTACCTTTGACGTGATGGTTACTCCACAAGTATTAAGTGTTTGTGGGGTGTGAGGGGCAAAGGTCGGGGTTCAGATCTCTAAAATAGAGCTTTAAACGTATATACACTTAAATTAGATTTGAATAGAATTTATATCTTGTATTAAAAAAAAAAAAAAAAAAATTCTTGATGTATAATGTAAACAAAGAAGGAAAGAGTATTAACCTTATGCATTGAGTAAGCTTACTTGAGACGATTAAATATGAGATCTTTACATGCCTTCTTAGTTCATGTCAACCTCTTTGCTAATCTAACAAAACTTTATGTTTAATAAAAAGTTATCTACATAATTCCTCATATTATATTATGAACATTTTCTATCTTTCACACTTTACAATCCTATAAAATTTTATAATTTTAAGAATTTATTGTCATGCCGATTGGGTCTCAACAATGTTTTTGACAAATAAGTAAAACCCACCAAAAAATTGGGAGAAAAAAAAAAAAAAAAAAAAAACCTAGCATTTTATGCTCCACATGTTTGGTTTCATAAAACCCTTTTTTATGAATCTCAATAAATCAAGTGATGAACAAAAAGGAAAAAAAGAAAAGAAAAAAAAGGAAACAGAATTTTAGTTAAAATAGAATTTCAGTTGAAATAGAATTTTATATTTTTTTAAAACTTAGCTAATAGGGTTTATTCTTAGCGACCCTATTCTTCTCTTCCTTGTGTTGAACTCATTTCCCTCTTCCTTGTGTGTGTGTGTGTGTATTTGTTTCTCAAAAAAAAAAAAAAAAAAAAAAGGGTAATTGTCCCACATTGCTTAAAAGAGTGTGTTGTGTATAGGATAACTTGCCTCACCCTTCCTTAAAAGTTACCATAGCTTTTGAGTAGAGTTGTGGTGTGCCTTTGTGTTAGAATCCTTTTCGCTCTTCCTTATGTGTGTGTGTGTGTATGTGTTTGTTTCTCAAAAAAAGAAAAGAAAAAAAGAGTTGATTTTAGGGTAAATTGCAAATTACACTCATAAAGTTTAGGAGTGATTGAATTTTACACCCTGAAGTTTCAGGATTTGAATTTTACCTCCTGAAATTTGAGGTGTTTGGATTTTATACCATGACATTTTAGAACTTAGATTTTACCCCCTAAAGTTTTGGGTTATTTAGATTTTACACCCCAAAACTCTGAAACTTTAGGTTATAAAATCCCAACATCTCAAAAATTTGGGGAGTAAAATCCAAACACTCCAAAAATATAGGGTGTAAAATCCAAATTTTGAAACATTAAGGTGTAGAATCCAAATATCACCAAACTTTAAGGAGTAAAATCTAAATTCTAAAACTTTAGGGTGTAAAATCCAATCACCCCCAAGCTTTAGGGGTGTAATTTGCAATTTACCCTTGATTTTAAATTGCTGCAATTTGGTGTAGTCACTTGGTACAATCACGGCTGTTAAGGACATATTTTATGTAGTTGGCTAATCCTTTGACAAAACACATTTTACTTGTAATTTGGTAGATCTAGGATGTGTTTAATACTTCAAGGAACATGTTGTTCAAGTCTAGTATTAAAGCCATAAAGATTGGACCAAGAATCAAGTGAGAAAGTGCTGAATTTTAAAGCTCGACACCTCCTCGACACCTGGATATCTGTCGAGCTCTTCAGCTGATTCTTATCGCAATCTCGATAGCTTCTCAATAGTTGGTTGATCAATTGAGAAAGTTTCTGTCCCCTCGACACCTTCTTGATACCTCCTCGATAGCTGCAATCTGTCAAAGTTACGGGAATTCAGATTTCTGTTTTTGGGCCAGGCTTATGTATTTGTTTAGGGTTTTTTTTCTTACAATCTTAGACCTATATAAGGCTTATTTTAGAGGCCATCAGATAAGAGAATACAAGGAGAATATATGCAAAAGGTGACTGATACCTTATTCTCTCTAAAAGAAGTTACTGCGTCTTTTGCGCCTTAGGGTTTTGTAACCAAGTGCTTCTTGATTTTCATTCTTGATGAAGTAAAGAACTTTGCAGCCAACATCTTCTTCTAGTTGGTGATTGAAGTCGTGTACTAGGATTTGCGCAATTGGTTAGTCACGTACTGGGATTCGTGCAACAAAAAGTGTAGTGTTCATATATTGAAGAGTTCAAAGGTTTTGAAGCGGTAGAAGGTTTCTGCTGTGAGTTCATCTACGGGGATTGTAGAGTCTAGGAACAAAGGTTTTGTACTAAATTTGAAACTTCTCTTTTCTATAGTGGATTGCTTTTCGAGAAGGTTTCCCTCCAGGTTTTTTTATTGTGAAACTGGTTGGTTTCATTAGTTTTCCTGGGTCATCATATCTTGTCTTATTTATTTTTTCTACTGCATGATTTTGACATGATATTGATATTTGTTTGTTTTAACAAGTTTTATTAATAATAAATCTAATTAACAACTTGGGTTTAAAACTTGTTAATTCTATCAACCGGGGTTTAAATTTCCCAACAAGTGGTATCAGAGCGGGTTCACTCTGATTGGATTAATTTCCTGAGTGTGATCCTTGACCCCCGTTGTCATGGAAGCTCTTGATTGTTTTGATTTGCATGATCTTGTGTTGAATGATGATGATGATATTCATGATGCCTATTGCAAGCTTTATAATTTTTGCATGAAATCTCTTGAATGTTCTACAAAATTAAAAGCTAAATTCAAAAAGGTCAAACTTGAAAAAGATGATTTGATTGCAAAATTGGATGAAGCCAATAATTTGAATGAGGATTTTAAAAATCAAATTTCATCTCAGGTGGACAAAATTAAAAGTTTGGAAGAGCAACTAATTGAGTCTAAAACTAAAGTTGAAAAATTAACTAGTGCCAAACTTGTTGTTGAGCCTAACTCAAAAGAAAAAGTTTTTTTATATTCCCCCATTTAAAATGAATAATGAAGAGTTGAAGGCTAATATTGCCAGGATAGACAAAGGTAAAAATTCTAATGTTAACGCTGAAGTTTCTAAACCTATGTCTAAAACTCCTCCTAGGTTGAATGAAAAATCTAAATTCATCCCCATTTGTCATCATTGTCATATTGTTGGTCATATTAGGCCAAATTGTCCTAAGTTGAGGTCTTTGTCAACCTCTAAGGTTAGATCTCCTTCTTGGAAGCCGAGTAGTTCTAAAACTGCTCATGTTTGTCACCATTGTGGTGTTGCTGGACACATTCGTCCTAATTGCTTTAAGTTGTATCCTCATAAGCAATTGTCCAAACGGTCACAGGTTTCCACTCAAGGACCTACACCTTTGTTTGAAGAGTTATTAAAACTTTTGAGCTTTTTAACTCAATTTCAGAAGAATTTTAATTCTTCTATGTCCTTTAGTAGACATACTAGGACACGTGCCTTTTCATCTTCACGGCCAAAGACTTGTGTTGTGTGGGTAAGAAAGGAGCCTAAGACTTAATTGTCTTTTCTGTTTGTCCTCTGCTTTAATTCTTTCTATCTAAAGTAGGACTCTCTTGCTTGATTTCTTATTTGTTTTTTGAAATCGTGCTTTCATGCATCTGCATTTTTCTATCATGCCTTCATGCATATGCGTCCTTCTTTCATGTTGTTTGTCTGTTTTTGTTTGGTTGTTTTGTTTTATTTTGTTTTGTTTTCAAAATAAAAATAAAAAGGAAAAATCAGAAAAATACAAAAACGGTGTGTGTTTTGTGTACATTGGTACTTGTGTACCTTGGATGGCCATTGAAACAAAATTTTCTAAACTTTGTATCATTTGTAACTTAGATGAGCATCTCTATGCACAACTAAGCAAGTGAACTTTGTGGCTCTTGTTTGTGATAAGTAAGATTAAGTTATCTCTTAAAACTTAACACTCATATCACTTTTTTTGACGGGTAGGACTAGAAAATCCTAAGAGAAAGGCATAAATAACCATCTCACCACTGTTGCCCGCCAATCATTAATGACATCTGTATGTTTCGGCATAGCAAAAGTGTGATATCAATGACATTTGTGTGTTTTGGCATAGCAAAATTGAAATGTCAAATATCGATGGGTATTTCTTTTCTTTCTCATAAGCCCATGTATGATATGCTTAAAAAGAAAACAAGTAAAGAAAATAATAATAAAAAAAAAAATCAAAAATGCTTTAAAAATGGTTGCAAGCGTGTATTTTAGGAGATGTGGGAGTTATAGGATGTACCTCGAAGGTGATAGTCTCCATCAAATAGTTATGATTGTGTGTGAGTTAAAGTTATTTTCTCATATCTCAGATCGTTATAACATGCATACACATATACAATTTTGCGATGTTTTTCACACACAACACGTAATATTCTTTGGTACTTTTGATACATGTACAGGTACAATGTGATTTGGCCATCACAAAGGTTTTACATGTGCTTATGTATGCTCACTAAACTGTCTTGACTTGTTTTTGAAATATAAAATTGGTTAGACTTGTTTTGGTATGTGTGTGTGTTTTGCATCTTTCTTTTGTCACCCATAGCATCTTGTTTCATTACATTCATGCATTTATATGGATTTCTTTGTACCCCCTTGATCATCCTTGATCATCTTTATGTTTCTTGAGTGAAGCTTTCTAGCTTCTTGTACTCTTTGTCAATCGTGACAAAAATGGGGAGAAATTGTGGAGACTTTGTGGTTTCTTTCTTTAAGATTCTACAAGTTAGGAGGAGAAATACATGCCTTTGTAAGGGGGAGATATGTTTCATCTTGTTAAAGGGGAGTGCTTACTTCCTTCTTCTTGTACCTTGGGTCTTGTGACTATTTTTACATACATTGTGCTTATCTTCTTTATATGCTGATGTATGTTTCTTTCACCTACCTTTACATGTGTTGTTTCTTTTCTATCTCCATACACATGTTTCTTGTTTGTATGCAATCTATTATTTCTATTTCATACTAAGATGCTTTGATGAGTTTTGTTTAAAGTGTTTCAGAAATACAGGTTGTCAAAGTCTACTTGCCATAAATTATCTTCTTGCAAAGTTTTTCAAGAGTTTGTGCTAGGATAGATTTTAATGTATGTAACAAGTGAGTATGAGTTGAGTGGTTTATGACTTCTCTCATATGTTCATTTGTTTGTTGTGGTTTTGTCATGGATTGCCAAAGGAGGAGATTGTTAAGGACATATTTTACTTGTAATTTGGTAGATCTAGAATGTGTTTAATACTTCAAGGAACATGTTGTTCAAGTTTAGTATTAAAGCCATGAAGATTGGACCAAGAATCAAGTGAGAAAGTGCTGAATTTTAAAGCTCGACACCTCCTTGACACCTGGATATCTGTCGAGCTCTTCAGCTGATTCTTATCGCAATCTGGATAGCTTCTCGATAGCTGGTCGATCGATTGAGAAAGTTTCTGTCCCCTCGACACCTCTTCGATAGCTACTATCTGTCAAGATTCATTAAATTTCGACACCTTCTCGACACCTCCTTGATAGCTGCAATCTGTCGAGGTTACGGGAATTCAAATTTCTATTTTTGGGCCAGACTTATGTATTTGTTTAGGGTTTCTTTTCTCACAACCTTAGACCTATATAAGGCTTATTTTAGAGGCCGTCAGATAAGAGAATACAAGGAGAATATATGCAAAATGTCACTGATACCTTATTCTCTCTAAAAGAAGTTACTGCGTCTTTTGCGCTTTAGGGTTTTGTAACAAAGTGCTTCTTAATCTTCATTCTTGATGAAGTGAAGAACTTTGTAGCCAACATCTTCTTCTAGTTGGTGATTGAAGTCGCGTACTGGGATCCGCGCAATTGGTTAGTCACGTACTGGGATTCGTGCAACAAAAAGTGTGGCGTTCATATATTGAAGAGTTCAGAGGTTCTGAAGCGGTAGAAGGTTTCTGCTGTGAGTTCATCTACGGGGATTGTAGAGTCTAGGGACAAAGGTTTTGTACTAGATCTGAAACTTCTCTTTTCTATAGTGGATTGCTTTTCGGGAAGGTTTCCCTCAAGGTTTTTTACTGTGAAACTGGTTGGTTTCATTGGTTTTCCTGGGTTATCATATCTTGTCTTATTTATTTTTTCTGCTGCATGATTTTGACATGATATTGATATTTGTTTGTTTTAACAAGTTTTATTAATAATAAATCTAATTAACAACTTGGGTTTAAAACTTGTTAATTCTATCAACCGGGGTCTAAATTTCCTAACAACGGCTTCTAAGTCCAATTTTTATTATATAATATATATGAAAATATGATTTATTTATTTTTGATTTAGGCTGAAGCTTAGGGCTTATGGCCCATTAACATATTTCCTTCTAGGTCTTAACTCTTCCTCATTCTTAAAAAAATAAAAAATAAAAAAATAAAATAAAATAAAATGGTCCTAACTCTTAAGCCTTAAAACCTTCAAGTAGGCCCAAAGAGATAATACCTAAGCTTATCTTATAAACTATTTAAATATATTTTTTTAATAAATAGGATAAATTTTCAATTTACGCCCCCTCTATGATATTTGTTCTTTAACATCAAGCTAATATACCAATTGGTTTTGAGCCTTTTGGTGTAAGCAGGGTTCAAACCCTTAATGTCTTATTGAACGACAAGAGACTTTACCAGTTGAGGTAACTCGAGCTCATAACTAATCAAATAATTCTTATACAAATTCTTGGATGATTAAGAATTTTTGGATCCGGATGAAATCCTCCTGCGTTTGCGTTTTCTTTTTTTTATCCGATTTTGTTGACTTTCTGCGTGAACAGTGCACTAGTGCACTGTTCACGAGATCCACAAACATCACTTTTCAGTAACTTTTTTTTATTAAAAATGGGTCCTACGGAACGGAACTATTTACACATTTAAAAATTATTTTGCCACAGTATTTTTAGTTTTCAGCTGTATTCAAACGGACCTTGAATATACAATGCTACATATAAGCCAAAAGACAAGCTCAAAACACAGACATAGAATCCACAAGCAGTATAAGCTGCAAACAACCCAACATACAAGATATTTATAAGGCCTTTCAACAAATAAAAGCCCAGTGGAGCTCAAAATCAAGGAACAAAAAAAAAAAAAAACTCATATCATTTTGTAATTGGATACATATGCTTCAAAGTATAAAAGTCACATGTTTCTTGATGCTCCCAAATTTTACTTAGGAACAATCCCAGAAACAGATATAGAATATAAAATAATGTTAAAATATATGATAATGTTTGAGGAGATGAGTTCAAGTTACACCTGGTATAATTTTTATAAACTTACACATTTTTTACACCATAGATTTCTAAGAAATCTAACGATTAAAAAAGAATCATTAAATGCTATTGTTTTCTACCTTACTACCTAATTAATACTAGCATTCTCTCTCTCTCTTTTGCTCTCCCCTTATTTATTGCTTTCCAACATATAATATTTTCTTCTAAAACAATTTAACAAAAAAAAAAATTGAAAAATAATCCCATAATCATTGATTTCACAAAACTACCCATAGCAAGAGTCAAATGACTGAGACAATTCGTCCTTTCTAGTGCACCATTTCTTCGATACTAGATTACCTATGCTACTTCACATCATTGTTGATATATTAAGAATGCACCTATTTAAGTGGCATATTGGCATTATATATGTTTTGGTGCATATCCATGTGAAGCAAGTTTATGTGTTGTTTGGTAAGGATAAGAAGAGATGGAAACAGTAATGGCTAAGGCTAGTTAAGTTTCCCATTTTTTTTTTCCTTTTTAAAATCTTCTTTACGTGAAGGACAAAAACGGGTCTGGATTATCAGATTGCGAAAAGAACAATATAAAAGAAAAAGAAACGGTGGCACATTCCATTATAAACGTGCCAGAATGACCACAAATGGCATAGTTTTCAACCTCCAAATTTTCCTTAAGCAGATCTAAAGCAAGTGGAGACTTTGGCTTGGATAAACCTATGAATTACTCCAAAGGGTCATAGCCTATCACACACTAAACAATCAAATCGGAGGTTTATCCAATGACCCTTTGGATAAGGTGAAACTGTAGAGATGATGGAGGACTGAAAGTATAGTGCAAAAAGAAAGACTAGAGGAAGAAAATGATGATATGGACAGAAAAAAAAAAAAGTTAGGCTGTGGTTTTTTTTTTTTTTTTTTTTTTTTTTTTTTTTCCTTTAATAAGAAGAGTTAATGCCTAAATCACTAATTTCTAGGGAGTAATAATGATACTACTATAAGTGTTTTTTGACTCTTAGATCTAATAGTAATCAATGGTTCACAAAAGTTGTAACTCTTGTGAAGTTACACGATGTGTAACTTGAACCCATCTCATGTTTAAGACCTACCAATTAAATTTCAGAAGATTGAAAACGTAACACAAAAATTAGACTATATTATATGCATTAAATTAATTGGGTTGCAAAAAGGAGTTGATGATATAAATCTGGACATTTTTCAATCGTTCAAAGCAACAAATATAGTATCAACAGAAGCCAATAATTGGTTGGTCTTATCAAAACCCACTATGTCTCCAACCCCAACAATCCATGAATTCAATTTCTAATTCATCCATCATCCAAGTCTATGCATGATGTATTAAAATAAACAACAGCCAATATAGCAGATTTAGGGAAACACACAAAATTATTAAATGATCACCAAAATGTTGACAAACAAATTGAAATACCAAAGCCTAAAATATATTTTGTCAGCAAAATTTAAAATCATAACTGAAAACTTTACCGGCAATGTTTCAGGAGGTATAACAGTGACTTGAAGAAGGTAGAATTTGGAGAGAAACTGGTCTCTCTCTGACTCTCATTGGCTCTTTGTGACTTTGCCCCTTATAGCCATTCGCTCCAACTATAGTGAAAACAGATTACACTAAACCAAACGATCCTTAAAAAAGTACTGAAACGGATCACTCAATATTGGGCCAAACAAATCAGTAATTTGTTTTTGATTTTGATTTTGGGACATTGAAGATGCAGAGGAAAGATTTGTGAAAGGATTTCGATGGGTTTCAAAATAATGTTAGAATCAATAAAAGTTAAAATTAGCGTAACTGGAAACAAAGATTTTTTAGAGGAACTGGGAGACAATTCTCTTTTTCCTTGATCGGAATCTCTAATGGTAAAGCGCAGAGAGAGGGAGATAGAAATCTAACCGAAATGCCTAAATCAAAACAAAGCAAATACCCAAACTGCCAAACCTAAATCATAGTTATCATCACAAGATTTGAGAACAGAGCAGAGAAGGGATGGGGTTGAGATTTGAGAACGATTAGAGCAGTATGAAATTGAAATGATGGAGGGAGGAGGGGAATTTATTTATTTATTTATTTATTTATTTTTGGTCTGTGTTTAGTTCCATCAAACTCTGTTCTCTTCCTCTTTCTCCGTATAGTAAGCAAGCCTTTTTTTTTTTAATTAGTTTATGCGGTTAGTTTTTTATTTATAATGAGAGGCTTTTAAATGGTGTTGTAGCATTGCCAAACAGAACAACATTTCACTTTTTAACTTATACGTGGTAGAATTTTAGATGAGCAATTTTCCTACATGACAGCACCTTCTTAATTGCAGGAAAAAAAACTTTTGCTATTATATATAGTATATGATATTGATTTGGGATGATTGATGTCATGTTGATTGTTAGATGTATGCTAGCGTGTGTGTGAGTATAGATGCAATGTTGAATATAGGGTTAAGACATAAGACACAATGAGAGGAAGCTAACTTTAGGGTTAGGTAGTTTAGGGTGCCTAACACCTTCCCAAGGCCGTACCTTAACTCTAAACTCATATCTCTGGTAGTAAGACCAAAAGGTCCTTCCTCGAAAGGACGCTATATATATGATTCTTAGACCATTGCAAAAACTAGGTGGCGACTCCCCCTTATGTCCACATACATAGCGTTAAATCCCAAAATGAGGTACAACAATTCATTCTTTTCCACATATAACAGAATCAAAGTTTCTTACATTATCTCCACTCTATTGTCATCTGACTTAACCATCGGAGACCCAATGGCCGGCACCACACCGATGACCACTTGAGTAAAAGTTTCCTTTTTTATTTCCCGTGTAGGTCACTTGATGACCTTGAGCGACATCCTATTTAGACGATCACCTCGACTGACGATTTTGACACCATCAAGTATAATTAACCCTTTTTAGTTGTGGGTTCTAGTTAGCTCAACTGGTAAAGTTTTTTATGATTGAATAAGAGATCTAGAGTTCAACTCCTGTCTAAACCAAAAATTGATTCTCAAAAAAAAAAAAAAAAAAAACCCTTTTTAGTTTGATAATTGTCATAAGTGGGGAGCAGATATTCAAATCATAATTCTTCTCATAAAAGAAGATCAAATAATGTCAATAAGTTACAAGACTTTTAATATTTCATTCAGCAATAAATTTTGTTAACAACTTATGAACAAAATAATTATATATTTTTATTAAAATATTCAAACATGACAAACTAGGTTTATTTGTTAAACCATGATAGGAATAGCTCGCAGGGGTTGAGCCATCTGTAAGGTTAAACCAAACTTATCTTCCATGGACATATCCTCAGGCTTAAAGCCATCTTCAAGTTTCCAATCAAAGGTGTGAATAAGCGAACCCAGCATTAAATGTAACATTTGTATCGCCAAAGGCAATCCAGGACATATTCTCCTCCCAGCACCAAACGGAATAAGCTCAAAATTCCGTCCCTTGACATCAATTTCAGACCTCATGAACCTCTTTGGCTTAAATGAGTTTGGGTTTTCCCATATGCTGGAGTCCCTACCTATAGCCCATGCATTTACAAGCACTTGTGCACCCTTTGGGACTGTAAAGCCCTGAATTTCTACATCTGCCCCAGCTTTACGGGGAAGTAACAGTGGAACTGGAGGGTGTAACCAGAAGGTTTCTTTGACTATTGCTTGCAAGTATGGTAAGTGAGCAATATCAGATTCCTCTACTGGGTTTCCTTTGCCAATGATTTGATTGAGCTCTTCTTTGGCTTTTGATAGAACCTTTGGGTTCTGAATTAGCTCTGCCATTGTCCATTCTAATGTAGCAGACGTTGTATCATTACCTGCAATAAACAAGTCCTATTCCGCAAAAATTTAAACCAAAGTGAGACAACATATTAGACCATAAACCAGATTCATAAAAAGTACATAGATGAATAATTCATTCAAAAAAAATAAGTATTAAATGAATAAATATATAAATTATTGAGGAAGAATATAGAGAAAATTGTCACCAGGAACAAACATTCGATTTGAGTTTTGTCAATCTCCCCTATGCTTTCCTCACTAATGTCAAGAAGGGTATTTAACATATCAATGTTTCTGATTGAATTGGGTACTTTTCTTGTTAGCAACTGTTTGTTGATCAAGCTATCAAAGAGTTCTATCATATTCCCAAAGTAAATTGCCATCCGGCGACGTATGCCTTGGGGATCAACCTTCTTAAGCACCAGAAAATAGTCTGCCAAGTTTGGTTTTCCAACCTCTTCCATGATATTCCATACAAGTTCCTTGAACTCTCTAGCCATATCAGAATTCGGGTTTGCCAAATCCACAGAGCAAATAGTGTTGGACAATAAATTAAGCGTAGTTTTGAAAGCTGCTTTACCAACATCGACTGCATCATTGGTCAGGCAGCTTTTATGGACATCAGCAAGCAGCTCTTGTACTTTCTTGCACCAGAGGTTTTGGTTGGTGTCGAGTATCTTATGGGTGAATAATTAGGAGTTACATATGATAGGTTTTTAGACCCCTTAAAACAACAATTAGATTAACCGAGTTAATTAGCCAAATGATTAACATAGTCCAATTCATGCAAATCTAGGTTAACACAATTATATAATCATATCAAACATATAAAGCAGCGGAAAAATAAATAACACAGTGATATGATAACCCAAGAAACCACATGGTAAAAACCTGGGGAGGATTTGACCTAGCTATCCTCAAGGTAAACCTGAATCCACTATGAAAGAATTGAAGTTCATACAAAAGAACTTACAAGCTCCCCGCTTGACTTCCTAATGCTACCCACCAGTAGAACTTACTGACACAACCACGTGCAAGCTCGGAATCCACGGACTTCTTCTTTCTTGGATTCTCCAATCAACTACAAGCACCTACGCTTGTTATTCTTTAAGCTCCTATGGCAGCAACCGAGTTAATCATCAAGATGTTGAAGTAATCTCTACCTTGAAAACCCTAAGTTTTGTGTAAAGGAAAGCTCTTCTAGATCTCACAAGAGATTTACACAAAATAGAAAAGTATGAGCAACAATACAATAAGAGCAACTTAGAAAACATGGCTAGGGTTTTGCCTTACATACCTAGGGCAAAAACATAAAACCCTAAACGTTTAATGAGGTAGGGTTGAGTTGGAAATTCTACAGGAAAAACGATCTGGCCGACTTTCGATCGATCGAGCCAGGCCGAAAGTCACAAAGAATTCTGTAGCCTCTCGATTCCAACTTTACAATAGTTAAACAACTTTGAGCAAGCCTAAACAAGACTAAACATATTGTTTTGATCATGGTTTGCCAATATTACACATTAGAGTTCTAAATACATAAAATCCTAAGTCTTTAGAACCTAACAAACTCCTCATTTGGCAATCCGTGACAAAACACAAACTAAAAGCTCAAAGTGTACAAATAAAAAGCCCTTTACAAAAAGTAATGCTCATAAAATAAAATTCAATCCTAACTACTATCCATCAGTTGCAAGTGTAGACAGCAGCTCAGTTTGAATCAACCTGTATATTCCCGAGACACTCAACAAACGCATAAATGCATGTGTGACAGAAAAACAGTAAATCAACAGATATGTAAACTAACTCTCTCCCTAAGTTAGATACACCAAAAAATAAAAATATTCTTGAAAGTTCACACAACACATAATAAAGACATATATCAATGAATAACTTACAATATAAATCAATAAGCAGTGAACACATTAATCAAGAATCATATATCAAAAGCAATGTATTTCCCCTAACATGAATAGCCCAAAAAATGATATCAAAAGAAAGTATACACGGTGAAGCACCTAGATACAATCTAATATCTCCACTAACTCCGCAAAAACAAAAGAAAAACTCCCCCTAACTACAAAATCTCCTCTACAAGTCTCAAAAACTACTCCCCCTTTTTGTGATGGAATGCCAAAGGACAATCACATGTCATCAAAAGGAGGTGGTGAAGGTGAACGAAGATGTGCCAAGTCGGCTCTCAGAGCACGTATCTTATCAAGCAAGTCTACCAAAATCTGACCATGAGCTGCCTGAACAATCATGACAGTCTCCAAGGTATGACGTACATCGAAGTCATCCGAAGGAGGTGGAGGAACAGCAGCAGCAGCATCGCCAATAGGATCATGAACATCTTCACCAGCAGGACCTGTAAAAGAAGAAAGAGGGGGTGCGGAACCAGAAGGCTCAGACCTAGGGTGTTTAGAGACAGCTCGAAGATGAGTAGTCCTCTGTCTAAGAAAAGACGCACCTATGGGACCAATAACATATACGGGCTCAGAAGAAGGGAAATCATCTAGACTAAGATAAAGCAAAATCCTATGAATAAAGATAGGATGGACAAGAGCATGAGATGTATATGTAGATGAACTCCTATAAACTTCGTTTAAAGAACGAAGAAACAAGTGAGGAAAACTGATAGGAGCATCAGTGACAAGAGCATACAAAAATACACATCGCTCGAGAGGAATGTTGTGAAGATGAGAAATGGGCCAAAAAGAATGACAAGCTATCCTAAAGAAAAGATAATGTAACTTAGATAGTTCAGCAGTGGTGATCCGAGGATTAGAACCCCACTGGATAGAAGACCCAGTGATGTAAGACATGACATCACTCAACAAAGGAGACTCATTATAAAGGTAAACAGGGTGCTGGACCAAAGGTACCCCTAGAGCATCAGCCACTACCGTAGGAGTAATAGTATACGCTACACCTCGTATCCAACTCTTAACAAGAGTGTTGGAATCATAGACGTGGATAGAGATGTTCGAGAAGAACTCTCTAATCAAGGTAGCCGGAGGAGGAGGATCAAAAATATCTAACAAAGGTAACCAGCCTCAACGCTCAAAATTTTCCCTAATGGCAAGATCTAGCTCATCTAAGACAACAGAACGCTCAGCCCAAATTTTCCTCTTAACGTTCAGCTTCTCAAAAATCTCTTGTTTTTTCTCACTCAGAAACCTCTCACGGTCAAAGGAAGGTGGAGGAGGAAAATGAGAGGGAGAGGGAACAGACCTACGAGCTCTAGTCTTCTTAGGCATGATGCTAAGGAAATGACAGAGACACAAAGTAGAACCAAAAGAAAAAACAAAACAAAATCCAAGGGCAGATTGCAAATTAGCACAAAATAGAATAAAAAAAATTTATATGATGCATGAACAATTAAAATGTCATGATGCATGTACTAATGCAGTAAACAAAGTTCAAATTAAGTTCAATTGCACAAAATTGGCTTGAGCATAGAGTTTCTAACAAAAACCCCAAAAATTTGAAAAACCACTTGAAAATTTTGAAGCAAATTGATGAATTGAGCATCACATAACACAACATACAGAGTATAATGCTCAATTACATCAAAATAACAAACCAATTTCATCAAATTCAACCTAATTAAACAAAATCCCCAATTCGGATGCAATACAAGCCCTAGAATTTTTAATTTTTCACAAAACCCAAAATTGATCAAATTGAACCATCAATATTATGTTTATATCATGTCCCCACAAAAACCCAATGATCAATTTCACAAAATAGGGATTGAATCATCAAAAACCCCAAAAAGATGCATGGTACGAAAATTTGAGAGTATGATGCATGAAAAATGCATGAAAACTTGAAAATAAACTCAAAAGGAAGGGCAAAGTAGTCTTACCGGCTTGAGGAAAGAGAAGCCTTGCAAACAATTCGGAGGAAAACGACAAAAAATTGACTGTAGAGCCTTGCCTAGTCTGAGAGAGAAGAAAAGTTTGAAAAACTTTTGAAAAAGTGTTTTGAATCAGTCAAGAACAGTGTTTTAAAAAACTTGATTCGCGACATTCGATTGATCGAAAATCACATTCGATCGATCGAATCAATCCGAAATTTTTAAAAGAATTTTAAGTATTTTCGATGGATAAAAAAAAGATTGGATCGATCGAAACAGGCAGCGGCTCATAGCATTTTGAGAAAAATTATAGTTTTGAAAAACTCAAACCAATTTTTGAAAATAACTCCTCAAAGCATTAAAAATCAATGAAACAAAATGCATGAGTATGAGATGAAATGGAATGCTTTTTTAAAAACCCAAATTTTAATCCCAGTTTCTCCAAAGAAAGTTTCAGCCAATCTCCCTTTAAATTTTTAAGCAAAAAAAAAATGTTTTGCATAATACTCAAGATATTTTCAAACTTGGTTGGTCAGACCAAAAACACACACAATAACATGTACAGTGTTTAGCAAAGAATAACTTGTGTAGTGTGTGCAACTAGCAAAAACTTGAGATACATGTGAGGTGATATATGAATAGAGATCAATCACAAAGTATACAAAATTTATCACACAGAATTTAAAAGAGACTATCACCTAAAGAGTTACATCATATAACTCCCACATCTCCTAGAACATAAGCTTGCAATCATGTAGGTTTCTTGAATTTTGCCTCATAATTATGTGAATTGGCATCAAGCCTAATAGTACCACCAGTTTTAATTATATGAATTGGCATCAAGCCTAATCGTACACACTAATTTTAAGCATTAAGCAATTAATCTGAGGCTGCACCTTATGTTCTTTTTGTGCATGTGCTACACTTTCTCGAGTACAAAATTTTATGATATGCACTAAGGTGTTCATAATTGATTAGTGAACATGGTGAGATGGTTATTTATGCCTTTCTCAAAAGGATCAAGTCCAACAGTCAAAAAACATGTGACGTCAAGATTAAGACAGAGTGATAAACACCATAAACATCTTTTCCACACAACATGCACTACAAAGTTTCAACTAGTAAAGTACAATAAATAAGCTCATCAAAGCTAAACAAGGTACACAAGACATGTTCTGTGTAAATAAATTGACCAACCTTGTTTTCAAAAACCAAGAAAAAATAATGTCAAACATATTTTTGCTTTCTCCACTTTTTTTTTTTTTTTTAAAAAAAAAAGAGAAAACAAATAAGTTCTAGAATGAAATACATGAATGTAATGCAATGCAAGTCCTAGAAAACAAAAACACAAATATCAAAGAACAATGGTCACAGAGAAATAAGCAATGAAGCACAAGGACCATGTCAGAAAGACTCAATTAGATCGAGTCTTTTGCATCCAAAACCTTTTAGATGCAACATGAGCATTGGAGTTCGTATTCACGTTTGAGTGATTCCCAACTCCAAGATTTGAATAAAGGTTTAACACTATTACCAATTCACCAATAAGTGCCATAGGATCTTGTGCTTGAGGCACAGACACTTTTGGTTTATTTGCTCTCTTAGCAGCTTGAAACTTGTAACAGTTAGGACGAATGTATCCAGACTTTCCACAATAATGACAAACCCAAATAGGTTTACCATGCATCTTGTCCTTAGATTGGGTAGGCTCCTTAAGTTTAGACTCTTTTAAATCAACCCTAATCTTCTTAGGTGGTGAAACTTCTAAAGATTTGACAATCTCTCTCATAGGGGGTTTGATAGTTTCACTCACACCCTCGCTCACAGAAGGTTCAGAAGAAGATGAAGGAACAGAGATAGTGGAATGGGGTGCAAACACAGAGATGCTCTCAACAAAACCTAAACAAGATTTATCAGAAGGATACTTTTGAACACTCAACATTTGATCAAGTTTAGAACTAGCAGATCTAGCAACAGATAAATCAAGTTCTAATTTCTTAACTTTATCAATCAATAGCATATTCTCAACTTTCACATTGTTCAAAAGATCATTAGCATCAAACAATTTAACAAGCAAATTTTTCTTATCAAGCTCAAGAGATTCAATTTTCTTCAGGCCAAGTTCTGCATTCATAGTATCCTTTGCAGTAACTTTGCAAAGTTTATTATAGGCCTCTTGAAGATCTGCATCCTCAGAGAGTTCCCCATCAGAAGGGTTCTCCTTAGCAGATATGCTTTCATTTACTACAGTAATAGCAGTGAAAGCAATGAAGTTTTCATCCTCGTCACATCCAGACTCATTATCAAAAACCTCATTATCACTAAGGGTTACAGCCATAGCCTTACCCTTAGACCTCAAGAATGTAGGACATTCAGATTTAACATGACCATACCCTTGACAGCCAAAAAACTGAGCACCCAATGGATTGTTTGAAGATTGACCAACTTTTTCTCTAGGTTTTTCAAAGTTATTAACCTTAGTGGGATCATTCTTCCTAAAGTTTCTAGATTCAGCAGTGTTTGAATTCCTTGCCCTTCTATTAGTATTCCTAAGAAAGTTTTTAAAGTTCTTGGCAAGGTAAGAAATCTCTGTAGCAGAGAGCTCATCATCAAATCCACCAGCCTCAACATCATCAACAGATTTAAGAGCTATTGACTTAGATTTGTTAGCTTTGGGAAGGTCTAGCTCATAGGACCGAAGAGATCCTACAAGCTCATCTACAGGGATGGAGTCCACATCCTTGCTCTTAGTAATGGCAGTCACTTTGGGTCTAAAGTCCTTAGTCAAGGATCTAAGAAACTTCCTAACAATTTTAGGTTGATCATATATTTCACCCAAATTAAAAGCAGAATTAACAATGTCATTAAGTTTGGCATAAAATTCATCAAAGGATTCATCATCAGACATCCTAATGCTCTCAAACCTAGAAGTTAATTGATGCAACTTATTTATTTTGACAGCCTTTGTGTCTTCGTGCATAGTTTGGAGGATTTTCTAAGCAGTATAAGCAACTTCAACATTAGAGATTCTCTAAAATTCCTCCATAGAAACAGCATTAAAGATGGCATTCATAGTTTTGCTATTAAATGCAGCTGCTTCTTTTTGAGAAGTCCGCCACTCACTCACAGGAGTAGTGGGCTTCTCCCATCCGTACTCAACAGTATTCCAAACCCTCTCATCAATGGATTTCAAGAATGCTTTCATCCTTACTTTCCAATAAGCATAGTTATTCCCATCAAAGTGAGAAAGAACAACAAGAGAGTGTCCGTGTTCCATGACAGCAGGAGTCAAGGATCAGCTTAGAGATCAAAAGATCTCACACAAGAGAGCTACTCGCTCTGATACCACTTGATAGGCTTTTAGACTCCTTAAAACAACAATTGAATTAACCTAGTTAATTAGCCAAGTGATTAACTTAGTCCAATTCATGCAAATCTAGGTTAACACAATTATATAATTATATCAAACATATAAAGCAGCGAAAAAATAAATAACACAGTGATATAATAACTCAGGAAACCACACGGTAAAAACTTGGGGAGGATTTGACCTAGCTATCCTCAAGGTAAACCTGAATCCACTATGAAAGAATTGAAGTTCATACAAAAGGACTTATAAGCTCCCCACTTGACTTCCTAATGCTACCCACCAGTAGAACTTACTGACACGACCACGTGCAAGCTCCGAATCCACAGACTCCTTCTTTCTTGGATTCTCCAATCAACTACAAGCACCCACGCTTGTTATTCTTTAAACTCTAATGGCAGCAACCGAGTTGATTATCAAGATGTTGAAGTAATCTCTACCTTGAAAACCCTAAATTTTGTGTAAAGGAAAGCTCCTCTAGATCTCACAAGAGATTTACACAAAACAAAAAAGTATGAGCAACAATACAATAGGAGTAACTCAGAAAACGTGATTAGGGTTTTGCCTTATATACCTAAGGCAAAAACATAAAACCCTAAACGTTTAATGAGGTAGGACTAAGTTGGAAATTCTGCAGAAAAAACGATCTGGCCGACTTTCGATTGATCGAGTCTATCCTTTAATCGATCGAGCCAGGCCAAAAGTCACAAAGACTTCTACAGCCTCTCGATTCCAACTTTACAATAGTTAAACAATTTTAAGCAAGCCTAAACAAGACTAAACATATTGTTTTGATCATGGTTTGCCAATATTATACATTAGAGTTCTAAATACATAAAATCTTAAGTCTTTAGAACCTAACAACATATTTTTCTAATATTTCTCCAACGTGAGGAAACAGGTATCCAAGGTAATTCTAACTCATGTTGTTTGTGGGCTCGGATTGCATTTGGAATGGAACGGTTGGAAAGGAGTTGGTCATGTGTTTGGAGGACTTCTTTGGCCATGGTAGCTGAAGAAATGACTACTGTGGTTATCTGGCCTACTTTTAGGCTCATTAAGGGTCCATTTGTTATGGCAAGCTTGGCCAGAGACTTGTGAGGTTGTCACCAAGTTCCAAGAGGTTTCCAATGATTGGAAAAGGTTTTGGTCCTGGAGGAAGCTTTTTGGGAATTGATTTGCTTCTTTTTGCAATGGTATGGAGGGCTTGAATAATGATCAAGCTGAGGCAAAGATAGAGTATACAGCTTAGAACTTCCATCTTTGTGTGTGTTTCAGAGAGTGAGAGAGAGAGAGAGAACCAAAAAGGGAACTTGAATGTATCTCCCACCCTACGGCCTATGTGCGAGAAGCTTTCTTGTACTTGCGATAAAGTAACTTTTTTCTTTTCTTATTACCAATCCTCAACAAGTGGTCGCCATTGTTCATGAGCAGACGTTACAGAATTAAATTGACCTTACTAGTTCTAATAATTATGCGTGATTGCTGCTTCATAGTGTAGGGATCTCACAAACACATGAAATTCATATGTTGTGAAAGTGAGGATGCATATATTCTATGCATAAGATGCATTCTCTTTTGATATAGATGGAATCACATTTATTTTAGTGACTCACGTCTTAGTCTAAAATGAAAAGAATATTTATTTTTATTTTAAAAAAAAATGTTACGCACCCGTGGAATTATTAATTACTCAATGATGATGTGATTTACTAGTGTTGTGATAAAGTCTACAATCATGTATGACCTGCTATTGTTTATACGATTTATAAAAAGAATATTAAAAAAATTAAAAGAAAAAAGGTTTATCTTGAAGAAAAATGAGCATTTGTCCATAATTTACAAACTAAGTAGCAAAATGCTTCTGTTTTAAATTATTTAGCAAAGTACCATTGTTTTTGAAATTTGATTTTAACAAAATTGAGTTACAGGTAAAATTCGATATTAGCAATAGTGAGTTCTATGCATATTTAAGCACTTAATTTTTTCTTTTTTTTTGAAAATTTAAGTGTAATGTCAAGTTCCACTTAAAAATATACATAGAACTCAATTTTGAGAATATTAAGTGATGAAGCGTAAGCTCGTCAGTAAAGTTCATCAGACGGAAGTAATCCTCAGCCCTCAAGGGTGGTCACCGGTATGGTGCCTGCCACAATGCCTCCAATACCAAAGTCAGTATAAGCAATTCTCTTGAGAGTAAAATAATGTAATTGAACAGAAAATGAAAGAAATCTCTTTGTGTTTATGTGTGTATGTACCTTGTTCTTGGCCATATGAGGGCTTTATATATGTTCTCATGGTCTCTAGCTGTTGGAATAGTTATGGAGGTCTTAATGCTCCTATTGGTAACGACTGGGGCTATGTAATGTGGCATCAATGTCCTCCAACAGTTCATACAGTTGGCCCTGTAACCGTTCTGGGTTTGATTGGCTGCATTGAATGGCCTGGCTATCTTCGTCCGTAATGTGGATCATTACTTCGCCTGGCCTGAGGGTATATTCGTCCATGTAAGATGGACTTATTAGTCTCGTCAGCTGCCCCCCGATTCTGTGTTCGTCCTTTAGTGACGATCATAGAATATGAAGGGTTACAGGTTGTAAATGACTTTTGGGGTTCTGCTCCGTGTTAGGTGCGAAGTGGCGGCGCTCCACAGATCGTGGCCTACGTGGCACATGTTGATGGGTATAATTAATGCTCCACTAATGGGACTATTGGGTTTCCCGCCGGTCTTTCCATTTTTCGAGCCTTTACTTTTAAACTCTTTCTCTCCTCATTTTTCTTCTTCACATTTCGAAAACCTTCAATCATTACTTTTCTTTAGCCTTTCTCTACTACTCTTCTTTGAGTTGGTGTGCTTGTTTGGCAGAGCTTCCTCGGTCCGCCATTGCTTAAGGTATGCTTATCACTCTTTTCTTGCTTTTCCTTTCTTTGCTTTGTTGTGGTATTGTTTCTGATTTCCTTTTTTCTTTCTTTCCTTCTTCTTTTTGCTATCAATTTATCTGGGATTCAGTTGTGTTGTTTTTCTTTTCTGTGCTTCCTTTGGGTTTTCATTGTTGGCAACTCTAAGGTTAGAGTTGCTTGCCCCTCAGTTTCTTTTCTTTTCGCGCGCTTAGGGGGGTCTTTAGGCACTTTTCAAGGTCTTGAAAGTTTTGTTTTTGAGGGTAGTGGTTTTAGTGTGGTATTGACTGAATTGTTGCCTTTGATTAAGCAATCAATTAGCTGGTTCGAGGGTCAAGTGAGAAAGGAGAAGATAATGTCCGAAGTTAGATCTAATGATCTCGAGATTGGGTTGTCGTCTAGCGGCAATCCAGTGGAGGGGGATACAACCGTCTCTTCTCCTTGCGTCCTTAGGGCTTTTCATGCCCTTGAAGAGGTTTGTGGGCTAGACGCCGAGACGGTGAGTAGGTTTAAGGATAGGTTCCAATTTCCAGAGAGGGTTCGCGTTCGTCAGCCCAGTGACGAGGATAGAGCTTGTCACTTCTTCCCTGGTGAGGTGTGCTTCTACGAGGCTGCCTTCACTTGTGGACTTAGATTCCCCGTCCATCCTTTCTTGATGGAACTCCTAAGTCATTTTGAGATCGCTCCTGGGCAGCTAATGCCTAACTCGTGGAGAATAGTAGTCAACTATATCGAAATATGGTTGGCTGCTAACAGGGATATGATTAAGGTTGGCGAGCTCGTCCACCTATATCGTTTGAAGGAATCCAAAGAGTAAGGATATTATGAGTTGGTACCTTGGGAGAGGAGGATCAGGATTGTTAGAGGGTTGCCTTCGTCCTTCAGGTACTGGAAATCAAGATTTTTCTTTGTGTCTGGGGATGACTTTGAGACTCCCTCCAGTCAGGAATGGGGTGACATTCTGAGGTTGCTTCATCGGTGGGGAACCCCGACTTTAGGTTCGTCAGTCTTTCTCCTTGTCGCTTTAGCTTGGTTGTATTCATTTTTACTCGTCATTAACATCTTTGCCATTTTTCCTTTGCAGTGAAGAGACAACCTAAACTAAAAAGTAGGTATAAGGAAAGGGTTGAACAGGCAATCGAGTACGCCCAGACGATTGAAAACTAGGACAACTTGGTAGACCCGAGGACACTCGCTTTTTATCATCTTGGTCCAGATCCGTCTTCTTTTGTATTGCATAACGTTGAAATTGAAGGAAAAAATAGTAAGTGTTGAATTCGTCAGCAAGATATATATATATATATATATATATATTTTTCCACATTGTTTTCTTCTAGCAGAAATGACGACAAAATTCAACAAAGACCTCTATGCAAAGATGAGGTCAAAGAAGGACGAGCCTCTGTCCAACCTTGGCAAGAAGATGGTGCGCGTGACTGGGAGAGGTGCCCCCGTTGCTCCACCAGCCTCCGTCAATCCGATCGTTTCCGTGGGTGAGACGACGAGGACGGCTTCTCCTGCCGCATCCATTGAAGAAATAGGTGGCACTCCTGTTTCAAAGAGGCCACGTTTGTCTGAGAAGGAGAAGGACAATGAGAAGGCTGATTCTCGTCCATCCACCATTTGGAACGACGAGAAGTTAGCTGTGGACCGCGCCCATGAGGTAATAATGGTGGCGGATATGAAGGCCTTATCTGGCATCCTTTTTAGTGGGGTTGCTGCTCGTCATGTCCATAAGATCATCCAGGTATATTTGCTTTGGGCAATCCTTTTTTTTTTTTTTTTTTTTTTTTTTTTTTTTTAACGCCTCTAACATTCTCTTCAGGTGCTGGGGGAGAGTCTTCACCTTTCTTCTAAGTATTTTACTCAAGAGGCAAAGGCAGCGTCTTTAACCTCCAGGGTGGAGGCTTTAGAGGTGGAAAACTCCACTCTGAAGAAGGACCTTGTTGATTCCATGAGCACAGCGAACACTTTAAAGGAGCAGGTGAAGAAACTAAATGATGATCTCAGGGTGGAGCGTCAGCTGACAATTGAGAAGGACAAGCAGCTTCTCGAAGCCAAAGAGAGTCTTAAGAACATCGCTGCCAGATCCATCGAAGCCTTTCAGACCACTGACGAATACAACACCGTGCTCCTCAATTGGTACTTTAAAGGTTTCGAGCTCCTGAGGAGATACCTCGTCAAGCATCCTACTGGAGTAAACATGGAGATGCTGGACCTGGAGGAGCTGGATCAAGAGATGGCTGCAGACGAGGCTACTCAATCTTTGGCCACTGACCATGACGCTCCTGCTAATGCTCCCGCTAATGATGCTTCCTCTGAGGATGCTCCTGCTGATGATGGTGCTGGACAAACCTGATACTTAGCAAAAATTTCTTTGTTTTTGGGATGCCCTTTATGTTTTGGGCAGTTATGTAAATCTATTTTCTGAACAATTTAATTTTCTATCTATTTTGGGAACAATATTTTTAGCCCAATGTTTATGGGCTTTTAGATGTAAAGACAATAGGGACTTGCTAGTCCGTTTTAGGCTTGAATTTAATTTACCTTACTTCCCTGCACTTACTTACATTTGTGAATGCACGTTCTTTGATTTGAGATATGCTAGCACCTCGGCAGTATTTCATATTCGTTTAGGAGTCTTTTTGTCGTCAGTAACTTGCATCTGATAAAGCGGAATTTTGTTACTTAGCCGTTTTTGGCTTTTTACCCTTTTAGGGATAGTGCCTTCGTCAGTAACGTACATCCATCGAGGCGGAATCTTGTTACTTAGCCATTTTTGGCTTTATACGATTTGCACCCTTTGAAGGGTATTTTCTTCGTCAATAACGTACATTCGTCAAGGCAGAATCTTGTTACTTAGCCATTTTTGGCTTTCTGCGATCTGCACCCTTTGAAGGATATTGTCTTCGCCAATAATGTTCAATCAAATAGACCTGTTTGCAGAGAAACATTAGCTGAATGACTCTTTTATTGATTTCAAAAATGCATACATTTAAGCGTTATGTCTATTGATGGTATTTCTTCAATCGTTCAATATTCCATGGCCTAGGGAGTCTTTTTCCGTTGAGGGTCTCCAGGTGGTAGCTACCCTGTCTGGAGTAATGAATGACTCGGTACAGTCCTTCCCACATAGAGCTGAGTTTTCCTTGGGTAGGATCTTTGGTCGCCTGGGTTACTTTGCGCAAAACGAGGTCCCCTATGCTGAGTCGCCTGAGTTTCACCCTTTTGTTGAAATAGTCCGTCATCTTTTTCTAATAGTCTGTCATTCTGTTGTAGGCTTCATCTCTGACTTCGTCTAGACAATCCAAGTTGAGTCGTAGACGATCATTATTGGCCTCCTCGTGAACATTTCCCGCCTGGCGCTGGTTACTCCTACTACGACCAGGATCACTGCTTCAGTCTCGTAAGTGAGTCTGAAGGGGGTCTCTCCCGTCGGGATTCTTGCTGTTGTTCTGTAGGCCCATAAGACATTGGGCAGTTCTTCTGGCCATGCCCCTTTCGCGTCGTCCAGTTTGGTCTTTATGATCTTGAGTAGTGTGCGGTTCGTCACCTTCGTCTGTCCGTTTGCCTGTGGATGGCCTGGTGATGAGAACTGGTTCTTAATACCCAGGCTTGAGCAGAAGTCTTTGAAGCCTTGACAGTTGAATTGTCATCCATTATCTGATATGATCGTCCTTGGAATCCCGAACCTGCAAACTATATTCCTCCACATGAAGTTTTGGATCTTTGCTTCGGTAATAGTAGCCAGTGGCTCTACTTCAACCCATTTTGTAAAGTAATCAATAGCAACTAGTAAGAATTTTACCTAGCCTTTGCCTTGGGGTAGCGGGCTAACGATGTCAATTCCCCATTGTGCGAATGGCCACGGGGACGTTATCGTCGTCAGTCTTTCTGCTGGAAATCGTTGGACATTCCCGAATCGTTGGCACTTGTCACATCTCTTTACGAATTCCGATGCGTCCACCTGCATAGTTGGTCAGAAGTAACCTGTTCGCATAATCTTGCTCACCAAGGATCTAGGATCTGCATGATTCCCACAAATTCCTTCGTGGACCTCTCTCAAGATGTACTCGGCCTCTCCTTCGTCAACGCACTTCAGGTAGGGCATGGAAAAGCCTCTCTTGTATAGGGTATCATTGAGAATTGTGAATTTGGCAGATCTCTTCTTGTTCTTCCTAGCTTCGTTTGCATTCTGAGGGAGGTGCCCATCCTGGAGGAAGGACATAATAGGCGTCATCCAGCCACTTGTGCTCTGGACTGCAAATGTTGTTGAAACTTCTTCTATGCTGGGGTTTTTCTGTACTTTCATCATCAGGTCTGCATTCGATTTTGTTCCTTCTGACGAGGCTATCTTTGAGACTTCGTCTACGGCCATATTCTGGCTTCTAGGAATCTGGAGGAACTCCACTTCTTCGAACTCTTGAGTCAAGTGCTTCGTCAGCCTGAGGCATTTCTGCATTCTTTCTTCCTTTGCTTCGTATTCTCCCTTGATTTGTCCAATTACTAGCTTTGAGTCATTCTGGACTAGCAGGTTCCTGGCCCCCAACTCTTTTCTGAGCCTTAAACCCGTCAGAATTCCTTCGTACTCGGCCTCGTTATTGGTGGCTGGGAATTTCAGCCGAACTCCATATCTTTGTATTTCTCTGTCGGGAGTGGTTATGACGACCCCTACTCCCCCTCTTTTTTGGGCTGATGAGCCATCGGTCTGTATCACTCATGTTTTGTTCTTGCTGGCGAGGCTTGGTTCGTCTGGATGGGTGAATTCAACGATGAAGTCTGCCAAAGCTTGTGCATTAATGGCTGTCCTGGGATGGTATTCAACGTCGAATTGGCTAAGTTCGATCGCCCATTGGACCATCCTCCCAGCTGCTTCGGGCTTGCTCAAAGACTTCTTGATGGGTTGGTCCGTCATCACTAAGATAGGATTTGCTTGGAAATATTGTCTGAGCTTGCATGAGGCTACTATCAATGCGAATGTGATTTTTTCGATCTTTGGGTACTTGGATTCAGCTCCTTGGAAAGCTTGGCTGACATAATAAACTGGGAGTTGTTTCCTGTCTTCTTCCCAGATTAAGGCTGCACTGACGGCTGCAGATGATACTGCTAAGTACAGATACAAGTTTTCACCTTCTTTGGACGGGCTTAGAAGTGGTGGATTGCTGAGGTAGCGTTTGAGCTCTTGGAAGGTCGCTTCACATTCGTCGGTCCATCCAAAAGCCTGTTTCAGGGTCTTAAAGAAGGGTAAGCATTTGTCTGTTGCTCTAGAGACGAACCTATTGAGGGCTGCAATCTGTCCTGTGAGCTTCTAGACCTCCTTGACGGTCTTGGGTGATGCCATGTTGATTATGGCTTGCACCTTCTCAGGATTTGCTTCTATTCCTCTCTGGGACACCATGAATCCTAAGAATTTTCTTGAGGCAACACCAAAAACACACTTACCAGGATTCAGCTTCATTTGATATTGTTTGAGGGTAGCGAATGTCTCCTTAAGGTCGTCTAGATGCGCAAGCTCTTCCTTGCTCTTGACGAGCATATCGTCCACGTACACCTCCATATTCCTGCCTATCTGCTTGACGAACATTTTATTTACCAACCTCTGATAAGTCGCTCCTACGTTCTTCAGTCCAAACGGCATTACCTTATAGCAATAGAGCCCTTGACTGGTGATGAAGGCCGTTTTCTCCTGATCCTTGTCAGCCATTCTTATCTGATTGTATCCTGAGAATGCATCCATGAATGTCAATAGCTTGTGTCCGGCTGTAGAGTCTACAAGCTGGTCTATTCTTGGAAGAGGAAAGCTGTCTTTCGGGTAGGCCTTGTTCAGGTCCGTGAAGTCCACGCACATTCTCCACTTCCCATTTGCTTTCTTTATCAGAACGACGTTTGCGAGCCAGTCTGGATAGTATACCTCCCTGATGAAGCTTGCAGTCAAGAGCTTGTTCACTTCGTCAGCAATTGCTTGGTCTCTCTTGGGTGCAAAAGCTTTTCGTCTCTGCTTGATGGGCTTTTTCTCTAGGTCCACATTCAACTTTTGTTGGATGACTTCTGGGGATATGCCTGGCATGTCGTCATGGCTCCAGGCAAAGACGTCTAAGTTCTCCTTAAGAAACTGAATGAGCTTCATTCTCATCTTAGTGCTTAGGGTCGTCCCTATGCTAGTTGTTTTTGTTGCTTCCCCTTCAATCAGCTCCACTGTTTCCAGTGCTTCCACCTTTTCCTCCTCTTTTTCTTCTATTACCCACGTATGGTTCTCCTTAGCTGCCAAGATGGCTTGGTAGCATTCTCGAGCTAGAACTTGGTATCCTTTAACTCCGCCAACACCGTTCTCTGTTGGAAATTTTACCTTCAGGCAATAGGTGGATGTGGACGCCTTCCACTTGTTGAGTGCTAGCCTTTCAATGATGACATTATAGGATGAGGGACAATCTACACCAAGAAGTCTAGTTGACGGGTTAACTGCTTCAGGTATGTCCCCACAGTTACTGTCAACGTCACTATGCCTTTGGGGTATACCCTGTCACCGCTGAAACTGACGAGGGGGGAATCAAACAGACGTAGTTTTCTTGGATCCAGCTTCAATTGCTAGAATGCAGGAAAATATATGATATCAGCAGAGCTACTGTTGTCCATGAGGATCCTTTTGGTGTTGAACCCTTCTATGGTGAGCATTATGACCAAAGGGTCATTGTGAGGCTGTTTCACTCCTCTATAATCACTCTTGTTGAAGGTCATATCCTGATCAGTTCATTTGTATTTTGACAGGGGTGTCATGTGGACGCTATTCACCTGTCGCTGATGTGTTTTTTTAAGTGATTTGAATGAGCCTCCTGTGATAGGTCCCCCCGCGATCGTCTGTATCTCCCTGATCACATTTTGAGGAGGTTGGGATTGACGGCTTTCGCTCATGGACGAGGACTCATGCTGGCCTTTGTTTTCGTCTCAGAATTTATTGTACTCCCCCTTCTTCACGAATTTCTACAGCTTCCCTTTTCGTATCAACTCTTCTATTTGCTCTTTGAGATCCCGACAATCTTCAGTGTAATGACCATGATCTTTGTGAAATCGACAGTACTTATTCTTGTCACGGACGTTAGGAGACGAGTGCAATGGTCGCGGCCATTTAAGGTAGTGCTCGTCTTTAATCTGTGTTAAAATTTTTTCAACAGGCATAACAAGAGGAGTAAACTTTACCGTTTGTGGATTTTTATCATCTTTCCTTTTGACTCTGTCATTGGTTCGACGATCCGGGTGATCACGCTTTTGCCCTCTGCGGTCGTCTTCTCTTCTTCCTTTGTCCCCTGGTCTTTCTCCATCCTTGATGGCGGCCAACGCATCCTCAGCATTCATGTATTTCTGCGCTTTAAGGAGCATCTTGGCCATCGTCTTTGGGGGGTTCTTCGCAAGTGATGTAACGAGCTCCCTGGATCTCAGCCCCGCCTTGAAGGTCGTCAGCTGCACCTTATCGTCAGCCTTGTCTACTTCCAGTGTCTCCCGGGTGAAGCGTTTCACATACGACCTCAAGGTTTCCTTCTCTCCTTGCCTGATGGTGAGCAAGTGGTCCACGGTCCTCTTTGGTCGTTGTCCTCCAATGAAATGACGTAGGAAGGCGTTGCTCAACTGCTCGAAGGTGTCAATGGACGATGTTGGCAACTTCGTGAACCATTCCCGAGCAGCTCCCTTGAGTGTAGTTGGGAAGGAACGACACAATAGTTCATCTGGGGGCTGCTGGAGTCCTAAGGTCGTTTTGAAGGTGTTTAGATGATCTTGAGGATCCTTCAGCTCATTGAAGGGTTCGAGTTGAGGAAACCGGAATTTCGACGGCACTGGACAGTCGAGGACTGCTGTGGTGAATGGGGAATCCGTTGCCCTGACCATTCGATCCACACTCCGCTCTGTTTTCTCCTTGATGACATTCCTAAGTTCGTCCATTTCCCTCCTTATCTCCCTCAGCAGGTCCGAGTTCTGCTCGGTTGGAGTGGTGGGCCTTCGAGGGTTACTTCTTCTATGGCTATCTCCTTCGCTTTCCTGATTTCCCTTAGACCGGTTCTCCTCCTGCTGAAGCTGTAGCTTCATTTCTCGGTTTTGCCTAGTCAATTCTTCGACTATGGCTGCAAGAGCCTGAACTTGTTGAGCTAGGGCTACAGAATCTTGATTGGACTCCATCTGAGAAGAATAGTTGATTGGAAACTACTTTTTCAAGATTGAACACGAAAATGTCATTTCCCACCGACGGCGCCAAACTGATGAAGCGTAAGCTCGTCAGTAAAGTTCGTCAGATGGAAGTAATCCTCAGCCCTCAAGGGTGGTCACCGGTGTGGTGCCTGCCACAATGCCTTCGATGCCAAAGTCAGTATAAGCAATTCTCTTGAGAGTAAAATAATGTAATTGAACAGAAAATGAAAGAAATCTCTTTGTGTTTATGTGTGTATGTACCTTGTTCTTGGCAATGTGAAGGCTTTATATATGTTCTCATGGTCTCTAGTCGTTGGAATAGTTATGGAGGTCTTAATGCTCCTATTGGTAACGTTTGGGGCTGTGTAATGTGGCATCAATGTCCTCCAACGGTTCATACAGTTGGCCCTGTAACCGTTCTGGGTTTGATTGGCTGCATTAAATGGCCTGGCTATCTTCGTCCGTAATGTGGATCATTACTTCGCCTGGCCTGAGGTATATTCGTCCAGGTTGATGGGCTCGTCCATGTAAGATGGACTTCTCAGTCTCGTCATTAAGTTTTACGCAAAACTAAATTTTGTTAAAATCAAGTTAAAAAAAATGAGTACTTTACTAAATAATTTTAAAATAAAAACATTTTGCTGCATAGTTTATAAACTAAGGACAAATACTCATTTTTCCCTTTATCCTGCAATATATGCGGTGAAAGCTAATCATCAGTAATGAAGGCGTGGGAAAAAAAAAAAAAAAAAAAGCTAAAACGTAAAAGCATGTTTCAGCTTTCAGCCCAATCCAAACGTAGCCTGTATGTATCTCCCTCCCTATGGCCTATGGGCAAGAAGGTATCTTATGCATGTAATAAAGTCTTTTTTTTTTTTTTTCCTCATTACCAATCCTCTACAAGTGGTTGCCATTGTCCATGAGTAAACGTTACGGAATTGAATTGACCTCTACAATTTGAAGTTGTTATCCCATTGGAGTTTTCATTATGAAAGGTCCCGCCACTAATGTCTAAACTTTTATGGGTTTACAGTTAAGAGTAAATGTATCTCAGGAAAAAAAAAAAATGAGAGTTAAAGAGTAAGAGTACCTATTATTCAACATTGTCGTTTCATACTTTCATCCTGTAGCATTAATTTTCCCTCACCTCCTCACTCAGTCACTCATTCATCGGGTGGCAGGTTGAAGAATCAAAGACCCGTATAAACCGACCATCTGAAGTGCATTTAAAATGTTTTTAAAATTTCTCTCTCCCCCCTCTCCCCCATGTGTCTTCCTATCATTGGTAGAGAATCTACCACCTTATCTTCCAAAAGTAATAATTTTTTCAGCTATCACCGATTTTAAGGCAAAGTAATAAGGTGTAAAACTTTTTCCAACACATGTCTTTCTCTCACTGGTAAAAAATCTACCACCTATCATCAAAAATTATTATTTTTTTCATCTCATTAGTTTCTAGGCCAGGTTGTATACAGCTAGCTTGCACGCAAAATAAAAACATCAACCTACAGTAAAAATAAAAAAAAATCCGGATCTCTCTCTTCCACTTTCTCACTTTTCAGGCTCTCTCCTCCTGTCTTTAGTTCCACTTTTCACTCCTCTCTTCTCACTTTTCAAGCTCTCTCCCACAGGATGAGACGATAAGGTTGAATTAAAGGTGCACACATTTGTCAGGTTGAGATTGCCTTCAGGTATGTGTTCCGTGTACCATACGTTGACGTGGACAAGTTGTATTTGGACTTCTTATTCTTTTTTCAAGCCGGGCTCAATTAGAAGTAAAAAATATTTTTGTTTTGGGTAAATTTCACAAATCAACCTTGAAGTTTGTGATAATACCCAACTAGTCCAAGGCAATTTAAAACCTACCCATTTCATCCTCAAAAGACCAATTTGTCCCTAATTTTATTATCTCTTCTCTCTCTCATGTCTCGTTAGTCTCCCTCTCTCTCAACTCTCTTCTCTGAGTTCTCTTTCTTAGAACTCTCTCTCTAACCGGTGAAACCATGAATTTTGGTCACCGGAAACACCACCCAGCAAAGGACTTCGCGATTCCCATTGCAGGTTTGAGTCGTTTGACGCCATCAATGCTATTTAATGGACTCTCGTCCTTCTCAGATCGGAACCCACGCGGTGGTGATGGTGCTTCGATCTGGTCACTGGTGAAACCCATAAGCTCAGTCATCGGTGTCAGCACACCACCATGCAAGGGTCTTCTCGATTCCCACCAAGTTTGATGCCATCAATGGACTCTCGCCCCTCTCTGTTATCAGAACCCATGCGGTGGTGGTGATGGTGCTTCGATCTAGATCTCTCCATTATCTTTGCCGCGGCAGCGTGGATCTCGGAATGGGCTTTAGATTTCAAATTTGGGCAGTGTTCTTTAGGGGATGATGACCCCATTCTCGTGGTTTTTCTTTTTTTTTTTTTGGGTTTCTATTCTGATGTTTACAATGGGGTCTTGGGTGGTTTTGTATTGATTTTCTGTGTTGTGTTTGGTTGGGATTTTTTTTCTGGTTTTTGGGGATTTTTGTTGGGTTTTTCTGGAGATTTCAATGGGGTTTACAAGCGGATTAATGGGTTTTGAAAGAGTGATTTTTATGTGCTTTTTTGTAGCATTTTCAGTGGACCTTCAGTGGGATTTTGGTACTGTTCTTATGGATTCAGAGATTTGGGTTGGGTGTTTTCGGTCAAAGAGAGGTTTGAGAGTGAGAGAGCCGAGAGAGAATAGAGAGTTTGTATGTTTAGGGGTAAAGTTGTCTTTTGAGGACCAAATTGGACCAAATTGGTAGATTTGACAATGTTTTGGACCTATCTGAAATTATCACAAACCTCAGGATAGGCATGTAGAATTTACCCTTTTGTTTTTTATATAAGTTAGAAATATCTATATGTATATGTATGACCTAACCTTTACCCCCCTTACAACACTCAAATAATTATACTATAGAATACTCAAAGAAAGTGACGGTCATTTCCTTTTTTGGTAGTGCGAGAGGTGCTTACAAGTTCACTTGTTTTGTGGTCTTTTAGGAGATACACAGACAGAGATGGACTTTTGGATCTGTGTAATCTGTCTATGCCTCAGCTGGACCATAATTCAAGCGCTTTATTCCATCCCAAGAAGAAGCACAGCAATACCCAGTAAGCTTCCCCCAGGACCAAAATCATTTCCCATCATCGGAAATGTATTTGAACTTGGTGACAAACCTCACAAGATGCTGGCCAAGCTTGCCTACACTCATGGTCCCTTAATGAGCCTAAAGCTTGGCCAAATAACCACAGTGGTCATATCTTCAGCATCCATGGCCAGAGAAGCTCTCCAAACCCATGACCAAGTGTTCTCAAACCGTACCATCCCAAATTGTATCCATTCCCACAAACACCATGAGTTTGGCTTGCCTTGGATGCCTGTTTCCACTCGGTGGAGAAACCTTAGGAAAATATGCAACTCTGAATTATTTGCCAGTAAGATTCTTGATGCCAACCAAAACCTCCGACGCAAGAAAGTGCAAGAGCTCCTTACTGATATCCATAAAAGCAGCCTAGCCGGTGATGCAGTTGATATTGGCAGAGCAGCCTTTAAAACTTCACTGAATCTGTTATCAAACACCATTTTTTCAATGGATTTAGCTAACGAAAATTCAGATACGGCTAGAGTGTTCAAGGAGATTGTGTCCAACATCATGGAAGAGGCTGGAAAACCAAACTTGGCGGATTATTTTCCCATTCTAAGAAAGTTTGACCTTCAAGGCATAAGGCGGCGTATGACAATTCACTTTGGGAAAATGATGGACATCTATGACAACATGATTAGGCAGCGGTTGGAATCAAGGAAAATTCCTGGTTTTATAAGAAATAAAGATGTGTTAGATACTCTTCTCAACATCAGTGAGAAAAACAGAGAGGAGATTGATAAGACTCAGATTGAACATTTATTACTGGTCTGTTTATCTTTACACTTTTCTGTTTAACATAAATGTTTTTCATAGTAAGTTAGTAGCTTTGACTTATTGTTTATGTATAACTTGTTTCAATCACGTGGCAAATTCCAAAAGGATCTATTTTCTGCCGGCACGGACACAACATCATCCACACTGCAATGGGCAATGGCAGAGCTTTTACACAACCCGGAGATACTATCAAAGGCCGGAGAGGAGCTGAGGCAAACCATTGGCAGAGGCAATACAGTTGAAGAATCAGACATTCCTAAGTTACCTTATCTACAAGCTATAATCAAAGAAACCGTCCGATTGCACCCAGCAGTTCCCTTACTACTTCCTCGTAAAGCCGAAGCAGATGTTGAAGTTAAGGGCTTCACAGTCCCAAAGGGTGCACAAGTTCTGGTCAATGCATGGGCTATAGGCAGGGACCCAAGCATATGGGACGACCCAAACTCATTCATGCCAGAGAGGTTCTTGGGGTCAGAAATTGATGTTAGAGGCCACAACTTTGAGCTGATTCCATTTGGTGGTGGGCGGCGAATATGTCCTGGCTTGTCATTGGCTATACGAATGGTGCACTTGATGTTGGGCTCTCTCATCCACTCATTTGATTGGAAGCTTGAAGATGGGATTACACCAGAGGACATGAATCTGGAGGATAAGTTTGGCCTTACATTAGATATGGCTCAACCATTACGAGCTATTCCTATCACTTTCTAACGTCATTTTGCTTTTTGCATAGCTATGTAAAATAACTTGCTGCTTTAAGAACTGAATAACAAATGCGATATGCTTTTGTATTTTCATACTGCGTTGCAATTGGAGCAATCACACTGGTCATTGTAAAATACAAAAGTGATGAGTTTTACACATTTTTTCTAAAAATACTACCCGCATTCATGGGTCCGTAATAGTGTTCATATGCAAAAATATTATAATAATAGTGTATATGTACACTGTTAATGTAGATTTGCATTTTAATATTTTATTAGTTTTTTCCCTCACCATCAGACCTCCACGCTCTCTCTCTTCACTCTTCTACTACATTTCTTCTCCATCTCTCTCTCTCTCTACAACTGATCAATACATCCACCCATCGCCACAACCTAGCACCACCCAACCACCACACACAGACACACTAATAGAGACAGAGAGTATTGTTGCGAACTTGTGATTGTGGGTCAGTGCTTAGAGGTCGACTGGAACATGTCTGGGTGCTTGTGAAGGAGGTGGGTGTTTGTGGGTCTACTGGAACGAGTTTTCGTGCTTGACACTGCTTTTGGAGATGGATGCTTGTGGCGGCTTGGGGTTTGAACAGAGGGAGAGGTGATCTGAGCAAAGAAGAAGGAGAAGAAGAAATATGGGCTGCAGCTGAGAGAGAAAAAGAGGTTATGGGTTTGGATGAGAGAGGGGTGAGAGAAATTAGGACCTGTTTGGCAGTGAATTTTAAATAACATGTTCGGTGGCTGAATTTTTTTTTAGGGTGTGTCAGTTTTGTTATTCAAAATATATAAGAACTGTTTGGTACATTATTTTAAATACATATTTTTAATTTTTAAATAATATTACACATATTTTTACATATTTTTTTATTTACAGATATTTAAAAAAAATTAATAATATATATTTAAACATACTTAGCAGATTGGCAATAACGTTCAAACTTCAAACACTGATTTTAGAAAACACTCGTACCAATTATCAAGATTAAAAAACAGTTGTTCAGTGGCACAATCGTTAATAGTTAAAAATTAGTGAGTCCCACTGTGACATGACCATACCTCAACGGTCAGGAAAAGAAAAAGGCAAAGAAAGTTCAGCAAAAAAAAAAAAAAAAAAAGGAACGGCAGCGGTCATATGCGGGCCATTTGTCAGCCTTTTAAATCATTCTTCCAATAAAAAATATTAAATCTGTACTCGCGTGGGTAACTTTAAAAATAAAGCACACCCATGCTACACATATAATTATGGAGAAAACATTGTGTCCGGGTGTGGCGTAAAATCAGTGTTTTACGCCACACCAATGAGAGCTCGCCACGTCAAAAGGCACAAAAGGAACACACAAAAATTATTCACGCTGAACCTCTACACAGCAAACCAGAAAAAGAAAAAGGGCTCCCATGCACACAGCTTCCTTCAATCTCCTTCACGCTCACAAAAACCTCCTTCACGCCGAACCATTTGCTCTGCTTCCTCTCTTCCTTCACACGCCGAACCTCCACCACCGCCACACAGATCGCCGGCTCACGCCATTCCTCTGCTTCCTCTCTTCCTTCACGCCGAACCTCCGCCACCGCCGCACAGATCACCGGAGCAGAACGATTTCGAAGAAGAAGAGTTCGCCGGAGCTTGGAAACAAACCGGAGCCGCCCTGAGCCACGATCCAAAGGTTTGTTTTTCATGATTTTCCCTTTTCCCCTAGCTGGATTTCAAATAGGGTTTTCGGATTTTTTGTTTGCTTCATCGGATTTTTTGTTTGCTTCATCTCACTAATTCCTTCTCTCACTAATTTTTTGTATGTATTAATTGTGCAGAGTCCACTCTTCTTGTTTGCAATCTACCCCAGAAAGTCATTCCTACTGCCCCTGTTCCCAAAAGCCAAGGTAACCCCATCTTTCCCATCTAATTTATTTTTATTTATTACCACTGCTCCAAGATAGGCCTTTTATCTACTCCATATTCAAGGCTACCTAAGGTTCAAATTTGTTCTGATAGATTCATCAAAATTTGGGCTGACAAATTCACCATTCTGGAGATGTAGTAAATTTAGTAGCATGTGGTATGCTATCCACATGCTGATTTTGACTAATAATGTTTCTTTTGCTGATTTGGTTAGGCAGATATATTATTGTTGTTCTCTTGTCAATTTTGGCTATGTAGGCTGATTATCTTAAGCTATTTGTTTTTCATTCATACAGTCTTGAATGTGTGATTCCTTTTGAACCTGCATTATGTTTCATTCTCTGTATATTTAAAGAGTTAATTTCCTTGCACTGTATTGTAAGTCTGTTTTGCTTTTGGGTTTTAAAATGAGCAATTGTAAAAAAACTATGAGGGGTTGTTGTTGTGAAATGGCATTTTGGGTTTTTAAATGCTCTGGCTTAGTGTAATTGAAATGACCATGTTTTGACAATTAGACACAGTTTGAGTTATTTGACTGATGATTGTGAAATTGTGGCTCGATGTGTGTGTTTATATTTTTATCTTTTGAAATTCATCAAACACTAGTTGGTTTTTCAAATCTTTTTACAGCCCTGCATGTTCTAATGTTGAGAATAAGAATCACCTCAGTATGGAGGATTCCAGTGCTACATAGCCATGAGAATCAATTATGTATTCAGTTTTTGGTGACTTTGGTGGCAGGGTGGTGAAGCAAGAAATGGGGAATATTGGAAAGGATGTAACTGAGCTGCTATCACACCAAGAAACAAGCAAAGCATGGGAGAAGAAGCCAAAGTCTTACATCATCTTCAAGGATCTGCTCAAGAGCATTTTCCTCTTCTTTCCTTTGTTTGAATCTGGCATTATTGGAAGGCAGTCAAAAAAGAGGCATAGTTTTGCTTCTCAGGATTGTTTTTGGAGTGTCTGGAAGGAGAATGGCTGCCTATTTGTTTTTTTTTTCTTTGGGGCTTGTTGGGTAGGGGTTAGTAGGCATCAAAGAATTAACTAGAAAATCAAAAAGTAATGATTTGTCATTGAAGATGGAGCATTGACCCCATCTGAAATTTGTACTCACAGCTTTGTTTTCCACAATATCTGTGGTGGAGTCTATATAAGTGAATACATCAAGTTACAGTTATATATTGTTAATACTTCTCATTTCTGTAGTTATTTCTTCTTTGGTGCTTATACATGTACAGCACAGTGAATCAAGTTATAAGTTTGTCAAACATTGGAAAGGCTTATTTGAATTATGGTGTTTTAGGACACGCTCGTTTCAATTATTTCAAATTATCTGAACGTAGACTAAACACATTTTCCACATTTTGAAAAGTATACATCAAAATAACATAAAGCTTATTTTTCCAGGGAGAAAAAAAATAGAAAATGCACCAATTGCCTTTAAAATTGATCTCCTTCATCAAAAATGAAAAAAACCTCCATGCTTGCACATACACATATGCTTGCACATGTTTTTCTTTTTGGCGGTTTTTTTTATTTTATTTTTTTTATTTTGAAGTTTTATGCAAAAATTAAACTTAAGAATACATTCACCTAAAATAAAACCTATCACAATTTTTTTTTTATAACAGTTTCTAATTGAGACTACATTTACTTGAAATAAAACTTGTCACAATTTTTTCTATAATAAACCTGTCACAATTTTTTCTATAAGAGTTTTTAATCGAGAATACATTCACCTGAAATAAAACCTGTCACAAATTTTTTTTATAATAGTTTCTAATTGAGAATACATTCACCTGAAATAAAACCTGTCACAATTTTTTCTATAAGAGTTTCTAGTTGAGAATACATTCACCTGAAATAAAACCTGTCACAATTCAATTCATAAAAGATCATATGATTGACCATACATCTTGAAATAAAATTTGTCACAATTCTTTTGAGAAATTTCTAATTGAGAATACATTCATTTAGAATAAAACATGTTATAGTTCAATATACAAAAAAGAGGATCCTATGATCTTGTTTGTACATCTAGAATAAAACTTGTCTATCCACCGCAATTTAAACATTATATAACAAAAAAATATTTGCTTCCCAATCTATTCTCTTGGACACAAAACTTGTTTGTACATCAACTTTCTTGGAATTTTTGTAATGGATCCTACATAAAAGAATGTACAAAAAAATACAAAAAATAAAATTAGAATGAACATAGTTAAAAAAAATTCAATATATTCTAATTAAACGCTAAGTGGTCATACCGTAAATGATGACTGGTTGGGATATATATGCATAGTAGATGATGATGTAGAAGGATATGTCACAGTTGGCAAAGAGTCCTAGAGATGATTGACAAATAAAAAAATAAATAAATAAGAAAAACATCCATTACAGAACAATTTATACTAAGTAAAAAAATCAAATACATCATATACCTGTACAAAACTTGTGGAGGACAATGTATTTGCTATGACTAATGGGTTCAACCTTGCCATTGAAGAATCCTAATTTAAAAAAGTAAATGTTTATTTTTGAAAATACAAAGAATACTATAAATTTACAACATAACACTTACAAAAATGTATTACCATTAATTCACCATTCACAAAAAGAAATTTTAACAAACATTTAATAGGCTATTATAATGCACAAATGGTCCATAGGTGAACATGAGCTAGGCTGTACTCTGAGTTCTGACATAGAAACAGTGAGCGTAGAAGTTTTAAATTTTGTGTTTTGCAATTATGAATGGTTACAACTTAGTTTTAACTTTCTGTTTTTGAAGGCATGCACATTAGGATGAGTACTTTGGGATTGAATGTAAAGGCATATATAAATAACAACAAGAGTGCCAACTGGGGTAGTATGACTAATAAACCCAAAAAAATAAAAAATTGTAACAAGGCGACAAAGATGAAAAGGTTAAAAGCCACAGAACAAATTAAAGTCCACATCCTCACCATTTCTAATTTTAATAAAACCAAGAAATTGACAGGCATTTGAATTAGCTTTATAAAAAAAATCACATTTTTTTTTTTAAATGAGTGATGTTACTAACATGTATATACATAATAAAAATAATGGCAAAGAAAAGCCACAGAACAAATCAGAGCCCAAATCCTCAACATTTCTACTTTGAAACTGAATATATTGTAATTAAATAACCTCAGTTTGACTTTGTTGTTGATGCACTGACTCCCAATGTGGTGTCAAGCTTGTATTTGCAACGTCCCTACAAAAAGTAATTTTATAAACCAAAAATTTAAATACTAAATTAATACTACAACTCAATAAGTCATGTAATTACCTGGAATGTTTATGTGTTGGACAATTGGTTCTCACATGACCCGTTTCTTTGCAAATGCTACATTTTCTCTTCTTCATCAATTGTTTTTCTTTTGGATGCTTTTGTCTCAAAGCTTTAGGCCTTCCCTTTGATGGAACATGTGGAGGGTCTCGCAAAGTAATTGGAAGATTTGATAATACTTGATTGTTTAATGTATTATCAAAACTTTCTAAATCATCAACATCATTAACATCTTGCATGGCTAGAAGCTCCTCATGAACTTTTCGTAAAGTTTGTCCAAGATGCTTGTATTGCTTCTCTGATTGTGACCCTACCTCTGCAACTTCCAAAAATTGAAGCATCAAACTATTTCTCATCATGGTAGAAGAAACTTGAGGCTCCACCTGTACTACATCACTAGATATGTCATGTACAATGTGCTTCTTGGCATTAATTGTCCATCTATCTAAAATATAATGTGATGGAAGAAAGTGCACAAGAGATTTCTTCACAAAAATAGCTAGGATATGCCTACAAATAATACCAATAAATTCAAACATATGGCATGTACAAATAGCTTTTGTCTCAACAATATCAAGAGATACTTCATAAAATGGATTCTCTCTCTCATGAGTTACCACCTTGTATATCTTCTTCACTCCTTCTTCATGATATTTGGATGCCATGTATTTTTTACTACAAAATAACTCTTCTTGAAATTTCAAAAACATCTTTCTTGTATAAACTTTTGTTGCCTCTGCTTCCAGCTTATAACATGTTTTCAAAATTGGCACTGAATTTTTTGTCTTCACATCTTGTTCTTTCTCTTTAAGATAACGTGCATTCAAAGCTAGCTCATATTGATGTACAAAATCACTTATTGTTGTACTCGAACGAACATAATCTTTAAAAAATTTATTCATGCTTTCACTCCTTTGAGTTGTAGACATCCCAACACAAAATGAGGTTCTTAAGTAAGCTGGAACCCATCTTTCACGCCGCATATAAAGATTTTCCAACCAATCATTATCCCCTAATCCATATTTCTCCATAATCTTACTCCATTCTAACTCAAACTCTTCAATAGTGATTGTATCATGGATGCAATGGTAAAATTCTTCCTGAATATGTGGATATTTATTATATACATGGGACAACTGTTCTGGAACTTTCTGTAAAAGATGCCACATACACAATCTATGAGTTGCATTTGCCAATACATCTGCAATTGCCTTAGCCATAACCTTGTCATCGTCTGTTATAATTGTAGAAGGAGAATTTCCCGGCATTGCATTAAGCTAAGTTTTCAACAACCATGTATAAGATTCAGCTGTTTCACTGATAAGTAAAGCACATCCAAACGTCACAGATTGATGATGGTGGTTAACTCCTGTAAAAGGAACAAAAGGCATCTTATAACGATTTGTTTGGTACGTAGCGTCAAAGGTAACGACATCTCCAAAATATTGGTATGCCATTCTTGACCTAGCATCTGCCCAAAAGCAATTACCCATGCACCCATATTCATCAACTTCAATTGCATAAACAAAACCTGGATTTTTACATTGACTCTCAATAAAATATTTGTACATTCCTTGAGCATCTCCACCTTGAAGCAACTTTCTTCTTTTACTACCCAAATAATTTTGAATATCAACTGGAATACATCCAACATTATAATCACCACCAGATTCTTTACTTAACACAGACATTATCTTGCTTGGGGCTATACCTGACTCATTGAGTGTATCTATAAGATTCTTTTGGGCACTTGTTATCGCTCTATGCCCACGAAGCAAACTTGTACTCTTAGGGGTAAGAAGCTCATGATTATGACCCTCCACAAACTTACATACAATCCATGTATCATCAACTTTCTTTAAACCTATCATTGCTTTGCATCCCATTCTTGTTTCTGCACGTTCTGGACCTATTCTTTCATTGTCTTTATTACATTAACGACGTAATCCTTCCTTCGAACAAACATATTCAATTCCAACCCTTATTTTATCTTTATTCTTTCGAGTATGATTTACTCGTATACTAAAACCCTTTTGCCTTGCATATGCATTATAATATGCACGAGCAGCCTCTAAGTTTTCAAATACCATATCAAGATGTGGTTCTGAATGTCTATTGCATGCAAAATGTTGATTTGAATCATCCAATGATAAGTCTACATTATTTTGATCTTCGTTTATTTCTGACTCATCGTGTACCAAGTCATCCACCATATCACAAAGTGAGATTGTTTCAGGTTCTTTGTTGTTTGCACTCATATTTTCAATTCAAGTAATTTTATATTTCAATATGACCTATAAAACAAAAAAAAAAAAAAAAAAAAAAAAAAAAAAATTCATAAGCAACAATTAAGAATAAATTTAAAATTTGTGCTATTACAATACTAAAGTTGCCCAATTTGGCAAACTTGCCCAATTTGTACTGTTACAATACTAAACTTGCCCAATTTGGCAAACTTGTTCTATTACATAAAATAGCTATCAAATAGCTCCAAGTACATTGGTACATTGGCACAAATAGCACCACTTAATAAACTTTATTACATAAAACAGCTCCAAGTACATCCTTATGTGTACTTTGGTACATATAGAGAGAAAATTGACATTACAAGTAAGAGGAAATTGACATTACAAGTAGGAGAAAACTGACATTACAAGTAAGAGTAAATTATATTTGAAACTAAAAATATATTAATAGCTATCAAATAAATGATACTAGCTGTGTTCCAGAGGCTAAAGTTGTCAGTGGAGAATTCAATAACCACAGTAAGTAAACTTGTCGAAAAGACACCTGTAAGAAGCAAAATTTTCCTATGTAACAGTAAGCCCCTTTATTTTAGAAAATAACTTTACCCTTACAATATAAGAAAATACCAGGAATTTGAGACAACTATTAGTCTATTATAAACTAAAATTAGATCTAACTGAAGAGGATATAAAATAAAAGAGACCAAACCAATTGCAACACAAAGACCCAGTAAGCACTCAAGTGCAATGATATTTATGGTGCAAGCATACCTCATAGAAGCACCAACAATCATAAGCAAAGCACACAACTGAAAAGCTCTACGTCAACCAACCCCATCAGCAATCCAACCACTGAGTAGCACTCCAACAAGGACACCACCCAGACATGTACTCACAACTAGACCTTCATTAAAATAAATGACAACCTTTTAGATAAGGGAGCTAGATGCAGAAATCAGACATCACATTAGAGCGATTAAGGAAAAAGATCAACTCAATGTCAGCTTCTGCCAAAGTATTCCCACTAAAACTAAGATGCTTTCAAGTGGTTCATTAACTACTCTAAAATGTTTTAGTCTGAAATGCTACTGTCGCTGGTGTATCAGAAACTACCCGAAACTCCTAAAATTAACTGGTATAGTCCATTATTTTAGGCAGCAAGAAACAAAAGGTTTTGTTTTTGGTGTTAAAAATACTAGTAAAAAGCTGAATTATCTAAATTAGATATCTTGGCACATGGGTTCTCATGTCTTTAGTGTTAAAGAAAGATATTGCTTGATAGAGGACAGAGTGCTTGTTGGATAGAAAATTAACATGGGAAAATAAGGTGTTAGACCACATGAAAACAGAAAACAATCTAAATGGACAAAGTGAGCATCCATTGATTACCATCCAAGAAAAAAAAAGCAATTATGGAAGATCGTTTTCTGCAATGTTAGCAAAGATAGAGGAAAAAAAATTCCATATACTTCTAGGAGAATTGGCATGAATTTATTCCAGAAAATGAGTTAGCATGAATTTATTCCAGTAAAGGAATTAGCACCTTCATAAAAGCCACATACACATATGCATATACATACAAAAAAAAAAACTCCAGCAACCCAACATAAATTTCAAAAACCAAAATTTACCTAATTCAAATCATCAGTCAAATAACTCAAACTGTGTCTAATTGTCAAAACATGGTCATTTCAATTACGCTAAGCCAGAGCATTTAAAAACCCAAAATGCCATTTCACAACAACAACCCCTCATAGTTTTTTTACAATTGCTCATTTTAAAACCCAAAAGCAAAACAGACTTACAATACAGTGCAAGGAAATTAACTCTTTAAATATACAGAGAATGAAACATAATGCAGGTTCAAAAGGAATCACACATTCAAGACTGTATGAATGAAAAACAAATAGCTTAAGATAATCAGCCTACATAGCCAAAATTGACAAGAGAACAACAATAATATATCTGCCTAACCAAATCAGCAAAAGAAACATTATTAGTCAAAATCAGCATGTGGATAGCATACCACATGCTACTAAATTTACTACATCTCCAGAATGGTGAATTTGTCAGCCCAAATTTTGATGAATCTATCAGAACAAATTTGAACCTTAGGTAGCCTTGAATATGGAGCAGATAAAAGGCCTATCTTGGAGCAGTGGTAATAAATAAAAATAAATTAGATGGCAAAGATGGGGTTACCTTGGCTTTTGGGAACAGGGACAGTAGGAATGGCTTTCTGGGGTAGATTGCAAACAAGAAGAGTGGACTCTGCACAATTAATACATACAAAAAATTAGTGAGAGAAGGAATTAGTGAGATGAAGCAAACAAAAAATCCGATGAAGCAAACAAAAAATCCGAAAACCCAATTTGAAATCCAGCTAGGGGAAAAGGGAAAATCATGAAAAACAAACCTTTGGATTGTGGCTCACGGCGGCTCCGGTTTGTTTCCAAGCTCCGGCGAACTCTTCTTCTTCGAAATCGTTCTGCTCCGGCAATCTGTGCGGCGGTGGCGGAGGTTCGGCGTGAAGGAAGAGAGGAAGCAGAGGAATGGCGTGAGCCGGCGATCTGTGTGGCGGTGGTGGAGGTTTGGCGTGTGAAGGAAGAGAGGAAGCAAACCAAATGATTCGGCGTGAAGGAGGTTTTTGTGAGCGTGAAGGAGATTGAAGGAAGCTGTGTGCGTGGGAGCCCTTTTTCTTTTTCTGGTTTGCTGTGTAGAGGTTCAGCGTGAATAATTTTTGTGTGTTCCTTTTGTGCCTTTTGACGTGGCGAGCTCTCATTGGCGTGGCGTAAAACACTGGTTTTACGCCATGCTCGGACACAATGTTTTCTCTTTAAATATACCCAAAGATGGTAATTGAAATATTGTACAAAACATGTTTTTTGCTTTATGGATGTTATAAACACGTGTTTTTATAATATTTTTTAAACTACAGTTTTTATATTATTTTAAACCATTATTCTTATCAACTTTAACCAAACAGTCCCTAGATTTGTGAGGATACGTGTGTTTAATGTTTACTATGTTTCTACCATTTTTTTAACTGAAAAACGATATAATTATATTAATGAAAGCAAAAGAAAAATAGAAAAAAAACATCATCGAGAGATCAACCAAAAAAATTAGCCAAACACGGTGCAGGAGGAACCTCAAGGGACAAACCTCAAGAGACAAAGGAGAGAGAAAAAAAAAAGTCTATTGTAAACGTATGGGATAAGCACAAAATAAGTGCACAAATGTGTTTCTACTTTTTAGATGAGAGAGAGAGAGAGAGTAAATGAAAATACTAATAAAAGAAGAATAAAATTGATTAGTCAAATAAGATAAGGTATATAATAGATAAACTGATGTAGGTGTTTTTGAGAAGTAGTTGTGTAAATTTTAGTGTAAAATAGACAGAAAATTTTAGAAAGACGGATGCTAATGCTCTTAGATGAGTCCAGAAGGTGTTTCTTGAAGTATATGAATTCCTATCAAGACTCAATCCAACTTAACTTCTCTTTACATAAGATAGCCCTTAGATCCTTCCATTTAGTAATCTTTTGGCAAATATGTACTTTTGGTCTATATATTTTGGGCATATTCTCATTTTGGTCCATAATTTGATTTCACGCCTACCTCAGTCCTTGAAAACGAAAAACCATATCAATTTTGGTCCTTGCCATCAACCCAGTAATAAAAAATGCATACATGACAGACGAAACACAGTGTTGACATGTTATATGCTGTGACGCTCTTGGGGTTTGAAATTGATGTTAGAGGCCAAAATTTTGAGCTAATTCCATGGTGGTGAGAGACGAATATGTCCTAGCTTGCCATTGGCGATACGAATAGGGCACTTGATGTTGGCCTCCCTCATCCACTCACTTGATTGGAAGCTTGCAGATGGGATCACACTAGAGGACATGAAATTGGATGTAACACCCGCCTCACTTAAATTTAATTTTATTACTTCTAAAGTGAAATTGATGAATTATTTAATTTATTTTGAAGGTGATATTATTTTATATTATGATCTCTACGAAGAAAATGAATAAAAGAAGATGTAATGTGAGAGTTATTTTTTTGGATTATTCATATTTAACTTTTAGTCTCCTTATCGTTTAAGGAAAAGGATAAGAGATTAAAACCTAATTGGATTAGGAGTTTAAGTGTTATTAGAATTCTTTAGAGTCCTAACCTATCTAAACAACCTTAATATGAGTTTAAGTGGGAATTAAAGTCTTGAAAGCTTATTTATGTTTTATAGGCTTCTTAAATGCTAAAGAGATAAGTTTTAGTAGGTTTTAAATCTCAGCCCAAGTGAAAAGAGTTTTAACGTGTAAAGCTGAAAGGTAAAATAGTGTATAATTTGTAAAATGTAGAGAGAGAGAGAGAGAGAGAGAGAGAGAGAGAATGCAAAATTACAAGAAACAAATTCTGCGTCCATGTGGTTGTATGGTCAGGTATATCTCTCTCTCAAACCCTCATGGAAATAACCTACATTGCTAGAGTAGTTTAATAGATTTGCTTTAATATCCCATATGAACTCTTGAATTAGGCGATAAGCTTTTAAGTGATAGTTGCTAGAGTTTATGCATGGTAGTGGAGCTGGACTTTTGAATCTTGTAATCTCTATCATGGTCTAGTTTCTAAACTTTTGTCAATGATAAAATTGGCTAATGCCCTTTTCACCCAAATTATATAGCCTTATGCCCCTCTTCCCAAACTAATTAGGGAAATACCCCTCTTTTAAAACTAGATTTATTCCAAATTGAGTTTTAAAAAAAAAATTCTAGAGCCCTATAGTGGTGTTTTAAGGAGCCTATAGTGACGTTTTAAGGATTTATAGTGGTGTTTTGGAACTCAACCTCCATGAAATCGAGTTATAGGCAATTTTTTACCTATAACTCAAGTTCATGGAGGTCGAGTTCCAAAACGTCACTATAGGTCCTTAAAACGTCACTATAGGCTCTTTCAAAAAGCCACTATAGGGCTTAACTTGATTTGGAGTAAATCAAGTTTTAAAGAAGGGGATTTCCTAATTAGTTTGGGATGGGGGGCATTAGGCTATATAATTTGGGTGAAAAGGGCATTGGCCAATTTTGTCCCTTTTATCATTGCATGCTTCAAGTCACTAGGTCCTACGGGTAGGAATTACTTGGTAAACCTATTGTATTCTTTCTATGGCTTACGGGTAGGAAGATCCTTGGATATTATATATATGTTAGATTAAATTTCTAATAGCCAGTACATGCTATAGATTGCTATATGGGGAGAGACTTTTATGGATGCTATACGTATATTTGGATCTTATAGAGAATTTCATGGTGGTGTTGAAGTGTTAAATGAAATCTTAAAGAAAATATAAATTTGACACTTAACTAGACAATGGTTGTATTGATATTAACCTATTAGGACTTGATGAAAATCTTGGTGAACCGCTAGCATGCATATTCTCATTAGATGGTATCCTTACGAGTTGTAATATCTCTATTAGCCTCAAAGACAAAATAGTAGTAAGGAGAAGTAATATATTATGGAGGATTGTAGAGATGTTTAAATTGAAGACTAGTAAATTATTAGGAAGTGTCCCTTACATCCTTATGGTGTACGTCAAGGTGGATTAATTATATAATTGTGTAACTCCTTTACTTTTAGGTATGGAGGAAGAGCTCATATGATTTTGGATCTAGACTACAAGTATTAGTAACTAAAGGTAAGTGGACTTCAGAACATGACGTCTCTCAAGACGTGTATATTTATATATTTTTTTTCATAAAAATATATTTATATATATACATAATTGCAAAAGTGAAGTTTCAAAAACTTATACCATTATCAATGCTTTATACACATACTTGAATTTTATTATTCCTTGTATATTACTTTGAAACTGTATAAGTTAAGAATGACTCAAAACTATATTTTTGAGAAAGTATTTATTATATGATATATGGTTTGTATTGAAAATATTGTAATAAAGAAAGAATATTTTCAAACGGTTAGCTAGATAGTTTGCAACCTTTGCCAACAAAGGGTTAAGTGTTGGTCTTCGGCTAATGTAGTGTTATTGTGATGTGGTGCAGTGTTATCGTTTTTTCTTCGGAGCCAGTGTTATTGTTTGCTCTTTGGAGCCAGTGTTTCCTCTTTGAGGTTAGTGTTATTGTTCTCCCATGGGAATCACCCACCGAGTGATTAGCAGTTTATGTCTTTGTCGTCTAACGAATGTTTTCCATATTGAACTACTGTTTTATTGTTACTGATCTTTATAAGTGGGAAAATTGTTTATTGTCATAATATATTGTTTTTACCTATTTAGTGCATATTGGCCAATTAAAGTGGTTATTATTTTATTTACTGATTACAGTGTTATAGTAAATGTTTTCTTTCTGACAGTTTTATATAATATATTATATTACTGTTAAAACTATTTGTAAATGTTTTATAAAGATAATTTTTTGTTTTTTTGTTTTTTTTGGGTCAAAAGGAAACTTTCATTAAACTAAAAAGCCTCTACGGCCGAGGATACAAATCTGTCATACAAATAACCGGTAGCATCTAAATTAAGAAGCATAACAACATCAGGGGGGGGGGGGGGACTTAAAAAGATAATAAAATTCTATGGAAGTAAAGCTCCACGTCTTGCTAAAGTATCGGTGCATTTGTTGGCCTCTCTAAAACAATGCTTGATCCGGACCAAAGGGATTTTCTTAAGGCCCTCTTTGCAGTCAGACACTAAAACATCAGTGTAATTTAACCTACTGCTGTTACTAGATACCAGATCAGCCACGACTTGCGCATCCAACTCTATTTCCACAGCAGGAAGCTTGAGAGCAATACATAAGTGAATTCCATCCTTTAAGGTCCATAATTCTGCTGCCACACTCGTAGTGACCCCAATAGCCCGAGCATACCGTTTCACCCAGTTTCCAGCACTGTCTCTAATGATTCCTCCTCCCCCAGCCAACCTCGAGTTACCTAGAGAAGACCCATCAAAGTTCAATTTGAACCAATGGAGAGGAGGGGGGGGGGGGGGTCCATTTTACCTGAATTTTTACTCGATCTGACACATGCTTCCCATTAAGGCTCAAATAGGCCACCTCTGCGGCTTTCATTAAGGTCTGACTAAGTAAATCTCTGTGCTTGCCTAACCTTTCAAAAGCCATGTTGTTTTGACAAAACCAAATAGACCACAAGCCATAGGGAAGATAATACCCCAATCAATCTCAGAAACCCCACATTTACGCTAGCTTTGACAATTCAGACAAATCCAATCAATAATGTTAATTCCATAGAAGAGAGAAGGGTGGATTGGAAGAGAAAGGAAGTTCCAAAAACTCTGAACTGCTGGGCAGTCCCTCAAAGCATGCTCAATGGACTTAGTGTCGGCCTTACACACAGGGCAGACCGAGTCTAATTGCATGCCTCTATTACAAAGGGTGGCTCGAACAGGGATGCTTAAATGGTAGCACTTCCAAAGAAAACAAAGCACCTTCGGAATAGATCGAACTTTCCAAACCCAACCTCCTTTAAACAAAGGAGAGCTCCTGCCATGCTCCTCCTCTAACACAAGGCTATAAGCATCTTTAAAATAAAAGTCACCATTAGGGGAGGATTGCCAATAGATACGATCAACTCCACAGTTAAGGAGGGGGAATGGAGTTGCCTTCATTTCCAACACAATTTGCTTAGGGAAGGAGAAAGAGATACGCTCCAAATTCCAGCCAAAGAAACTTCCAACATCCACAAGCTTCTTATTTTCCTCACCTTTGTTAAGAGGGCTAGATATGAGACTTCTAAGGGACCCTCTGTTTAGCCACTTATCTTCCTAAAAGGATAAACCATTGGTGTTTCTCGCTATCCATTTTGAGCCCTTATAAAAAGTGGCTTTTCCTTTTCGTAAAGCTACCCAACAAGGAGAGCATAAGGTGTCCTTAAGAAGGGAGCGGGCACACCTTCTCTGAGGGCGATACTTATGAGACAGTACAAGAGCCTAAAGGGAGGATTTCTCTGAGTTAAATCTCCAATTGAGTTTGGCAAGAAGTGCGGTGTTTTTGGGCTTAGCCGCATGAATGCCTAGACCACCCTTTTCTCTTGGTTTAGTTATCTTATCCCAACTAACAAGGTGCACTTTTTTCTTATTTTCAGACGAACCCCAAAGGAAATTATGACTAAATCTATCAACCCCATTAAGAATTTTCACAGGGAGAACATTACACTGCATTACATAATTGGGGATGGTGGATGTCACTGATCGGTTAAGAATAACTCTTCCTGTAAAAGACAAAAGGTTGGCCTTCCATCCCGCCAACTTGTTTTGTACACGGTCAATAATGGATCCGAAATCCTGAGGGGAACCCGTATGTTTAATAGGAAACCCCAAGTATTTGCCCAAGGACTGAGTGGATCGAAACCCCAAGATACCACACATCTCCTCTCTAGAGTTGGAATCCAAATTAGGGGAGAAAAATACCCGAGACTTATCCTCGCTGATTTTTTGACCAGACAAATCACAAAAGGACTCTAGCACCTCCTTTATGGCAATACAATTCTTGCAGTTAGCTTTAGCAAAAAGCATAAGATCATCGGCGAAGAAAAGATGCGATAAAGAGGGGCCACCCTGAGACACTCTAATCGGATTCCAAAGATTGGCTTGGCATTTCTCTGCGATTAGCACCCCAAATTATATTTTGTCAATGATACTATTATTATGTTTTGAATGACATTCTCATGTTACGTAGTCTCGTATTGAGCTTCTAGCTCACCCCCCCCCCCCCCCCCTCCTTTCTACCCTTTTAGATTAGAGCAGTAGAATATCTTTTGGTGGTAGATCATTAGAGACATAGATTGAAGACTTCTTTTGGAGTTATGTTAGTTGATGGACTGTTTTAGTATAATTTCTTAGGATAATGAGTTTGGCATTTGTGGAACTCTTTGAGATTGTATTTTGAGACTTTATTGTTAAAGTTTTTATTTTATGGATTTCATAGGAAAGATTTTGATGGTTTGAAGTATATTTGTGGATATTTAATTATGCTCTGTTCCATTATATTATTGTTGATTATTTATAAGATAAGTTGTCCATCTAAATTCTTGGTATGAGTTTGGGGTGTTACATTGGAGGATAAGCTTGGCCTTACGTCAGATATGGCTCATCCATTACGAGCTGTTCCTATCATTTTCTAATGTTGTTTTGCTTTTTGTTTAGCTATGTAAAATAATTTTCTGCTTTAAGAACTGAATAAAATATGCTTTAGTATTTTCATATTGTTTTGCAATTAGATGAGTACAGAAGGAGTTTCCTGATGTATGTGAATTCCTGTTAGCTAGATACAATACTTCAATTTACATCAACCGCCCGTAGATCCTTCCATTTTTTTTTTTTTTTTTTCTCTAGTCGACTAATTAATGCGGAAATAAAAAATGAAGCTGCCGCACTGTAATAAGGCATTTCCGCTTCAACTTTTTGCCGTGCCTGAAATGTTTTAGTCAAAAAATGAAAAAGAGAGCGTGGACTTAGTCTGTTCTGTTAACATAAATTCCTTCTTATTTATATAAAATAATCTATATATATATATATATATATTAATAGAGAAAATTAAAAGAAAATTCAATTAGATTTCAAATTAGAATTCAATTTTAATATAATTTTACGTCACGTGTCCTATCTAATCTAAGTTTTAAAATTTTTGTGTTAAGTGAATTAATTAAGTGTATAAATTGGATTTCAATTAGGGTTTGATTTTGCACTACGTGTCCCTTCTAATCTAAACTTTTAAATTTTTGTGCCAAATGAGTTAATTTAACGTAGAAAACGAGGAGTTTGAATGATTTTGCATTTTTATAAGCCATTTTTTTGTGTAACCAAAAAAATTCAAATTTATAAGTCATTTATGTAATATATCATGATTATGTATGGTCCATTACAAACTAAGTAATATATATATATATATATATATAACCAAATCTTAGAGAAAATTCAATTAGAACCAAAATTAGATTTTGTTTTTGTTAGCTTTCCATAAAAATTAAATTATTTAGTTTTTTGCTATTATTTTTTCTCTAAACTAATGATCGTATTTTTTATATTATTTCTATTCAGATATTTTGTATGTGAAGATCTCAAAGCTAACAAATTGTAATTGAACTAAACGATCTCATGCACATATCACTGTTTAATTTAGGAGATACTATTAGACCAATCAATTCTTTTTTATTTTGTGTTATATTTAGTAAAATCTCACATACAATGATTGTGAATTGATATTGTATGTGTAGTGCCTAATAGTGATTTTCAAAATTATGTAAGTAATAGCAATGTAATGAGAAACTTGCATAACTAATATCATAAAAATTGTAAGGAAAAATTATTATAGTACTTCAAAATGTCCTGGTCAAACTAATGTTCTCTATGTTTAATAACCCAAGCTAATATCAATAACATCACTATAATTCATCATTCCCATGTGTAAGCATGTGAGTTACATACTAGTTGTGGGTGAGAAGGCCCAACACCAAGCGTTGGGCCCAGGGCCCGATTTGAATATCACTACTTGTCCGAAGAGGTGAAAGGGATCAACGCTTAGTCCGTTTGTTGGAAATGCAACCAAGAAGGGACGAATGTTTCATCCGAAGACAACCTAGTTGGTCCAAAGAGGTTCAACTCATCGGACCGCAGGAAAACTTGATCAAGTTGACATACTGGAGACCCCAGCAAACCTCCCAAAAGATTCCACGGTGAGAAGTGAATTCTGGGTACACCTGGGGATGAGAAGTACATAAAATATCTTGAAGGAAAAGCTGCTACCACCGCATTTAATGCACTGCAGCAACTTTCCTGGCCGCATTTATGTGGAGAAGACACCTGAATAGTGCAACCTCAACTACCACCACTCATGACAGGCTAAAGCAAGCTTCTGATGTGACTAATACTCAAGTGGGCACTTAGATGAAGAACAAGTGGACGATGAAGATGAGGAGGAAGGAGTATATATAAAGGGAATAGGCCTCACAGGAGAGGGGGAGAAAATTTTAGTCATTTAAGTCTGTAAACTTTTAACCTCTTCGGATTCAAGAGGATCCCTACTGAATATTAGTCTGAACATCATTTTTGTTCCTTATTTTGTCTGTTTGAACCGTTGTTGAATCCATTTTTAGCCCAGTTGTTCAACCCACTCTCTACAAATTTATTATTAAGGGTTTCATTGGGCTGAATCTATAAAGTCCATACTTGGCCCAACAAAAATGGACCCTACAATTGGCGCCGTCTGTGGGGACAGCTTGAGCAAAAGTGGGAGTAACACCTCAGAAATGGCTGAACTGAGGCAACGACCAATGGAGTCCAGATCATCTCAGCACACCGATCCTTTTCTTAATCTTGAACGGAGACAAGATTGTGAAGGCAGTGTACACACCACATATGACGATCAAAATCAGTCACATGGAGAGAGTCACATGTCCCATGCAGAGAAAAACCAAAGCATGCAGTTGGAGATTCAAAGGTTAAGGAGAGAGTTGCGCCATGCAAAGAGGAAGCACATTTCCTCATACTCTGATGAAGATTCTGAGGACGAGCGGGATGATGACTACAGGCGGAGGCCTCGAACACCAGTCAGTGAACCCTTCCCCTATGAGGAAATGCACCATCATGAGAGGAACCCTCAGAGCCCCTTCCCTAGGGGCGCAGGGAACGATGCTATGAGTAAAGCTCTGGATCAGATCTCCAGATCTCCTTTTACACGTAACATTAAGAATGCCAGACTTTCTCGGCGTTTCCACCAGCCTACATTGACCATCTACAATGGCTGGACTGACCCAGTGGAACATGTGAGTCATTTCAACCAGCGGATGGCCGTTCACTCCAGGGACGAGGCCCTAATGTGCAAGGTTTTCCCATCCAGTTTGGGACTAATAGCCATGAGATGGTTTGATAGTCTGAAAGCAAACACTATTAGCTCTTTCCAAGAGCTAACTCAGGCATTTGGGTCCCGTTTTGTCACGTGTCGAAGGGTCCCGCAATCCATGGCCTCCCTATTGTCCGTTAGCATGAGGGAGGGTGAAACTTTGAAGTCATATTCAGATAGGTTCCGGGAAACCTATAATGAGATGGAAGAAGACTGTGACTTGGTGGCCATAAGCTCTTTTAAGCTAGGCCTTCCCACTGAACATCTCTTAAGGACGTCCCTAACGGCCAAACCTGTTACCAGTGTGCGCCAGTTGATGGATAGGATTGACAAATACAAGAGAGTTGAAGAAGACCAACAGCAGAGTAAAGGCAAGGATAAGGTTATCCCTCAGGAGAGGAGGGATTTCAGGTCGGACTGACAAAGCCATTACCGGCAAAGAAAGGATTGGGTCGGACAGGGTTTAGCGAATTTTCAAGCAGTCAATGCTGTATTTCGTGAGCCTGTGCACCAAGTTCTGGAGAGAATCAAGAATGAGCCTTTCTTTAAGAGGCCAAACAAGATGGCCGGAAACCCTGAAAGGCGCAACCACAATCTCTACTGCCAATATCATCTTGACTATGGGCATACTACTGAAGATTGTAGGAGTTTGTGGAACCATTTGGATCAATTTGTCAACGAGGGCAAGCTAAAACAACTTTTGCACCACTCATATGGTCAGGGAAACCAGGGAAACGCAGGGTCTCGAAGAGAGGACCCTATGAAACCCCCATTTGGGCACAATAAATGTTATTTTTGCCGCACCAGGGAGGACAGGGTCTTGCCCATCCAAAGTATTATCAGTTGCTTGGCTGCCCTCAGAGAGTATTAGTAGGGAGCCGAAAAGGCTTAGGACAGGGGCTCAACCCATTTTGGGCTTTTCGGAGGATGATAAAATCGGAACTATACAGTCGCATGATGATGCTCTAGTGGTTACTCTTAGAATAGGAGGATACGACGTGAGGAGAGTAATGGTAGATTAGGGCAGCCCTGCAGAGATAATGTACCCAGACCTCTATAAGGGACTGAACTTGACTCTCGAGGACTTGACACCTTACAGTTCCCCTCTGGTGAGTTTTGATGGTAAAGTGGTCATCCCCAAAGGCCAGATCAAACTCCCTGTGCAAACTAGATCTGAAATGGTGGAGGTAGACTTTATAGTGGTGGACACCCTACACCGCAATTGTGGCTAGACCTTGGCTTCATACCTTCAGAGCCGTATCCTCCACACTTCATCAGAAGGTTAAATATCCGTTCGAAGGACAAGTTGAAGAAATCCGAGGAGATCAATCGACGTCCAGACAATGTCTAGTAGCAGCTATCCAGCACCAACATCAGACCGAATCCTTGGATCGTAATGATGTAGGCTTATAGCAGTTAAAACCTTCGGTGCTGGACACCGAAACCCCGGCCGACGGGGCAGAATGTGAAAGCCTTGTGAAGGTAGTCGTTAATAACGACCCCAAGAAATTCTTTCAAGTTGGATCCATGCTGCCTCCTCAAGAGAAGGAAGAGTTGATAGAGTTCCTTAGAACCAACGCTGATGTGTTTGCATGGGACTCAGCAGAAGCCCCAAAAGTAAGTCCAGAATTCATTTGCCACCATCTGAATGTTAATCCCGCCATCATCCCCAAGAAACAACCGCTTCGGCGTCCATCAAGGGAACACGCAGACGCGGTCAGAGAAGAAGCGATGAAACTCAAGCAGGCAAGGGCCATTAAGGAAATTTTTTATCTTGAATGGTTGGCTAACACAGTGGTAGTAAAGAAGAAAAACGGAAAATGGCGGGTGTGCGTAGATTTCACAGACCTTAACAGGGCTTGTCCGAAGGATCCGTTTCCAATGCCGAAGATAGACCAACTAGTTGATGCAACCGTTGGGCACCCTCGGATGAGTTTCCTGGACGCATTTCAAGGTTACCATCAAATACCACTAGCTCGCGGTGATTAGGAGAAAATAGCTTTCGTGACCCCCTTGGGGAATTACCACTACAAAGTAATGCCGTTCGGCCTAAAAAACGCAGGGGCTACCTATCAGAGGATGATGACCAGAATGTCTGAGCCGCAGTTGGGTAAAAGCATGGAGGTTTATATTGATGATATGGTGGTAAAAAGTAAGGTTATTGCAGAACACATTGGGGACCTCAGGGACGTTTTTGAAATTTTAAGAGAACATAGATTACGTTTGAACGTGTCCAAGTGTTCGTTTGGTGTGGGATCAGGCAAGTTCTTGGGATATATGGTGACTCATAGGGGGATTGAAGTTAACCCCGATCAGATAAAAGCCATCAACAACTTACGAGCTCCTCGGAACCCCAAGGAAATCCAGAAGCTGACAGGAATGACTGCTGCCCTCAATAGGTTCATTTCCAGATCAGCTGACAGGTGTAGACCTTTCTTCTCGCTGATCAACAAGTGGAAGGGTTTCGAATGGACTGAGGAATGTGCTATTGCTTCCAGCAACTTAAGGACTACCTAGTTGACCTCCAATTATGTCCAGTCCAGAGCCTGATGAGGTCTTATTTGCATACATCGCTGTAGGCCCTAATGCAGTGAGCTTAGTGCTGATCCGGACAGACTCTGGTATACAAAAACCAGTCTACTACGTAAGTAAGTCATTGCATGAAGCTGAAACTCGTTACTTGCCACTGGAAAAGGCCATCCTGCCAGTAGTGCTAGGGACAAAGAAGCTGCCCCACTATTTCCAAGCCCACACCGTTATAGTCCTCACCCAGCTACCGCTCAGGGCCATACTCCGAAGCGCCGACTACACTGGAAGGATTGCCAAATGGGACACGATCCTAGAGGCTTTCGATATCAAGTACATGCCTCGCACATCAGTGAAGGGCCAGGTCCTTGCTGACTTGGTCGCCGAGTTCACGGAGCCCCATTTGGAGGAGGTAACACCAACACCGGGCTTGGATGGAAAGTCCGTTGGCATGGTTTCTCTACAGAGCCCGTTGCCCTGGGAAGTGTACGTAGACGGCGCATCGAATCAGAGGGATTCAGGGGTGGGGCTAGTGCTGATATCCCTAGAGAAAATTGTCATTGAAAAAGCGTTAAGGCTGGATTTCTCTGCAACAAATAATGAGGCAGAGTATGAGGCTCTTTTAATGGGGATGACGATGGTACGGAGGATGGGAGGAAAGTCAGTCCAGATGTTCTCGGACTCAAAATTAATCGTCGGTCAAGTACAAGGGGAATTCGAGGCAAAGGACGAAAGAATGCAAGGGTACCTGAGTCAAGCCAAATTACTACAGACACAATTTGAAACTTTTAACCTGCGGCATATCCCCAAAAACAGCAACACGCATGTTGATTCTTTGGCCACGCTCGCCACCTCTTCGGCGCAAGAATTGCCAAGGGTTATCCTCATTGAAGACATGCAAAGACTAACGGAATTAAGAAGAGAGACAGTCCAGGTTCATCACATCAGGGCCACCCTAAGCTGGATGGACCCTATCATCAAGTTCTTGAAGGATGATGTGTTGCTCGAAGAAAAAGGGGAAGCAGATAAAGTAAGGAGAAAAGCTACTCGTTTCTGGCTATCCGAGGACCATAAACTTTATAAGCGCTCCTATTCAGGTCCATACTTATTGTGCATGCACCCTGAAGCAGCTGAATCACTACTAGAGGAATTGCATGAAGGGATCTGTGGAAGCCATACAGGTGGGAGATCTTTGGCTCACCGAGCCATTACCCAAGGTTATTGGTGGCCGAATATACATAAAGAGGCCCATGAGTACGTTAAGAAGTGCGATCAATGCCAGTGGTTTGCGCCGATCATACATCAGCCCGGAGGCATTCTTAATCCGCTGTCCAGCCCATGGCCTTTCGCTCAATGGGGTTTGGATATTGTGGGCCCATTCCCTAAGGCAGCGGGAAACAAGAAGTACCTCCTGGTCGGCACGGACTATTTCACCAAATGGGTCGAAGCTGAACCACTAGCAAACATTAGGGATGTAGACGTGAAGAAATTTATCTGGAAAAACATCGTCACTCGGTTTGGGGTCCCCTATACCCTCATATCGGACAATGGACTTTAATTTGATAGCAAAGCTTTCAGGAATTATTGTGGTGAGCTGGGAATTACAAACAGATACTCTACCCTTGCTTATCCCCAGGGAAATGGACAAGCAGAAGTTGTTAATAAAGTCATAGTTAACGGATTGAAGAAAAGACTAGACGAAGCTAAGGGTAGATGGGTGGAAGAATTGCCTCACGTGTTATGGGCATATAGAACTACGTCTCGCAGGTCTACAGGAGAGACCCCCTTCTCAATGACCTATGGGGCTGAAGCTGTCATACCTCTAGAGACGGGGTTTCCAACATATAGGACTAGCTCTTTTAATCTGATCGGCAATGATGGGCAGCTAGAAAAGAGTTTGGATTTGATTGAAGAACGAAGGGAAAAGGCGATGGTTCAACTGGCACATTACCAACAAAAGCTCAAACAGGGCTACGACGCCAACGTAAGGTTGAGACCTTTAGAGCCTGGGGATTTGGTGTTAAGGAAAATGGTGGGCACTACAAAGAATCCAGCTTGGGGAAAGCTTGGACCAAATTGGGAAGGGCCGTACCGCATCACCTTAAGAGCTGGAATTGGAGCATATTTTTTGGAAGATCTGGATAATCATGTAGTACCCCGGCCGTGGAATGTAAATAACCTGAAAAGGTATTATTATTAAGTGTACTTTTCCTTTCTGTGATGGTGCCATTTTATTGTGCTAATAATCCTCTCAAAGTGTTTAAACTTAAATTCAATCATGCCTGTAGTCCTTGGACCAGATGATTTGGGTTAGTTAACACTCATTTACGTTCCTGTGTTTAAACTTAAATTCAATTATGCCTGTAGTCCTCGGACCAGATGATTTGGGTTAGTTAATACTCATTTACGTTCCTGTGTTTAAACTTAAATTCAATCATGCTTGTAGTCCTCGGACCAGATGATTTGGGTTAGTTAACACTCATTTACGTTCCTGTGTTTAAACTTAAATTCAATCATGCCTGTAGTCCTCGGACCAGATGATTTGGGTTAGTTAACTCATTTACGCCTCTCAAAGTGTTTAAACTTAAATTCAATCATGCCTGTAGTCCTCGGACTAGATGATTTAGGTTAGTTAACACATTATGATCTTCCCAAGTGTTTAAACTTGATTCTACGAGCAGTTTTCCTCAAGTATTATTGTCTACGTTATTAGTCTAGTTTGGTGCTTGGCAGAATATGCGAATTTAAGCTCAATTACATCAACTGTTATTACCATGAAGCCTCGTTTAGCCATGTTTAAAAGATTACCATGGTTTTAGTTGATTCTCAGTTATCAAACTGTCATTATTAGCCATAATGGCACAATCTAACATATACCATAAAAGCAACAAGGACAAAAAGTAAACCATTTCATTCATTAAAGAGGTAATTTTGTTACAAAATAGATGATAATGGGTCCTAACTATTAGACAATCTAACATCCTAAGCCTTTTTCTGAGGCACTGGGCCAGTCTTTGGCAGATCACCCGCATCACCGGTCTGAAGAGGTGCCTGGCTTGTCTCAGTTGGGACTGGAAGATTTTGACCGGCCAAGGAAGCTTCCAAGGTATCTAGCAGGTTGCATATGTCAAGGTGGTAGTAGACACTCCCAGGCTGCCTTAAGGCAGACTCTGGGGGGACTCCAGCCGCATCAAGGCTTTTGGCCCACGTGATGTCGCAGTACTCCCTGCAGACCTTTGCAAACTCCTCGGTTAGCCTCGTTTGGGTCTCCTGTACCCCCAGCATATAGGCAGCCTGCTTCTTAGCCTCAACTGCTTCCTTGGCCAATTGAGTGTCCTCCTTGGCCAATTTAGCAGCATCCTTAGTTTTGTTAAGCTCAGCCCGAAGTTCTCTCACTAGCACCTTCTCTGTTTCCAGATTGATTTCGGTAGTATACAACTTCTGGCGTTGGTCTTCAGCTTGCTTTGTAGCAGTCTTCAGGCCTGCCTCCAGACTCTTCTTTGCCTTCGTCTCCTCCTTCAGTTGCTCGGAGATGCGGGTGCACTCGTCTTTTACATTGCCCAATGCTTTCTCGGCCTCCTCCCTAGAATGGACCTCGGCTTGCACTTCAACATGCTTCTTTTTATTCCACTCTTCAGCCGCGTAAATTTGTTGAGTAATTTGCATGGCAAACAAGGAATTTTATGTTAGTTAGGAACGCACATAAGAGCTATGAGAGAGTCACTTATCTTACCATGGCTATATCCCTTTTGAGGGATAGAAAGAGCTCCTGTTGGTTAAAGCGCTGATAGGACTCCATGTCCTTCGGAAGGAGCAGAGGCTGCTCCAGTGCCTCCGCAATGTGTTCGGCCTTCCCTCCAGCATAGTTTCTGAGGGAGGCATCATATGGGATGGCTGCATCATCCAGTGTCAGCTTCGGGGACCATACCTGTGTTCCTCGCCACACGTCTGCGGCCAAGGGTTCTTCCCTGCTCTCAGTAGAAGAAGCCCTTTTGCTTCTCGTGTCGTGGGCTGTTTTTTACTGCTTGGTCCCCTTCGGAGGTGCCACTTCCCCATCTTCAATATCCGTCACCACCCTCTTCTTTTTCAGATCCAGCAGTGGCTTTAGGCCGAGATCTTTTGGGGCTTGGGGAGGAGGAGGAGGAGGCGGTGGAAGATTGACCGTGGGCTGGGACGTGCCAGCACCCTTGGTCACGGCCTTCGGCCTCCTGTTCTTCATCAAGTCTGTTAGACTCTGCATGTCTTCTTCAGAGGAGTTGTCAGGCACTGCTATATTTAAGGTTGGAGCAACTGATTGCCTATCAAACACCTCGTCGGCGGCCAAAATTTGAACTTCCTCTGAGGTTTCCCCTTCAAACTTGAATTGATCAATTTGCTCGTCAAGCGAAGGGGTCGAAGAAGCTACTTTTTCTCCCTCTGCTGCCGGTTGAAGAGGGACCTACTGAACAGGCTGGACGAGCAATGGAATGCCCTGTGGGTTTGGATGAAGCACAGGGGCAAGGTTAAATGGAGCTAGAAAATCCTTCCGAGCAACGTCGATGCGATTAAGGCGACGGTCTCCAAGTGTTATCGCGTTGCCTACTGGCTGTAAATCATTTTTCTTCGGAGTATAGTCGAGGATGAGATAAACGGCCCTAAGCTGCCCGTCTTCGCTTACAAAGACCTCTGACCGAAGAAGGAAGTTAAGTGCTGCGGTGTTTGTAAGACTTAGCCAAGGAGCAACGTGATCCCTATCTGTAACATCAAAATGGAACGGTCAGAAAAAACACGATAGAGAAGGCCAGATTATTGAAAACAAAAACCCTAAGTTTATTGTGGGGAAACCTATTTGGGGGATATCCCACCTGGCTCTCCTGGCCGGGTAGGGCAATGAAGCCCGTTATGCCACGTGCCCGAGACGGTCAGATAGTCGTCTTTCATCCCTTTGTTAGACTTGGGAAGGCAGGAGAGGAGTCTGACTTCATCGGATCGGGATCTAAGATAGTATCCTAACCCTTATTTGGAACGACATTCGTACATGTGTACCACGTCAAGCCAGGTGAGCCCCAACCCTATATGTTGGTTCAGATCGTCGACTGCTCCTAAAATCCTAAACACGTTAGCCGCGCATTGCTCGGGGCAAAGTCTATGGTTTAGGAGATAATCTCTGGTGACCCGACCCATGGGGATGGTCATCCCTCCTTCCAAGAAGGCGATAATGGGGATTGCAACTTCACCCTCCTCTCGGTCTAATAGTAACCCTTCTGTAGAGCAATATCTTAAGCCCATATCCTGGGGAATGCGATAGATCGCCCTAAACTTCTCTATTTGGGAAGGACTATTCACCAGATGTTTGAACCTACCCATTTTCAGTTAAAATAGCACGGAACAACACAGAACAAGGGTGGGGGAACGAATATCCAATGGCCGAAGAGGCAGATTGAAAAGAACACGAAAATCTTAAGTCAGGAACTTACGCGAAATCAAATTGGAGGATAGCCTTTGGGTTCGTAGGAGGATCGTATCTGACTCTGGGACGAGTTGGAGTTGATGACAAGAAAGGCTTTGTGAGCGTGGATGCTTGAGTTCGCTGAGAAATCTGAAACTTGCAAAATGAGAGAAAATAACCCCCTCTGGGACTTTATATAGAGGCAGGCAAAATGGTGGGGTTTATCCCGCCAAAATTTTAGGAAAAATCGTGTTCGTTGGATTTGTAACGTACAGTTGGATTCCTTAGACAAGACGCCGCTTGGATCAATTAATGGCGCCTCGGAAACGGTGCAACAACAGCGGCAATAAAGAAGCACCTAAATTTATGCGCCTACGCACGTGTGGATTCAGAAATTCAACGCTTTTATTTGGCAAAAGATCAAAATCCCATTTTTCCCCTTCGGATGCGAAGGAAAAATTAGAATTTTTAGGGGCTATTATGGGTGAGAAGGCCCAACGCCAAGCGTTGGGCCCAAGGCCCGATTTGAATATCACTACTTGTCCGAAGAGGTGAAAGGGATCAGCACTTAGTCTGTTTGTTGGAAATGCAACCAAGAAGGGACGAATGTTTCATCCGAAGACAACCTAGTTGGTCCGAAGAGGTTCAACTCATCGGACCACAGGAAAACTTGATCAAGTTGACATACTGGAGACCCCAGCAAACCTCCCAAAAGATTCCACGGTGAGGAGTGAATTCTGGGTACACCTGGGGATGAGAAGTACATAAAATATCTTGAAGGAAAAGCTGCTACCACCGCATTTAATGCACTGCAGCAACTTTCCTGGCCACATTTATGTGGAGAAGACACCTGAACAGTGCAACCTCAACTACCACCACTCATGACAGGCTAAAGCAAGCTTCTGATGTGACTAATACTCAAGTAGGCGCTTAGATGAAGAACAAGTGGACGATGAAGATGAGGAGGAAGGAGTATATATAAAGGGAATAGGCCTCACAGGAGAGGGGGAGAAAATTTTAGTCATTTAAGTCTGTAAACTTTTAACCTCTTCGGATTCAAGAGGATCCCTACTGAATACTAGTCTGAACATCATTTTTGTTCCTTATTTTGTCTGTTTGAACCATTGTTGAATTCATTTTTAGCCCAGTTGTTCAACCCACTCTCTACAAATTTATTGTTAAGGGTTTCATTGGGCTGAGTCTATAAAGTCCATACTTGGCCCAACAAAAATTGACCCTACACTAGTAATAGTAATAGAAGAAGAAGATCAATGTATATATCAATGAAAATAGTCTTTGTGTATTTAAGCCAAATGTGAAATGTTTTCTTCAAAATTAAAAAAAAAAAAAAAAAAGTTTACTTGAAATGTTGACTTGTTTAATCGGTTCCTTCCAATTGCACCTAGCAGTTCCCTTCCACTCACGTCTAGGGGTCGAGTTGAGGGGATTTTTCTATCCAACTCACCATGGTGGGTTAAAAAAAGTCTAACCCAAGCCAACTCTTGTGTTGGATTGAACCCATGGGTTGGATAGTTTTTATTTATTTATTTATTACTATTGTTATTAAATTGATTAGAAAAAAATATATCCCACCCGCCACCTGAATTAATAAAGAAAATATACACAAACTAGTATTCCAACTCAATTATAAATAAAATATATCCAACTGAGTTGATAAACAAAATATATATGAACTAGTGTCCTAACTCAGTTATAAACAAATAGGAGTGGAGTGGGAGAGTGGGAGTGGGAGGTAGCATAGAGAGAAATAAGATTGTTAGGGTTTGTGAGGTAATTGAGTTTTATATAAGAAAGGCCGAATAGGGGAAAAATTAAATAAAAAAATTGTTAATTATAAAATATACATGTAATTATATATAATTTAGATTTTAAATATATAGGTGGGTTGGGTCGAGTTAGGCGGGCTATGATTGTTATGACCCGAACCCAACCCGACCCATTATTTAAAAAAATTTCATAACTTAACGCAACCCACTAGTCCATAAAAACCTACCCAACTTGGCGGGTTGGGTTGAGTTAAGTCGGTTTTGACGGGTTGGTGGGTTGGCTACACACCCCTACTCACATCAACCTAAAGCAGAATATTGAAGTTATGGGCTTCATAGTCCCAAAGGGTGCACAAGTGCTAGTCAATGCATGGGCTGTATGCAAGGGCCTAAGTATATGGGACAAGCCAAACTCGTTCATGCTAGAGAGGTTCTTGGGGATAGAAATTGATCTTAGAGGCCAGAATTTTGAGCTAATTTCATTTGGCGGTGGTTGGCAAATATGTCCTAGCTTGCCATTGGCGATATGAATGTGCACTTGATGTTAGGCTCCCTTATCCACTCTTTTGATCAACTTATGCTTAGATCATACCTAATTTTACAACTTGTTTAAGTGTCAAATTGTGATTAGATTACATGGTACTTACATATGGACTAACACTCAATACTTGTTGAAAAATTGAATTTAGATGTACCAATCAAAATATGACATTTATGCTTGTTGTAAATTTTGATGCATATTTATGTGTGTTTCAAGAATTTTTTCTTATGATATTTAACCAAGGTTATCAGGATCAAGATCCTACACGCACTCAGTGTGAGAGTTCGAGAATTGAATCATAACTAGAATCGACACGAGAATCGTAAGATCCTATTTCTTATTTAAAAATATATATACTGAAAAAATTCGTATAATTATAATTCATAATATATATATATATATATATAGCCTAGATAAAAATTGAAAAAGTTTTTTTTTTAATTTTTTTAATTTTTTTACGCAAATAATTAATAAAAGGCAAATGAACAAATTATAAATACATAAATAAAGTTCAAAGTTCAAAAGTTACCACTCACAAATACCAAATTCTAAGTTCTAATACCACAAATATACATAATGTCTTGCATAAACAAGTAAAACAAAAACAACAATACATAATGTCTCACGTAAATAACACAAAGCAAATAACAATGTTTTAAACAAGACCATAAACACACTCAATTATAAAGACTAAACTTTTTATTATCTTGAATGGATTCCTCAAAGTACGGTTAATCATTATAAGTAACATTCTCATCATTGTTAGTGGCCACATGACCCACATCATCCATTAAATAACCATCAAATTCTCTTAATGTTACATTTAAAGGTTCATTAATTTCATTTTCATTGGCATCCTCAAACTCAGATTCATAACTAAGAACAATCACCCTCAGCTCTCTACTCTCTTCTGTTCTGTCTTCTATCTTCGTTATTGTGTCAGCAAAAGTTCATACAATGATTTAATATCCACGTCAAAAGTTGAAGCATCAGATGAAGAGACCATGCTATTTAAAAAAGGGGAGAAATATCAGGGACACAACAAAAAACCAATCTCAACTGAGCATTCATTTGGTTCTCAAAAAAAAAAAAAAAAACTAAAACTGAGCATTCACATCCATGTCAACATAGATAGATGGTTTGTTTAGGATCTGTTTGGATACTGCTTATTTTGATGAAACTGAAAACTTATTTTTGAAAGTACTGTAGATAAAGGTAAAAGTTGATTGAAATAATACAGCGGGGCTCATGAATAGTACCAAAAAGTGCAGTGGGGTAATGAATAGTACCAAAAATAAACTGAATAGTAAAATAATTTTAATTTTTCATTGGTATCCAAACACACGCTTAGTCAAAATTTTGCTAAATCAACCCAAGAAATTCCCCACATCAGGCTTGCTTTAGGCTGGCCAAGATCTCTATCTCACCAGCGGTACGTCGGCGTTTGTCAGTCTTGTCGACTCCGGTACTGGTTTGCACACTCCTAGTTGCCAATAGGTGTTGTCATTATCGTCCCCACCGACTTCCAATAGAAGCTTGCTTAAAGGAGGGAATATTTTGCTTCTATTATAAATTGAGTAGGTTATCAAGGTCTTCCACACTTGAAAATGCAAAATTGGGTAATTCCTGGATGGGATCTAAGTATCTCAACAAATCCAAGGTGGGGAAATGAAAACTGATGATGTCAAAATCGTCAGTTGGGTCACTCATTCAATCTAAAGTATTAGGCGATTTTGTAGAACCTGCAAGATAAAAGATAGATAGATCGTAGAGACCACCGAGTTGCTCCCGGTGGGGAAGTCTCCAATGCTTAAGTTAGTATCGACTCATATCTTTCCTATATAGATAGTGTTTTATAGTAGTTTTTTGATGTACCTTAGCTAGTGAGACAAATTATCCCACTTAAGTAACTGTTGTACATAAATTAGGGTGATTATTATCTTGATTGTAACGTTCTTTGTCTTAATAAGAATTTAAGACCTTTGATGGTTGTTATTAAATGTGTTGAGTGGTTATCTTTGATGGCCTACTAATGATGCAAAGTTGTCCATATGAATGGACGACCTTAATGATTTTTCTAGACTCATCAGTTGCCCCCCATTCCCAAGTTTGATTTTGTTTTATGCTGGTTAGGCTTAGGGAATGTTCTTGACTTATTTAGATTCAGGCTTCTTTATCTTCAGCTACTTTCTTCTTCAGGAATGTTAGTATTTCCATGACGACCTTTTAGAATCTGCTTTTTGAAGGTCGTCTTGGACGTTCAAGGGATCATAACTTGAAACTGAGTTGATTTCTTTGGACGATATGTGTGAGGTTTTAGTGTCCTCTTTGGATCCTTTCATCATTCTTTTGTAGCTTGAAGTGTTAGGACATATGTGGAACTTGTTAGAACATATGTCATGTAGAATTGACTAATCCTTTGACAAAACGCACTTTACCTATAATTAGGTAGATCTAGGATATGTTTAATACTTCAAAGAACAAGAGTTCAAGTTTAGTATTGAAGCCACGCAAGTCTGTCCAAGAAACAAGTGAAAAAGTGCTATTCATTAAAGCTCGACAGATAGCTCAACAAATATATCTATCGAGATTTAATGTATAATTCTCGACAGCTCTCAATAAAAGTTGTATCTATCGAGAATTACGAAATTCAGATTTCTAGATATGTTTTTCACGCATATCCAAGTTATTTGTGTAAGGTTTCTTTTCTCACAATCTTAGACATATATAAGGATTATTCTAAAGCCGTCAAAGATGATTTAACTTGATGCAAAGTGATTATTCACTCAAATTGTGACCGAAGACAATTTGCATAGTTCATCTTCTTTGTAGAAGCTGCTGCGTCTTTGCGTCAAGGGTTTTGTAACCAAAGAGCTTTTTGATCTTCATTGTTTAGATGAACTGAAGAACTTTGCAACCAACATCTTTCTCAAGTTGGTGTGTTAATCACGTACTGGGATCCGTGCATCGATTGGTTAGTCATATACTTGGAGTTGTGTATTGAAAAGAGAGATTGTTACTACATTACAAGTCCAATTGTGTATTAGGGTAAGGGTTCAACTGTAGGTTAGTATTAGGTACTGAAATTCCTTTTACTTGTAACCGCTTGTTTTGATAATAGTGGATTCTTAAGAGTGGTGACCTTAAATTCACCCAGTGGGGTTTTGTCTCGGTGGTTTTCCCCATTTGTAAACAAATCACCTGTGTCAAAATTATTTTTCTACTACATTTAACTTAGTTGATGATTTGTTTGTACTACTACGCTTATTGCATGAAATTGAATCTAATTAATTTCACTTGGCTAATTAATTGGTTAATTTCCCAAAGGGGTCAATACATTCTTGGCCTATCATAAAGAACTTTGATATTTGGATGATATTATTCTTCCAAGATTTATATATTTCACCGCGCCATTTGTTGTTTTGAAGATGAGGCTTTAGGGAAGACTTGATGTTTTCCAATGTTGTTCGTTGAGTGATTGCATTTTGTGGAAAGAGAAAGTTAAAGCTTTGACCAAGATGTTTTTGACGGTGCAGAAGGACGAGCAGTTCTAGTCAGCCAATCAGATTAAGGACACAAGGGTTGAAGATAGTGCTGTTCTCAACCACCACAGCCACCACCGCAACCACCACTAGCTCCACGTCTGCAGCCACCACCATCACCACCGTGCTTGTCTTTGTTAGTAGGATCTTCACCATTTGGACCATCAACACACGCAAAAATTATCATTGATATGATTGAAATCACTAGAAAAACTTGGCTAAGCAGTAGAAAGAAATCAGAGAGATTACCAACAATCTCATCCCCTACATTTTCCAACGATTGCGCTGTTTTTGTGAGCTGAGATTTACACTTTCACAATCCTAGTTATGAAATTCTTACTATTATACTATTCTAATTATAGAGGAGGCCCTCTCCTATGTAATTAAAGTTCTAAACACAACAAAGTTCCTTGTATATTCCAACAGCATACTACACTGCTATCCTCTTTTTCATTTTTGATAGAAGGCTGAATGACAATTCATTTAGTGTGTGTTTAGAAAGTAATGAAAATTATAAATTATTTCACTATTCAGCTTATTTTTGCTATTATTCATGGCCCCACTGCACTTTTTAGTACTATTTATGAGCCCCGCTATACTATTTCAACTAACTTTTACCTTTATCTATAGTATTTTCAGCAATAAGTTTTCAATTTCAGCAAAATAAGCGGTATTCAAACATACCATTAACAATGTTAAAATAGTAGACAACTTTCCCAATGTGTATATAATATGTACTAACATGAACTCTCCATAGTATACACTAGCCTTGATTAAATGGAGAAGTAAGAGACAAAACGTATAGATGAAAAAATAAGTCCACTTTGTATCAGCAGTTACTAGTTAGTAACCAAAAAAAGAAGAGCATCCTTGAGACTTCTCACATTTTGACTTCAACTATTCCTACCCTGTGAAATTCAATATAAAACCTAGATCCTATATTCAAACAATTTTTCTTTAGTTGTCCGTGAGGAACAAGAAAGTATCCATTGCCCACCACATCAAAGAAGTGCACTGAAGAACACCTTAAACTTGGACCGTGGAATGGTTCAATGTCGGAAGCTGTGCACTGACAAGATAAACCTTGAGCTTCCAAATATCAACCTTCTTAAAGTTTACCCATGAATTGACTATGTTTTAGGGAGTTTCTGCAAAAACACTTCATCACTGCACAAAGTGGAGCTTGATCTTTAGCAGATTCACTTTATAATACAATGTCCTCAATGACTTGGTTTAGGGGGCTTGTCCGCTGCAAAACCATATTCCCAGTGTGTTTTAGTTAAAGCATAAACAAAAAATTTAGAGCACACTGATGTCTTTGAGTGTGTGTGTGAGAGAGAGAAACTGGCTATCTATTAATTAAGAAATTATTCCTTTGTTTTCCAAAAACAAACTGATCCTCCAAAATGTGGAGCTTTAAAAAATGATAATTTTTCTTGTTGCAAAAGATATTGAAAGCATAATATTTAAGAAATAAAGTAACTCTGTGGGCATAAATAGTAATGAGTGGACACAATCCAAAATTTCTAGTAGTTATGTATAATGTAAAATAGATGATAACTAACCAATTGAAGAAGGGTCTATATGTACAAAGAAACTTGCAGCAACTATTAGGTAGCAAAGAACGAGCATTAGTCCTTTTAAGTAATTAGAAGTTCCATCCTGCATGGTCAAAATGGTAGTTATGTAAAAAACAAACCACAGAAGGTAAAAAATTTCAGACAAAAGGCACTACAAATTTTAACGTTTGTGTGTGTCTGTCACATTTTGTTTGGTAATACACTATTAGAACATTATAATCAGATAATGTCTTCTCATTGCTAAATATTAATGTAGATTGATCTATTCCAAGAATAACAGTCATCTAACTCAATGAAGGCTCAACTGCCTACCTGCACCATGAAGGCTACCACCAGAACAGTTATAAAAAGTGTAGCTGTCTCAAAAAGTTGAAAATTTAAGTCCATGGGACGCCCCATGACCCAGCCAGCGACCACACAAAAGGGAATCTGCAGTCATAGCAACCATTTTATACGAGTCAGTGGATACTTAACACAAAGAGGGCAAGAAAAAGTGTTACATATAACAATGGACTACCCCATAGTACTGACAAGGTTTGTAAGTAACCATGGAGCTTAAGCATTTTAAGCAGATCAAACACTCTTTAGGACTGTCACAAAACTATAATAAGCTTCTTTTTTTGTTTTTTTTTTAGAGAGTTTCAACCTAATTGGCCAGACAACGCACGAATATTTCTGATCATCATTTTAAAATAACCATTCCAAGTTCTGCCACAGTCAACAAAGAGAAAAAGAAGCACCTTTCAACTCATTTTCAGCAATTCACAAGAAAGATGAAAAATGTACTTCAGTTCACAAAGACCACATCTTATATTAAAAGAAACCCAAATAAATTCTTCCTATATATATACATATATAATTTTTTTTGTTCTTTTTATTACTTTTACAAAGAATATAGCTAGGATCATTTCCCCCAAGTTGGAAAATTGTATACATCAAAGCAAGAATAAAATGGTTTTTTTGGTAAGGGACATAAATAAAATATGCTATGGTTGCACTCAGAAAGAAAATGGCATTAAGAAGAAATAAATGATAACTATATAATGTTTGAAACTCACCCCAAACATAGCTATTTGTGTTGATGAGCCTATTGCCACTCCCAAAGATATATCCTACATAAGATATTGAGTAAATTAAAACTTCAGTACATTAAAAAAGTATGATTGGTTATGCATATTTGTAGAATTCCACTAGCAGTATAAGCACTTACAAGCTTGTCTTTCATGGCAAACATAACGGCACCTGCATGCTCTGCTGCATTCCCAACGATTGGGAGCAGAATAACACTGATAAATGCTACTGGTATTTTTAGTGAAGCAGATGCCCCCTGAACACATAATGATTAATGACTTCTACTGTAAGAACATCCCAGAACTACATAAAAGATACAAACCAATTCCCTCCACTATACAAAAAACTAAAAAAGATATTTATTATATAAGAAGACATTTGCTTAAAAAGAAATGCAAATTATGTATAAATTAGAGGAAGACGAAGGGTTCTTTTTGTTGAAAAAACTACTGGACATCTGATGAACAAAATCCATCAAAGATCAATAATAAGTTAGTTAAAACAGTTTTAAAATAAAGAAATAGACACACCATTTCCACCAAGGGGTAAAAAATATGAGTGTTCTTCTTCAGAAGTTACCTCAATCAATATCCATCAATATCCCAATAGAAGATATATTAAAGATGTGCAAAGAACAGCACAGATTCACAACATATAATTACCTCTATGGCATTAACTAAATATTCTGAGAGGAATGAAACCCATGCAGTCAAAATAGATAGCCATATTATTGATTCCCACATAGAGATTTCAGGAGCTTCTTCATCATCCGAACCTTCTTCAGTCTGAGTCTCTCCCTGAATTTATTCCATTTATCAGACAAACCATTAATAACAGATGAAAGTAGAAACTTGAACAAGCTTTCAGGAGCTTATATAAGAACTGAATGAATATTCTATTACAACATAGTCTATCCATACCATTCTACTGTTTGCGTAAGCTTACACATTATATGTTTCTTATTTGATCATGGACTGGATCTTCTTATTAATCTCACACATATCATAAAAAATATACAAACTTATCTAATACATGTTGATCTGATGCAATTATAAGAAACTTACTATGGGTAGAAACAGCTAGAAAAGCAATATAAAAAATTTAGTACTAGTTCTAAGCATAATTTTTGAACCTAAAGAAATTCTTCATGTGTTTACAAAACAATAAATTGGTAACAGATCCACATTACAAATTATGATAATACAATGATTTAAACTTTTACCAGTACCCTATAGAAGATTGACGGTGTAAAATTAGTAAACATTGTGTAATGTGTTCAATGTCAAACATGAAAAGCAAAGATCCAAAGAGAATGTATGTAAGAATTTGATATCCAAGTGCTCACCCCATCAACTGGGATGTATTGATTCTTCTGCCTCTTCAGTTGATAAGCAAGATAGGAAGCATATGCCACAAGCATAATACAACTACTAAACCTTGAAAGAGCTAACTCTGACTTCCCAAAATGTAACTCTGTGTGTGTAGAATGAAGGACAGCGGGAAATAGTAGGCCCATGACTGCCATTAACAGCAAACCAGAGTCAACTGAAGCTGTTGCCTGAGAAGAATAGAATAATTTGAACATTATTTTTAACCAAGATTTGAATGAATCAAGAGAGAAAGTGTAGTCAACCAAATATGGTTCTTTTGTTTCAAAGGCTAAATAGTAAATATGCTCCTCCAGTGATGAAAAACATACCTTATCGAACACTTGTTCCTTCTCATAAAACACAATTCCACCACTGAAAAATGCGCATCCAAGCACCAACAACATGTTAGACAAAATTGATCCCAGTAATGACTGTTGAACAACACGTATCATGCCACTCTTCAATGCATAAATTGATATTATCAATTCTGTAATATTTCCGAAAGTAGCATTTAGAAGACCTCCAACTGCAAAGCTCAAATGAAGGGATAACAAGTTATACAAAATAGAAAATTATTAGTCACAGTGACACATACACACACAAAACCCATGTAACTTTTATAAGTGGAGATTGTGGGAATAAGGTTTTAATTCAGCCTCCATTAGTAAGCAATTAAGCATGGTTCAAGGAACCCATTCAAAAATGCATAGCCTAATTCATCCTAATTGGCCTGATCTAATCCAGATTTATTGTCAATAAACAGGATGGATTTCCCTAGATTATTGGAAGAAAGGATACATGTTATCAAGTGAGCCATCAAGACTAACATAAATTAACACACAACATTTAGTGACAGAAGAGATAACACAAACCGACTTCTCTCTCTCCTCAAATAAAAAAATATTAATTGCTTGTCAGCTTTAAAAAAAAAAAAAAAAAAAATACACACACATACCAAACACACAATTATGTTTTTTTTTTTCACACACTGAAATATGTTATTTGAAACATATTTTCACAACACTTTTTAAACCACAGTTCTCATATCATTTTGAACAACGATATTAGAAATCTCCAACCAAATGGGTCCTAGAAGAAAAATGAAAAGAATCTTTTGCATGAAATGAAAATTATTATTCTCTCTTGCAATATCATGTAATAAACTTCATGCTAATGGTGCATACTTTCAGGATATTTAGATTTAAGGTATAATAAGCAACTTTCAGTGCAACATTAGTATTTAAGACGAATACAACAACATATGAAAACTAACTTTCTACCAAATAACATGTAATGATGTGCCTTACCCAATTCATTAGTTCAATGTATGTGTTTATGCCTATTTTAAAACTATGCTATCATTATTTTATCAGTCAATACTCTGTTAATGTTAATGAAACAAAGCTTAAAATCACACAAAAGGACAGAATTTGTGTTGAAATCTTGCATAACAGATCAACATAAACTAAAACTTCATGCTACACTAACTAAAAAAATTTTCATGTTTTATGAATATTAAAGAATTACAAGTGGAGACATTTAGCAATAAAATTACCTATTGGTCCAGTAAAGCAAGCCAGCTGCCTGCATCAAAGCAAGCCCAAGCATTGTAAAATACTTCATTTGTCAATCCAAATAAATGCAAAGTTAGAATTGCACTAAAACGAAAAATTACTCGGCTAACATTATAGATAAGATGTGAGATAGCTTACTCTGTAGCATAACCTAGACGTTCAGCCAAAGGTATAATACCCAATAAGCTTAAAAAGAAGACCCAACCCTGAAATGCAATTTAAGAAGCAAATCATCAAAACAAAACACAATATATGATCCACATAAAAATGATATAGAAGAAGATACTAATTAATGTGCCTAAACACAGTTTGCTCACATGACTGCCAGACATTTTATCAACCAAGATTGCTAGAGGGCCAAGTGGCATGAGTATGTTGATTTTGGCTGAGAAAATTACGATCTTGATGCTATCGATCACACTATTCCTCATGTGTTGTTTATAACTTTTTGCTGAAGTAGCAGCAGATATATGTGTAATCTCATGAAAAGAATTTTTGTTTGTAGAAATTGATGCAGCAGCAGGACTAACTAGGCTCTCATCCTCAAATTCAATCACTGCTCTTCCATCTAAGGACCCCATCTGTCATTAACAAGGAAAAAAAGTTGGCAAATGCCACACATATATACTATAGTTTTTAAGAACAAATTAAGAAGAAGAGTTAAGAAAAATGAACCTCCAAATTGTAATGGATCGGAACAATTGGCGTTGTATCGTCGTTATGGTTATCCATGAGGTACAGCTAGGCCAAAATAACGAAGAAGGGTTCCATATCTATATTCAAGCATCACGTTCTTTGCTGATTAAATCACATAAAAGAAACAGACTTTGTAACAGACAGTTAAAACAAATGTATGTACAAAAGCCAATTTCTTTCTTTCTGGTAAAATAGAGATCAGCATAATCATCTAGAAGAAACATAAAAAGAAAATGGAATTCTTGAAGTGGGTTTTTATTATTTTTCTTGTTCATGTGTATCATTCAGAATGAAATTGTGGTTGGGACTTGGGACCCAGAAGGTTAGAGAAGCTATTATTGGCAATGGCTTTAAACGGTTTGATTGTTTAGAAAATTTTAAAAAATAAAAAAATAAGAAGAAGAACGCGGAGAATTAGGTGACATTAATCCTAGAGCCACTAGATCCCGGAATGGTCAGCTTTCATATTCTATCTTTAGACAGACATAGACATTCTTTCTTTTGTTTCATTTTCTTTCTGTTTAAACAAACAAAATTTTATAACCAAAAAAAAAAAAAAAAAAAAGAAGAAGAAAAGAAAACCAAAAACCAAAAACCAAACAAAAACTAACTCGTGAACAATATGAACGTTGTTGTTTGTTTCTTTCTCTTTCTCCGTTTACGTTGGATGTCAATCCCGTGGTCGCATTTACAACCTCTCTCTCTCTCTCTCTCTCTCTCTGCATTTTTATTATGTATACACATGAAGTAATGTCGAACGGCTTATATATCATAGAAGTTGTATATGGTTAGGACAAAGAATAACGTTAGAACTTACTTCCTCTCTGTTTGGAGGGTGGTTTCTCAAAAAAAAAAAAAAAAAAAAAAAAGAACTATAACTTACTCACGTGGTAAGAGGTAAAGTTGTAAATTCATATGGACTCACTACTTGTACACTACCACTTACAACTTGCCACATGAGTAAGTTGTGACACAAGTTATAGTTCTAGCATTTTTTTTTTTATGACAAAACAATCCAAACAACAAAAAGTCAATACATACACACTATTGTACAAACTTTGTCACAATTAAATAAGACTCATTGACTTTTGTGTAAGAGTTAGTCCTAAGTAATAGGTTATGCATATATTCATAATAAATTCTAAGTGAAAGATTGTTATTGGTTGTTACTAATGAAAAAAAAGTAAAATTTTAGTAGTATATTTAAATTAAAATCAATAACAACTTTTCATTTAGAATTTATTGTAAAAATATTATAAAAATACTGTGAATTACTTCTAAAAATTATTGGACACCCAATATTGCATTTGTGACACTTTAGTTACAACCGTCTTTCGTGGCGAATTACTAGAAGAAAAAAAGGGTGAATCTATATGATAGTCACGTCATTGTTTTGCCGTATAAAACATTTGTGAGTTGCGACAAAGAGAGAAAGCGCGTGTAATAGCATTATTATCGCCCCAATTTGTGTCATTTCCGTGTCTCTCTCTAGATCTATGCCCTTTCTCAATTTTACACATTCTTTTTAACTTGACTTTTAGCATTTTGGTTTTGACTTTTAGCACTAGCTTATTCGGTGCTTTTAGCATTTTAGTCTTCTCTTTAGCCTACCCGTGCCCTTCTTTCTAGTCTCATATTAGTATTTGGCTCTCTTCAAAATCTATCTTTGGCTTAGCAAATACCCTTTTCAAAGTGGTATGAAACTTTGAATAAGAAGGGCATTGACAGCTAGTGTTTTTATTTGAAGGTACAAAATTCTTCTTTAGTTCTTCTCCTTTTTCTATTTTATTTTTATTTTTATTTATTTCTACTCCCAATGGGCCCACACGCACGGATAATACTGTAAGTTGTTAAGTAAAAAGGTTATATATATAGAATGTTTAAAATATTTTGAAGTGATAACATGAAGTAATGTTGCCATAACATGAAGAAATTTTTTGTTAACTTAAGAGAAACAAGAATTTAGACTATAGGGTAAATGTCATAAAATTAGAAGTTAGTTATTAAGTGGTGTAATAAGTTAATTATTTGTTTAATTACATTTTTTGTTTCTTCAATGCATTGGAGTTAGCATAAATATTTTTATAATATAATGTTAATGTTTAGTTGGCTTATGGAAGCTAAGATATGACTCGTGCAATGCACGGGATTTGTTATATGTTATTAATATTATTTTTCTAAAAAGAAAAAAAAGGGATGAAGTGTGTTGAATTGAAATAGTTTAGCTTGCATCTTTTTTCTTTAAGACGATTTGAGTCGTGTTTTGGATTTTTGGGGACCATTTCTTATTCTATTAGCAATAATACTGTACTATGATTTAAAAGTACAAATTTAGTGTTCTAGAGACCTCTGGCACTTGAGAGAGAGAGAGAGAGAGAGAGAGAGAGAGAGAGAGAGAGAGAGTTTTGAACCCAATAACTCACTTGACAAAAAAAAAAAAAAAGATGGACACGTGACACGAAATTGAGAATCTAATTGGATTATATGTTAATTTATTTTCTCATATTACTTTTAAGTATTCCAATGATTTGTTTGAATATTGTATATTTATATTATTCTTTTTACTTCATATAGTAATGAGAATTTATTGATTATTTTAATTGTTTTACTTGTTTGGAATATATATATATATATATATATATTTTATGAAGTAGTTTAAGGCTTTTAGCATAACAATGATTATAATAACTATAATACCATACTTGAACAAATAAATCGAAGCTAAGCATGGAAAAAAGAAGAAGTATATCTTACATATACATTATATTTTCTATGTTAGTCAAATATTTTGTTTAATAAATTAACTATTTTTTATTATATTAATAAATATTTTAAAATAAAATTTATTTTCTGTTAACGTGTATTAGGGTATGTGGGCTTTATGCCCACCTTGTTTACTTGTATAGCATACTTACTTATACTACACATTCTGCCTCCTATATAAAGGTACATGTATATTCTATTACTAGAGAAATACAATATACTTATTCAGTATTTCTAACATGGTATCAGAGCCATTGCTTTGACCTTTTCTTAGCTGTCTTGTCTTTATTGGTGTTACTCTATTCTCAACATCACTTCCGCCATCATAGCGGTTGCCGCAGCCTCTCGCTGTTGAACCTCTGACGTCTTCCAGCCATCGTCCTTGGGTTCCGGACCTGCAGCCGCCATCGTTGAGGAGTTTCACACTATAAAGACCACTGCTCTTTGCATCACCACCGCGGATATTGCTCCGATTAATTTCCTGCAGGTACCATTGAGATCATCTTGCGCTGATTTACACACTCGTGGAAGCCTCGAAGCCATCAAAGATTGCACGTGCCTCCACGCGCCATTGCACATCTGGGTTATATCACCATGCGCCGCGTCTTCAGGTCACGCGCCTTCACGTGCCTGCACATTCCTCAACACTGTTGCTGACGTCATTGCTGAAGTCATTTTGCCACGTCAGCCCTAGTTGCGTCATAATTGATGTCACTTGCTTGCTTCAGCCATTGACGTCATCGTTGACTTCTGTCAGTGGACCGTTGACTTTTAGCAGGTTTGACCATTGACTTTCAGCAGGGTTGACCGTTGACCATTAACTTTTTTTATTTTTTTGCAGTCCAGGTGCTCGTTACCCAGTTTTTCGCGTAGATTTCATTTTTGCAGTCAATTTTTGCATATTTTTCTTCTAAATGAAGAATAAGGACAAGTCTTTTTCCTTTTGCAACAATCATCGCTGACAATCTAACAAACATTTTTGCAATTTTTGCAAACAATTTGGCCATAATATTGAGACTTGCTATCAATGCAACAAATCAACTGTTTCCATTTCTGCTACTACGGTTGCTAATACTAAGAGTGTCCAACCCATGCCTCCCGTCTCTGCATAGTCTTAGTTTTTTGGATCCACTTTCACCATTTCCAGAGATGAGCTTATAAATATCATCGCTAATGTCATTCGTATGGTTGGTAATACATTTTATTCCTCTTCTCTCTCAGCTTTATTTGGTATGTCTCCTACCTCTTGGTTTATGGATTCTGCTTGTTGCAATGACATGACACCTCACTTGTCCTTATTTTCTGACCTTAAACCTGCACCATACCATTTTAATATTCGTACAGCAAATGGTTCCATAATGTCTAGTCATAATATAGTTTCCGTTTCAACCTCCAACCTCTCAGTTCCTGGGGTCTTCAATGTTCCTAACCTTTCTTACAATTTATTTTCTATGGGACAATTAGCTGATTTGGGTTATCGCATTATATTTGATTATTCTGGGTGTATTGTGCAGGATCCGAGGACGAGATAGGAGCTTGGGATCGGTCCTAGAGTTGGGCGTATGTTTCCCGTGGACAACCTTCGTCTTTCACTTGTTGCTCCTGTTTCTGTTGCTGTAGTTTCTTCTAGTCCTTCCCTTGCACTTTGGCATGCCTGACTTGGTCATGCATCTTCGTATTCCACATAAAATTTTGATTGTGCTTCATGTCAGTTAGGAAAACAATCAACTTTGCCTTTCAATACTAGTGAATCAATGTCCATTGATATCTTTGACCTAATTCATTATGATGTCTGGGGGTCTTCCTCTGTTTCTTGTATTGGTGGATCTCGATATTTTGTTGTTTTTGTTGATGATTATTCTCGCTATAGCTGGATTTTTCATATGAAAAATCGTTCTGAATTATTGCAAGTATATTTTAATTTTGCAAAAATGGTTGAAACTCAATTTTCCAAACATATCAAAATTTTTTGATTAGATAATATTCTTGAGTACACTCAATATGCTTTCCAAGCTGTTTTGCATTCCTATTGCACTGTTCATCAACTAACTTGTCTAGGTACCTCTCAGCAAAATGGTAAAGGCAAACGAAAACTTTGTCATATTCTTGACACTGTTCGTGCTCTCCTTCTCTCTGCCAAAGTTCCTGCTCCTTTTTAGGGCGAAGCTACTGTTCACGCTGTTCATGCTATTAATCGCATTCCAAGTCTTGTTATCCAAAATCAAACTCTATATGAGTGCCTTTTTGGGTCACCTCCAGACTATCACCACCTTCGCTCTTTTGGTTCTACTTGTTTCGTTCTTCTTCAGCCACACGAGCATAACAAACTTAAGCCTCGGTCAAGGTTTTGTTGTTTTCTTGGCTTTGGCGAAACTCAAAAGGGGTATTGGTGTTATGATCCTGACTCTCATCGTCTTTGTATCTCCCACAATGTTGTCTTTTGGGAACATCAGTCCTTTGTCGAGCTCTCTCACTTTTGTGCCTTCCTATCTTCCTCCTCTGTTTTAGATCTTTTTCTAGATGAAGCACATATTCCTTCTGTAGCTGCTCCTAATCCTCATGTAATTACTCCTGATGCTTCTATAGACTTCTCTGTCCAATCACCAGATACCTTTGATCCCTTTCCTAGTTCACCTTTTAATGAACAGGTGGAAGATGCATAGGTTGAAGACGAGCTACCCAACCCTGAGCTTGGGTCCCGTGCTCCTGCTCCGCCTGAAGATCTTGCATAAGACATTCCACCTCGTCACTCAACTAAGGTAAGATCCATTCCTACACATTTACTTGGCTATCATTGTTACACTGCCCTTTTTACACTACACGAGCCTCACACTTATTGTGAGGCTTCCACTGACCTTTTATGGTAGATTGCAATGAAAGAGGAACTTGATATATTATCTAAAAACCATACTTGGGATTTGGTGACTCTCCCCCTTGGGAAATCTGTAGTTGGTTGTAAGTGGATCTACAAGATTAAGACTCGCTTTGATGGGTCCATTGAGTGCTACAAAACTCATCTTATTGCAAAAAAGTTTTACACAGGAGTATGGGATTGATTATGAAGAGACCTTTGCTCTGGTTGCTCGTATCTCATCTGTTTGTGCCCTCTTAGCTGCTGCTACTGCTAGTAAATGTGACATTTTTCAGATGGATGTCAAAAATGCATTCCTTAATGGGATTTAAGTGAAAAAGTTTATATGCAACCTCCTCCTAGTCTCTCTGTTGAATCAAATAAGGTTTGTCACATTCAACGTGCACTTTATGGCCTTAAACAAGCTCCATGAGCTTGGTTTGCCAAATTCAGCTCTACCATCTCTCACTTGGGTTACATGGCCAGTCATTATGATTCTGCCTTATTTCTTCGTCGTACTGACAAAGACACTATTTTACTTCTCTTGTATGTGGATGATATGATTATAATTGGTGATGACCTCAACGACATTCAAGAACTCAATGATTTTCTCAGTCAGCAGTTTGAGATGAAAGATCTTGGACATCTCAGATACTTTTTGGGTCTTGAAATCACTCATTCTACAGATGGACTTTATATTACTCAAGCCAAGTATTCCTCTGAACTCTTGTCTCAAGCTGGACTCACTGATAGCAAAACTGTTGACACTCCTATTGAGCTTAATGTGCATCTGACTCCCTCAGGGAGGAAACCATTGTCTAATCCCTCTCTTTACAAATGCTTGGTTGGTAGCCTAGTTTATCTCACTATCACTCATCTAGACATTTCCTATGTTGTTCACCAGGTAAGCCAGTATCTGTCTGCTCCACGATCGACTCACTATGCTACTGTTCTGCGCATTCTTTGATACCTAAAGAGCACTCTTTTCCATGGTCTTTTCTACTCTGCTCAGTCTCCTCTTGTTCTCCGTGCATTTTCTGATGTTGATTGGGTAGGAGATCCCACTGATTGCGGGTCCACCACTGGTTATTGTTTTCTTCTTGGTTCTTCTTTGATTTCTTGGCGAAGAAACAAACTCATGCGGCCCGCTCTAGTGTTGAAGTAGAATATCGTGCCCTTGTTGATATTATATCTGAGCTCCTTTAGCTACGATGGCTTCTTAAAGACTTAGGTGTCTCCACATCCTCTGCTACTCTTCTTTATTGTGACAACCAGAGTGCCATTCATATTACTCCCAATGATGTCTTCCATGAACGGACTAAACACATCGAGATTAATTGTTATTTTATCAGTTATCATCTTGTCCATAGTGCTCTTAAGCTGATCTCAGTCTCCTCTAAAGATCAACTTGCAAATATCTTCACCAAGTCAAATCCTAAGGGACGTCTTCGTACTTTGGTTGACAACCTCAAGTTGGTCTCACATCCACCTTGAGTTTGAGAGGGGCTGTTAACGTGTATTAGGGTATGTGGGATTTAGGCCCACCTTGTTTACTTATGTAGCCCACTTACTTGTACTGTACACTTTGCCTCCTATATAAAGACACTCATGTATATTCTATCACCAGAAAAATATAATACACTTATTTTGTATTTCTAACATTTTCAATATTTTATCTTAATCTCGCCACCCTTAACTAAAATTTTAGTTTTGTCATTAGCAACAAGCACCTTTTGGTATCTCCAAAAAAAAAAAAAAAAAATGTTTATACTTTATAGTTTAAATCTCTTTCCAATTATCACAAAAGTTTTCATTGGTGGGTTCTACACTTGTGGGAACATCTCACATGGGGTGGGTTTTGCATTTGTGGAGTTCACCTTATGTTACAGAGATTTATAGTCAATAATTTACAATATACTATATAAAATCAAAGATATTTAATGTTTGAGACACAAGTCTTCTCCAATCTATTACATAGCGATTGAGAAAACCGTTCATGTACATTATTTAAACAAGTCACATAACTCATAAATTAAATAGGTCATGTGACTAAAAGTACATATGGGTATATGTTTTTTATTTTTTATTTTTAACCACCATGTAGTAAGTTGGATGAAATTTTTTCCAAATAGATTTGAAGGTAAACTTTTTCCTAACTTTTGGTCGACCTCATTATATTTTGCAACATAAACTTTGAAGGTCTTACAATTTTACATATTTATATTATAATACATATTTTTTAAAACTAATTTAAATCATATTTTATATTTAAATCTTCCATTTGATTCTTTCCACAAATTAAAATAAGATACTATTAATAATATTATTACCATATTTTAAAATTTCATTCTCAGACAATAAAAATAAAAGAGTATTAACGACTACTATAATTATTTAATTTCATATTTAGAAAATAAAAATGAAAGACTATTAATACTATCATAATTATCAAAATTCATATTTAGACAAAAAATCTAAAATTAAAATTTTTACTATACATTGTATGGGTTAGTGACTAGTGTTTATTTATATATATATATATATATATATATATAGAACAAAGTTTAGTTATAAAATTGATTGTAGCCTTACGCTATAACTTTACTCAATAAAATAAACATTACTACATATTTTGAAAATCTAATTGTGGAATTGCATGTTCTTGATACTCTTAATACACATGTCAAATTTTGTGTTAATTATATATTATTTAATATATTATCTATAAGTTTATATTTTATGCATAATTTTAAACTACAAAAACTTGCAATTTAAATAATTTATTGATGACATAGCTATTGATCTTTAATTTTTTAGAAAATTTGCAAGCATGAAGAATATAAGAAGAAGATGTAATCCAATGATGGATCAAAATTCACCTTCAATAAAAAGATATTGAGTAAGATTTTAACTTTAGGCTACAACCATTCTCTCTCTCTCTCTCTCTCTCTCTCTCTCTCTCTCTCTCTCTCTCTCTCTCTCTCTCTCTCTCTCTCTCTCTATATATATATATATTATATTGGGGTTCTTTCAAGTTGGTCATTGTGTTTTCTTAGCAGTCAAATTGGTCCTCATATTTTTGAGCTTCAAATCAACTTAGTCACCGTTGTCATCTGAGTGACGAAAAATGCCTATGTAGCTAACTAATTGCACAATTGGCATACTTCAACTTTGCGTGGCTAATAAAATGAATATAAAAAAGTTTAATTGTTATTTAAAAAATCCACACCATAAAATTAATATATATATATATATATAGAACTATTAATTCCTAATTTTAAAGATAAATAAAAATGAATTAAAAAAACTATCTTAGCCTACAATATTATTTCTTTCAATTTCTTGACTACCAAATACATTTAATACCACCATTTTCTTCCAAAACCCACAATCTAAGATCACAACCCAATCTCGGAAACCAGTTGAGATTTTTTCAATGTTTATGCTGCATTTGGTTGCAAAGAAAAGAAAAAGAAAATTTGACCTTAGAGTTTTATTATTTATTAGTTTCACTTTATTTAAGTTTTCTTTTAAGAAAAAAAAAATCATAATTTCAAATTATTATTATAATTTTATGATTCAAAATTGTTTTTATATAAATGGTGACATGAAATTTTTTAATGTAAATTAAAATTTATTATTTTTATTATTTTATTAATCATGTAAGCTTTAAGTTTGCCAAATGTGCAATCCTTTAGTTATGTAGTCATTTTTTTATCATTGAGATGACGATAGAGACTAAATTGGCTAGATGTTCAAAAATAAGAGGACTAACTTGACCACTGAAAAACCATGAGGTTCAACTTGAAAGCACTCCCAAAACATAGGGATGAAAGATGTATTTCTGCCGATCTATTATGAAAAATAAATAGATCTTTAAACACAATAGCATTTGCTATAGCTTCAACCACAACTTATGTAGTCAACCGTGACACTTTTACTCAGACCTACCTTTGTTTTTTCTAGGACTCACAGTCAAATACCTGAAATTTGCACTAAAAATGATGGCACAAAAGCTGTGAGCCTATACTTTTCCAAGTAAAAATTCATGTGAGAGATGTTACATTACATATATGTACGGTTATTTGTAATTCCACCTGGCAGACAAGGGATCGAGATGACCTATTCGTGACTCCTCAAAAATTGCTTTGGCCCCATAGGGTCCATACCTTATTCAAGTCTCCTTAAAAATTGGGTGTGCAATTGTTGTAGCTTCTTTTCAAGTCTGCCTTAAAAACTGTTTGCCTTCAAAGTTGCCACCACATTTTTGGTGGTGTGTCAATTATTTCTTTTTGAGAATATTTGGTGGCAACTTTAAGGCAACCGTGTTACAGTGCAAAATAGGTTGTAAACAAAAACTCGAGGGTGAGTTTCTTATAGAGTTATGGATAGAAATGGAAAACAAGATCTCAACTCTTTATAATTGCTCTTGAAAATTCAATATAAAACGAGTTTGTAAATTAAATCAAAGAGCTTTTATAATGAGCCGTGTGTTAGAATCAAATCCTTTTACTCCATATTTCTCACTTTGTTTAATTGTGAAAATTATCTTCCCACACGACAAAGATCATAAATTACTACTAGCTTATCCCATAAATTCGAACTCAACACTACTTAGTCTTATAGCCTGATAAATTATTATTTGTCCTAAAAGTTTACATTGTAAGATTGAGGTGAAAAATGAGTGGACAAAGAATTAAAGGATTAAAGTGGAGAGAGAATATACATTTTCCATTGCTTGGTAACAGTAAAAAATGGAGGAAAAAACCGGTGGTCTTGGGTGTTTTTCACCTAGGTCCCACCAAAAGTAAATCTCTCAAATTATGAGAGAAAACAAGGTGAGAAATGGGGCATGAGAGGGAAAAGAACCTCCATTTGTTTCGATGAAAAACCTTTTATGAATATAGTTTTCTACGTTTTATTGTATTTGATAGCATTAGAAAAAAAATATGTAATTATCTTTGATCAATGACAAATCTTATTGAAAATGAGAAGTGCTACGCCTAAAATATTTTTAGAATACTTAAATAACAAATCTTAGATGAAAAATTGTTATTGGTTTTTATTTGAATCCATCACTAAAATTACATTTTTACTCATTAATAATAGTCAAAAACAATTTGCCAATAAATATTTGTTGTCAAAATGTTATGGACACAATATTTTTCATTAAGAATATAACTTGTTTTTTAGGGATTGTTTTTTGCTAAAAGTAAACAAAAATCTATCTCATGCCATGCTAGATAAAGGAAGTTAAATAAAGAAAGTTAAGAGGCAATATGGAAATTATTGAAAACAACTCTATCCTATTTTCGAGGATCTTACCAAATATAGAAAAATTAGATATTTTTCCAAAAAATACTGTCAAACATAGGAAAATGAGATAACTCTCCAAAAATATACTTTTTGAAAAAGGGTAAACTACTTATTTGCTCCATAACCTTTATACTATGTATCAATTTAGTCATTGATATTTTAAATGTGTGAATTTGGTCTATAATCTTTTGGTATTGTATCAAAATTATCTCTACCCTTAATAATAAAGTGAGAATTTTCCATCCATCAAAGTGCAAATTGACATAATACCAACAAGTTATAGATCAAATTTACACACAAAATAAAGATTAGAGATCAAATATGTAATTCACCTTTTGAAAAGTGACTTATTTTTTAGAAAACGTTAATGTTGAAACATATTGTACCTTCTTTTACTTCTTTAAGGTTTTGTTTTCGGCTAAATTTTTGTTGTTGAAGAAAATGATAAAAGCTTCATTTGTCTTATGTCTTTATGCATAGTTAGGTTGCGTTTGTCATTGGTTTAAAATCCATTTTTTTTTACTATTTAGCTTATTTTTGTTACTATTAAGCTGATTTTGTTATTATTCATAGTCCTATTGCATTTTTTTGTACTATTTATAAGTCCAATTATTTCAGCTAATTTTTAGTTTTATCTACAGTACTTTCAGCAAAAAGTTTTCAGTTTTAACTAAATAAGCTGGACCAAATTGACATAATACCAACAAGTTAGAGATCAGATTTACACACAAAATAAAGATTAGAGATCAAATAGGTAATTCACCCTTTGAAAAGTGATTTATTTTTTAGAAAACGTTAATGTTGAAACATATTGTACCTTCTTTTACTTCTTTATGGTTTTGTTTTTGGCTAAATTTTTGTTGTAGAAGAAAACGATAAAAGCTTCATTTGTCTTATGTCTTTATGCATAGTTAGGTTGCGTTTGCCATCGGTTTAAAAAACCAGTTTTTTTTTTTACTATTTAGCTTATTTTTGTTACTATTAAGCTTATTTTTGTTATTATTCATAGCCCCATTGAATTTTTTGGTACTATTCATGAGTCTAACTATTTCAACTACTTTTTAGTTTTATTTATAGGACTTTCAGCAAAAAGTTTTTAGTTTTAGCTAAATAAGCTGTTCTCAAATGGACTCTTAGTACCTGTTTGGATACGGAGTCTGCATTCCACGTCCAGCGTTTCACATTTTTTTTTTAGAAGAGCGTTAACTGAGTTCCAGTAGGTCCCATGCACTCTTCACGAGACTCACAAACCTCTTTTTTCAACAAAATTTTCATTAAAAATATGTCCCACGACACTATTCACACATTTAAAAATTATTTTGTTACAGTGTTTTTAATTTTTAGTAAAATAAGCGGTTTCCAAACGAACCCTTAGAGTGCAATTTTTTTCTCTCATATTACTAAATTTTATAATTAATTGTTTAAAGTTATTTTACTTAAATAATTGTGATATCATCATGTAAGGTTGGGTTTAAATTACACCTAGTGTAACTCTAAATAATGTTACACTAACAAATAACTAGATATTGAATTTATATTTTAAAAATCCTACCGTTGGATTGCATGTTCTATATGTTCTTAACATGTATGCCAACTTTCATGCTAATTGAATATTAATTACCATTCGATCCATAAACTCATATTTTATGGATTATTTTAAATTACAAAATCTTGAATTTAAATAATTGATTGATGACAAAGCTATTTATCTTTAATCACTTAGAAATTTTGTAAGCATGAAAAATATTTGAAGATAATATAATCCAACGGTGGATTTATCAAATTTGTATCCAACTAAAAATTTTTGAGTGATGTAATATTACTTATAGTTACACCAAGTGTAATATAAATATTTAATAAGTAACTTTTAAAACATCATTAGTCCACGATGAATTATGCATATCTATCATATTGTGTGTATCTATCTTATATACTACTAAAAAACATTATGAGTAACTTTTTCTTAAGAAAAAAAATCTTATGTAATACAAACATGAGAATAAATTTATATAAATTACACTTTTCATTCCCTCATTTTTTTTTTCAACCAAACAAAAGAAATTTATATTAGTTTTATTTATATATTTATTTATTTATTTTTCATTTCACTTTTCCATCCTTCTAACTAAGCACATACAATATGGTGGAAAACTAAAATCTTTTTTTATTTTTCTATTTTTCTATTCTTCCAACATTTTCTATTCTCTTATTTTTCCATCATCTCAACTAAACAAGGTGTTAAGTAGTTAAAAAATTATAAATTAATTATTTAACAATTATTCTAATGGAAGATTGCACGTGTGGAATCGTGCCAAACACCAATTGGGAGCGATGGTGGGCTACATGACGATGTGGCTTCTAATTTAAATGATGAGATTGTTTTGCTAGACAAAAGGCCATTGCTTGAGCTCCCATGACGTTTCTAGTGAAGATAGTATGGAAATAGATTTGTTAAAGAAATTAAGACTTGCTTAATATGTAGGTAAACGTGGACAGGTGGGTTTGTAGAGAAATTGGCTAACCAATTGCTCTCCATAAGAAGTGTGCTAGTTGCGAACCTAAATTTAATGACTCTACTGCCCCTATTGTTATTACAAACAAGCAATAGTTACAGTCTTACAGATTAAACAATTGAGGGAAAAGGCTATGGTGGCAAAGAAAACTTTATTGAACGCTGTAGGTACAAATGCAGAAAGATGGGCTAAAAGGAAAGAGCCCTTAAGAATTGGCAAGATGATGGTGGTGTCCATTAGGATTCTGTTCTAGTGGGGGGTCAAAACAATGAAAGGGATGGTGTACAATTAACCACCCATGCCATTATCAACATCAGTTAGTGGTTGATGATGAAGTGCAAGCAAATCCTTCTGCACCCATTACCAATGATAGTATTCTATTCTTCATAGAGAAGAAAGATTTGCACTGGAGATTGAGCCACTCTGGAAATCTATAACAAAAGAAAATTCCAATGAGGAAAACATTTTCTATGCAAATTAGTCTGAATTTGCAGAAGATGAAAAATTACAAGCGGAGGTATCATGACAAATAGATGACGGTCACCACGGGGAAATTGTTGAAGATGAAGAGCAGGCGGAGCCTTTGAGTACCAGCTATGTAGATAAAGAGATGATTGTAGTAGGTGCACTTTATGCATCAAAAGAAGGATCTCAGGATGGTCTAAAGGTAATTAGAGTAATGCTAGGGATGCAACATTTTGTACAACATTTTTCATAATTGCTAACATAGCCTAATGTGATTAGAACAATATTACTTTCACTCGAGTCCATCGCTTATACTATTTTTATTATGCATCAAACATAATGGATTATGTCAACAATTGTGAAAAGAAGGTGCGTCTCTAAACTTATTGTTTGAGGAATGGGCAAGATTTAAGTGTTTAGGTGCTATTCTTTAGGTTCCCCTCTTAAAATTCTGTCATGTTGATTTTTGTCATGAGATGGAAGTGTATTTTTTAGTTAAGTAGCCACATAGCTGAATTTTAAGAAGAGAACCTAAGAAACAGTACTTAAGGTACTGTACCTAAATTTTGTCATTGAGGAATACCATGGCAGTAGGAAGGTTGAAGAACAAATGCAGCCAGAAGCACTAAAGGTAGCTTATGCTAGTTTTGGATTTGGAACTAATTGATTTAGATACATATACACTCAACTTTTGGCTTTTTGGAGAAAATTGACATTTTTAATCTTCCAATATCTTCTGAATTGGAGGAAAATTTATTCAAAATAATGGGCGTTATTTGCTAGGCCTAAGAATCATCTTGGCTGGGATTTTAAGTTAGATTGGGCTAGTTCATAGTTGAAGCTTCAGACACTCATGTTAGAAGTTGGATCCTGATGAGGATAATTTTTGATTGATTGACACGGGGTGCAAAACCTTCCCCATACTATTGCGGTCTCCTACCTAAACCGATCCTAAGGGGATGACCAACCCCATGGGTCGTCGAGTCAGGATGATGGTGACGATCCACTCCCCAATCCCGACGACCCATCACCCTAGGGTTTCTTATGGGACTCGCGTAGGGCCCACTCATATGTCCCTACATGGAAATGACTTGCACACCACGACCAAATGCCCTATCACACAATCAGATCTCCTATATATGGGAAGGTGGTCCCTAATATCTTGGGATTCTTTTCAGTATAAGGAAATTCTCCACGTATCAAGGGATTTGAGTAAGCTTTCCGCTACTATATAAACAACAAACCCTAACCTTTTTGAGGTATGTGAATTCTCCCTAGCTCTGGTACTCTTGAGTTCTTGGAGATTCTTCTATCACTGACTTAACCTTCGGAGGGTCTTTGGCCGGCTCCCCACTAGTGCTCTCTGTTTGGTTCTTCTCTTTCGTTCTTCAAGTGCACCCATTAGCACGTGTGTATACAATCAACTCACTGATGATTTTTGTTTAACATCAGATCCAATGATGGTTGTAGCTAGAGGATGCCAAGAGAGAGGGGGATTGAGTCTTGGAGAAGTAGACACCCCATTCTATAACTTGCATTTAATTTAACCTCATAAGGATGGTAAAATGCTAATTTCACACCTAAAGGTAACATCTTAATTCTAGCCGTTTGATCCTTAATTTTTCCTTATCAAAATGACTGGTCATGGGCTTTTAATTTTTGGTGCTTTCAACCTGTAGTAGAGTTTTCATATATTTTTTTTCATAGTCTTTCACCTTACTTTTTGCAGTGGTTAGATATTTGTTTCTTTCTTTTCTTTTCTTTTAGAATAGGTAATAAAAGAACCTTTCTTGAGTAGCTAATAATGTAGACACCCCATTTTTGCAACTCCCATTTGACCTAATTAGTATTGCATTGTATATCATCACTATCTCATGTCTCCAAGGCAAGACTATAATTTTGGCAATTTGATCTCCAAATACATTTGATAAAACAAATCTTGAGATCATGACAATCAAGAGGATAGTTCATGAGCATTAATCGGTGTTGAGGGTCATTTTTGGAATCTGAATAGAAAGACGGAAGCCCAACCTAGCAATGCGGGCAGCAGAGGAATGGCAAGCGTAGAATAAAACCATTAAGTCCAAGCGACAGGAATAATGGATCACAGGCCCATAATATAAACAATTGGGTCTTGAGGAAGCAAATGGGCCTAAAACGCCTGGAAAAAGAGAAATGGGACCTATGGGCAGCATATGGTATGAAAAAGAGAGAATGGGCCGCGGCAGGTCCAAAGCGATGTAAACAAAAAAAGTAGGGGATAATGGCAAGCCCATGAATCCCAAGGATGAGAATGAGGAAATTGGGCTGAGGAAGCCCAATTAAGTTAGTAAAAGCCTATGAGATTGCAAAGTTAGTAAATGGGCTAAGGAAGTCCAGAGGAAGTAAATGGGTCGGAGAGGCTCAAGGGAAAAGAAAGGGACATTGGAGCCCATAAGCAAGAACACCAGTGGCCATGTTGAGCCACTGGGGGAAAGAATGGAACGGCAGGCCTGAAAAGAGGCCCAGCAAGAACAAATCGCAGTGGCAAGAAATGCCAAGTAATATGGTAGGAGGCCGAGGCAATTAAAGAATTGGGTTGAAAAGAATGCAAAGCCCAGTACTAAGTAAAGCCCAGACCTTAAGGGAGCAGGAAATCAAAGTAGCAGCTCATGAAAAGCCAGAAACGGACGGCAGGCAGTATAGGCAAAGTCTCCAGTCCACGGCAGATGCATGAACAACAGGCAGATTTCAGATATATGCAGATAGAAGGCATGCGCAAAGCCCAGGCACCACCAGCCTGTACCTAGCCAATATGGGACATGGTGAGGTCATGGGTCAAAGGTAAGAGGGCGTGGTTTGGCGGTGGGGAGAGGGGATGACCTATTTTGGGGTTCTTGCTCAAGCTCTTTTGGGGGATACGTCCTGCTGGGATGACATACCTCCCAAAAGAGGCAAGGCTGAGTTGGAACCACTAGGTAGATGCCATGAGAGATAGATAGAGAGAGAGAGAGAGAGACATCACCGCGGCAGGGAGAGGTGCCACGGCAGACTAACAGACAAAATAGCTGTCTTTGTCTGTAAAAGGGAGTGACTCGCAGACGGAACAGTGATGGTCGGCAAGTATACCCAGACCAGACAAAGGTGGTTAAGGGGTAGAACAGTAAAATCCATTCACGATAGGCATTATAAAAAGAGGAGGAGGAACAACTCCAGGGGAGACACATAAAAACGGAGAACACAATACTGAAAATTACGATTGTAGAAAACACTAAGAAAAGAATAGAGGAGAAAAACAAAAGGGAACCCGGGGAAAAGAAAGAAAGAAAGAAAAGAGAAGAGAGAGTATGATAAAAAGAAAGAGACGAGAGTTAATGGCATGCACCGATAGGTCCCTTTCCTTCTCTCTCTCTCTCTCAAATCCCTGCTCTCTTCTGTAAATAATCGTTTTGGGCATTGTCCGTCTAGGTCCGCCTTCCTCAAATCTATTAATTTTCATAAGCAGGGTTTCTTTTTCCTCGGAGGTTAATTGTGTTGAGAGGAGGTGTTCTTCCTCTTTGGCCTTGCTCCAGCGGACTGGACTGAACTTAATTTCTTTATATTTTGATTAGCTTATATTTTGACTAGCCTCTTTTACCATTTGCCCCTCTTAATTCACTTGTGAAAGTTGTCAATATTACTGCGATTATGGGTTATTTGGTCATTCCCTATTAAAGAGCTATTTGGTCATTCCAGAATACACGGCTTTGTTTTATTTATTGTATCTGTCTATTATAAGCTTTTTCTGAAACAGCTCTGCCTATCGTAAGCACTCTCCTGGTAGACGAAGCATAATTTGCACACAAGCCGGCCAAACTGAATTCCAGTTGGATTGGTCTCGACTCCCGCAACCCAGAACACTTGGGCCTACTATCACAAAGGGGCAGCCTAGCCTAACACAACAAAAAAGGCCCCCACATTAAATTGGCGACTTCGTTGGGGAGTTGAGAAATAGGCAGGGACGAAAAGCACATGCAAACAAATGCCTCTGAAATCCAAGATGACGCGAAATATGAGTGCTATACCATCACAAGCAGAGTCCAGGACTTCGACGCCCCACCAACTGCAGCCTAACCAGGCGGAAGGTGCCAACGGAATGGGGGGTGACCCCCAACTGCAGCCAAGAATTCCTACTGACAATGCCAACATTTTTATTGAAGTCTTGCAGTCACTACAACACTCGTAACAGCAAATGGTGGAAGAAATCCGTCAGCTAAAAGCAGACAAAACTAAAGAAAAAGGGAGCCAACATGACCCGGAGCATGTGACAGACAAAGAAAAGACACCGGCAAGAGGTGTCCTACACAATGCAGAACAACGTTTCATCATTATGGCTGAAGTGGCTGCCCTCTTAGAGCAGGAAAGGGCCAGGGCACCTAAGGAGAGATTCTATGCACGAAGGCCTCCTTACCCACTGAGGGTGCTCAGCAAACCATACCCTGAGAGGTATGAGCCAAAGGCATTCGCACAGTATGATGGCAGAAAGGGAAGTGCCGTTGATCACGTAAGCAAATTCATTGATACTGTTGGCCCTTACGCTGCAGACGTAGACTTATGCCTTCGAGAGTTTTCTAAATCACTCTGCGACTGAGCATACACCTGGTACATCGGCCTAAAACCAGGGTCGATATCAACGTGGGATGACATGGTGGACGTATTTTGCACTAAGTATTTTCACGGAGAAGAAACAGTGACGCTTGCATCCCTACATACAACAAAGCAGAGAAGTAGTGAGGACTTGATGGAGTACATCAAAAGGTTCAGGGATATTGCACTAGATTGCTATGACCACTGTGAAGAAAGAACATTGGTAGAAATGTGCATGACAAACATGATTAGGGAGTACAGGGCTGTCCTCGAAAATTTGGAAATCTCTTAATTCGCCCAGTTGTTATAGAAAGCCAGAAAGACTGCCCAGTCCGTGAAACTAAGCATGGATAAAAGAAACGCCACGTAAGCTTTGGTAGTATCCACCAGCGAACAAAGAAGAAAGACTGAGGGGAGGGAATACGATACTTCCCCACCAATACCATGCACCCTGAAAGAACTAGACGTACTGCTAGACAAGTGGATAGTAGATGGAGTTTTCAAACCTAATTAAGTTGCTAGAGAACCCACAGAAGAAGAATGGAGGGACCCGTGCTTCTGCCGTCTCCACAATTATGTGTAACATCCTACCACAGAATGTTGGGCACTCCACAGGTTGGTGCATCGTAGGATCAAGGAAGGGATTCTAGAATTATTCCAGCAAGAAGTTCAAAAAAACCCACTCCCAAATCACAAAGGGAAGGGCGTGGCGGTTGTAGTAATTTGTACGGATCCAAGGGAGGATGAAGAAGAGAACTCAGCTCTGCCTGCCGTGGCAATTACCACTCTACAGCAGAGCTCCAAATTCAAAAACTTATTTGACCAGTTGGGCCTCACAGCAAAGGAAAGAAAAGTAGCCACGGAGGCTCTGGTGAGCATTGCCTCTAGGGCAGGAGTAGAGTGTTTATCAACGGAAGTCCAAGATGACAGGGCTCTCTTATAGGAGTCAACTGAAATCACTTTTAGTGATAAAGATATGGAAGTGGGGTACCCAGACCACAGGAGGCCCCTCTACCTAACGGCCTCTATAAATCAAATCCCCATAAAGAGGGCCTTAGTGGATACAAGTGCTTCCATAAACCTCATTCCATTAAACATTCTACAAGTTGCAGGTATTTCAGAAAGGAAGATCCAAGGGTGCCCAATGGAAGTAACGGGATTTGGCGGAATAGGAGAATACACTGCAGGCCATATCTAGTTATGGTTAAAAGTGGGACCCATAGCTTCATTAGCTCGGTTTCATGTAGGAAAAACAGAGGTTTCATATCACGTGCTCTTGGGGCAGCCATGGTTACACAAGCATAGGCTAGTTTCATCCACATATCACCAATGTGTGAAAGGAAGGATGAATGGTAGAATGATACGCATAGCAGCGAATCACTCACCATTCGAGCAGGCAGAAGCTCATCTAGTAGAAACCATGTTCTATGATCAATGGGCTCCATTTGGGGAAAGTTTAGTATCAAGACCACAAGGTATCTTCGTACCTAAATGGAGAGACATCCAGGATGATCCAGAGCCCGATCTGTGGGAGTTGCTGGTCAGAAAAAGAAAAAGGAAAGAAGTTTTTGCCGCAGGATCAGAGGATACACCTCACTGCGTTAGGATCCAAGGTCCTAATGGCAGAATTGTGTATAAATTATGAAGATGCGCAGGGCCCACGAGTAAAATGCAGAAGGGCCCCACCCAGGAATGGCAACATGAGAGTTTGACGTGTTACGTGATTTAGGGAAGTCAAGAGGAAGAAAGTAATGAGAAAGAGAATGAAGGAGTTGTGGCCGAACAGCAAGTACATGTTGTGGCAGAAGAAGAAATGGAAGAAATTGACTTGGGGTCCATTTCACAGGGACCAAGGCCTATCTTAATTAGTGCAAGTCTAACAGAAAAAGAAAAATCGGAGCTGATACTACTGCTGAAAGAATTGAAAAACGTCTTTGCATGGGAATATCATGAAATGCCAGGGTTAGACCCTAGGCTAGTTGCCCACACGTTGAATATGGACCCAGAGGCCAGGCCAATAGCCCAGCCTGCCAGGACGTTCCACACGGAGATAGAAGGGCAAATAATCAAAGAAGTACAGAAATTGCTAGCCGCAGGATTCATCAAGCCTATCCAACATTCGCGTTGGCTGTCCAATATCGTGCCAGTAAAGAAGAAGAACGACCAGATAAGATGTTGTGTAGATTTCAGAAATCTCAATAAGGCCTGTCCAAAGGACGAGTTTCCCTTGCCAAACATGGACTTACTAATAGATTCTGCGGCAGGAAGTGCCATGTTTTCGTTTATGGATGGTTTCAGTGGGTACAATCAAATCAGGATGGCGCCAAGGGATGCAGAGAAAATTGCTTTTAGAACACCCATGGGTAACTTCTATTACACTATAATGCCCTTTGGGTTGAAAAATGCGGGTGCCACTTATCAGCGTGCAATGACGGCCATATTTCACGATATGATGCATAGTGAATTGGAAGACTATGTGGATGACATAGTAGTGAAATCAAGAAAGAAAAAAGAACACTTCCAAGTATTGAGGAAGGTATTTGAGAGGTGCAGAGCTTTCAAACTAAGAATGAACCCTCTCAAATGTGTGTCTGGGGTATCCTCTGGGAAGTTCCTGGGCTTCTTAGTTCACAGCAGAGGAATAGATGTGGACCCAGCAAAAGCCACCGCCATTGCAACCATGAGACCTTCGAACACAATAAAGGAGTTAAAAAGCTTCTTAAGGAAAGTCTCGTATATTTGGAGATTTATCCCTTGGTTGGCATCGATCACTTCTGCTTTCACCAAGCTGCTTAGGAAAGGGCAGAACTTTGAGTGGGGGGAAGCGCAGCAGACAGCCTTCAAAAGGCTACAACAGATCATGATGAACCTCCCCACAGTGCAGGCCTCGATTCACAAAAAGCCGTTGTTACTCTACTTGGCCACCAATTTGTATGCCATAGGTGCATTAATCTCCCAAGAAGATGGGGGTAGCACTGAGCAACCAATGTACTACATCAGTCGTGCCTTGAAAGATGCAGAGACTCGTTACCCAAGAGCAGAGAGGGCGTGCTTAGCTATTGTATATGCTTCGTAGAGACTGCGTCATTACTTTTTGGCTTACGAGGTATGACTGATGACCAAATCCCATGCCATCAAAGCTTTGCTGCAGCAACCGATCCTCTCTGGCAGGATATCCCAATGGTTACTACAATTATCACAATATGATTTGAGACTGGGGACATCCAAGGCAGTGAAAAGCCAAGCTATAGTAGACTTATTGGCACAATTCCCAAGAGAGGAAGAATTCCCGTTGGATGATGAAGTTCCAGGAGAAGTGGCCATGGCAGAAGAGGCCATGGAGCAGTAGGTAATGAAGTTTGATGGGTCTTCTATCACCCACTCTGGAGGAGTGGGAGTAGTTCTGTACCATGAAGAAGACGAAGCGATAGCAATGTCGTTCAAGCTAGAATTCCCCTATTCAAACAATACCGCAGAATACGAAGCCTATCTAATCGGGCTGGCCACAGCTCTTGAAATGGGAGTTAGACACTTAAGGGTATTAGGCAATTCGAATTTGGTGGTCTGCCAGGCTTACGGGAGCTTCTCCTTGAAAGAACCCAGCCTAGACCTATACAAAGCAATGGCCCAGAAGATGGATGAAAAGTTTTCGACTTTCAAAATAGAGCATGCTCTAAGAAATGAAAACCGATTTGTGGACGCATTGGCCGCGCTGGGCTCCCAAATAACATTTAAAGGTGATAGCACCAGAATAGAGGTCAGCAAGAGAAAAGAATCGATAGTTGAGACGTTAAAGGAAAAATTTCAGGAGGAAGAATGCGACGGGGAGTGGCGGATTCCCATAAGGGAAGCCTTGATGAAGGAAGGAGACACTGCAAGATTGAAAGTGGGTATTACTGTTTAAGCCTTGTGATAAGGGAGGCGCACTCAAGTGGGTATTACCGTTTAACTCAAATGAACGGCAGAGACTTAATGGATCCCATCAACGGGAAATGGCTGAAGCGTTATTATGCCTAAGGAGAAAACTCATGTGATTGCCCTTTTTATTTCATTTTGATGAAAGACCCTTATGTTTCCTTTTATCTTTTCTATCTTTCAAGTGATTACATCACAAGACAGAATTTCTTTTTGTAATTCACTTTAATGAGGATGTAATGAAAAACATGAAGTATTATCATGATATGTCATAGCAAAAGCCAAAAACAATAGCAAAGTGTAGTATTATGAGTTACAAACCCAATTGTGGCAAACCAGCCAAATAGATACTATAGGAAATATAATGTACTAGACGGAGTAATAAGGAAAAAAAACAACGAAACAAAGAAGGAACAATAGCATCAATGGAGTCCTGAAATGAGTGGCTGATCCCCAAAATGACCGGACTCGCCGATGCTGGAAATAAAATGCTCACGACGGCCCTCCAAATCTGCCACTTCCTTTCTCAGAACCTCAAGGCGTGAGTCAATAGCATCAACAGTAGGTTGGACTCTCCTAATGAATATAGCCCGGGCAATCTCTTGAAGGTGGTCCAAGATAAACTTCACGGCAAAACCAACACTAATAAGCTCCTGTACTACAGCCCTCCACTACAGGATCCTCTCAGTGGAGACGGTATAAACAAAGTTGTGTTTAATATCATTCAGCACACTCCCAAACATCCTCAAGAAATGCTCTCTAGCGGACCGACCAAGTCAGAATCCCTGCATGAAGTCCCCACAGTTGTTATAGATCATCACCAAATGAGAAGCGGAGTCCTCGGGTATTCTGAAGCTATGGAAATCTATGTAAGGAGGCCTGGAGCCCCATAAATCCGCAGGTCCAAGATCATTGACTTCAGACTAGTCGAAGCATGCAAAAAAGGCTGCAGCCTCACCCACGGGGTCAGGAATAGTGGTGGAACTGCTGCCCACTTCGAACTAGGGAGGGGCCATAGGAAGTAAACTTACCAAGGAAAATACAAGGCATGAGGCGAGAAACCAAAAGAGGAAAGAGGCAAGCCCACGGGGAAGAAGAAATGGACAAGGAGAAAGAGAGCTTACCAGGACCAGTGATAATGGGAGCTGTGGAAAAAACAGAGACAGGCACATAAGGAATAGTAGAAACTGACGTGGTAAATATGGCAGAGGCTGGTACAGAGAATACAACAGGAATGGGCGCTGTGGATACGGTAGGAATAGTTGCTGCCGGCGCCCCTACGCTTGCTGCAATGCCTAGCCCCTCAAAGGTCTCTGTACATAGAGAAAGTAGATAGATAAATAAAAAGGGAAAAGTGAACTCAGCAAGTAAAAGGGGAAAAGTGAACTTAGCAAAAAAAAAGGAGAGGAGGCATACCCATGAATCTAGCCTCGGGTGGAGCGCCCCCTTCTTCCTTAGACTCAGAAATCCTCCTCGCCATGATGGGTTCATCGTCGGGGTCCTCAAGAGTGTCCTCAGACTCCTCGGAGGATAAATCAGCATTGGGCCCGCGGGTGGCGGAACTAGGAATGGAGGAAGGAGTAACTACCAAGGAAGAACCGTCCTTTACGGCCTGAGATAGAGCTGCAAAGGGGTCACTGGTGGAAATGATAAGGGGCATGACAGGTGAAACAGTCTCGATTTAAGTGGGGCAGGAGGAGCAACTTCCTTTGGAGGAGTAGGCATTTCGACCAAGATAGGAGTGGTCTTGCTAACCCCCTCAGTATGAGTACCCTATTCTTTGGGTACCGATCCAGTGGGAGGGCTAGGAGCCTCGGCAGGAACTCCATATGCAGCAGCAAAAGTAATAGGCGTCTGAAATGCTTCACCAGGCCCATCAGAGGAACCTTTTACGGGTGTACCCATGGAAGCAGAGAGCTCCTCGGCTGTAGGATGATAAATGGAAAGGGGCTCGAGCTGATCCTGGAAGGCAAAAGAAAGATATATATATATATATATACATGTGTGGTAAAGAATAAAGGAATCCATAGTTGATCAAAATAGGCGAAGACACCTGGCAGGCGAAATATGTGTAAAAAAAAAAAAAAAAAGAGAAAGAGGAAAGAAGGAGGGAAAGGAGATGTACCTCAAATTCAGGCTCATCAAGCTTAATGGGATGGGTGGTCGACACATCCTCCTTATGCTTAGACTGCAAAGAAAAAGGGGAACAAGAGACAATGTTGAAGAAAGAAGTCAGTAGGCATGACATGAGTTAGCCATAAGAAAATTAAAGTCAAAACACAGAAGACAAGGAAAATTTTTCTAACATGACGTATCCTTCGCTCAGCGGCAGACGCAGGATGAGAAGTCGTCTTTCTTTTACTACCCCTTGTCCTGCTGGAAAGGGGAGCATTTGTGGTTAGCTGTGGAGCAGTAGGCTTAGGCTTGCTTGCCGACTTGAGCTTGGCAGGACCTTTCTTGACCGGCGCAGGAATATTGGTTACCTTAACTTTTTTCTCCCAACCAGGAGGAAAATCACCCGCGAGCCAGCACCATCCTTTCTTCTCCTCATCCCACTCGAAAATGGCAGAACGGCTCTGCTTCCTAGCATAGGCTAAAACGGACTAGGAAGGTAGGAGCAACCGAGGGTTAGGTGAAATAAGCATGCCAAGCCCATCAGGAGGGATAAGGGAGAAACCACGATTACCTACCAACTCTTGTCCAAACGAGGTCATCACAGCCTGCTAATAGCCATGCATGGCAGGAGTGCAAAGACCATCCCTCAAGGAGCCAGGAACTGTAATTGCACTGAAACGTTGTCTCCAATATTCGAAGGCAGTATGTCGCAGGAAAGGCTGAACTGAAGTAGGAGATTCCATGAGAAAGGAAAGATCATTAGGAATGTCCTGATCTTGCCCAAATTGCCTTCTTACCCGATTGGCGGGGTAGTACACAAACCTGATACCTTCATCAGCCAAATAAGGCAACCATCCAACATTGGTGGCCGCCAAGTAGGTAATTCCCATCTCATCGAAACTAGCCAAAGGAGTGGTGGTCCCAATGGTATCAGTAAACGAACCCATAGCAGAATCAATGCACGTATAACCCTTACCTAAATTTCTATAAGCTCTCCAAGTAAAATTAGTACCTCTATCAAAAGACTTAACAGCTGAATGACCAATGGGCTTTAAACCGGACCAACGAAAAGCTAGAGGGAAATCAGATTCAAACCTGCCGCAGAAGTCAGTGATCACTCGTGGACATGAATGGTTCTTCTCCTTCGCGAAACAAACAGGCCTACATTTCGCCAAGTATTGAGCACTGTGCTCAAACAACAATTGTTGCAGGATGGTGCTGTGAACAGAGGAAGTGATTATGTGGCAGGAGCTCGCCTGGCTCTCGTCACTTCGCAGAATATCCAATTGAACATACAAATGCCCCAGAAACATGGGGGCCAGCGGCAGGCTCACCTCGGCAGATATTTTGATAGCCAAACGAAAGTACAAAGGCTTGATGGCATAGTGGGGGTGGGAGCCAAAGACAAACTTGCAAAGCCAAAATGCAACAAAAGTCGCGCGGTGGGCGGCAGCAGAGAATTTAAAGGAAGAACTAACCCAATACGATAACTTAGCATTTCCGGCCATCCTTTTTCTCAACTCAGCCTCGATGGCTTCTTCCTCCGGAGAAAGCTCTATGGTGCCAGGATCCACATTGCCAAGGATTGGCAAGAGTAGTTGATTGGCCACATCTTCAAGGGTCACTGTTAGTTCGCCATAGGAGAAGAAGAATGTGTGGGTGGTGGCGCACCATCGGTGGACCAAGTGACGGAGGTTGTAGAGGTTGCGAAAATTGGAATGGCTTCGGGATAAGACAATTGCCTTCAAAACACCGGCCCGTTGTAGCAAACCCATAAAGGCCATATCGGACAATTCCCTATCAACCCACTCCTTCCAACCCAAGGCGGTGCTCGAGCCAAACTTGAAATGAATCGGCATCCGATCGGAGAAAGAGGAAGACACCGGAGCCCAAGAAATATCAGGGTTTTGCCGGCACAGAGCAAGCCATACACGGCTTGGCGGTGGCAGCACGTAATCACCAGGAACTACGAGGAAATGAGGATGGGCATTATACTAAGGGTCAATTATAGGGGTGCACTCACTGTTTGGATTGCGTGGCGCCTTTTCCTCATTGAAATGGTCCAATTCGGAGTACATGGCCTCCTCGCCCATCTCTTGTTCGGCAGGAAAATCGGACACGGTCTCTTTCCCTTTACGGCGGGAAGAACCTTGGCTTTTCATTGGCGCCATTGTGTGAAGGTTCAATCGGAGTAAAATGGGTATAGGTATTCAAAGAGAAGAAGTCGGTGAAGGGAGAGAGACGGATACAATGTTTTGGAAAAGAAGGAATTTGTGTTAGGATTTCAAAGGGGCTCTCTTCTTAAATACTTGAGTCATTAATACCGGCTTAAAGGGAGGCAATTGGTTAGCCATCAAAAGAAGAATGAAATTAATGAAGTGGTGGTTATGTCTTAAGATAATCGCTATTCTGGGAAATTCGAAGAGTCACCACTGTTCACGGCAGGAAAAGAAATATATATATATGAGAAAGGGTCCACAGTTTCGAAAAAAGACCGCGAAGGAAAAGAAAGAGGGGAAACAGAAAGGACAGGAAGGTCTTTTCATTCACATCTGGACCGCAGGAACGCTTCATATGTTGAGGGGGCTAAATGTTGAGGGTCATTTTTGGAATCTGAATAGAAAGACGGAAGCCCAACCTAGCAATGTCGACAGCAGAGGAATAGCAAGCATAGAATAAAACTATTAAGCCCAAGCGGCAGGAATAATGGATCACAGGCCCATAATATAAACAATTGGGTCTTGAGGAAGCAAATAGGCCTAAAAGGCCTGGAAATAGAGAAATGGCACCCATGGGCACATATGGTATGAAAAAGAGAGGCCCAAGGGATAATGGTAAGCCCATGAACGCTAAGGATGAGAATGAAGAAATTAGGCCGGGGAAGCCCAATTAAGTTAGTAAAACCCTATGGGATTGCAGAGTTAGTAAATGAGTTGAGGAAGTCCAGAGGAAGTAAATGGGTCGGAGAGGCCCAAGGGAAAAGAAAAGGACACTGGAGCCCATAAGCAAGAACACTAGTGGCCATGTTGAGCCACTGGGAGAAAGAATGGAACGATAGGCCTGAAAAGAGGCCCAGCAGGAACAAATCGCCGCAGTAGGAAATATCAAGTATTGTGGTAGGAGGCCGAGGTAATTAAAGAATTGGGTTGAAAAGAATGCAAAGTCCAGTACTAAGTAAAGCCCAGACCTTAAGGGAGCGAGAAATCAAAGTAGCAGCTCATGAAAAGCCAGAAACGGATGGCAGGCAATACAGGCAAAGTCTCCAGTTTACGGCAGATGCATGAACAGCAGGCAGATTTCAGATATATCCAGATAGAAGGCACGCGCAAAGCCCAGACATCACCAGCCTGTACCCAGCCAATATGGGGCATGGTGAGGTCATGGGTCAAAGGTAAGAGGGCGTGGTTTGGCGATTGAGAGAGGGGAAGACTTGTTTTGGGGTTCCTACTCAAGCTCTTTTGGGGGATATGTCATGCTGGGATGACATACCTCCCAAAAGAGGCAAGACTGAGTTGGAACCACTAGGTGCATGCCATGAGGGATAGAGAGAGAAAGACATCACTGCGGTAGGGAGAGGTGCCACGGCAGACTAACAGACAAAATAGCTGTCTTTGTCTGTAAAAGGGAGTGACTCGCAGACAGAACAGTGATGGTCGGCAAGTACACCCAGACCAGACAAAGGTGGTTAAGGGGTAGAACAGTAAAATCCATTCACGATAGGCATTATAAAAAGAGGAGAGGAACAACTCTAGGGGAGACATAGAAAAACGGAGAACACAATACTAAAAATTACAATTGTAGAAATCACTAAGAAAAGAATAAAGGAGAAAAACAAAAGGGAACTCGGGGAAAAGAAAGAAAGAAAGAAAAGAGAAGAAAGAGTAAGATAAAAAGAAAGAGACGAGAGTTAATGCCATGCACCGATAGGTCCCTTTCCTTCTCTCTCTCTCAAATCCCTACTCTCTTCCGTAAATAATCGTCCTGGGCATTGTCCATCTAGGTCCGCCTTCCTTAAATCCATTAATTTCCATAAGCAGGATTTCTTTTTCCTCGAAGGTTAATTGTGTTGAGAGGAGGCGTTCTTCCTCTTTGGCCTTGCTCCAGCGGACCGGACTGAACTTAATTTCTTTATATTTTGATTAGCTTATATTTTGACTAGCCTCTTTTACCATTTACCCCTCTTAATTCACTTGTGAAAGTTGTCAATATTACTGCGATTATGGGTTATTTGGTCATTCCCTATTAAAGAGCTATCTGGTCATTCCAGAATACATGGCTCTGTTCTATTTATTATATCTGTCTGCTGTAAGTTTTTTCTGAAACAGCTCTGCCTGTCGTAAGCACTCTCCTGGCAGATGAAGCATAATTTGCGCACAAGCCGGCCAAATTGAATTCCAATTGGATCGGTCTCGACTCCCACAACCCAGAACACTTGGGCCTACTATCACAAAGGGGCAGCCTAGCCCAACACAACAAAAAAAAGGCCCCCACAATCGGACCACCAAATTAAAAGATGTCAATGAAATAAGTTTTAATGGGTTAAGTGCACTTGCATGAATCAAATTTTGACCATAGGTAATTATGATTGACTTATTTTTAGTCTAATTTAAATTAAATGATGTGTCATAATCCTTTTGGTTGAGGGTAGGATTTATGGTGAAATTGCATGCACCAAATTTAATCCTGGTCAAAGTATTTATTGATTTCCAATAGAATAGAAAAATATTGATTAATTATATAAATAAATAAATAATTAGACATTTTTTTTTGGAATTAATTAGCTGACCTTAAGGGCCAAAGAAAAAGGAATTCAAAATTCGAAAGAAATTAGGTTTCAATTGAAAACAAAAATAGACAGAACAAAATAGGAAAAGATCCAAAGGTTCTGAGATCAAGTTGGCACTCGGTCAGAACCTCCAGATTTTCTTCCCTTTTTTATTTGACTTGCTCCCCACAAGTTGATCTTAATTCATACATTTTTTTACTCAAAAAGCCTAATTCTTACAAAAACTTAATTAGTAATATTGTATCTCAAAAACAAAACAAATGATTTTAAAGGAAAAATTATAATATAAAAAGTTAAATATAGAATATTTAATTAGTTAATTATTAAAGAAAACTCCACTTATATTTATTGTTCTAAGCCCCCAAAATGTATTGAGTCACCTTTTATCACTTAAACCCACACACACACACACATATATATATATATATATATTAGAGACTTTACTAGTTAAGCTAACTGGAACCCACATATATCTTAAGTTAATTTAATGGAACCAAGTTAGGAAAACACTATTGGGGAAAAAAATTTGGAAAAAAATTGAAGTCTAAAAACCACATAACGGTTTTTTTTAAAAGGAAAAAACCACATAACAGTTAACAGTTAACATTACACTTACATACTTTGGTATATGATTAACTTTTTGGTCCAACATAAAAAAAAAAAAAAAAAAAAAAAAAAAAAAAAAAAAAAAAAAAAAAAAAAAAAAAAAAAAAAACTAAAAAAAAAAAAATTCCAATCAATGAGAAAATATTTCGTGCACAATTGTCTTGGGGACCAAGTTCACAAAGACAAATCTTCCATCTTATTTTTGTGTTATATTTTACTGCGCCAATTATATACAATTTGTCATATATTTGTCTTCCATCTTATTTTTTGTGTTATACTTTATTGCACCTATTATATACAATTTGTAATATATTATTTTTTACTTTGCTTATTAAAAAAAATCATATTTTTAAAATAGAAAATAAATAAATAAATCAGTTAAATGACATACTATAATTGATAGAATATAAAGTTGAATACAAAAAATAAAACCAAAGAAATTAAAAGAGTACTGCCAACTATCATGGAGACTTGGTATTAAAAACAGGGAAAAGTTTTATTCTCATTAAATATCTCTAATTACTTTTCATTTCTAACTAGATGTGAAATATGTGAATTTTTTTTTTTTTTTTTTGGACTGAATTATATGACATTTATTAATTGGCAAAAACACCATTTTGATCCCTACATTTTTGGGTTACCGTCAATTTGGTTTTTACATTAATGAAAGTATATATTATACTCTTTTAAGAGTTGTATCCAAAGAATGATAGTTCCCCAAAACATAAAGTATCGATCAAAGAAAAAACATTGATGAAAAAAAGATGACGCTTACAAATCATTCAACATTGATGAAAAAAAAAAACAAATATGAGACTTTAATGGTAACATTTTTTGTTTGATTTGACGGAAAATTGCATGACCATCCCCCTTCACCTCCCCTTGCGCACGTATCTAACCTAATATCTGAGTCAATTTATATTAGTCTATTAATCACCACAATTAAAAAAAAATAAAATAGTCACTTTCGTTTTTAATGAGGGATTAAATATTTTCACTAACTCCTCATCTTCTATATTAACTCTCACATCGTTTCTTAAAAAAAAAAACTCCCACATCTTTACATTTATGTTGCAATATAAATCAATTTTAATTATATAGGATCCGTTTGGATACTGCTTATTTTGCTAAAAACTGAAAACTGAAAATACTGTAGCAAAATAATTTTTAAATATGTAAATAGTGCCGTAGGACCCATTTTTAATAAAAAAGTTGATAAAAAAGAGGTTTGTGGGTCTTATAAACAGTGCACGAGACGCTGGTGTTATAAGCTATATCCAAACACTGCTATAATATTAAAATGCTCCAACACCTCTTAATATAGTCATGTGATAATCTTGTGATTTTTCTGTCCAAAAAGACTAGCGAAAATTAGTGTCGGGATCAATTTGCCGAATGTGAAAAACTCAAGGAGTTACAAGGGATAATTAAAACTTCAGGGAATGTTTATACAACTAACCCAAACCCAACAGTGTATAAACATCACTGTGTGTGACCAATTACCTAGTAAGTCGAAAGCTGAAAGCGCATATGAATAAAGAGGGCATTGGCAGACAATTAGTACGGTTTTGAACAATTTAGAACACCGACATCTGTTAAAATCTCTTGCCATGCTTGTTTTATGACTTTTGGGATATTCTATGTTTCATTGTTAAAACCTACCATTTGAATTGGTCTCTAATTCTTTATGGTTTGTGACAGCCTATAAAATTCACTATGGGATAGAATTCTTAGTCTTAAAACTAAATTGGAGCAAATTCTCTTAGTCCTGTTTGATTACTAGTTCAATTTTTTTAGTACATCATATTTTGTTAACCTTTTATGAGATAATACTGCTTAGATTAATTGGAGTTCATTTGTGATGTTTATTACTAATTAGTTACTTTAACTTTCACTATTTTATTGTTCTATCATCAGGGAGAGAAAGATTAGATTTTCGATAGGCAAAATGAGTGGAAGTGGAGAGAAAGGGTCAGCAACTATGAAAACCGCTGGAAATTTTCTCAAATCAATTCATGGAAGACCTGTTTATTGTTAAAATGAATTCTGGAGTAGATTATCGAGGTCAGTCTCCCTATTTCTTATTTGTGTAGTATCGTTTCTAGTCTCTGTTTTTGTATGTGTGTACAAGCATGCATGCAAGAGAGAGAGAGAGGGGGAGAGGTGACAAGTGAGTGATTCAAGAAAACATATTCTGCTGCCTATAGCGGCTAGTTCTTGAAGGAAGTATAATTTTCCTCGTCGCAAACATTCTTCCCATTGTGGAATTCCAAAAAACTCCAATTCTACAGAAAACCTCCTTTTTATTTTTTATTTTTATCATTTTTAAATACGGACTAGCCAGTTAATATTGTATATGGTGGTCGTAAGTAGTTGAATTTTATTAAGGGATATACTAACGGATGCCCTTAGAACAATGATTTATAATTCATTTAAAGAAAGTTTTTATGAGAAAAGAAAAAAAAAAGTAATTAATATTTTGACAGTTTTTTTCATTTTCTATAAAAGTTATATAAAAAATTTTCTAAAATAAATTATTAACCATTGCCTAAAGGCACTCATTAACATGACTTTTTTATTAATTTATTTGTATCTAGCCCCACTTTTACTTCTCCCAAAAAAAAAAAAAAAATTTGTTTGACAATAGAATATAATGAGTCAAATCAGACCACTAATGATGGTTGGTGTGCCCTACATTGTTTAGTTCTGCATTTGCTATGAAAATTAAACATGCACTCATAGTCATAGGCTATTAGAGTATCCACATTATAATGCCTTTTAATGTTATGTGCAGGTATTCTTGCATGTATAGATGGGTAAATGAATATAGCAATATTGGAGCAAAAAGAAGAATACGTAAATGGGCAGTTGAAAAATAAGTATGGCAATGTCTTCATTCGAGGAAACAATGGAACCTTAAAGGATGACTTGTTATTTTACTGTTATTATTCAAATTTTTTTTTTTTTTTTTTTTTTTGCACCATATCAATGATTGGGTAATCTCTTACATGTAGTTCTCTACATTAGTACACCAAAGAAGACATTGGCAGATGGGGCTTAGTTTTGATGTTTATCAAGTCATGTAGATTATTAGCTGTTATGAATTTTATGTTTGTATTGTAATGTAAAGATAATTTGGATTTAATGAGGATTAGAAAGAGCTACTCCAACTTGGAAAAATAAAACTTTTGTTATCTAGTTTGTGATAAAATGAGCTATTATATGTTTGATTTGAAGAGTGAAGAATGGTTGTCACTACCTTAAGAATATAATTGATAATCATGATACCATAGCCCTGCTCAACAAATTTAAACATTGAAAGCTGCACAACCCATGCCAAGTCACTAATAACCCTAACCCGAACCCGAGATTTTGAGAGGGCTTGGATCTTAGATTACATTTCATCCTCTATTTTTCTGTTGAATAGAATGGCCTATACTTTAGTTTAGTGGGTTGGTTTTGTAAAGTTTAGGTAGCAAATTGTTACCGAATCTTATTTGGTCATAATAGAAATTACTTTTTTTTAACCAATTATAAATTGCTTATCACCTACCTTTTGTTATGAATATATTATAAAAATGTTATGACCGTAGTTTTATTGAAGGAAGAAGAAAAAATAAAAAAAACATGACACATCCAGTCTAAAATCCATCTTCTTCAGTGTAGGGGCCTTTTTTGTGTTTTGGGTTGGGTTGGGCTGGGCTGCCTCCCGCGGTGATGGGTCCGAGTATTTTTGAGTAGGAGAGTCGACACCAGCCCAACTGTAACTCACTTTGGATCGGCTTGTGCGTAAACTAAGTCTTGTCTACTAGGAATGTTCTTACGGCAAGCAGAGCTGTTACAAATAGCTTACGGCAGGTAGATATAATAACAACAAAGAAAACAGAGTACAGTGACCTTTTCTTAATGGAAAAATGATCGAGTGATCTCTATTTCTATGACAATCACAATAATAACAATGGTAATGATAATAACGGCTTTTACAAAAAGGAGTAATTGATTAAGCGATAATAGAAGTTAATCGAAAATAAATATCAAGTCAAGTTTGGGTCTACAGTGGCAAAAAAAAACCTAAGAGGAAAAACGCTTCCTTTCAATGAAACTAATCTCCCAGGAAAATGTCCTGCCGTGGGGATTAATGACTTTGAGGAAATCGGACCTAAATGATTAATGCCCAAAAGAATTCCTATTGTTTAATCGTCTCCCAAAGAGTGGGATTTTGAGGGGGAGAGAAGGGAACCGATCCACTGGTGCATGCCCATTACACTCTTTCTCCTTATTTCCTGTTTGCTTTCTTATCTTTTCTTCTTTCTCTTTTTTTTCTTTTGTTTTTCCTTTTACTTCCTAGTACTTTTCTCTTTTCTTCCTCTTGCACAAGGCAAAGCAAGGGTCCTTTTATAGGGCCTATCGTGACTGAACTTTACCACTTTACCCTTTAACCGCTTTTGCCTGGTCTGGGCGTACTTGCTGACCACCCAAGAGTTCATCTATGTACCACTTACCCTCTCCAGACAAAGGCAGGTTTGTGTTGTTTGTTAGTTAGCCGTGGCACTTTCTCCTGCCATAGCGTGAATGCTTTCTCTCTCCATGGCATGCACCCAATGTTTCCCCCCTCAACCTTGCCTCTTTTGGGCGGTCTGTCATCCCAGCAGGACGTACCTCCCAAAAGGGCTTGGATAAGAACTGCAAAATAGATCTTTTCCCCTCTCCCCACCACCAAACCACGCCCCCCCTTACCTTTTACCTCTGAGCCATGGCCCCACCACGTCCCATATTGGCTGGGTACAGGTTGGTGGCGTCTGGGCCTTGCGCGTGTTTTCTTGTTATGTACATTCAAAATCTGCCTACGGCTCATGCGTTTGCCACAATCTGGAGCTTTGTTTGCACAGTCTGCCGCGCTTCTTTGTTCTTTTACGTGGGCCGTTTGCATAATTCACTGTTTCCCTTTAGGGTTGGGCTTTTTTTAATATTGGGTTTTACATTTCTCTTGGCCCATTTCTTAGTTGCCCTCATGTCTTGCCACATTATTTGGCATTTCCTGCCGTGGTGATTTGCTCCTGCTGGGCCTTTTTTCGGGCCTGCCATTTCATTCCTTTCCCTAGTGGCTTAATATGGCCACTGGTGTTCTTACTTATGGGCTCTAGTGTCTCTTTCTTTTTCCTTTAGGCCTGGCGACCCATTTACTTCTTTTGGACTTCCTCGGCCCATTTACTAACTCTGCATTCCCATGGGCTTTTACCAACTTGATTGAGCTTCCCTGGCCCAATCGCCTTATTCCCATCCTTGGGGTTCATGGGCTTGCCATCAACCCCTACTTTCTTTGTTTACATTGCCTTGGGCCTGCCGCGGCCCATTCTCACTTTTCCATACCATATACTGCCCATGGGTGCCATTTCTCTCTTTCCGGGCCCTTTAGGCCCATTTGCTTCATCAAGACTCATTTATTCATGTTATGGGCTTGTGATCCATTATTCCTGCCGCTTGGGCTTAATAGTTTTATTTTATACTTGCCACTTCTATTTGTTGCCTGCTTTGCTGAGTTGGGCCTGTTTTACAAAAATGACCCTCAACATTCGGCAAGTGGAAATAATTTGTAATTTTTTGGTAATCCTACTACTTCTAAATGGGTTGTGTTAACAGGCACCGCAAAGTGCCCGTTAAGCACAAAATTTTTTACTTTTTCCTGACATAATTTTTATCTTTTTTTCTAATTTATATCAATTTTTCAGTTTTGTAATACTATTTGAGATTTTTTTTTTTTTACTTTTTCTGACAAATTTTTTGTCTTTTCTAAACTTAACTAGCACCAAGCGGTGCTGGTTAACATTCTCCCTTCTAAATTTCTAATAATGAAGACTTTCCACGAATGGTGGCTCTCCTAATTGAGAAAAAGAAAGAAATCCATCTCCATTATGCAAGCATAGGTCCTACTTGTTTTAACTTTTAATAATTTTAAAGAAAAAACTGCAGACCCATGCCCCCGAGACCTCATCTCTAGACATGGCAAAACAGGTCATAATTTTCTGACCCGACTCGTTTGACTTGTAATTCGTTTGACCCATAACCTGTTTGACCCGTTTAAAAATGACATGTTTTGACCCGTGACCCGTTTTGACCCGCAACCCGATTGACCAGACCTGAACCTGACCCAACCCGCCCGTTTTGCCATGTCTACTAACGTTGAGTCAATTGAGATTGAGGTGTAATTCTTATAAGATATTTACTTATTCTTATTCACTTAATAAGTTATGTACTCCATTATAGTTTGTCATTCTTTACTTACCACCTTCATTTTCTCATTTTACTTTAAACAGATCGAAGATTATACCAAGATTAGCTTCTAGAAAGCTGGAACAAGAGTTGCACCAACTTTAGGTATCAAGTGTTTAGTGGTAATTGGTAAGTGGTAACTGGTAAGTGGTAACAGTATCACCAATGAGAATTTAATCACAGTTAAGGAACTCAAAAACAATTGACAAATTACATCTATTTCAACAACAACAACAACAACAACAACAACAACAACAAAAACTTGTTTGAAAAATACGGGTCAACTTGAACCATCCCGCGACCCGACTTGACCCACGACCCGTTTGACCCACAACCCATTTGACCCATTTAAAAATGACCCGTTTTGACCCGTGACCCGTTTTGACCTGCAACCCGATTGACTCGACTCGACTCGAACCCGACCCAACCCGCCCGTTTTGCCACGTCTACCCATCTCGTCGACCCACAGACCCATCTCCCCAAACTCATCTCGCTGACCCACAGACCCATCCCTTTGAGACCCCATCTCGCCGAGACCCCATCTCCCCAAGCCCCATTGTCGATTTGTTACCCAAGCCCCATCGTCGCTGAGTTTATGCTGGATTTGTGTTTGTGTTTGTGTTGGGTTTCCACCGAGTTTGTGCTGGGTTTATTTTTGTGTTTGTGTGCTGAGTTTGTGCTAGGTTTGTGCTGATTTGGGGTTGCTAGGTGCTGAGTTTCACACTGGTGGTGGAGGTGGTGCCTAAAAATAGTGATGAAGACAGTGAAGAACAAGGAAAAAATAATAAATAAATAAATTGTTTAATGTAATAGATATATTATTTTATTATGTTGTTTATATTGTTTTATTGTGCTGAAAGCTAAAATAAAACCACTGATGTTGGATATTTTGTAAAGTGAGAATGTAAAATAGATAAATAACTTTTTGTGGTGCTAAATAGCTAAAAAAATAACTCCAATGCTCTTGAGAGAGGGAAAAGAGAAGGAAAAGACTTGGAACAGCGCCCCTACTGGAAACCTCCCTTTTCACATGAACAATTCGAAGGAAAAATATGAGTCCATATATGTTTGTTTTTATAGATATGAAAGATTTGAACATGCTTCGTGATGATAGCTTTTCAAAAAAAAAAAAGAAGCTATTGCGTGTATGCGCACAATCAAAACAATTCATTTTTCACAACAAAGAAAAAAAAGGTAAGAAAGTAAGAAGTCTTTGACTGAAATAATTTTCTACCAGGAAGTAACTTTCTACGAAACAAAGTAACAAGCCGAACCTAATTTCAAAGAATATCCATTTATACATCTTAAAAAATCTGTGACTTTCTTTTTTTTGAACGAAGACGATAGATACATATGATTTATTTAATTGGGTTTCTCAAAGCATAAGGTGCAAAAATGTTTCAACCAGATTCCTTTTGTCATATAGTTTCTAAATTCTAATAGAGAGCAAGTGTTCTTTTCAAAAATATGCTTTGAAGCCACATGACATAGTAAAGAACCCATATATGCTGCCGCTTGTAGATTAATTTATGAGCTGAGGTACTGTAAGGCTACCCGTGGTGTTCATATCACAATTCTTTAAAATCATTTTATGCTGCCACTTGCAGATTAATTTATGCTGCCACTTGTACGTAAAAGTCACTAATGAACCTAATCATGTGTGGATAGTAAGTTGATGTTTTGGTTCTTCCTGCGTTTATATTTATGCATGTCATCATCATCCATGTATATTTATGCATCAAGGCGGAGGCTAGGCTTATATGGTGGCGATAAGATTGAATTGTATGAATTCATTTGTATCTAACCCCACTTTTACTTCTAAAAAAAAAATTGTCTAACAATAGAATATACCACTAATGGGTCAAATCAGACCTCTAGTGATGGTTGGTGTGCTCTACTTTGTTCAGCTCCGCATTTGCTATGAAAACATGCACTCATATGCTATTATAATACCTTTTAATGTTCATGTGCAGGTATTCTTGCATGTCTAGATGGGTATAAGTACGGCGATGCCTTCATTCGCAGAAACAATGGAACTTTAAAGGATGACTTGTTAATTGTTATTTAACTATGATTATTCAAATTTCTTTTTATGCCCCATATCAATGTTTGGGTTATCTCTTTCATGCAGTTCTCTACATTAGTACATCAAAGGGTACATTGGCAGATGGGGCTTAGTTTTGATGTTTATCAAGTCATGTAGATAATTAGCAATCATGAATTTTATGTTTGTATTGTAATGTAAAGATAATTTGGATTTAATGAGGATTAGAAAGAGCTCCTCCAACTTGGAAAAATGAAACTTTTGTTATCTAGTTTGTGATGGAATGAGCTGTTATATGTTTGATTTGAAGAGTGAAGAATAGTTGTCACTGCCTTAAGAATATAATCGATAATCATGATCATGATACCTTAGCCCTACTCAACAGATTTAGACATTGAAGGCTGCACAACCCATGCCAAGTCACCAATAACCTGAACCTGAGGTTTTGAGAGGGCTTGGATCTTAGATGATATTTCTTCCTTTATTTTTCTGTTGAATAGAATGGCTTATACTTTAGTCTAGTGGTCTGGTTTTGTAATTGGGTAGGTCCTGTTCTCATTTCTATGTATCTTTCTATAAGTATTATTTAGAAAAAAGAAAAAAAAAAAAAAAAAAAAAAGAATAGTGCTACATGTAAAATAATTTCTCAACAAAATATAGGTAGTAAATTGTTATTGGATCTTATTTGGGCCATTACTGACATTACTTGAAAAAAAAACCAATTATGAATAGCTTGTCACTTAGGTTATGAATTTATTATAAAAATATTGTGACTGTAGTTTTGTTGAAGGAAGAAGAAAAAAACATGACACGTTCAGTCCAAAATCCATCTTCTTTGGCAAGTGTAGGTGATCTGTAATTTTTTGGTGGTCCTACTACTTCCATATTTCTAATAATGGAGTCTTTCTTGTACAAACCCATCTCCATTATGCAAGCACAGGTCCTACTTGTTCTAACTTTTAATAATTTTTAAGAAAAAACAGCAGCATTAAGAGAGTGAAAAGAGAAGGAAAAGACATGGAACGGCCCTAATGGAAACGTTCCTTTTCACATGAACAATTCAAAGGAAAAAATATTAGTTCATATATGTTTGTTTTTATAGAGATGAAAGATTTGAACATGCTTCTTCGTGGTGATAGTTTTTTAAAAAAGAAAAAAGCTATTGCGTGTATGCACAGAATCAAAACAATTCATTTTTCACAACAAAGAAAAAAAAAGGTGAGAAAGTAAGAAGTCTTTGACTGAAATAATTTTCTACTAGGAAGTAAATTTCTACGAAACAAAGCAACAAACCGAACCTAATTTCAAAGAATATCCATTTATACATCTTAAAAAATCTATGATTTTCTTTTTTTTTGAATGAAGACGATAGAGACATATGATTTATTTAATTGGGTTTCTCAAAGCATAAGGTGCAAAAATGTTTCAACCAGATTCCTTTTGTCGTATAGTTTCTAAATTCTAATAGAGAGCAAGTATTCTTTTCAAAAATATGCTTTGAAGCCACATGACATAATAAAGAACAAATTTATGCTGCCACCTGCAGATTAATTTATAAGCTGAGGTACTGTAAGGCAACCCGTAGTGTTCATATCACAACTCCTTAAAATCATATATGCTGCCACTTGCAGATTAATTTATGCTGCCACTTGTTCGTAAAAGACACTAATGAACCTAATCATGTGTGGGTAGTGGAAGTTGATGTGTTGGTTCCTCCTACGTTTATATATTATTGTTTCTGTTAGTCCTTAAAATCACAATTCTTCTATTGTTTCCAAATACTGAGAGCTTATTTCTGTGAATATCCTGAGAGCTTGTTATCACAGAACCAAACCAAAGATGGCTGAGAAAATCCTGAGTGTTGTTGCTGCGGAAATAGTAGGCAAGCTGATTTCACTTGCTACTGAGCAGATCAGCCTTGCCTGGGGCTTCAAGGAGGATCTGAAACAGCTTCGTGGCTCGTTAACCACGATTCAAGCTGTGCTGGCTGATGCAGAGAGAAGGCAAGTGAGGGAAGAGCAAGTGATGCTTTGGCTGCAGAGGCTTAAAAGACGTTTCTTATGATACTGATGATGTGCTAGATGACCTTGCTTATGAGATTCTCCGGAGAAAGGTAGAGATCCGAAACCAAATGAAGAGAAAGGTATGCTTCTTCTTTTCATTTTCAAACCCCATTGCATTCCGTTTCAAGATGGCCAACAAAGTTAAGAATATTCATGAATCGCTAAAAACGATTATTGATGAGGCAAATAAATATGATTTTACTAGAGCGGGACCAATAAATGCATATCTTGAGATGATCCCAAACCGAGAGCGAGAGACAGAATCCTCTCTTGATCCTTCAGAAGTTGTAGGAAGGGAAGATCATACCTCAGAAATAGTAAAGTTGTTGCTTAATGCAGTCAATCAACAACTGTCGGTCATTCCAATTGTAGGAATGGCAGGTTTGGAAAAAACAACTTTAGCAAAACTAGTGTATAATAATATCTAGTACAGAAACATTTTGATGAAAAAAAATATGGATATGTGTCTCTGATAATTTCAGTGATAAAAGGATCTTGAGCCAGATTCTTGAATCTCTTACCCATAACTCATGTTCATTAGGGAATAAGAATGCAATATGCGAAAGCCTTAAAGAAAAGTTACAAGGTAAAAGATATCATCTCGTACTTGATGATGTATGGAATGAAGATTCTCATGAATGGGATACTTTAAAGGAGAGTTTATTAGGAATTAATCCGAATAATGGAAATAATATTATTGTAACAACCCGTAATGACAAAGTAGTAGAAATCATGCGAACACTTCCCAAACATAACATGAAAAACTTATTGGACAAAGAATGTTGGGAAATAATCAAGAATAGAGTATCTACAAAAGAAAGAATTCCATTAACATAAGAATTGGAGGATATTGGAAGGGAGATTGCTAAAAGATGTCATGGGATTCCATTAGTTGCAAAGGTTATAGAAGGCACATTGTCTTGGAAGGTTGAGGAATGTGAATGGTTGAAAATTCAAAACAATATGGTTTGGAATACCCAAGATGATAGTGTACACACAATTTTCGTAAAAGATAAATCACACAATCACAAAATAGTGTAACAAATAATCAATTTGTATTTGATTTGTATATGTGTGAGTACAATCCTCTGTATAAATCTTTACAATGAAAGAGTACAATAAATTTCTCTGATTTGATCTCCAAGAAACGTTACGATCCGAAGGGGCTATGAAGCTTGATCTTGAATCGTGCTTTGATGTCTCCAAGTTGAATGAATAGTTGAACGTGCTTGATTTGATGCAAGAGCCATTGGCTTGATCTCAAACTAGGTTAAAGTTGATTTGAAGAAGTAGGAATAGGCCTTGATGAACAATGAAATTCTTGTGAACTTTAGAGATGACTCTCTATTTTGGCAGAGTGTCGGTAGTGTTTTCTCTCTAAGTGTTCTCCTCTTTTTCATATGAAAAGCCTCTATTTATAGGCAACTCAATAGTATTTAATTTGAAATTTTCTCTCAGCATTTATTGAGAGTTGAATTATGAATTTAATTTGGTATTTTATTTAATAAGAACTTTCCATATAGGTCTTTTCTTCTGACGTTGCCATATGGCTTTCTTCATTTGATGTTGCCACATGGCTTGACTTCATTAGCTGATCGTCCATGTCATCAATTAGAAATTAATTTGATCACAAATATTTTATCATGGACAATCGGACGGTTGTGAATACATCATAAAATTTTGATGTCTACAGATAGCAATTGTATCTTATCGATACTAAAATTAAGCCTTGATCATCTTTATCCACCATCTCTAAAAAAGTGTTTCACATATTGTGCAATTTTCCCTAAAGATTATGCCATGGGAAAAGAAGAACTAGTTCAACATTGGATGGCTGAAGGGTTTCTTCAACCATCTCAGAAACATTTTTTGGTGGAGGATATCGGTTTTGAGTATTTTGATATTTTATTGGGGAATTCTTTATTCCAAGATATAGAAAGGGACAACTATGGTGATATTATAAGCTGCAAGATGCATGATCTTGTACATGATCTTGCCCTCTCAATTTCAAAATGGGAAATCTTGCATGTAGAGGGCAAAGTGGGGGGATGAATTTGATATGTCTCATATTCGACGTTTATCTCTTATATACAATGACCAAACAACACCAATAATCCCACTATCTAGAGATGACATGGGTAGATTACGCACAATTTTTTCTATTCGTGCTAATCTTGGCGACAACTTACTGGACTTAAAATGTGTACGTGGTCTAACTTTATTTGGGCAACAAGTAGAGGAGTTGCCCAAGTCAATTGGTGAGTTTAGACATTTGAGGTTTTTCCACATTGAGCGAACCAACATCAAAGCATTACCTAATTTTGTTACCAAGCTCTACAACTTACAAACTCTAATAATCAAGGATTGTCATCTTCTCGAAGAGCTTCCAAATGATCTACGAAATTTGACTAACTTGAGACATATTAACATTGGCCATGAGTACATAAAACAATTGCCAATCAATATGGGCAAGTTGACTTGCCTTCAAACATTGTCTTTCTTTGTCATTGGTCAAGATGATGGTCATCGAATTGAAGAAGTGGGATGCTTAAGCCAACTCAGAGGAGGATTAAGTATCTACAATCTGGAGCATGTGAGAGATAAAGAAGAAGCCAAAACTGCAAATTTATTGGGAAAGACAAGAATGCACAAATTGAGATTCCATTGGAGTAGTGAAAGAGAAGGCAATAATAATGATGAGGATGTACTGGAAGGGCTTCGACCTCACCAACATTTGAAAAGCTTAGAAATAGAAAATTTTAGGGGTGAGAAGTTCCCTTCATGGATATTGGCATGTGATGGGTTTCTTTTGGACCATTTGTTAGAAATTCGTTTAGAACACTGTGACAAGTGCAACAAGATTCCTACACTTGGGCATTTACCCCATCTCAAGGTTCTTGAAATAAAGGGAATGGATAATGTGACATGCATTGGAACAGAATTTTACATTAATTACAGTGGTGAGAGATCAAATAATAGTGGAGGTGGTAATGACACAAAAGTGGTGTTCCTAGCTTTGAAAACACTTGTTTTGACGAATTTACCCAACCTAGTGGAATGGAAGGACGCGTTGGAGTTGACAACAGTAGAAACGGTGTTTCCTTGCCTTGAGGATTCGACCATTAACTCCTGTGGCCAATTGACAAGTGCCCCATATCATTTTCCAACTCTTAAGGAGTTATGGATTTCTGGTATCAAAAGCATGGCATTCGAAAGGATTATCAGAAAGCTTTCCACACTCACCTCCCTTCGAATTTTGTGTATTTCAAAACTTGTTTATTTGCCAAAGCAGTTATTCCAAAATAATAGGAGTCTTATGTCTATATACATTGCGAATTGTTTTGATTTGGTGTCCTTCTCGCCGCATTAAGATGTAACCTTTCCTTCTCTTGAGATGTTTGAAGTATTTTATTGTCCTAATTTGAGATCCTTTCCAAGTCTACAAGGTGTGGGGTCCTGTCTCCGAAGTCTGACAATATTGTGTGGTAACGAAGTTCTACCAAGTGGGTTACAATCCTGCACGTCTCTTTCAGTATTAAGGATAGAGTGTCCAAATCTGATATCAATTCCAGAACTACGAGAATTGCATTCACTTACGGTGTTAGATATTTGTGAATGTTCTAATCTGAAATCAATTCCAGATATAGGAGAATTGCATTCTCTCACCAATCTAAACATTATGTATTACCAAAAGTTAACGGGTCTGCCAGAGGAATTAATGTGCATCGCTCGCTTAAAGACTTTGGTGATTGGTGGGTTTTGTGAAGAGTTGGATGTGTTCCCCAGTCTCAGTTCCATCCAACACTTGCACACGTCCCTTGAAACACTGTTTTTGTTTAGGTGGGATAAACTCAACTCTCTCCCGGACGAAATACAACGCTTCACTTCCCTTAAAAATCTGCACATAAACAACTTTGATGGACTGGAAGCTTTGCCAGAGTGGTTGTGCTACCTTTCTTCTCTTCATATTCTAGAACTTTGTAACTGCAAAAACCTGATGTACCTACCCATATCACAAGCCATGCAACACCTCACTAAATTAGAATCATTGATTATTTTTAAATGTCTCAAATTAAAGGAAAGATGTGTAAGGGGTAGCGGGGCAGAGTGGTCCAAAATTGCCCATATTCAAGATGTTAGACTTAGAGATTGAGCGGTAAGTTTACACATACCTCAAATTGTCTTCTTCAGTTTTCCCAATTTCTCTAATACCCTAGCTATATTCTTAATTGTTCCTACTTTCTTGCTTTTCTTTCTTCAGTTTTCCAAAAATATGTTTCCTGGCACTACGAGAAGAAGTAATTAATCTCATGGAATTTCAATCCATTCCATAGAAATATTTTATTCTAAAGGGTAGTTGTGCAGATTTGTCCACAACTTTAATGTTATTAAAGAGGAAGCAACTTGAGTGGTAAGTTTACTAATACCTTATATCATCTTCTCTTCTTTTCTATGATAATCTCATTTCATAATTGTCCCAAATTCTTGCTCTCTCTCTCTCTAGTTTTCACCCTTATTTTGACATTTCTGTTGTGTATAGCTGGAGGCAAAATCAATCAACTATTCCATTCTCAACTGTCGGAGCTAACAGTAGTTCATAAGAGCTGGTAAGTTTTCTCAAATTTTACTCAAAAAAACAAAAAAGAAAAAAATTGATAATTGAAAGTTCAAAAAGGGGTATACAACACCTTTGAACGTTTGGACCCTAAATACAAAAATACCAATTCAAACTTTATATCAAACAAATAATGGGCGGAATATGATAACAAGCTAATAACAGAATTGATAACTAATCTAAGCCAAATATAAACACATCCACAGCAGTAAATATAAGGCAAAGATAAAGGGAAGGAAGATGCAAACACACGGACAACACACAATGTGTTATCGAAGAGGAAACCGAAACCCTCAGCATAAAACCTCTCCACCGCCCTCCAAGCGGCCAAATAATCTACTAAAAAATGTAGTTGGGATACATGAACAGCAATAGACCCTCCAAGCCTAATCTACCCAGGTACCTAAGCCCTCCAAGCTTCTTACTCCAATGAGGTTGCGCCGAACTTTTTTCTTTTCTAGCTTATCGGATTCTGCTACTAGACCATAGCATCAACCAATGTAGATTGGTTCCTTCTTAACTGCTTCCCAACAGTACCAAATAGACCTTCTCACAGACATGGGTGTGGTGAGACAAGGATTTGGCTAAAGGCCTCTCAAGGGTATGACAATGGAGAGGAAGAGAGTAGAGGAATTTGTAGAGTCTCTAAGGTAAAGATTGTGGATGAATCAATCTTGTATTTCTTTAGGGTTTCTCTCACAAAATTCTCTTTGGAAGCTCTCTCAATATGGTGGGTTTAAGGGTATATATATAGTAGGGTGAGAAAGGAATGCAAAACGTCAGTTTTTGCCAAACAGGGCATTTTGGCGACTTGGCCTCGCGACTGGGTCAAGTCGCGAGTTCAAGCCGCGAGCCAACGGCTTGGCCAGCCTGGGACTTTTGTCCTATAGTGCAACAACTTGTGCGACTCTTCAGCTTCTGGCATGCTTGGCACGTGTGCGAACTTTTGGCGACTTGCAAGCCGTGACTCACTCGTGAGATCCAGTCGCGAGACTCTGTTTTTCTTGCACACTCTTGAGCTTTTCTTCACATCTTCTCACACACTACCCTTACAATTTTCCCACCTAAATACAGGGTTACTAAGTGCTAAATTACAAGCAAATTGGCGCGGAATAAAGCCAACAAGATGGTTGATTAAATTCAACCTTTACAATAATAAATAGTTTTCTTATAAAATTAATATGGCATGATTAGTGCTAGTATTGGGATGTTACTCAATTGGGGCAAGCCTCTATGAGATTTATAATGTAATACATTTAACAACCTAAACTTGCCAAGTCACCACCAACCTCAAAATTTGTTTTCCTCTGTTTTTAGATAGCCATTCATTTATTAGCATACATATGGCAGAAACTGCAGATATTTTACTGTCGCCATTGAAAGGAAGGATGTGCCACGGGAAAAAGAGCTCGACAGTCCAAGATTGTCAATGTTAAATGAAAATAGAAAGTTATATCATCCAACATATAGCATCTTATAGATGTCTATCGGTAAGTCCACCCAAAACAGAATTCTTATCTCTCTTTTACCAATATATATATATATATATATATATTTTTGAGTTTCAAATACTCAATGATCTGCTTGTGACAGCTTGTCTTTTATGACATATCCACTTTCTTGAAGTTATTCACAAAAATTGGGCATGATGTGTCTATAGGGCTATTTGGTATTTGTTTTTCTACTGGGAGAATTGAGAGCCGCTTGTGCACAAATAAGTTCAAATTCTTTAACTACTTGTCAAAATAAAAAACCTAAAAAAGTGTAGGAGAATCATATTTTTCTTTAAAAAAAAAAAAAATAAATACAAACTATCAGTCAAGTGTCTTGGAAAAAAGATGCTACTGTCAGGTAATGATCAAATTTTTGTCCTATTTTTTTGAACAATTGATCCAGTAGTTGCTCAGTGAATTAACTAACTACCAAGCACCTATGTTTTTATTGGTGAATTAATTTGTTAATCTGAATGCAGCCTTTCATCATAATAAATATCTTTAAAAAGTCACTCACATAACCGAATCTCCCAAATCAACATTTAGTATATTCTGTATGAGCGTATAAGAAAAGGCTTAGGAAAAGAAATCGGGTGCTCTTGCAAGTCAGTAACATTTCATATTGAAAAATAGACCCTCTATATCCAAAATGGCTAGAACATGTTTTCCTTGATCAAATCCAAGACAAGGAACAAAAAAAGAATATGAGACTTCCTACTGAACTTAGGCAAGGCAATAAGGATAGGGACAATTTTGTTTTCTTTCCCCTGTAATAACAGATTCCTTAACTTGCAAAATTTTAAGGTTAGTTTGTAAGCTTAGATATCATTGCATCTTTTCAATCTTCATACTTTGATATATGTAATTTCTAATTGGTGATATCATTTCATTATTAAACAATATTTTCAAATTTGTAATCCACAGGTAGCACTTGGACATTCTTGTGAGCTAGCCACTTGTAGTTTCTGATTCAGTAGACCTTTCTTTTCCAATGTCAAGGATACTTTACAGATCATCCATTTTGGAGCCAAATCTTCTTTTGGTTACCTAAACTGTTATGCCAACAACGAAATCTCCCAGCAAAGCAATTGGCATGTAATCCCTTTCTACGAAAAGCTGATTTGAAGTTCTCTGGAGTGGTTGATTTATTTCAATTTATATCCACGTGAAGGCTAAGAATACAATCAAAGATGGATTTTTTTAGTGTTCACTTTGGAAGAGATTTGGAAGGAGCAAGAGTGTCCCAATACTAGAAGATTAGCTGTAGTTCGAAAATCACAATAGAAGGAAGAATAAATTAATTCCAATGAAAGTGTTTCATTAAAATTTGTGAGTTAACCCCTTCTCCTTTTCTCTTCTAATTTCTCTCTTCCAACAAAAATAGCCTATTAAGATGCCTTACTTATCTTTTTCTTTTTTAATCTCCCTCCAATTTTGTATGCTATTTACTAAATTAGTTGTTTGTAATTTTATATACCATTTACTGATACTGGTTATCCTTCATTCTTAATCAGAGGTGTACTTCAACATGCTAATTATCCAGCATTTCCCAATTAAAGGTGTACTAAAGCACAAAATGGTACAAGATTGCCCCTGTCCAAATATTCAAAAAGATGTTCGAATCTTATTCTAAGCTTGAAATAATAAAAAATCAGTATTTTCTCTTAAATATTTCACATTTGGTGCATCATATTTTGTTGCATGGCATAAGTAGATCTTCAAATAATACTAAACTAAAAATATATTTTTTCTTATTTGGACAATTATGTCTCTGAATTTATTTTTAATTAGGTTTATCTATAAAATTCTGGGCAACTTGATACTATATATAAATATTTAAGTTATCAAGGTTTGCAGTAATGGGGTTTTTTACTTTGTCAAATAAAAAAAGTACGTAGTAACAAGTTTTCTTTGTTAATAAATTTTTTTTTTTTTTAAATGTAATTAGGGTTCTTTGTATGAAAATTAATTTTGAAAGTTCACCCTTTGATATATTTGGAACTTATGGGAAGAAATGATGAATGTAAGACTACGAATTCTTTGTTTGTCATTAAGTGAACGTAGAATTCTAAACTCCAAAATAGTTATTTTCATATCATTATTGTGAATTAATCTGAAATTATTTTTCTTGTAATCAGTAAGTTACTTAATTTAAAGTTTGTTTTCAGACTTAAAAAATAATCAATGACATACATTATTTATTCTGTTCAAATTAGAGTTGTTCATGAGCTTAAAAGTTGTGAATTGTGATTACTGTCCATACAGGGAAGAGCATCTTGAGATGCCAATCAAATTGAATGAGACCCTAATTGCATTTTTTTTTTCTTTTTTCTTTTTTGACATCAAATATGATATTGAGTGAACTATGTTACCAGTACTTGAGATTTCTTGAAGACAGCATTGAAACTATATTGATTTTATTCTCTTTTGAGTTATCTCTCTTTTAAATTTTTTTCTTGGAAAATTCTGTTTTTAGGTCAAGTACCATCTCTTGACATAATTTTGCTTTTCAAATCAATTGTTCATTTGTTATGGTTTCCTAGACTTGAAGCCTTTATGCCAGTGACTTTAGTAGTTAACTCAAGTATGAGGTAAAAATCTAGAGTTAGCATTTTCATTTATTGATTTCATAAAAATCACTCACTAAAATCACTTGTGCATATCTCTATAAAAGCATTTAAAAAAATAGCTCCAATTAAGTTTTTCCATTTATAGTGGGGTTTTCTTCATGTGAAGCTTTATATTATTGTCTTGCCAAACAGGTGACCATAATACTGGATTCTTTTGATTATGCAAATGTTAATAGGATAGATCCTAATCACTTACATATAAGGTAATGGACCTCTCTCTATAAACTAATACGATTGGCTATTGTTTGATATTTATAGTACAATATGGTTTCATAACTCATGACTATGATCAATATTGACATAAGTAGTTTAAACAACAATGGTGTTGACTGATTCTGATGACTTCTGTCATGATTTTGAAAAAGCCAAGAAGCACAGCTCATGGTCCAAGCATGGGTAAGTTCTGGTTCTTGCCAATGATTTCTATGTCTTTTGTTATGGTGGATGCTAATAGAAATGATATCATAAAGGTTCTACCTGGTATCTCACTCATTGAAACGTCAGATTGCCAATGAGCTCTAACTCAACTGGCACTTCCTTTCCTTATATAAGTTCTAAGGGGAGGGTGAGGTCGTGAGTTTAACACCCTCCTATTTTGTGTGATATTTTATATACGAAATTCTGATTACTTGTTACTATCTTTAAAGTTTTAAGTTATCAATTTGTGGTAATTAGAGCTCTTTGTATTTGATTTTGAAGGTTCATCGTTAGGTATATCTGGAATCTATGAGAAGAAATTCCAAATGTATGACTAAATTCTAAGATTGTCATTAGGTGAGCCAAGAATTTAGAACTCCATAATAGTTTGTTGATGTTGTGAATTAATTTGAAGTTGTTTTTTCTTGTAATAAATTAGTTAATTTGAAGTTAGTTTTCAAACTTGAAAAATAACCAATGACATTCATTATTTATTTTGTCCTACAGTTTTACCTGAGCTTAAATGTCCTTGAAGTTAGTATTCAGACTAGAAAAGATTCATCAATGACAGACATTATATATTCTGTCCTTATTAGAGTTTTACCTGAAATTAAAAGTTTTATTAACTGTATTCCATAAAGAAGGGCATCTTGAGATTCAAATCAAATTGAATGAGACTCTGATTCCATATTTTATTTTTTGGGGTCACTTGTACATATCTTTATTATAACATATAAAAATTCTATCTCCAGTTAAGTTTTGTCACTTACGATCAGTATTGACATAAGTAGTTCAAACTACCTTAATATTGATACTTGATAGACTTTGATGACTATTGTCATGGTTTTGTAAAAAGCAAGATCCAGCACATGCTTCAAGCAAGTGATAGATGACAACTTCTTTGTTTTGAGCATACCTTTTTTAAATTCACCAATCACACATTATTGACTCCTAATCTCATCATTCAATTTTCGTGAGCCTTTTCCTTTTTCAGTATTTTTCATATTTTATCATAAAAATTATTTTGTTGTCATGTGTTGTAGGCACTTGAGGAAACTTATCTATTCTTTCTGGCTGGAGAAATAATATATTATAGTTGGGAGCTGATGAAAGTTGGTAAGTTCTCTCAAAACTTCTCTTCTCCTCTTTTGCTGTCTTTCTTATTCTTAACCATTATATTGTTTATGTAGGTATTCTCCCATCAGCTATCATCTTTTTCTGTAAGTTCTCACTTCTTATGCAGTTATCATCTTTTTCACCCCTCGGTTTATTCTTCTTGTTTCTTGGAATGATTTTCATGTTTAAGGTTTAGAGACTATTAATCTATGGGTTTGCCTAAGCAGGAACTTATGAATCTAATTTTTCTCATATTCCAACAATTGAGATAATTAATTATAAACAATACAATCCCAGTTCCTCTGTTTTTTATTTCTAAAATCAATAAAAATTTTCCCATCGAGATTGTTAATATATATATATATATATATATATTTTGATAAATAACGTAAGAACTTTTTATTAAAGATATAGTCAACCTAAATACACTAGCAATGTACTACAGTGGTAGAAATTAAGAATCCAGATTACAATGATCAACTAGAACAGGGAGCGACAAACAAGAACATGAAAGCAAAACTAAGCTCCATTCAAGGAGAATACGGAAGAAAAACGACCTTATATAGAGGGTAGACCATTCATAATCCTCAAAGCATCTAGGATTCCGTTCTAGTCATAAACACTAAAACAAAAAATGCAGCACAAAGCTCTAGAAATTTATATTTCTATATCTTCCAAACTTGCCTTGCCAAGAAGCCAACAACTAAATAACTTTATACGATATAACTCAATGGATGCCAAACAAACAAAATCCCATAGAAAAAGAGCTTCAAATTTGAGATATAACTAATAAATCCAAAATTGAGATTGTTTTTTAATAGTTCTTTCTCATTTTCATTTTCAATATGTAGGCATAAACTTCTTGCTGGCTTCCTATAGATTTTCCAAAATTTTGGATATTAATACATGGCCATGTATGTTAGTTGCAGTAATCTCTCCTAAATCATTCCTACTTGTTAGTGTTATTTTGTGTTTTGCATTTATTCTTAATCTAAAAAAAAATCATTTATTCATTGTTGTTCTAGCTAGTATAAGGCCTTCTATGTTAATTACGTAGTGTTAAACATCTTCTAAGCATTTTTGAAATTTAAATAAGTTTTAAATTTAACAGAAGGCCCTCATATTTTTTCCCAAATAGAGAAAAAGGAAAATTATCTTCAAGTGCTGCACGAAATACTTAAGATTTCAAGAAGCTGATATGCTCCCTTACAATATGCTGTTGATTTCTTGTTTCCCTCATTTAAAAGAAGGATATGCCAAGGGAAACGGTCCCTAGTATCCCTGGATTGCTCTTATTCAAATGATAGAGATGTCATAAAAAGCAAGTGATAAGTCCCTCTAAACTTGAAGTCTAAATCTTTTCTCTTTTCTTTAGATATCAAATACCAGATATATGTCTTCCCAAAAAAAAAAAAAAAAATCCAAATATATGCTGAAATATGCTATATTAACCCAAGCACATATTACATGAAAATCCAGGAAACAATACATCAACATTAAAAACATTACAAACAAACTTTTGTCACTGAATTAAGCCAAGAATAAAACATGACTTCTCATATGCTATTCATAAGTGATCTTGGATTTCATTGTTAATATACTCATTTTTACTAAGTCATTCATCACATCAGGGCATAATGTCTCTGAAGGGCTGTTGTTACATTTCAATTGGGAGAAGTGTTGAAATTCATTAGTGTGGGAAACATGTTCTGGTACTTATTTCTGCTGAGACTTTATTGAGTTTATTCTCTTCAACATCGCATAATGCATGAGAAACCCAGTTTTTTCTAATAATTCATTTTCCTAAAAAACATTATAATACAAGCACATGACTGGTATTTTACAAATCTTATACAGTTAATAAAGGTTCAATCAAACTTGCAGTTCTTTTTGTCATTTTTAACAGTTCTCCAAATATTTAGGTATTTATCATATATCTATCTTGGGATTTGTTCAAGGTCCTAGTAGTACACTTTAGAAAGTTGTTGTTTGCTGAAAATTGTACATGTACAAATATATAAAAGGTATTGGTGATTATCCAAAAGCTATTTGGTAATTGGAGCTTTGATTTTGTCAATCTTAACACATCTTGAACCCTTTCACCACACTTTAGTTTGTTACCAACAACACACAATTAGAATATCTCACATGGGAGAAAATCTTTGCTCCATCTTTTTCAACTCACTACACTAACATATTTGACATCATTGAATCAAATAAACAATCTTATATGGTAACTGGAAAAGTCTCATTTCTACATGAGCTATACATTTGCAAGAAGCTACATAATCTACCCATGTTGGAAGTGGCACATTGCCTCACTAAATTATAAATGCTAATGATATTTGAATTTCCCAATTTGATGTCATGTAGGATTGCACAAAATGGTCTAAGATTGCTCATGGAGTTTGTCTGCGTTATATATTATCCTTCTTTTTTGCAATAGTATTTTCCAAAAAGCCAAGTTATGGTTAAGATGCAATGATATGGTTATAAGCATTAGCTATGTCTCATTAAAAATTTCAACTGTATTCAGCTCCTTTCCTCTGGAAAGGGACTGGCTGCCTTTATCTAAAATGCATAACCTGCAACATAGTGTTCATATCTCAATGGTGCTTGCTGCACCCCACTTCAATTTGTCAGGTATGGACTATGAAAACATACATTTATAGGCGTTTATGTGCAGGTATTCTTACATGTCTGGATGGATATATGGACATAGCAATGGTGCAAACATAAGAAAATGTCTAAGGGCAGTTGAAATTTAACTACAGTGATGCTTTCATTCGCAGAAATAATGGTAATTAAGAATTGTATTGTTATTTTACTGTTATTATTCAAATTTCTTTTTTTGGTCCATACCAAATATTTTTACTTGACAGAAAATGATTGGGATATCTCTTTTTATGCAGTTCTCTACATTAGTATAAGTCATGTAGATCATCTGCAGTCATGCTTTTAATGTAAGATAATGTGGATTTTAGAAATGACGACCGGAAGATCTTCTCCAATGGAATGAGCTATCAAATGTTTTGAAGAGTTCAGCCTTATTGCCGTGTACATGGTTTCAGACGGTGTGCGCCACTACACTTCCGCTCCACACAAAGATTAGCCAACCTTATTGGTTCATGTTGCAAACCTAAACTATTATATACATGCGGTCTTGTTTATTGTCGTGTGGAGTTCAAGAGTTTGAAAAAAGAAAAAAAAGAAAAAAAGAGAAGTGCGGTGGTTTGTTTAAGAGAAATTATAGGTTTCTTTTGTCAAATGCTTTTGTTGAGAATGCAATTTGGGTGTATTGGTGTTTCGGTTTTGTGATAGCAACTTTATACTATATTTGTAATCGGTCCTATTTTCATAGTGAAATTTTCTCCTTAACACTGCCCGTGGATGTAGATCTATGGCCAAACCACATAAATATGTGTTCCCTTGTGTGATTTTCTTTTCTATTTTTATTTTGCATAAAAACCCACTATCATTTGGTTACACACAACAAATAAATTTCGTTATTGATGACTCTTAACAAATAAATTTATACATCAAAGCTTGATTTATAACTTTTAGAGGCATCTTTTGTTTCTGGTGTTCAACTAGTTTGAATTAGTTTTGAGATGGTTTTAGTTTGCAAGAAAACTACTTTGCATTTTACTTAATTTTTTTACTCAAATTTTACTTGAACCAAGAAAATTATAATGGTTGGTTGGTAGCCATGTTCAACTTACTACAAATATTTTTGTGAGAAGATGGAGGCCCCTTTTTATTTTAAAATTTAATGTTCTATTTTTTGTTTTGATAAAATGGTTTTAGAAATCACATTTGGTTTTACATTCAAGGCTTGGGAAGAATGATTTGAGAATGTTTAATTATAGGTGACTATGAGTAGCTCTCGACTACTCCCCCACAAACTATCCTCACAACTAAAGCTAGTCAATTGTTAGTCTTTAGTTATCATTACAAATCACCTCTTCAATATTGACAGCTAACTTTGATGGTTAAAGATCAAATAGTTAATATCCTTAAAAAAGAAAAAAGAAAAAGAAAAAAAAAGAAACAACAACAACAACAAAGAAGAAGAAGAAGAGCTAAAAATTAACATCATTAATAATATTGTAACTAAATCAGACCCGTACTACCATTTTATGCATTTCATACATCTATTTTTCAAAGATTAACGTCCCCAAAATTTCTATTGTTTCTTAGAAAGGCCAGGGGGCATGCACCTTCAATTAATATTTTTCCCCAATAAATCAAAGATATTTTATTAATAAAATCATAAATAGTTATTATGTATATATCAAAAAGTTAAAAATAATCATATATAAATATTGTCCAAATCAATCACTAAAATAAAATAAAACTAAGATTAAGATTATGCTAGTGTTAGCACTACCTAGTGTTGCAAAAATCCAAAGTAGACAAGTAGGACTACAAACTAAGCCTGACATGAGATTTGGCCCTCATGAAATGAATCATTTCAACTTATAATTTGAATACCTAGGGATATCTTCCTCATACTACTTCCGACTTCCAAGTTAGAACCTAAAAGTTCCTAAAAAAATAAAAGTTAGAAATCTACAATCTTGTCAATAGGTATAAGTCGATGAAGGACATGTGGTGGTGGGCTTATGATATGAGCCCATAAAGGAGAATAGTGTGGAAGGGATTGGACCCCCAAGGCTTTATTAGTAATGGGCCTCTATTTTGAGGGATTGACTGCCATTTTCTATAGTAATGTTTCTCTGGAATTTTCTTGTATTTCCTCTATTTTGTGAGCTGATAAATAATTTGAACTTTAACAAAATATATATATATATATATATTAATGTATGATTGGCTTTAAATATATGGATTTTTCCATTTTTTTCTCCTTTTGTCATAATCATAATTTATTAAATATGATGTGATAAAGAATAAATATGAAGGAGGACACATGTTGGTGGGCTTATCAAATGAGCACATTAATGATAATTGTGTGGAAGGTGTCAATATCATATTTTTTCCACCCCGATTCACGCGTCAAAACAAAGACTAAAAAAAAATTAGAAACAATGCAAAAACATGAGTTTTAAAGCCAAAAAAGGGCAAAAACAAATACAAAATGTTTGAATGTTGAATAAGAAAGTCACAACATTTGAAAAACCCATTTAACGGAAAATCTAACCAAAACCCTAATCAGGTGTGGTCATAAAGTTGAATTTTTTATCCGACTATTGGATTGTGTTGAATTTTGGACCATCTTGTAGGGCATGTTTTTTCCTTAGAAACGATAGTTTACGGGCCAAAATCAAAGTTAAAACGGATGAGATATCATAAAAACATTGAAAACCCTAATAAAATCTTCATTTTTTTTAGGAAGCATTGGCAGTTTGGGACCCGACTTTGCAGAATAAACTATACCGATTGGGCAAGAACTTAGATGTATGGGCTGGACCATATTGAGGAACAAGGTCTTAGCTAATTTTCACCCAAAGGGCTCGACAATATCTACTCCAGATTAAAAGATATGAATTTTTCAAGGGGAAGACGTCCAGAATTTTTCAACTTTGCGTAAACCAGAGCTTTCTGAGCATAAAAAATCCAGAGAACACAAAGCTCAGAAAGACCTTCAAATAGCTGCTTGAAAGTCAAGCCACAAGTTGGGAAAAAGATGAAAAATGCTAACATGATGTTGACAAAGCGGATAAGGAAGGAGCTAGCATTGGTGTACCAGAGTACACCAGTGCTAGCCCCCTTACCTTTCATCCTTTGCTATAAATACCCACCCCCTCCATTTTTGTAAAAATTAAGAGAGAAGAAATAGTGGAAAAAATAGAGAAATAGAGAAAAAAGTGAGGGAAAATCATAAAAAAGTAAGGAAATTTTGGAAAAATAGCCTTAGAAAAAAAAATTCTCTCTCCTCTCTCTCTCTAGGAAACCCTACCCAAAAAGCCTCTCCCTTTATTCTACCTTGTAAATCTTTGTGGGTAAGGTTTTGGGATGGGTTTAGTTTCTCAATAACTAAACCCATCCCTCCCTATCTTTGTAATCATCATTCTCTTATACAAAATCTCTCTTTTTTATGTTGTTATAAATAGTTGTTCTTGTTTATGTTGAATATCTTGTGTTTACTTTTTCTTTTATGCTTTTTGATAGGCCAAGAATGTATTAACCCCTTGTGATAAATTAATAGATTAATTAGCCAAGTTTAGTAATTAATCAAATTAACATGCAAAGCGCGTGGTAGCACAAACAAATCACCAATTATCTAAAGTATGCAGTGGAAAATAAATTGACACGGTGATTTGTTTATGAATGGGGAAATTCTACGTGGCAAAAACCCCACCGGGTGATTTTAAGGTCACCACTCTCGAGAATCCACTATTATCAAAACAAGTGGTTACAAGTAAAGGAATCTCAGTACCTTATACCAACCTACAAGTGAACCTTACCCCAATACCCAATTGGACTTGTTCTGTAGTGACAATCTCTCATTTTCAATGCATGGCTCCTAGTACATGACAAACCAATTACGCGGATTCCAGTACGCGACCTGATCACCAACTTGAGAAGGATGTTGGCTGCAAAGTTTTTCAATTCATCACACAATGAAGATCACGAAGTTGCTTGGTCACAAAACCCTATGGTGTACACACACAGTAGCTTCTTCAAGAGATAGAATAACTAGGGCAAACTAGGTTTCTGGTCACACTTTTCTTCACACTTGTGGAATCGTGCTTTTATGCAACTGTGCGTAACCTTTTTTGGCCCTCAAAATAATCCTTATATATGTTTAGGTTGTAAGAAAAGAAAGCCCAAATATACATTCACAAATTAGATGAAAATCAAAACTAAAAATCTGAACTTCATAAATCTCGACAGATACCCTATCTGTCGAGCAGTTGTCAAGCCTCGAGCTGAAACAACTCTTTTCAACCTCGATAGATACTAGCTCTTTTAAACCTCGATAGATACCAGCTGTCGAGCTAGCTGTTGAGCTAGCTGTTGAGCTTTAATGAACAGCACTTCTTCACTTGATTCTTGAATAGACTTGCATAGTTTTAACACTTGAACTTGAAACATTTTTTCTTGAAGTATTAAACACATCCTAGATCTACCCAATTACAAGTAAAGTGCGTTTTATCAAAAGGTTAGCCAATTACATAAAGAGTGACATATGTTCCTATCATTGACTCACATATGTCCTAACAATCTCCCCCTTTGGCAATTTATAACAAAACCACAACAAACAAATGAACATATGAGAGAAATCATAAATCACTCAACTCATATTCACTTGTTGTATACAATAAAATATATTCTAACACAAACTCTTGAAAACATTTGCAACAAGAGAGTTTATGGCAAGAAGACTTTGACAACCTGTATTTCTAAAACACTTTAAACAAAACTCATCAAGGCATCTTAGTATGAAACATAAATAAAAGATTGCATACAATTTATAAGAAGCATGTGCATAAAAAAAGAAAAGAAACAATACATGTAAAGATAGGTGAAAGAACTGTAATAACAACCTCAAATGTATATATATCAACAAGTACAAGGTTTGCTATCACAATATGATCACAAGATCTAAGGTACATGAACAATGTATCTAAAATAGAGAGAAAAGAAAAAGATACATAAAGTCCTCACTACATCCCTCAAAATATGAACACTCCCCCTAACAAAAATCTCCTATACTAACCCTCGCCCTATGAGTATGACTACTCTCATATCCAAAACTACTCCCCTTTTTGTCACGAGTGACAAAGGGTAAGTACATTAAGTAGACATCACATCAGCATTGGAAGAGCTAGCATCATCATTTTTAGCATCAGAAGCATCAGCATTACCATCATCATCCTCATCCTCAGAAGCCTCTAGAGTAGGAGGAGGAGAAGCAACGAAGCCACCCATGACTGCTTGCTATTATGCAATACGACTAACACGGGTATTCACCTGACACAACTTATCACTGAGAGTGACGAGGTAAGAATCCATGCGCACAAGAGTAGAAGGAATCGCTGCCTCAGACCTCCTCGAACGAAGCTGCACCTTGCTCCGTTTAACGGTAGCAGTGTCTATGGCACACATGACATGGAAGTGGTTGGAAACGAGAAAGAGGACAGAAAAATGGAGTAAAATCCTCGTGATAGCCGAAGGGAAGATGAGCTTATCACAGGTCGCCGTATCTCTATACACATTTATAAGTGAAAGTGTAAAATAAGAGGGAAAATCTATAGTAAGATGCTCTAAAAGGGAAAGCAAAAATCAAGCGCGGGGCTCTGTAATAGAGTTATAATGAGATAAAGGATGCAAAACAAAAGTCATAACCATGTTCATGAACCTAGGATCTTTAACAAAGGCCGTACAAGGAGTGAACTGATGACCACCCTAATTAAAGGGACGCTCACAAAAAGCAGATATAATCTCGTCTTTAGACACAGTCTTAAGACGCTCACAACTAGGGTAGTCAGGATGCGCTACCCTGGGGATATGGAGCACGTCGGATACAATATCCGGAGTGACGACGATGCGCGTACCTTGAACGCGAGTGACAAAGAGAGGTACTGAATAATCAAGTCCATGCATGTTGGAGTAGAACTCCTGGATAAGCACGGATGGACAAGTGACCGGGACATCACACAGTGACTCCCAACCCCTATTATGAATGACAGTGGGTAGGTCAGTGTCGAAGAAGTTTGACAAAATGACTTGGCATTCCGAATGTATGCCTTGTCTAGAAAAGTTCTTCGAAAAGTCCTATCAGGCTTTATCATCACGAAACCGAACATATGAGGGAGAAGGATCAGAAGAAGTGGATGCCCCGGAACGAAGAGGGTTCCAGGACAGAGTAGATTTACGTTTAAGTGCCATGACGCAACTAACGTAAACAAGATAGGGAGAGGGAGAGAGAAAGACACGCAGAAAAGCACCAATCACAATCAATATATAAGAATATAGACAATGTAAGGTATGTATGCATGAAAATGCATGAGCATGTGATATGTAATAGTAAAAACATCATGGGCTCAGCCCAATCCAATTTTACCAGCACACAATCAGTTCAACAAAGTAAACGTACATCTAAAATACATGAAACATTGTTATAATTCAAATAAGATGCAATGCATGATGATTTAAAACCATTTTCACAAAGCTTATCCCAAAAATTTCACAAAAACTCCACTAATTTCGAAAAACCCCAAAAAAATTTCAAAAACCCAAAACTTATACCCAAATGAATGAAATGCATGAAGAATGAGAGATAAAGATCATACCAGATGCAAGAAAAATGATCTTAAGGCCAAAAAACTCTTGGGAAAGAAGTTTGAAGTGAGAAAGAGAGGTTTTGGGAGGTGAAGAGTTTGCAGGAGTCAAGAGAGATCGAGAGAAATGAAAAAGAATTAGTGCGGATCCTATTTATAGACTCTCATAATTCTCGACAAATCGAAAGGTGTCGAGCTTTAAAGGGTTGAAGAGATACAACTATCGAGCAGCTATCCAGAGGTGTTTATAGCAAAACAAGGCTCGATGGATCGAGGAGCTATTGAGGAGCTGTCGAGGAGACATAAACTTTCTTGATGGATTAAGGAGCTATCGAGAAGCAATCGAGATTGCTTAAAAATAGTTTTTCAAGAAGAGAAAAACACAAACATGAATGCAATCAAATATGCAACTCAACCAAGGATCCAAATAACATTTTAATATCTCAAAAACATCTCTCAACAAAGAAAATGTTAAGCGCATAGATCCCAAAACACACACACACACACACACACACTAAACACGTCTAACCAAGTTTATATTACAAAAACAAGTTAAGACAGTTTAGTGAGCATACATCAACACATGTATTCCTTGTGATGGCCAAATCACATTGTACTTGCACATGTATCAAGAGTAGCAAATAATATTGCGTGTTGTGTGTGAAAACATCGCAAGATTGCATAAGCGTCTACATGTTATGACGATTTGAGATATGAGAAAATCACTTTAACTCACACACAATCATAACTGTTTGATAGAGACTATCACCTTCGAGGTACATTCTATAACTCCCACATCTCTTAGAATACACACTTGCAATCATATATAAAGCATTTTGTTCTTTTTGCTTTTTATTGTTCTTTGCATATTTTTCTTTTAAGCAAACCATGCATTGACATATATGAGAGAGAAAACAAATACCCAATGATGTTAAGCTTTTGACATTGCACTTTTGCTATGCCGAAGCATACCGATGTCATTTCATGATTGGCAGGCAACAGTAGTGAAATGGTTATTTATGCCTTTCTCTTAGGATTTTCTTGTCCTTCCTATCAAAAAGAGTGATACGAGTGTTAAGTACAAGAGATTACTTAATCTTACTTATTACAAACACGAGTCACAAAGCTCACTTGCTTAATTGTGCATAGAGATGCTCATCTAAATTACAAAAGATACAAAGTTTAGAAAACTTTGTTTCAATGGTCATCCAAGGTACACAAGTACCAATGTACACAAACACACATTGTTTTTGTATTTTTCAATTTTCTTTTATTTTTATATGAGAAAAAAAATAAAGAAAAATTGAAAATTAACCAAACAAAAACATGTTAAACAAAAACAAGGCAATGCATAAAACTAGACTGACTCAAAACATAAAAGCAAAACACACAAGTAATGCAAAAACAAAAACATGAAAGGGAGAGAGAGAATAAGCGACAGACTCACTTGGAGCCATTTTCATTCCACATCTTGGAAGAACCTTTCTGATTAACAAACCCTTGAATCGGCGGTGCAGGGGAAGAGTTAAAATTGTTCAAGTTTGAAAGGAACATGAGGGCTTTGAAAAGATCTCCAAGAGGAGCAAAAGAGAATGGAAGCTGATTCTAGTTTCCCAACATGATCATGTTGTTGCTCTGTTGAGTGGCTAGCCACTTATAGCAATTTGGTCGAGTATGACCAGCTGCGCCACAGTGATGACAGAAATGCTGCTTTTTCTATTTTGGCTTTTGAGAGTTTCCTTTCTTAGCCCTAGGGTTTTTAACCTCTTTCTTATCCTACTTAGGGGTGCTCCTAAGATAGATTTACCCTTGTCTATGTTCTCACTCGCTAATTCATTCTTAACATTATTGTTCTTAGTTTCAACATTATCAGCAGGAGGAACAAAAATAGTAGTACTAGTAGAAGCAATACTAGGAGAAGAGAAATCATACCCTAAACCGGTTTGATTGGAAGCAGATTTCTGAAGATTGAGCATCTCATCGAGCTTAGCACTTGAAGTCCTTTCTGGCTGAGCTTTGACTTTGAACAATTTTGCCTCAAGCTTCTTGGTCTTCTTAGCCAAGAAATTATTCTCAAATCTCAGTGCTTCAATAATCTGATTGGTTTCATCAAACTTTATAGAGATTTCTTCTTGCTCAAGCTCCACATCACTAAGTTTCTTGGTGGCCAACCTATACAACTTCTCATGTTTTTATGAGATCTTGTATAGCTTTGCATAGTCTATGTGGATGTCATCTTGCTCATCCATCTTTTCAAACTTAGACTCCACCAATTCCTCTTCTTCATCCACATCTTCAACAATCCCTTCAGTAGGATTTACGGTGGCAATGAAGGCATTTAGGATTCCATCATCCTCATTATCAGAATCATCCTTAGGCTTAGTGTCACTCAACGTAGCAGCAAGTGCCTTGCTCTTCCTAATGGTCTTGAGATAGGTAGGACACTCTTGTTTCATATGACCGAAACCTTGACACACAAAGCACTTTGGTCCTGAGGGAGCAGTGTACTAACTGCTATCCCTAGCATCCTTCTTCCCTTTGTCTTGGCTTTTAGACTGAGAAGAACTCAACTGTCTACGATCCTTGTTGAAGCCCTTTGCATTGGCATTTTTCATGAACTTCTTGAATTGCCTAGTGATGTAGGACTTCATCTTAGAATCTTCATCATCAAAAGACTCATCAGTATCACTGCTTTTGGCCTTCAATGCCATGCTTTTGCTCTTGCTTGATTTCCCAATCCTTGTCAAACCCAACTCATAGGTCTGTAGATTGCCAACCAACTCTATCAAAGGAATTTTGTCAATGTCCTTTGATTTCTCAATGGCAGTGATCTTGGCATGGAATCTCTCAAGTAGAGATCTAAGTACCTTTCTCACAATCTTGGGTTCAGGAATGGTTTTCTCAAGATTAAAAGCTGAGTTTACTATGTCCTTGAGCTTGGCATAGAACTCATCAAACGACTCATTCTCCTCCATCTTGATCTCTTCAAAGCTTGTGGTGAGCCTCTGAAGCTTTGAATCCTTGACAGCCTTGCTTCCTTCATAGGTTGTCTGGAGAATGGTCCATGCTTCCTTAGTAGTTTCAGTAGAGGATATCTTCTTGAATTCCTCATTCGTGACTGCACTGAATAGAGCATTCAATGCCCTGCTGTTGAAGTTTGCCGCCTTGATCTTTGCATCATCCTAGCCAACTGGCGCTTCCATAGGCTTGGTCTACCCTATCTCCATAGCTTGCCACACTTTCTCATCTAAAGACTGCAAAAAAACTCTCATGCGTACTTTCTAGTATGCATAGTTAGTGCTATCAAATAAATGAGGTATAATAAGAGACTGTCCTCTATCCATGACAAATAGGGGTCAATGGATCACACAGCAACGATTAATCCTAATTAGAGTGTTCCTACTCTAGTACCACTTGATAGGCCAAGAATGTATTGACCCATTGTGATAAATTAATTGATTAATTAGCCAAGTTTATTAATTAATCAAATTATTATGCAAAGCGCGTGGTAGCACAAACAAATCACCAATTATCTAAAGTATGTAGCTGAAAATAAATTGACACGATGATTTGTTTACGAATGGAGAAAACCTATACGACAAAAACCCCACCGAATGATTTTAAGGTCACCACTTCTGAGAATCCACAATTATCAAAACAAGCGGCTACAAGTAAAGAAATCCCAGTACCTTATACCAACCTACAATTGAACCCTTACCCCAATACCCAATTGAACTTGTTCTGTAGTGACAATCTCTCTTTTTCAATATACAGTTCCCAGTATGTGACTAACCAATTGTGCGGATCCTAGTACGCGACTTGATCACCAACTTGAGAAGGATGTTGGCTGCAAATTTCTTCAGTTCATTACACAATGAAGATCACGAAGTTGCTTGATCACAAAACCCTATGGTGTACACACACAACAGCTTTTACAAGAGATAGAAGAACTAGGGCAAACTAGGTTTCCGGTCACACTTTTCTTCACATTTGTGGAATTATGCTTTTGTGCAACTGTGCGTAACCTTTTTTGGCCCTCAAAATAATCCTTATATATGTTTAGGGTTGTGAGAAAAGAAAGCCTAAACATAAATTCACAAATTGGATGAAAATTTGAACTTCATAAATCTCGACAGATACCTTATTTGTCGAGCAGTTGTTGAGCCTTGGGCTGAAACAGCTTTTTTCAACCTCGATAGATACTAGCTATCGAACTTTAATGAATAGCACTTCTTCACTTGATTCTTGGACAAACTTGTATGACTTTAACACTTAAACTTGAAACCTTGTTTCTTGAAGTATTAAACACATCCTAGATCTACCCAATTACAAGTAAAGTGCGTTTTGTCAAAGGATTAGCCAATTACATAAAATAGTAACATATGTTCCTATCATTGACTCACATATGTCCTAACACTTTTAATATTATTGTTGTGTATTATACTTGTGTTGTTCATCCTAGATGGGTATTGGACCATCTCCTAGGCCATTCATGGGATGTACCCTTAGGGGGAGGAAATCTCATACACCTAGGCATCTAGGATTTTACTTAGTGTTTTAATTTATTGTCATCCCATTTACTTTCAAGCATCCCCATCTACTTTTTAATTTCGTGTCCCATTTAAATTTTTTGCACTTCCCCAACCCCCCTTTACTTTATAGCTCTTTTATATATATATATATATATAAAGAGGATTCCCCTCCTTCAACTGGACTTTTATTCATGTCAAAAATACCCTCATTAAGTATACAATAACTTTTCTTACAAGTTTTTAAAAAATAGGGTCAATAATGTCACATCAATTTCCTTCTTCTTCTTTTTTTTATTTTTATTTTATTTTTTCATTTTTTTACTTTCAAAAACAGACATCCTTAAATTTAGGTTTCATTTTTCCAATTTCTTTTCACGTTCTTTAATTCTTTTTTGCTATATTTCTTTCACATTCTTTTTCATTCTGCAAGGATGAGTTTTTTTTTTTTGGATAGAATTATTGATGCAGATTACCATGGGATAAGGATAGGGGTTTGTTATACATATATATATATATATATATATGTGTGTGTGTGTGTGTGTGTGTATGTATAAAAAAAAAATCAATCTATCAGATGAGGTTTTTTCTTTTTTGGATAGAATTATTGATATAAGTTACCGTGGGATAAGGACAGGTTTTTTTTTATTTTTTATTTTTTATTTTTTTCATTCAACTTACGGTAGGTTTTTGTTTTGATAAGTAGGGTTGTTTTGAAAACATGAGTTATTGGAAGAGTGGTTTTATTTTATTTAAAAAAAAAAAAAACTTGTCCTAATCCCAATCTTTTCAAAACACTTATCCTTATTCCAATCTTTTCAAATACTACACCACTTTCAAATACACATTCAAAAAATAAATTACATTTACTACTTATCTGTTAAAAAAGAAATGCCCATTTATCTTTTTATTTGTTTGAAAAAAAAAAAATCATGTACTACTTTCAAATACAGATATTAAAATCACGTTTTAAAAAAATACCTCACATTCATCTTTTTTTTTTTTTTAATTATTATTATCTCTTTTATGTGATTCCAAAAATACCCTCAAAAAATAAACCGTAACTCCTCTTAGAATTAGGGTTAGCAATGTCAAATACCGCTCAACCTTCTCCTAAAAACATAAAATCAGTGAACTCACTCAATACACAATCATTCACCTTCCGTCTCACACTGTTTTTTCAGAGCCATTTTCTGAATGAATGCTGCCGAAAAGGTATGTAAACCTTTAATTTGGTACCACATCCTCTTTGTACACAATATATATTCACTGAATTTGTTTTCTGTTCATGCAGATTTTTCACTAGAGCCATTTTATGATAGAATTGCACAATCAACACAGTTGGAAAGGAACATATGCAACATTAAACCTTAAATTTTGGTAGTCATTAAATTTATTCTTACTTTTCATTAAATTTTGGTTGGCAAAGTGTTTTTTTTGTTCATGCAGATTTTTTGCTAGAGCCATTTTGTAATAGAGCTGCACAATCAACACTACTGGAAAGGAAGGTATGTAACCATAAACCTTATTTTTTTTTTTAAATGATATTTTTTTAGATAAATAAAACCAAAAAAAACATATAACCGATATTTTTATATATATATATATATATATTTTTCGTTTTTAAGTGAATCTGCAAATCTTTTAGGGAAAAGTCTGCTCTTCCTCATGCCAGGCTCGACTGATCGAGATGCGGATCTGCAGAATTTAATTAAAACCAAATAGCCCATTAAGCCCAGTAAGTGATTAGGGTTTTAGATCTAATTCACATATTATTTAAAGGAAATCCTAAGGCAAGTTTTGAAGAGACTTGGGAGCTTTTCTTTTGAGATCTAAAAGGTTTTGTACCTTTTTCTTTCAAAGTCACTATCAGAAATCAATCTACATATTATTAGAACTAGTAGATCTGAAGTTGCTACATACCAGTCATCAAAGGTGTTGGATCTAAACCTTCAAGGGTGATCTTGGACTCATAGACTAGAGGTCTATATGGGAGATCTAAAGCATGAACTGGAAATTCATGTGAGTGCAATTCCATATCAAAGAAGTCTGAGGGGTTCAGAGCTCAATTTGGTAGTTGTAGTTAGATTTACTACGAACTGGTATTCTTGAACTATAAATCTCAATTTGATATAATGGATTATTCTCTTGGGATTGTTCCCACTAGGTTTTTACCTTGAAACTGGTTTGTTTCATTGGTTTTGCTAGATCATCATATCTTGTGTTATTTAGTTTTCCGCTGTGTATGATATGTTTGATGATTGTTTAACCTAGATTTACATAATTGACCAGAGTAACTACTTGCCTATTAAATTAGGTTAAACAAACTATGTTTCCAAGAGTCTAAAACTTTACAGATGGTATCAGAGCGGGTATGCTTAGTTGATCCCTGATGTCATGAATAATTTTAGGTGAAAGTATGTTGTTGGTCCCTAAAGTTTAACTACAGAGCGCTTTTGGTCCCTGAAGTTTCAGGTGAACACTATTGGTCCCTAAAGTTTTAAAAAAAAAAAAAAAAAAAAAGGTGTTTTAAGTCCCCCTATTAACTTCCGTTTGTTCCTTTGCTTATGTGTTTCTTTTAGAAAGCCTTTTCTTATGTGTTTAACGGAATGATGGCAAGTCAATTTTTATTGACATAACAATTATTTTATTAATAAAAAATTACATGTCAGATTTGAAGCAACCATTTGTATTACCGACCCAGTTCAATCAAGTCTAATAGATCTCTTTTTCCCAAATCAGAATTTGAAAACCTCCAAATGTGGTCTGGTCACTGGCCTTTATAAATAAAAGGTTGCCACGTTAGTTAAAACATGTCATGTCATTGTTTCATTAGACACAAAAGAAAAGAAACTAATGGAAGTTAATGGAAGGACCAATAGCACCTATTTTTTAAACTTCAGGGACTAATAATGCTCACTTGAAACTTCAAGGACAAAAGTGCTCAGTAGGTAAAATTTAGGGGCCAATAATGTAGTTTCACCATAATTTTAATTGTACTACTACTTTTGGCTGTGATAATTTAAATAAAAATGACACAAATGTTTCTATTGATTTTATTGATGTCTGTTAACTCTTCGTAGGGAATTATCTAAATCTATGAAAATTGCTAAGAAATTCCAAGAAGAGTCAAAAATTGGCTAATCTAGAAAAAGATGAATTGCTTGTGAGATTGGATGATGTGAAGTTGTGATTTCTAGCTATCTTGTGTTGGCTTTAATTCCGTGCCAAATTTGATTGTAATTTCTTCAATCATTTTTCTTGCTTGTATGTGGGTTTATTTGTAAAGGATGAGTGTGAGAAATCGGTGAAGAATCAAGCTTCAAAAGATAAATTAGTGGAATTCGCGACTAACTCGCAATAAGCAACCTGTGAAAAGGCCACGTGTGAAGCACGTGACTGGAAGCTGAAGAGTCATGCCAAGTTGTGAAGTTCACGAGTGTTTCACAAGAAGGGCCATCCTGCGAAGTACCCACGAAACCCTCTGTTTGGAAAAAAGTTTATTTGCTTTACCAAATTCTTTACCCACACTATATATACCCTTATTACCCACAAATTGTAAGGAATGCTTTTCAAAGAGAAAACTCTAGCAAATACACTTGAGAGTTAGAAATTGTTATACCCACAATCATCTACACATTTCCTTGTTGTTTTCCTCAAACTCCTACCTCTCCGTCTCTAGATCCTTGAGAGGTTGTTAGCCCAAACACTTACTACACCCATTTTGAGTGTTAAGTGAGAATTTGGTACTGCTGGGAAGCATTGGAATGAGCCATTCATTGGCAGATGCAATCAGGCTAAATTGCGGGATTCGAAAAGTTAGAGAAGACAAGACTACAAGAAGTCCGTTGGTAGCAGGAGCTTGGAGGGCTCAAGTACATGGGGTAGACTAGGCTTGGAGAGTCTTTTGTTATTCGTGTATTCCAACTTTATTCTCTAGTTGATTGATTTCAACTTGGAGGGGCGCACAGAGGTTTTTCATCAAGTTCTTCGGTTTCCTCTTCAATAACACGTCTTGGTGTTATCTTGTGTTTGCATCTCTCTTCCCTACTCTTTAAACTTTCATTTTATTGTTAATGATAGATGAATATGGCATAGGGTAGTGTTATTGGTTCATTGTGCTTATTTACTCTTGTTCCACACTTTGTTTAAATTAGAGTAAAAGCAATCTAGCCATAATTTTTAATTGGGGGTTTGAACAAGCACTTGTGTTTTAGCACAAATTTGAGCTTTCAGATGAATCTAATAAAAAAATGAATTTTTGAGAAATCTATTTTCTTCTCAAGATGAAAAGCTTGGAATAGGTGTTAGCTGAGTCTAAAACTAAATTTGAAAAACTATCTATTACCACGCCTATTGTTGATGATGGGATTGTACGTTTTTAGACCCCTTAAAACACAAGTTGTTTGACCTAGTTATTTAGCCAACTGATTACTTAGATAAATTATTCAGATCTAGGTTAACACAAGTAAATCATATCATGTAAATAATGTGGAAATATAAAGAACATAACAATATGATGACCCAAGAAAACCAAACCGGTAAAAAACCTGGGGAGGATTTAACCTATCTATTCTCAAGGTAAAACAAATCCACTATGAAATAATTGAAGTTTTTACAATAAGACTTAGACCACTAACATCCTATTGCTACCTCGAGTAGAAAACTTACTACCACAACCATGTGACAACTCCGAGTCCACGGACTACTTCTTTCCTTAATCCACAACAACCATAAGTTCTCCTACTTGTGTTTTTCTTTAAGCTCTTGAAACAGCAACTAAAGAGATCACCAAATTCTCGACATTAATCTTGATTTTGATAACCCTAAGTGTGTATGAAGGTAAACACCTCTAGATCTCACAACGGATTCACACACACAGCATATCAACAACATCTAAAACGTGGCTAGGGTTTTTCTTTTTATACTTAAAGCAAAACATAAAACCCTACACGTCATATGAGCTTGGACTGAGTTGGAAATTCTACAAAAAAAAAAATAAAAAAATAAAAAAATTTGCACGAGGTTCGATCGATCGAGTCTAATTTTCGATAGATAGAGCCTTGCAGATTTAGTCCAGTAAATTCTGCAATCACTTGATTTCAACTTTACACTTAAACACACTTTGAACAGCCTAAATCTAGACTCTAGGTTTTGATTATGGTTTGCCAACGCATTACACATTGAAGTTCTAATACATTAAGTTCCACCTAACAAATATGTTTTTGTTCTCATTAAGCCTAAAGATGACAAAGTTTATATTTCTCATTTTAAGAGGAATCATAAAGAAAATATTTATTTTGCTAGGTTAGACAAATGCAAAAGTTTTGATGTAGACGCTAAAGTTTATAAACCTATGTTTGAACCTATTGGTAAACTGTAGAAGAAATTTGTTTCTGTGCATACATGTTACCTTTGGTGGTGTTGTTGGTCACATTAGACCAAATTGTTCTTTGTTGAGGCATGAACCAAAAATTGTGACTAGATTTGCTTCTAAAAATACTAATGTTCCTAAATTTGTTTCTGTTTGTCACTTTTGTAGTGTTTCTGGTCATATTCGTCCTGACTGTCATAAATTGAAATTTAAGCATTCTATATTTTAGTCTAGGATATGTGATGATATATCTCCTACCACAAGTTCAGAAAAATTGTTTCATATACTTTTGAAAAATTTAAGCTTATTGGCCTGTGAAAGGAAATTGCAGGATTTTTGTCTCTCTTAGAAAAATTTTGTAATCCCTCAAATACACTCTAGTTTTCATGGTGTGTGATGAGTTTCACATCAAACATATATTGAATTGTAATTTATTAACAACTACAAAGAGTATCAATTGTGACTTATTAACAATTATAAAAAGTCTTGATTGTAAATATATGTGGCTAGCGCTTTTACTTGGGTCACTACATTAGTATATACCATTATCCATGTAAGGTTGAATTTAATCAACCATATTGTTGGCTTTATTCCGTGCCAAATTTGCTTGTATTTTAGCATTTAGTAAACTTGTATTTAGGTGGGATTACTGTAAGGGTAGTGTATGAGAGAGTGTGAAGAAATGTTCCTCAATGTGCAAAGAAGCAGGAACTCGCAATTGGAACTTGCGGGTGGCTCGCGGGTGCAAGCTGCCAGATGAGAGTTACGTGCCAAGCATGTGGGAAGTTGAAGCATTATGCCAACTGGTGCACTATAGGACAAAAGTCCCAGGCTGGCCAGGTAGTTAACTCACGACTCAGACCAGTCGCGAGGCCAAGCCGCCAACCAGCCTTGTTTGGGAAAAACTGTCTCTTCCTATTCCAAACACTCATCACTATATATAGACCCTTATACCCACCAAATGTAGAGAGTTTCTAGAGAGAATTTTATGAGAGAAACCCTAGAGAAAAACAAGATTGATTCATCCACAATCTTTACCTTAGAGACTCTACAAATTCCTCTACTCTCTTCCTCTCCATTGTTATACCCTTGAGAGGTTCTTGACCAAATCGTTTTCTCATCATACTCATATCCGTGAGAATGTTTATTTGGTACTTTTGGGAAGCAGTTAGAAAGGAACCAATGTCTATTGGTTGATGCTATGGTTGATAGCAGAATCCGGTAAGCTAAAGAAGAAATAGGTTCGGCGCAACCTCATTGGAGCAAGAAACTTGGAGGGCTTAGGTACACTGGGTAGATTAGGCTTGGAGGGTCTTTTGCTATTCATGTATCCCAACTAAATTTTTTAGTAGATTATTTACCGCTTGGAGGGTGGTGGAGAGGTTTTAAGCCGAGGGCTTCGGTTTCCTCTTTGATAACACTTCGTGTGTTGTCCGTGTGTTTGCATCTTCCTTCTCTTTATCTTTGCCATTTATTTACTGCTGTGGATGTGTTTATAGTTGGCTTAGATTGCTTATCAATTCTGTGTTTGGCTTATGTTCATGTTCTGCACATTAATTGTTTGATATTAAGCTTGAATTGATAATTCATAATTTGGGATCTAAACGTTCAAGGGTGTTTCATACCCATTTTGAACATTCAATTGGTATAAGAGTGGGTACACTTGTTGTGGTTTAAATACCTAAGTGTGATCCCTGACCCCCTGTTGAGATGGATAGGTCTCAATCTCTTAATGTACCACCATTTTTTTATGGTAATGATTATGCATTTTAGAAAGTCCGTATGAGGGCGTTTTTGTGTTCTATTGATGATGCTGTGTGGGATGCAGTTGAAGTACGTTGCACAAGACCGGAGGCTACTAAATCCACTTAGGATAAGGCTATTCTTGCGGCGGCTAATGCAAATATCAAGGCCTCAAATGCTATTTTCTATGGTGTCTCTCCAGAAGAATTTCATAGGATTTCACACATTACCATTGCTAAGGAAGCATGAGAGATTATGGAGACAACTTATGAAGGAACTAAGAAAGTGAAGGACACCAAACTTCAGAAGTTGACCACTCACTTTGAGGAGTTAAAGATAAGTAAGGATGAATCTTTTGATTTGTTTTATAGTAAGTTGAACGAAGTGGTTGTTGGCAAATTCAATTTAGGGGAAAAAACGGAGGACAAGAGAATAGTAAGGAAGATCCTTTGGTCACTACCAAAAAGTTTCCGTGCCAAAGTAACAACCATTGAAGAGAGCAAGGATCTTGACGACATTAAAGTTCAAGAGCTGGTTGGTTCACTACAGACGTATGAGTTGTCCCTACCCGCACAAAAGAAGATAAAATCCCTTGCTCTTAAAACAATTGATGAGAGAGTAGTATCTCATGACTCTACGGATGAGGATGCAGTAGATAAAGATGTGGCATATCTTGTGAAGAATTTCCGGAAGTTCCTAAAACTAAAGAACGGTGGGAAATTTGGTGACAATGGAAAATTTTAGAGTTCTGGAAAGGAGAAAAAGGAATTTAGAAGGAAAGATGGTAGAGAGCCCCAATCCTCACAAGGAATTACTTGCTTCGAGTGTAATAGACATAGACACTTCAAAAAGGAATGTCCCAATTTTTTGAAGTCGAAGGGTAAAGTCTATGCTACTACTCTAAGTGACTCGAACTCATCAAATTCTGACTCTGAGGACAGCTGTGATGGAGAAGGAAACTACTCTGCATTTATGGCTATTGAGCATGTTGAGTCCTCGGAGGACCTGGATCAACTTGTACAAAAACTTGGAGAACATAGCAATGATGAATCCTTAGGGATTATTGAGGAATCAGATGTTGAAGAGGATAAAAATATAGCTAGTATTCAAGAGAATTACACCTTACTTCTTGAAAGATTGAGAAAGTATATAAAGGTGGCGAAGGCAGCTGTAAAGAAGATAAAGAAAGCTGAGGAGGATTACAGGAGTCTCCTAGTTAGATATAAGGAGGCAAAGTGTGAGATTGGGACACTAAATGGTGAGCTATCTGAAGCTTATACCAAAGTAAGATTTTTTGAGCAAGAAGTAGTGCAAGCACAAGCCAAGATAGAAAGGGTCTCATTCAAGAAGCTGGAAGATGTTATTTCATCTTAAAAACATTTCTCAGATAAGTCTGGTTTGGGTTATACCAGAGGGAGTAGCTCATCGACCAATGTCATCAAAGAAGTAAAGTTTGTAAAGGCCAAAGAGACGGTTGCAGAAGAGCCTATTCCTAAGAAATTTAAGATTGAGAAGAAGAAGAAGATGGCTGAACAACGAGTGTTCAATAAGTCCTGAAATCAATCAGAAGCCAGATTTGAAGCTAGAGGAAGATCTCTTCCAAGATCACAACGGGGTCTTGGAATGAATTATGTTTGTCATTATTGCGGATTGCAAGGACATATCAGACCCAACTGTCAAAAGCTGAGAGCATTGAACAATACAAGTGCACCTCGGACACGAGGAAGAAGAAATGACATGAGGTCTTGGGGTAGTAAGCAACCGAGAAGTCAAAACAGTGATCCCGGAATGATGGACGTAATGAAGATGATCGGTGCCTTCACCAATTGCCTAGAAAGCTTCACACAAAGGTTTGAAAGTCCTAACTTTTGTACCCAATCCGTCAAGGATATCACCCCAAACACACGTGACGTGTGGGTGATGAAGGGTACTCATGCATAAGCATTACAACATGTCCGTGCGTTAATACTTCCCATATTTTGTGTATATGCTTTGTTGTTTGCTTCTTACGAGTTTGAGTTGAAAATTTGTTTGTGAGTTTTTGTTTAAAATGTTGTTTTACATTGCTGTTTTGTTTTGATCAACCTTTACTGTTTTTGTGTCAAAAATCCAAAAAACACATAAAAAGTAGAAAATCCAAAAAGTATGATCGACTTTGTTGAGTTTTGTCTCAAAACATGTTTTGCCTTGTACCTTTATACTAATGGCTGTGTGCGTCTACGAGCTTAGCTTGTTTCCTATGCACTCATATCATTGTGGGAGAAATTTTGAAATCTATGTAACTGTTGTAAATAGATCTTCAACTTTGTCATAAATGATTAATGAATGGTCTTGTTGATCTTAAGACATGCATAGACTTATGCCTATATATCTTCCCACTGTTTATTTTTTGTTTTTGTTTAAAAGAGCTCTTTAAATGTAAATCTTCAAATGAAAAGAGATATAGAGCTGCAAAAGCCTGTCACATATACTAGTATTCGACTAGGAAAAAGGGAAAGCGACCTAAATAAAATGTATGATGCCCAAAAAGCCAAAGGCTAACTTATCAATTAAAATATCAAAAATTTTAGGCATCAATCTCACAATGAGATGTATTGATTCAAAAAGTTCAAATGATATGATATGTATGGAGCCAAATGAAAAGCTTCAAGAAATGTAATCAAGTTTATGTGGGAGGTCATATATGCATACTTCTATAATTGAGATAGGTCACATTATCTAGTGCTAGTTGTGTATGTCTTGATTGAATTAATCATTGAAACTTCACATTGGACTATGGACTATCTCATCTTTTGATATCCACACACAACACACAAGTCTATGTTCAATGAATGCCATATTCATTTGTGCGATTGTACTTGATTAAATGAGTTTTTATATGCTCAATCTTTGTTGATCAAACAAAAAAAATATTTTTTAGTGTTTTTAGTTGTTTTTGGAAAGTATTTTGTTTTTACAAAAATGTCAAAATCTCAAAAATAGTTTTGCCCTGCTTTGGCGACTCAGTCGTAGGTCAATCCAGTCACATGCCTCAGTTGCATGCTCGCAGGTCAGTTTTAGCAACTTGTTCGCGGGTGGAAGGTCCAGTCGTAAGGGATACACAAAGATTTTCACGGCTCAGCTCGCGACTCCCTCGCTGGTAGACCTTCCAGCTGCGAAAAACACTTAGAAAAATTTTCGAACTTTTCTCTTTTGAGTGTTTTGGTGGCTGGACCTGGCGACTTGCACGCAGCTTAACCCAGTCACGAAAAACGCGTGTTTTGCGTTTTAAAGTCAGTTTTCAAAAACTTTTCAGTTTTTCCCTCGTACTTTTGTGACTGTTCATTGTCTTCCCCATTTCTCTCTCTGAAACTCATCATGTCACTCTTCAAAAAACCTCCATTTCTGCACCATTTTCACTTAAATCTTCAAAGAAAAGGTATGGGTTCTCTCTATCTCTCTTCATATTTCATATTTTAAGTGTTATTTTCTTGAATCTGTGAGTGGTGTTGGTGCCATTATGTTTTGAGAAAAAGCATGTTCGTACTTGACTTAGTTTCATTATGTTTAGTGCTTTTTGGTTGAGAGTTGATGTTTTTGAGTATTTATTGACTATATTACTGTTGTTTTTATGGAGTTTATGCTTTGTGGCATGTCTCATGGCTATAGTGATTTATGCATATCATGCTCATGGTAGTTTGTCACAATATTAGTGTGTGACTTTGTGATATTCAGTGTTCACTTGACACTGAGTTGTATCTTAACAATCACCATTTTCGTTCACTTGATTCTTACAATACTTCAGTGTTGCTTATGATTTCTTAATGATGATCTGGTTCATATTTTGTGGTTGAGTGAAATCTCTTTGATTCACATTCTTATCTGAATCTAATCAAGTTGATGTTGGTACCCTGTGGTATTGCATATGGTTCTTTGCTGTGTGTCTGTTTTTTTTTTTTTTTTTTTTTCAGATGACTCGTCGTTCCTCTAAAGGCAAAGACATTGTAACCGATGACCTATCAACCCCGGTTGCTAAACGGACACGTCTTTCGTCATCTAGAGAATCTACCATTGAAAGATTCAGGACATCTCTTGATTCTAAGACATACACAGACATTTTTATAAAGGCTCCTCCGCTTATGGAACGAATTGTCAAGTTTGATACCCTAGGGACAACGTTTATCCCTAAGATCTTTGAAGAAAGAGATTGGGCTGACCTTTTTAGGAACTTTGATGATCCCATTGAAGAATTGGTTAAGGAATTCTACTCTAATGCCAGATACACAGGGGTAGAGATGAAATGCTGGGTACGAGGAAAAGAATTTTCCATCAATGCAAACTACATTGCTCAGGTTCTTCGCATCACCAGACCAGAAAATGCAAATCGAACTTTGTATGATGACAGAGTACTTCAGGCACAAGACATTCTTCAAGTTCTTGGGAGTGAACATGAAGTGGGAAGCACAGGATCATCTATAGGCACTGCACTTTTTTCGCTTGAACTGACAACTCTAAAGTTGATCATGTTCTCCAACCTCTACCCGTTGTCAAACACTACTTTCATTAGTCTTGGGAAAGCTAAATTCTTGTGTGACCTCATTATTGGTGTTCCGATTGACATCTGTGCCCACATATTTCAGACCATTGGGAAAACATCGGCTCGATCAGCAGCGCGAATGAATCTTCTGCTCTGTAGTCTCATCATGAAGATCATCCTTCGTGAAGGTGTTAGTCCTTCATCAACTGGAAAAATTATACCTCATCCTCGATCAATATCCTTATACACTCTTCAAGCAAGTAAGAGCCACTCCTCTAAAGCACCTAAGAGTGAACCAGTCACTCCGTCTAGTCAAAGTTTAGCTACTCCTGTGCAATCAATTAGTACTCCATCTATTCCCCTTGGATTTCAAATGCCCAGGCAAAGTCACTTGATTGAAAATGTGATTGATCGGATCTCTGATCTACAACGACTTATCTACTCAACTAACAACCAAGTTCAAGTGCATCTCATGGCCATTGAAACACAGTTGGATGCTATTCAACAAAAGTTAGAAGAGAGCCTTTAGCTATTCATGACAAAAAGGGGGAGAACGATAGCATACAGTAAAGGGGAAAGTGACACAGGAAAGAGAAGATGTGCATACTGAAAGGGGGAGTTATGTGCTCAGGGAGTTGATATACATTTCATTTTACATACTTTTGATTACATACTTTTGAAGATAGCCTAACAAAACTTATGTTTCATGTTTATATGTGTTCTGTTTGTATCTATTTTTGAGGATACTGTTTTGAAACTTTGGTGATAAAAGTTCCAAGGGAAGGGTGAGGTCGTGGGTTTAACACCCTCTTATTTTGTGTGATATCTGATTACTTGTTACTATCTTTAAAGTTTTTAGTTATAAATTTGTAGTACTTAGGGCTCTTTGTATTTGTACAAATTTTGAAGGTTCACCGTTAGGTATATCTAGAATCTATGAGAAGAAATTCCTAATGTATGACCAAATTCTAAGATTGTCATTAGGTGAGCGGAGAATTTCAAACTCCATAATAGTTTGTTGATGTTGTGAATTAATTTGAAGTTGTTTTTTCTTTTAATAAATTAGTTAATTTGAAGTTAGTTTTCAAACTTGAAAAATAATCAATGACATTCATTATTTATTTTGTCCTACAGTTTTACACGAGCTTAAAAGTCCTTGAAGTTAGTTTTCAAGCTTGAAAAAATTCATCAATGACGGACATTATTGATTCTGTCCTTATTAGAGTTTTACATGAAATTAAAAGTCTTGTTTACTGTATCCATAAGGAAGGGCATCTTGAGATTCAAATCAAATTGAATGAGATCCTGATTCCATATTGTATTTTTTGGGATCAAATTATGATATAGTATAAGCCATATTACCATTAATTAAGATTGCCTTGAAGATTACATTGAAACTACGTTGATTAATTTGATTCTCTTACAGTTTTCTTTCTTTTTGATTTTTTTCATAGGAATATATGTTTTTAGGTCACCTAGAGCCTTATTGTATATGTATATGCAAGTGTTGATCACTACACCATACTTGGAAACACTGTCAGTAATGCATTAGGTGAGGCCTAGGTTTTTCCAATTCTTTCACGATCGTTGCTTCTATCTTCTATTTATTTATATGGTATTCCTAACAATTCCTTCACCTTTCATATCAAATGTTAATTTATTAAAGTTTCTTAACTTAAAGTTTCTTCTCCTCTTCTCCTCTTTTATTGTCTTTCTTATTCTTAAAACATTATATTGTTTATGCAGTTATTCTCCCATCAGCTATCATCTTTTTCTTTAAGTTCTCGTCTTATGCAATTATCATCTTTTTCACCCCTCGGTTTATCCTTCTTGTTTCTTGGAATGATTTTCATGTTTAAGGTTTAGAGACTATAAATCTATGGGTTTGCTGGAGCAAGAACTTATGAATCTAATTTTTCTCATATTCCAAAAATTGAGATAATTAATTATAAATAATACAATCCCGAATCTAATTTTTCTCATATTCCAAAAATTGAGATAATTAATTATAAATAATACAATCCCAATTCCTCTTTTTTTTATTTCTAAAATCAATAAAAATTTCCCTGTTGAGATTGTTAATATTTCTTTTCTTTTTTTGATAAATGGCATAAGAACTTTTTATTAAAGAAATAGTCAACTCATATACACTGGAAACTTACTACAATGGTAGAAATTAAGAACCCAGATTACAAGGATCAACTAGAACAAGGAGGGGCAAACACAAACATGAAGGCAAAACTAAGCTCCATTCAAGGAGAGTATAGAAGAAAAAAGACTTTATATCAAGGATAGACCATTCAAAATCCTCAAAGCATCTAGCATTCCATTCCAGCCGTAAACACTAAAACAAAAAATGCGGCACAAAGCTCTAGAAATCTATATTTCTATGTCTTCCAAACTTGCCTTGCCAATAAGCCAACAACTCAATAACTTTATACGACATAACCCAACGATACCAAACAAACAAAATCGTATAGAAAAAGAGCTTCAAATTTGAGATATGGCTAATAAAATCCCTAATTGAGATTGATTTTTAATAGTTCTTTCTCGTTTTCATTCTCAATATCTAGGCATAAACTTCTTGTTGGCTTCCTATAGATTTTCCAAAATTTTGGATATTAATACATGGCCATATATGTTAGTTGCAGTAATCTCTCCTAAATCATTCCTATTTGTTAGTGGATTTTGTGTTTTGCATTTATTCTTAAATTAGAAAAAATCATTTAGTCACTGTTGTTCTAGTATAAGGCCTTTTATGTTAATTAAGTAGTGTTAAACATCTTTTTAGCTTTTTTTGAAATTTAAAAAGGTTTTGTATTTAACAGAAGGCCCTCATATTTTATGCCAAATAGAGAAAAAGGAAAATTATCTTCAAGTGCTGCATGAAATACTTAAGATTTCAAGAAGCTGATATGCTCCCTTACAATATGCTGCTGATTTCTTATTTCCCTCATTTAAAAGAAGGATATGCCAAGGGAAACGGTCCCTAGTTTTCCTGGATTGCTCTTATTCAAATGATAGAGATATCATAAAAAGCAAGCGATAAGTCCCTCCAAACTTGAAGTCTAAATCTTTTCTCTTTTCTTTAATATCAAATACCAAATATCTGTCTTCCCCAAAAAAAAATAAATACCAAATATATGCTGAAAAATGCTATATTAACCCAAGCACAAATTACATGAAAATCTAGGAAACAATACATCAACATTAAAAATATTACAAACAAACTTTTGTCACTAAATTAAGCCAACAATAAAACATGACTTCTCATATGCTATTCTTAAATGATCTTGGATTTCATTGCTAATATACTCATTTTTACTAAGTCGTTCATCACATCAGGACATAATGTCTCTGTATGGTTATTGTTACATTTCAATTGGGAGAAGTGTTGAAATTCATTAGTGTGGGAAACATGAAATTCAATTGGCATAATGTATGAGAAACTCAGTTTTTGCTAATAATTCATTTTCCTAAAAAACATTATAGCACAAGCACATGACTGGTATTTTACAAATCTTATACAGTTAAAAAGGTTCAATCAAACTTGCAGTTTTTTTTTTTTGGTCATTTTCAACAGTTCTCCAAATGGTTAGTTATTTGTCATAGATCTATCTTGAGATTTGTTGCCCAAGGTCCTGGTAGTACACTTAGAAAGTTGTTGATTGCTGAAAATGGTACATATACAAATATATAAAAGGTATTGGTGATTATCCAACAAATATTTGGTAATTGGAGCTTTGATTTTGTTAATCGAAACGCATTTTGAACCCTTTCACCACACTTTAGTTTGTTACCCACAACACACAACTAGAATATCTCACATGGGAGAAAATCTTTGCTTCATCTTTTTCAACTCACTACACTAACATATTTGAACATCATTGAATCAAATAAACAATCTTATATGGTAACTGGAAAACTTTCAATCTACATGAGCTATACATTTGCAAGAAGCTACATAATCTACCCATGTTGGAAGTGGCACATTGCCTCACTAAATTACAAATGCTAATGATATTTCAAATTCCCTAGAATGTCATGTAGGATTGCACAAAATTGTCTAAGATTGCTCATGGAGTTTGCCTGAGTTATATATTATCCTTCTTTTTTGCAATAGTATTTTCCAGAAAGCCAAAATAAAAAAACTCAAAATTTCTCACTTTTTTTATTATTTTAATGAGTTGTTTATATTATTTTAAATGAAGTGATAAAAAAAACATTTTATATTGGGTGTATTGTAAAGTGAGGTGGTAAAATAAATAAAGTAGTTTTTTGAGATGCTAAACGCTAAAATTTTTAGCACTACCACTGTGAATGCTCTAACTTCAACAATAACAAAAATCCTAGCCAGCTTAGTATTTAAAAAAAAGAAAATTTATTTTGTTTTTGTTTTTGTATTTGTTAGTAAATGATTGCATCTTAATGTATTTAGAAGCAATGATTTTGAGTATTTATAATTTTTTAATTATATATGGATGCCTATTTTGAGATTTTTTTTTTTTAATACTCTAGCTCCCGCTAACTTAAATCTTGAGTCCGTCCCTAGATGTGGGGAACTGCCTCTCATGTTTTCAGTCTATTATCAGAGTGAAGCTTGTTCTTTTATATAGCTTTGCTTTTTTCTTTGGTTAATAAATTCTTTCTTTCATAAAAATAAAATAAAAGAGTTAGGGCGCCGCTCCAATTCCGAGTTAGGGCTAGCTTCAATTCCCGCAATCATGGATGTATGAAAAACATGGGATTCGAGAGTTCAATAGTGCAAGATTTACCTCTAGCATATTTCAGAACATTTGGATGTATTGACTTTTGTGTCTTATAATAGGTGCAACCATGTAGGAAAACCATGTAAGAAAGGCCATTAACATTGCCAAACCTACTTAGGCTGGGTTTGGATAGCGATAGACAGCGCATCTGCGTTTTTTTGTATGGGTCCCATGCACTGTTCACGGGACCTATAAGTACTTTTTTAAACAAAAACAACTTTAAAATTGGGTCCTATGGCACCATTCACACATTTAAAAATTATTTTGTTACAGTGTTAGGAGTGTGCAAACCATCACCGGAGCCGACAACATCGACCCTCCTGCACCACCATTGGCACCGACCGACGGAGCCAATGCCGGCGATCAGAAGGCGAACGGAGCTCCGATGCCAGTACAGTGAGGACATCAGAGACGCAAAGCACGCACCGAGTAGAGTTGAACCGAATCGATACAAATAAACATAGAGAAATATTTTCAGATCAGGGATACGGCGTAGTTTAGGTGTGTATCCATTTTAAATTTTTTTTTACTAAAACGTCATCGTATTGGGTTATTATTAAAAAAAAAAAAAAAAAAAAAAAAAAAAAAACACACACACACACACACACACACACACACAAAACGGCACCGTTTTATGTAGGTTTTATACATACCTCACTATAAATTCACTCTATTTGCACCTGGGGACCCTTAACTCTCTCTCTCTCTCTCGCTCTCGCCAGTCACCTCTAGCCTCTCGCGATCTCGCTTGCCTAAGTCACGCCTCGCAGTAGCAGCAACTCACTGCGGGCTGCGGCAAACCACGGTAAGCCATCAGCCCCTTTCTTTTGGTTTTAATGGAAACGGAGTGAGAGAGATTGTGTTTGTAGTTGTAGGTACTAAGATTGGACAAAGGCGTACGTGTCAGTTGTTGTTCAGTAGGGAAGTTGTGAGTTAGAGATGGAGAGTGTAGAAAGCGTAGAAGAACTGCCATTAACGTTTATTTGTACAAAGCAGAGAGTGTTGCTTTGAGATTCTGAGAAAAGACTAGAGAATGTGTCTCTCTTCGGAATTTGGATATTGGATAAGAAGTGGGGACTATACTTCATATGATTCCTCTAAGAGGGGGGGCCCAGGCACCCTTAGGCCCCCACCTATTCCTCTTGTCAGTTTAGTTAATTTATACCATGCAGTTAATTTATTTAGTTAGTTTTTAGTTATTTATTTATTTAGTCAGTTTAGTTAGTTTATACCGTGTAGTTTTATAATGCTCTCTTGCTTATAGTTAAAGCTTGTCAGTTTAGTTGTTATCAATTTTTTAGCACTTATTTGTCACAGTCTACTAAAGTAGTAAGTACTAACGTTTTTTTTTTTTTTTTTTTTCCTTCAGCATTTTAATTTTTGAGGGAGACAAGATTGAGAGAGTTCACGCTTTCAATCCTTCACTTAGAGGTAGAAAAATATTATTTGGAATTTTTATTTTTTTATTTTATTTTTTTTAATTTGACTTTTCTTTTGCTTCTGTTTTATATTTGACTAGGTTGGCATAGGTTTCATGAATTATTTGGCACAGGTTTCTTGAACAAGTTGATATATTGATATTGGGCTTGAAAGCCCAATTTTTTTTTTAATTAAAAAATAGTTTTTTTTTTTTAATATTTAAAATCGACCAAATCGACTAAACCGTACCATAAAAAACCGCACTGCTATAGGTCGGAAAATCGACCATAGGCGGTGTGCATCGGTTCCAATTATGAAAAACCAATCTCTATCGGTTCAGTAATAAATTTGGAAAAACACCGCCCTTACCAAACTGCGCACACCCTGTTTTCAGTTTTCAATTTTCAATTTTCCGTAATAAGTGGTATCCAAATAGACCCTTAGGGTCTAGGCTTAAGGCCCACTATACAAAAAGAAAATATTTAAAGGGGAATTAAGGCCTCCAAAATTGTACAAAAGTGTTCCAAAAATGTCCCAAAAATTGTAGAATGCTAATTAAATTTTTTAAATGGAAAGAAAAATTGGGGTGTTTTGTTTTCTTCCCCCCACCTCTAAAAAGGCCCTTAGAATATTGAGTCAATAGGAATCCAACCAAATTAAAAATATTAAATAATTTTGCTAAAATAATTTCTTTGAGTGTCCTTAATAATTATTGAGAATCAGCTTTCTCAACAACAACTTGAGACTTTACCTTTTTTAAATCAAACTCTTAAATAGCATATTATATTATTAAGTGAAGTTGTAATAATATCCTTAATTAGAAACTATTGTTCCACACTCTAAAAGTTATTTTATTCTTGTAATATTGTAATTTTAAGTGGATTGGCTATTATCAATTGCAAAGAGTTGTTAAAAAAACTAAATACAAAAGCTTAATTAGTAATATTGAATCTCAAAAACAAGACAAATGATTTTAAAGAAAAAAAAATTATAATATATAAATTTAAATAAATAATATTTAATTCTTATTAATTGATATAGAAAGCTCCACTTAAATTCATTGTCTTAACTCTTAAGCCCCAAAATATATTTGTTCTCATTGAATATCTCTCTAACTTCTTCCCCATTTTAACTATATGTGAAATATGTGAATTTTTTTTAGGGGCAAAATTACCACCGCTCTCAATGAATTGCTTAAGCTGGAACTGTCGTGGGCTTGGGAACCCACAGACAAAAGGCGAGCTTGTTGCCTAAATTGGCAAAAAAGATCCCAAAATGGTTTTTTTGATGGAAACAAAACTGGACAGAGATGGTATTGCTCGAATATGTCGTAAGTTGTAGAATTTTAATTTCTTTGTGGTACCCTGGCTTACTAGGGGTGGTGGCCTTGCTTTTTTATGGAAAAATGACATGAATGTAACTGTTTGTAATTCCTCCAATCGTTATATTGATGCTGTTATTAACCATGGAATGAATGACACCTGGCGGTTTACGGGTTTCTATGGAGACCCCGACACTGCCAGTCGGGAAAATTCTTAGTCCTTACTTAGATCTTTGAGCCATAGTATGTCCCTCCCATGGGTCTATGTGGGGGACTTTAATGAAATTCTTTTTGCAGATGAGAAACAGGGGTGGCTAGATCAGCTTGCGCGGCAAATGCAAGGTTTTCAAGATGCTTTAGATTATTGTGGCTTCAGGATCTTCGCTTCACAGGTTACCCTTTTACATGGTGTAATAGGAGACCGGGCGATCATAATGTTTGGGTGAGACTTGACCGTGGGGTGGTAGACTGGACCCTTCGTTTTTCCACTGCTCGAATTCATCACTTGGAAGCTTTCCATTCGGATCACAGACCTATTATCCTCTTATCAGATTCTGAGCAAAAGAGGTTTTACAAGAAGGGAAGGCCTTTCAGATTTGAAGCTATGTTGTTACAGGACAACACTTGTGAGGAGGTGGTTGTAAATTCCTGGGTAGAGGTGCATGACCCAAATCTAGTTGGAGTGCTGTAAAAAAAAATCCACTTGCCAAGACAATTTTAGAATTTGGAACCGTGAGACTTTTGGGCATATTTGGATTTCATTAGGAAAAAAATTGAAGGAATTGAATTGGGTTGAGGAGGCTGGTATGTGCAGGACCAATCCGGCTTTTATCAACAAATTGAGAGATGAAATTCAAGGGCTTAAGGCCAAGGAAGAAATAATGTGGAAGCAACGATCCCGTGTGAACTGGTTAAGGGAGGGTGACCGAAATATTAGGTATTTCCATTGCAAGGCAAATCAGTGGAACAAGCACAATTATATCTTGGGGTTTGAGGATAATAATGGTCTTTGGACTGAGGATGAAAGTCGCATGGGTGGGCTAGTTGAGGACTATTTCACTAATATATTCACCTCTTCGAATTCGTCTGGGTTTGATAATGTGCTCAATGGCATGCTCCCAACTATCACTCCAGAAATGAATGCAGGACTACTACGACCTTACACAGCCGAGGAAGTTCATAAAGCTCTCACCCAGATGACCCTTCTCACTGCCCCAGGACCGGATAGTATGTCACCTATTTTCTATAAATCTTTTTGGCACATTGTGGGAGGTGATGTTACAAATGCTGTCTTAACTGCATTGAATTCTGAGTTTGTTCTTGAATCTTTAAACCACACTTTTATTGCTCTTATTCCAAAAATCAAGGACCCAAAAAATGTCTCTGATTTTTTCCCTATTATTTTGTGCAATGTGGTCTATAAACTTATTGCTAAAGTGTTGGTTAACCATTTAAAAATGATCCTACCTTATGTTGTGTCTGATTCTCAAAGTGCTTTCTTATCAGGGAGACTTATAACTGACAATGTTTTGGTAGCATTTGAAACTTTGCATTATTTGAAATGGATTACACAGGGTAAGCTGGGTTTCATGGCACTTAAACTGGATATGAGCAAAGCTTATGAAAAAGTTGAGTGGGAGTTTCTAAGGAGAGCTATGCTACACTTGGGTTTTGCTGACAGATTTGTTAGCATGATCATGGCTTGTATAACCTTGGTGTCTTTCTTTGTTCTCCTTAATGGGAAGCCCATTGGTAATATAAAGCCTAGCAGAGGGCTTAGACAAGGTGATCCGCTTTCCCCATATTTGTTTCTGGTGTGTGCTATGGGGCTACAGGGATTGTTACACAAAGCCGAAAGTGAAGGACTCATCAGGGGGGGTCTCAATTTATAGAATTGGGCCATGTGTTTCTCACTTATTTTTTGCTGATGATAGTTTCCTCTTTTGTAGAGCTAAAGAATCAGAGTCCCAGGTAATCCTTGACATCCTATCTGTCTATGAGAAGGGGTCAGGTTAGAAGATTAACCGAGACAAAACCAACATTTTCTTTAGCTCCAATACTCAACCTGATCTTCAAGCTAGCATTCAACAGATTTTGGGTGTGCCTTCAATAAGGCATTATGAAAAATATCTGGGTCTACCTGCATTTGTGGGGCAAGCAAAGAAACAAAGCTTTATATATATCCGAGAGCGTGTATAGAAAAAATTACAGGGATGGAAAGAGAAGATATTATCTCAGGCAGGGCAGAGAGGTGCTTATAAAAGCTGTCATCCAAGCAATCTCAACTTACTCCATGAGCTGTTTTAAACTTCTCAAAGGTTTGATTAAGGACATTGAAGTGATGATTCGAAAATTTTGGTGGGTATACAGTAGTGATACTAGAAAAATTCATTGGGTAAAGTGGGAGAAACTGTGTAGTCCTAAGGAGGATGGAGGTCTGGGTTTTATGGAGATTGAGAAGTTCAATAAAGCTTTGTTGGCTAAACAAGTGTGGCGTATGATGAACAATCCTGATTCCTTGTGCTTTAAAGTTTTTAAGGCTAGATTTTTCCCAAATTGTTCGATTTTGGAAGCAAACGAGTCCAAAGCTGGTTCTTATGCATGAAAAAGCATACTTAGTGCTAGAGAAGTGGTGAAGAATGGAACGGTATGGCATATTGGTGATGGAAATTCAGTGGGTATTAGAGAAGACAAATGGCTACCAGATCAATGCTACAGGAAGGTCACCTTTCCCCTTCCCTCTATCCCACCTGATTCGAAGGTGAGCTGCCTCATTGATACAAATACTCGAGAATGGAAAGCTGACTTGATCAAGTAGGTGTTTGCGCCTCAAGAAGCTGAAAAAATATTAAGCATACCATTGAGTATCAGACTACCCCCCGACCAATTGATATGGTCCATAAATCCTTATGGTAAATTTACTACCAGAAGTGATTACAGATTGTTAGCATGTAATGCTTCAGCCAATAATCCAAGACCCAGAAGTCCTTTTGGAGAGGTCTATGGAAGCTACGTGTTCCTACCAAAGTGAAGCATTTTGCTTGGAGAGCTTGTAATGAGGCCCTTCCCACAATGGTTAATCTTGCTCGTCAACATGTGGTGAATTCGGACTTGTGCAGCAACTGTAACTCTGCCCCAGAAGATGTTGTTCATGCGATGTGGAGCTGTAATGTAGTAGAAGGGGTTTGGTAGACACTAAGCTAGACAAACCCCTTGGTGCACGCCCAGCTGGGCAATTTTTCTAACTTGTTTGCTAGTTTTTTGCAGGTTACTGAGGATTACAGAGCTGAATTATTCATTCTTATTGCCTAGTCTCTGTGGAATCAAAGGAATGCAATATGTTTGAATTGCCCAACACACTCGCTGGATTAGACACTCTTGGTGGCTGGCAGTTTGCTTCTGGAATACATCAATGCGCAGCCAAATCTGCCCACACCTGACCAATCGCCTATCACGCATTAGTGGCGACCTCCAGATCACCAACGATTTAAAGCAAACTTTGACGGAGCCATGTTCAACAACATCAATGCGGCTAGAATTGGAGTGGTGATTCGAGATTCTAATGCTGAAGTTACTGGTGCCCTCTCAAGATGCATACCACTACCGCAAACGATGAGGAAGTGGAAGCTCTTGTATGCTGTCAAGCTGTCCAATTGGCCAGGGAGATTGGCATTAGCAAGGTAGTATTTGAAGGTGACTTCGCGGTCATTATTCAGGCCCTCAAACATGGTCAAGCAAATCAGTCCGTGTATGGGCATATCCTAGAAGATGTTACGCAACAAACATCCCAGTTTCTTTTTTGTGATTTCAGTCATGTTGGAAATAATGGAGAGATAATACCTGAATTTTCCTTGGAAATTACACAATTATATTTTACTAGAAGAGGTGGCGGAGATGAGGTGTGGACCAAGTCATTGTCTTGAAACAAATCGTGCTGTCTACGGTATATCTGATATAGTTAGACAAATGGTTTCTGCACGTTGCCCCTAGGATACAACAACCCAACCATCTTTGCTAATTATCCTTACGAGCCTACACTGCTCGTATGATATAAGCTCTCTATAGTATTTTCTTTTTCCAGAAAATTTTGTAAAAAATAAAATATTTTTGTGAGTAGTAAGAAGCAATAGATGGTAAGTGTTTAAGACAAAAAATTGTTTTTGAAAAGTTTGTAGCTTTCTAATTCAAAAATAAAAATGTGTATCCAAAACTTTTAGTTCTTTCCATATATATATATATATATATATATAAAGCCAGACCCATTGCTTGTCCTTAGCAAAATAAATAAAAAAGTTTGCAAACTTTAAAACTTTAAATGGTCATAAAATTGTTGAAATCAATGTGTGATGAATAGCTTTCTTTTTATACACATATTATATATAAACCCTTCAAACCCTCTTGCCAAAGTATACACGTGGAGGTAAGTTAAAAGACAAAGCAAGTTTGTCTTTTAGTGTCATAATGACATTAAAAACAAAATTATAGCTTCTAAGAGCATCTCCAACTGGAAATGCCATTCTATCTCATTATACCATCTCAAAAAGCTATTTTATCAATTATAACATATCATTTTACAATACACCCTGCATCCCAAAACTCTATTATTTTACCATTTTATTAAAATATTCTTTTTTAATCTTTTTTTTTTTTTTACTTTTTTTTTCTCTTCCTTTTGCTCTCTGTCTCCCTCAACCTCTAGCACCGGCCTCAACCTGCCTCAACCTCTAGCACCGGTAGCACCGGCCTCAACCTCTAGCAAACCCATACACAGCAAAATCAAGCAAATCACAATACAAAATCACCCAAATCAAACAAGCACCAGAAATCCACCTACCACCCCAGCAAAATCACAACAAAAAATCCCAACGAATCTAAAAATCCAGATTCTCCTCTTCGGTGGATCGCAACCCAGATCGCACACACACAGAATCCAGACTCTCCAGAAACACACACACACACACACACACACACACACAAAACCCAGATTGCAACCCAGAAGAATCGGATCGCAACCCACTTCGGCGACGCTTTTTGACACCAGACTCTCCACTTCGGCGGCACAACCCAGATTACAACCCATTCTCAAATCGAATCGCAACCCACTTCGGCGGTGCGTTTTGACCCGGATCGAGTTGGAGCTCTCCAACATCTGCGATGAAATCCCTCCTTGACACTAGACTCATCGCAACCCACTTCGGCGGCGCTTTTTGACACCAGACTCTCCACTTCGGCGACGCAACCCAGATCACAACACACTCTCAAATCGGATCGCAACCCACTTCGGCGGTGTGTTTTGACCCGGATCGAGTTGGAGCTCTCCAACATCTGCGATGAAATCCCTCCTTGACACTAGAATCATCCCCTCTGCCGCCACTAGCGACTCCAAGATCTTCTACCTCAAGCACCAGCACAAAGAGAGAGTGACGAGAGAAGTTAGAGAGAGAGAGGGAGACGAAATACTCAGGAGGAGAGAGAAAAAATAAAAGGATTAAAATATATTATTTTGGTTTGGCATAGCGCTACAGTGCCATCTTACAAAGCGCTACAGTGCCATCTTATTTGTAAGATGGCACTGTAGCACTATACCAAAAAAATTTGGCATAGCGCAGATTTAGCCTTCCGGTTGCTGGCATGATTTTGGGCCTAACTGCCAAATGTACCTTACATTTGGCATTTGAAAGGCCCAATGCTGATGCTCTAACCTTGCTGTCTTTTAGCTATCAACTAATACTTTCTTTTGAAACTTTGACTGTATACAATAATTACAACCAAGAATGAAAAGTAATATATAATGCTATAACCCATCAACAGTAAATTATATAAATATATAGTTGTACAATATTTGATACTTTCTATCTATAACGTTGCTATTAAATATATTAAAAGAAACATTTTAAAACAAAAGTTTATAAAGGAAAGTATACTAAAAGCTAGCAATATATAGTATTAAAATTCACATTAATTTTCATAAATTTCCTGATTAAAACCATTGACAAAAGTTATTCAAATTTTGAATTATATTTAAATTTCAAAATTGAGCAATCAACATCAGATTAAGGGATAATTGATACACATAAATGAGTATTAAAATATATATAATATGTTTTATAAAAATATCCAACAAGTTTCCCGTACTTGTAGTAAGGTAGCAGACTTCTTGCTAAGAAGGCTAGAGTAGGTTCAGTGTCCCAAATTTGGTTAGAAGACTTTCCCAGGGAAATGATTTCCTTGGCTTTTGCTGTCTCTGTTTAAAGGTTTTTTAGTTGGAATAAATTTCCTGCCTGGGCTACCAGGCCGGTTTCTCAAAAAAAAAAAATATATATATATATATATATATTTGTAGCTTGCAATTACATGCCATAAATTTGATTTTTAAATGTTATATGCCTTACATATAAATAAAAATTGAAAGAAATAAAAGGAATGAATATTAAATTGGAAGGTAGATGTCATCCCATAAAAACGTCCAAAAAGCAAAACAATTGTCCCTCCCTCATCAAGCAAATATACGAAAAAATTATGAAAAAATAAAATTTTTTAAAATACTAAAATTATTTATTAAAACCTGACCACCTAGATTTCAACTTTAAATGTTAAAAAAAAAAAATCTAAATTCCACAAATTCCCTAAAAAAGAAAAAATAAAGCAAAAGTAAATGAACAAAGAACAACCTATATAATATAGCATATGTAATTAGCCTTCTATGCCATTCCCATCTCTCTTGTCTTGTGTTGACTAGTCATCAGCAATTGCAAACTCACCTTCACCTTCTTCTTCCTCCACGAAATTCTCAAAATCAGAATCCATATAGTCTTCATAGAAGTCCATATGGCCACCTATCCCTCTAGTCACCATAACCACCTTATTCTTCCTCCTCAGACCTCTTCCTTCTTCCTCGACAACCGGCATACCGAATCGACAAATCGGGCACGACCCTTGTACCTTGAGCCATGACTCGATGCAACTCGAGTGAAACTTGTGCTTGCAAGGCATCTCTCGAGCCTCCCCACCTCTCTCGTACCCTTCCAAGCAAACCGCACAGTGCTCATCCTCCTTAAGGCTTAACGATTCCAACCTTGGCATGGCCTCGATTGAGTCCTTCGACGCTGGCAAAGCTCTTCCTCCTCGATTCTCCGACGTCGAACTGTCGTCGTTCAGCCAGGTGGCAACCTCGAATATGAGTAGGCATTGCAGACATTCGAGGTTTACCACCAGATGGGTCATGCCCAGGCTACCTGCTTCATGAACTAAACGACTGATACGTTGGACAATGAGGCTGAGGCTCTCTTGGGTTTGGGGTTCAGACATGTTTGAAATTCACTAACACAATCGCAAAAACAGAGACAAAGATGATGTTTATTATGAGATATGAGACACAATTTATAGAGGAGAAAAACCGAAGGTTTAGACTTCAGAATCTGATAGAAGCTTTACAACAAAAGCTTAAGCTGGAAAAATTATCCTCTGATGCTCTCACAGATTAGTAGATACGCTTATCTATCTCGCATGTGCAACTCATAGTCCACTTAAAAAAACACAGTTATCTTAAAATACAATATTTTTGACATGCTGGTATGGTAAGATATATATTTGGATTAATGTTACTACGCATAATGGTTGGTTTTCTTTCATCTAATTTTACAAATTAATGTTAAGATAGAACCTGTTATGCATATGTTTACATGAGAAAGATATATATGAAATTAGAATAATATTATATTGATATATTCAACAATATTGTAGTTAAATTAAGACTTAAAAAGTGTTTTCAGGGCATGTATATAGTATTCAAATTCTCTCCTCTCAACTATCAAATTATAAAAAATATAATATTTTATATATATATATATATATTTATATTATCATCAATCACACTATACCATCTTAAAAATTATAAAAGCTTTTATATATAGACCTGTACACAAAAACATAAGTGATTACTTCAATTTTAATTTATTTTATTGAAAATGTTAACCTGGTTTGTACCTTTATTTTGTGTAAACTTAGATTAAAGAGGGTACGTAATCAATGGCAGAGACACCCACGTAGATGGTCCCCCCCCCCCCCCCCCCCCCGCCCAACACACCTTAATTTTTACTTTTATTTTTATAATATATGTTTATTTTAACTTTTTTACCCCCAAAAAAATAAGAGTTATCCAAAATAGGAAAATATTTTATCAATTACTCTAGAAATTCAAAAAAAAAAAATTTAATTTTCTTTTAAAAATCTAAGACTAGATGTTCTCCTCCTTTCTTGGGGGAGTTTTGTTGATATACCCCTCGTTAAAGTTCTTTTACGATGTATTTGTGTTGCTCTATCTCTTAATAATGCTGCAAAATAGAATGAAGTGGACATTGTTTAATTAGAAAAATGCCATTTTTTGTTCTTTCTCATTGTATAATGTGATTCTGAATAAATAAAATCTACTAACGTTTTTACATAAAATAAATAAATAAATAAAAGCTGATGTACAGTAACAGTAGAGTTTCATTTATAAGAATTAAGTAGTAAATTTTATAAATAAATATTAGAACTCCTCAATTTTGAATCATTAAGATTCTTACAAATCATTTAGCATTGATGGTAATTTCTATTCTCAAAATTTTATCAAGCATAAAGCAAGAAAAAAAAAAAAAAATCAGACTTCATTTGTAACATTTTGAGTTTGATTTTTTAAAGCATCAGTATAGAAATAACAATTGATGAGGTTTTGTAAAATATTTGATGATACTGTTTTGAATTTTTTTTCATCGTAATTGATAACGTTTATTAATTTTTTTTTTTTTTCAGTTGGAGACACTAGACTATACCATTGACTATCGGCAATTACGGTTTAGGGGGAAAAAAACCATGTTAGGAACACAAATTTTCATACTCATTGAGACAATAAATTATGAGTGGTCAACCATTCATTTAATAACATTATTTTTATTATATGAGTTTATTATTGACATCACCTTTATTGTCCTCTAATCCAAATTTAGGAATTTAAATTCTTTTATTGTTTACTGATTCTATCATTGAAGAAATCCCCCGCCGATACCTTCTGACAAGGCTCCACCTTGTTTTGCAAGAATCCTAGCACAAGTCAATCCATTGATCAAACAACATATATATCATCGCCAGCAATCCGGGTAATCAAAAAAGTTGTGCAAGGCAGTGAAATCTTGAGTGGGAGGCATATATTTAGGGGCCGAACCAAGAAATATTAATTCATAATTCATCAATGTAATTCTTATTAGCGCTTAAAAAAAACAACTAAATGATCAATTGAGTATCTTAAAGTCTTATTTTTTCACTACATTTCTTTTATTCCTTTGAACAACTATAAGTCCAAAAAATTCAAGAATTTAAATATATGAATATAACAAAATTAACTAGACTACATCTTCAAAAAGACATAAATTATAGATAAATATAAATAAATTCAAGATCACTTTTGTATTTGGTTGTTTGGGTAGAAGCCAAAATAAAATAATGAACAAAGCCTATAAATTGGTTTAATTAATTAAAGGAAAAGAAGTAAATAAATTCATAGAAATGTAAAAATGAGAAGTAGAATTTAGTACCTCCCAAGATTTTAAAGTCATTTTTGCTAATCTTCAAATGAGCTGAAGAGACTACAAAGAAACGTGGAGCTAAGGCTCCGTTTGGTTTGGGTGAAAATGATTTCAGGAAATCATTTTCACCCAGACCCCAGTGTTTGGCTCCCAACTGAAAAACGAATTTCCGGAAAATAGCATTTTCCGTTGACCCTTTTTACGCCTTTGACCCGGAAATGGTTTTACGTTCTTATTTTACCTTCAAACCATTTCCGGGTCTCGCTTAAAACACTCAAAACGCACAAAACGCACACAACGCACAAAACACACCGAGAAGAGAAGAGAGAACCCAGAGAAGAGAAACCCAGAGAAACTCGAACCAAAAACCCAGAGCTCCACGCCGAGAGACACTCGAAGACACCGGAGCTCCACGCCGAGAGAAGAGACCACCGAGAAGAGAAGAGAGAACCCAGTGTTTGGCTCGAAGAGAACGCAGAAAGGAGAGAACCCAGCGAGAACCCAGCGAAACTCGAAGAGAGAACCCGGAGCTCGACGCCGAGAGCCACTCGAAGACACCGGAGCTCCACTCCGAGAGAAGAGACCACCGATCCACGCCGTTCCACCACCACCACTCACAACCGCACCGGCCGATCCACATCCCTATCCGAGAAACCAACACCTCACCGAGCCGATTTCAACGCCGTTCCACCACCACCACTCAACGGCGAGTCCGATCTGAGAAACCCACATCCCGATCTGAGAAACCCAGAGCTATACTCGCCGATTTCAACGCCGTTCCACCGCCACCACTCACCGGTGAGTCCGATCGCACTATATATATATATATATATTTATTTATTTATTTATTTACATAAATATTTATATATTTATTTATAAATAAATATTTATATATTTATTTATAAATAAATACTTATATATTTATAAATAAATATTTATATATTTATTTATAAATAAATACTTATATATTTATAAATAAATACTTATATATTTATTTACATAAATACTTATATATTTATTTATGTTTTACACGTTTATGTAAACAATTTACAGTTGAAACACCCATCAAAAAAAAAAAAAAAAAAAAATTTATAGTTGAAACACAAATTCGACCATTACTGTGCTGTGGAACTCTGTTATGGTGACCCAACCTCTTACTACACACCCAATTGAATGTTTTTATGAAGTATGAAGGACAGTAACAGTTGTTAGTTGTGTTAAGAAATTATACATTCATCATCAGCTCCTTTTGCGGGGGAATTCACATGTACTGCAATTGTAGTTGGGTTTGTGTAAAATTTGGCTAGTTGGGTTTTGTGTATACAGTTTTGGAGCTTGATATGTATACTTTGATGTAACAAATGTTATTATATTGCCTATTGGGTTATGTGTACTTTCAACCTTGAGACATGACAGATTGTATGAAATTTTTCGGCATTTTTTGTGTTATTATTTTCTTGCGGTAGAATATGTGTGTGTAAATGTATTGTGATGACTAATAAATTGAGACATGATGGTATTGTGATGATATCAATGTGCAGTTATCAGTTTGATGGGTTTGTGATGGTGTAAATATTTATTGTAAATATAATGCAATGTGATTTGGTACTCGTTATAAATGTGGTTTGGATGTTTTTTGTTTGTGGCTGTTTTTATTTACATTCCTCTTAGACCACAGTGTTTGTGATTTTGTTAGATGACGAAAAAAACCAAAGCCGCAATTCTTGCCTCAGTTGCATCTGTCCTCGTTGTGGGGGTTGAATTGTTAAGGAAATTACAATGTAGACATAGACAATTGCCTAGGGCGCCTTATGTTAATCATGCGGCCGAGAGAGAGGAATACATAAATAGTATTCTGCATGGAAGTGAGCTAAATTGTGTGAATCAACTTAGGATGAAGCCTACAGCTTTTCACCAGTTATGTCACATCCTCACTGAGGGGGAGTACGTACGCCCGACTATTCACATGCCTGTTACGGAACAAGTGTTCATTTTCTTACATATTATTGGTCATAATGTGAGGTTCCGTGTAATGGGTAGTCGGATCTATAGATCAACTGAGACTGTTCATAGATATTTCAAGGTTGTCCTTAGGGGGGTCCTGAAATTATATAGAGCTCTAATAAGACTGCGTAGCGAAGATACACCCCCAGAGATAAGAAATAGCAGAAGGTTCTACCCATATTTTAAGGTAAATATTGCGACTTGTGTATTTTTGTAAATTGTGTAGATTTATGTAATTTTAAACCATTATGTGTGTTGAAAAATAGGATTGTGTTGGAGCAATAGATGGTACACATGTTCGTGCATCTGTGCCACTTGAAATACAAGGAAGATTTCGTGGTCGCAAAGATGGAACCACGCAAAATGTGCTAGCTGCCATTAGTTTTGACTTAAAGTTCACCTATGTATTGGCTGGATGGGAAGGTAGTGCACATGATTCACGTGTGTTAAATGATGCATTTGCTAGGCCAAGGGGATTTTCAATTCCCAACGGTATTATACAATTACTTCACCTTTTTTGTTTATTAGTTTAATAAATATTGTGCATTTTCCTAAGCATAGTAGTGATTGAATTTTATTTTTGAATATATGTAGGTAAATATTATCTTGGTGATGCTGGGTATGGTAATAAAAATGGAATATTGTCACCTTATCGGAGTGTGCGATATCACTTGAAAGAGTTTAGTGATCGTCCTCCTGAGAATGAGAAAGAATTGTTCAACCTCCGACACTCTTCATTGAGAACTACCATTGAACGAGGGTTTGGAGTGTTGAAGAAACGTTTTCGAGTGTTGGATGCAGAACCATTTTGGTCTTTTCAAACCCAAGTGAAAGTAGTGTTAGCTTGTTGTGTGGTTCATAATCACATTATGGGGGTTGAACCAAATGACGAAATTATGGAAGAAGCAATGAACGAAGTAGAGTCTAGTGACCCCCAACGAGAAACACGATCACGTCGGGAGTCCATTGAAGACAGTAGATTATGGAATGCTAAGAGAGATGAGATATGCCAAGCTATGTGGTCTGATTATACGAGGAGTGGAGAGTAGTACTTTATTTACATTTTTATAATTGTAATATGTGTTTTTATTTTTTGTAAAGACAATGTATTTACTATAGACTTTTAGTGGCGTAATGAACAAGTATTTTTAGCATTACATTGTTACTTATGGTATTACATTGTCATTTCTAGTGATAGCATGTTTCATTCTGTTGTACACATTTTATACGCGTGGTTGTATGTGTGTTTGATTTGTTGTTCATATTCCGAACTCCATTAATAAATGCTACTCTGACTATACCATTTTCATATGTAGAAATGTCAAAGGGCAAAGAAAAAATGAGCACCAGCAAGCAATTTAGGTGGTTACCGCCTATGCATGAAATGATGCTGAGAATACTTGCACAAGAAGCTGCAAAGGGCAACAAGCCCTCTAACACCTTCAAGGCAGGCTCCTTCGCTCTTGTAGCGAAGGAGATAAGTGCCCACTTTGGGGTTGAGTGCCACCCTTCCTACGTAGACAATCGGATGCGGACTTTAAGGACCACGTGGACCACTATTGAGACACTTCGAAAGAAGAGTGGCTTCGGTTGGGATGATAATCTCAAAATGATAACATGCGACGCAAAGACGTACCAAGAAGAAGTCATGGTATGGTTTGCAATTATATTTTCTTAATATAAATGATAATATATGTTTTTGTCCATAAATTGAAATTTTAGTTTGGAAATTGAAGGCAAAGAATTTATTTGAAAAGATATTCATGGTTTCAAAGAAGACATCTATGAATAAATGTTAGAGGTTAGATGAAGTTTTAGTAAGTTATATAATGGTGTGAAGTAAACTTTATCATGATTTAATAAGTTTTAGTCGTAGAGTAATGTCACACTACTATAGTTAGATGTTTAAATGCAGCATCTATTCCACACCATGATTTTATGTTTAATTTGACAAGGATGGACAGCCACTTTATTTTTCATATAATAACAGATTTTTTTGTTTATCAGTGACCTAAAACATTTACTAGCATGAATATTGCATTGAATATTGAATTTGTGAGTGAAGTAATTATTGCATTGTTATTATATGTTCCTTTCTCCCTTACAGGCGCATCGAAAGCATGCAGAGTTTCTAAACAAGAAAATAGAGATGTATGATGAGTTAGCTATTGTCGTGGGGAAGGACACAGCCACGGGTAGCTTTTCAAAGTCCTATGTAGATATTGAAAATGAGGCAGATAATGGCGACAGTGCTGAATTTGTTGCAGATAATGTGGAGGACGATGTGGTTGAAAAAGGAAAGAATGCAGTCGAGTCATCCACCACTGGGTCGGGAATTTCCAAGTCCCGCAAAAGAGGGCGTGCACCTTCTACTGCTGATGATAGCATGTTGGTTGATTTGTCTGACCAGTTGAAGGATATAGCTACAGCTCTTAGAGAAATCAATCGGGGCCCGGTGGATTACACATCTCTTTATAATGAGGTTATGGCTATGATGGTAGATGGATATAGCGAAGAAATACTCGCAACTGCGTTTGACCATCTGTGTCAAAATGAGAAGATAGCAAGGGGATTTCTAGCAAAAAATGCTAGACTGCGTAAGATGTGGTTGGATAGTTTTCTTTTCTCACAACTTTGACTTGCCTATGTCATGTAGACTGTGACAATAGCTTTAGGAATTCACTTCTGTTGTAGAACTAATATTAACCTACCATTGTATTATATATATAGTATTTTGTATTATTGGGACAATACAATTGCCTGAATTATGTATTTGTACTATTCAGATACCACGAGTAGGTATCATTTTTGTACACCACGGAGGTGTAATGACAATGGTGAACGATGAATGTGGCTATTTTTATATTAATATTATCGGCATATTTAAATGATTATTTTTTATGTTGAAATGGATGATTATTTTTGTACTGTTACAGATATGTATACGTAATGCAGGTGCATGTTGAAGTGGATGATTATTTTTGTATTGTTACAGGTTTGTCTAGATAATGCAGGAGTAAAAATTTGTAAGGCATTTCATATTTTCCGTAAAATAATTCACAAACCAAACGCTATAAATTGATTTTCCGGAAAAAATGAATTTTATTTTCCGTAAAATGTTTACTTGAACCAAACATGACAATTGATTTTCCGTAAAATAAAAAGTATTTTCCGTAAAATATTTGACCGAACCAAACACCGGAATTGATTTTCCGTAAAACAATTTCCGAGACAGCCAAACAACCTCAATACATTTTCCTTTTCCGGAAAATAGCATTTCCGGAAAATATGTATTTTCCGGAAACCGTTTTACGCGAACCAAACGCACCCTAAATGTTGAGTGAGAATGTGAGCACAAAGCACTGGTGGAAGTTTACAAAGGTGGGATTGGGAGGCAAGTAGCTTGAAAGGGTGGGACTTTTGAACAGAGTATGGAAGCTTCGAATTGAAAAAATAAAGCTTCTAAAGCAAGCCAATAGCCTGATACGTTGGGAAAATTTCTAAAAAGTAAAAGCTAAAAAGTAAGTTTGAAAGACCATACGTGGACAAATAACGCTAAGGACACACCCTTTCCCATATCCAAATCTACATTATACTTACGTGTCAAATCTTGATTTGATTTCAGTATTTTTATAAGGATCCATCACATTTACAGGAAGATGCTAAAATTCAATTAAGAGTTGACACACAAGTAGAGTGTAAATTTAGGTGTAGAAAATGGTGTGTCCTTAGCGTTACTCAATGTGTACAGGTGAGGGGTCCAAATTTGTCATCTGGGGGGAGGCCATGGCTTCTCCAATAACCAATTTAGTTTCATCCTCGTTTATATTATCTTGTAAAGAAACATGATCATGTCTTTTGATTTTGGGTCCTAAACATGATTGACTATGTAATAAAAGGTCATAAGTTTTATACTTTTATGTCACAATATAAAATGTTCCTGATTTAACAACTCCATGATTTATGGGGGTGGCAACGGGGTTGAGTAAAGCAAGCTGCCATGCCCCACGAGGCCTCACCCTGCCCTATAAGATCCCACCCCTTGTTAATCCATCCCACCCCGCCCCACACTTATTATACCTTAAAATGCAATTAAATTGATCACAGCAAATAAAACTAAATTGAAATCGAAGTGTGGAGGGCGCAATCTACAGGGCAGGGCAACCTAAATCATTCCTTGCCCCACCATAAGTGAAGGAAAAATCTCTCTTGATCCCCCCACCACCTCTACAAGGCGGGGAAAATCTGTGGGGTAGAGTAGGTCAAGACAAGTCTAAGTGTGGCAAAGTAAAATTGCCATCTCCGACCATGAAATATATGAACAAGAGTTTATTTTCAAGATTGAATGGATGTGGTCCAAATGAGACTTAGGGGAGATGAAATGGAGTTGTATTGGGACATTAACTCTTGTTCCCTTTGTTTAAGGTATCGTATAGAGTCATTGGATGGATTGTCCCAGTTTCAAATATGGCTTTGGAATAAATTTTTTGATAATTACTATTTAATTCACGATGGGATTATTGTTTTGGGATGTGACAAATGATTTTTTTTTTTTAATTTTTTTTTATAAAAGGAATGGTAGCTATTTGATTTGACTAAACATTTATTTTTTTCCTTGTACGAGCATCATGTTGGGGCCCGGTCGTTTAGCCTTCGTAAGGTTACATGGATAAGGCCTAGTGTAAAATCAGGGCCAACCCATTAGACTTCATAAGGTTACGAAGTTGGGGGCCAATATCACATCGGGGCCTGAACAGAGGAGAACAATAATGTCTTGGGAGAAATCGCCTGTCCAGCACCATTTGACGACAGTTGCAAGTTTCAAGAAAGTCACATCAGTCACGAGAAATTTGTCCCATTTGGTTAGAAATATATCCCAGAGGGACCCACCAACATGGAAAACCACTCTCTCATCATTATGACCCCACTAAGGAAAGTCTATAAATAAAGGCTAATAGTAAAAGGTTGGGAGTTGGCAATTTGAGATGGACACAAGATGGAAAACCGAGGAGCAACAAAAGAGAGAGGAATGGTTTTAGTTCGATAGAGCTTGGCTTTCTTGAGAAACATACACACTATTGAAAAGAGCAGAGGGTGGGCTTTAAGCACCTTCCCCTGGGCTATTGGATTGGTTCAAGGAATACTTTCCCATTATAGGGAACTCTATACCCATCAAAACAAATAAATTGGGAGTCTAACCCAAAACTTCTTAGTCAATTGTGTTTGAAATTTTTTTTTTTTTTTGAGTCATTTGGTTAACTTAAATAATATATTTGGATGGTTTTTTTTGACAGCCATATCTTTAAATGAATTACCTATATTGTTTAGCAATTAAGTTAGTTTTATATATCATCAGATTCTTTATGTTGTAGATATCAAGATCCAATATTAATTATTCATAGTCTAATTATTCATAGTATATAATCCTACCTGGAGTGAAAGTGATGTTACTAACCTTCTCTAAGGTTGAACTAAAATAACTGTCTGTGTTTTTCCTGTCATATTTACTTTCTTCTTTATACTTATTCATACATTTTCTATTTAGATATCATAGTCTTGTCTCATCTATGTTAATAGTTTTATACTTTTATTGATGTCGAAATCTACAAAGATAATTCCCGTGACAACTGGTTAAGAGATTTCTACATGATGAATTTGATCTTCATGACTAAAAACCGTTGAAATAGAACCAAATTTTACAAATTAGGTGACCGCATCACATGACATTACACAATTTTCTCAGTATTAATGAAGCCCACGTGTATGTTCAGATGTTCCAACCAGCTGCACGGCTTCACCGTGCATTATGGTTCCCTTTTCCCTTCTTGTTCTTACAGTTTCATGTATTTTCATTACATTCTCTCTTTTGCTAAGAGCTATATGGCTCAACGAAAATCTCACTTTTTTAACAGAGACATCTAAAATTTAAATTTCTAACTCCATTGTAATTATTGAATCATCAAAAAAAAAAAAAAAATTTATACACTTCCAACAGTATAATCCCTTGGAGGTTTTATTATGCCTTTTCTATGCCCCCAACGGCAACCGTGACCTGCTAATCCCCATTTTCTGCTCTCTTTCTCACTAAGAAATACAATTTCTATATATTTTGTTTGGCATGCTAAATGGAAGGTTGTTCCTCGTGTGATTCTTTATCCTCAATCTGTGTCCCCAAAATGAAAGCAAGCTGTATTTTTTTGGAGCATCAGGATGGTTCCAGCTCCAACAATAATAGATGTAGAAAAAACATGGGATTCCAGAGTTTAGTAGTAAGAGCCATCCCATGCCTGCACAACTCAAATAGAAACCCTGTATCTTACCTCTTATCAAGCCTACCCATGGAATATCATATATGCTTTTATCAAATAATTGTACAGGTAAGATGGTAAAGGGGAAAATGCAGGCATATATATAGAGGAGCTTCTTATTCAAGTAGAAAAAACTTAGAATACCCTTTCAAGGTTTCTTCCTCAACTAATTACATAATACTACCGGGAAATATACATCATAAAGCGGCCAGGAGACAGAACCTTCCATGGAAGTAGAGTTCCTATTACAGCTTCTCACCCATAACCAGGAAGAATTTTCCATAGTCAGCAGGAACTGGTAATAAGTGTGTTTCTAGATTACAGTTCCACAGGGAATTAAGGCATCTTTGATTATGGTGACAATTCCACTCTTAATGAAATAACCATCTGTTTCCCTTGCTGCTTCTTGCACATTGTCGCTGTTAAGAATCTGAGAATATTTTTACACATTAAAATTCAAGTTAACATTAGATACATTAGCATCTTTAATTGATTACTATGTCCAGAGAAAAAGAAAAGAAGGAAACAAAATAGATGTGAACCCCACCCACCCGTCCCCTTTCTTTCACACCCCCCGCCCCCCCCAAAAAAAAAAAAAAAAAAACAAAGAAAAGAGAAAGAAAAAATGAAATGAAAAGAGACATAATAACAATGACGAAACTTCAGAATATAAACAATTCAAAAGATTCATGCTAAGTTGATAAGATCATAACCTTCACATTGTCCCCAATTCGAGCATTCTTGTCAATTATAGCTCTCTTGATGTGAGAGTTCTTGCCAATTCCTATTGGAACACTACCCTTTGCAGCTAGAAACCTCCTGTCAGCAGCAGTCTGAAACAAAACAATAACAAATTGACAATCAGAATCAGTGCATCACTCAAGTCCATTCAACCCCAATATCCTCTCAACAAACAAAGCACAACGTTTCTAAGCGCAGCTGCTCATCTTGATTTATACACCAAAAAGAAAAAGACAAAAATAAAAAGGAAAATTGATAAGTCAAATCTCAACTTAAAAGATGAAAACAACAGGTTGTAAATCCTTTAGCACGTATTACCTCATAATAATCAGCTCCCATCAACAGTGTGTCTTCGATGATTGCACCCTCTGATATGCAAGACCGGAGCCCAACCACAGAATGGTGAATTTTACAGTTCTGCATACAGGATTGTAACTTCTTTAAATTATTTGGTACCAGATTTGTCACAATACAAAATGCATAGTTTTCAAATATTGAAGAGGCAAGGATATGATACAATGAACATCTGAGTCAACTACAACCTACAAGCAGGTTGCAGATGTAACCCACCGATAACTTACCTTTATTACACAGCCCTCACCAATAACACTATCTGTGACATCAGCATCAAGCATTTTGGATGGAGGCAAATACCGGGGTTGGGTGTAGATTGGAGATGATCGATCATAGAAGCTGTAACAGAGAGTACAAAATCATGTAAACATATCAAAATTAAGATCAAGGTGATAGCATGAAAAACCACTGATGGGCGTGCAAAAACTGTAACATCCACAAACAATATTTAGAACAAGACCTACCTAAAATCTGGCACTGGCTTTTTGGTGATCCCCAAGTTTGCATTATAAAAAGCCTCAATTGTACCAATGTCCTCCCAGTAACCATCATACAAGTAAGCTTGCACCTAAAGAGGTCACGAAGCAAGAAGAAATTAATCCTCTAGGAGTCACAACTCCAGATAAGTGAAAATGCAACATGAATATTAGACTGCAGTGTAAGAATATGCTAACGTGGAAAAATCTAAAGGGTTTGGCATATGTGAAGGAACATTGGACCAGCACACCTATGACCTATGCTTCTAACCATGCATTTTTTTCCATATATATTGCTCGTGTGGGTGTATAATATATGTGTGTGTGTGTGCGCGCACCTGTGTGTGCAATGCAATGATGCTCATATAATACTCACTGGGATGGTACATACTGCACATGTTTAAGAAAGATAGCTTCGGTATAGATATATTAGCGAATAGAGAAATCCATTCATAAAATTTTTTCATTCTTCCCTCCTGATGAGATCCTTCCTTACTTTTTTATTGTTACAAAAGAAAGAACCTCATTGATTGATTGGAATGTATCCAGAGGGTAATTTCGAAGAAAAATGTGATTGAAATGATACGTACTCTCATCCCAATGGAAGTTGCACCAGGAATAACTTCACTTCCAAAATCATTTGCTCCAGGAAACTTCTCTCGAAGCAGATCTAACATCACATCTTTGCTGACAACATATATACCCATACTAGCAATGTAAGGCATCTCCTTCGCTCTCACATCATCGAGACCTAAAATGGTAGTATCAACCTAGAACAAAACAAGGAAATGAGTGAAATACACACAGCTGCCTTCACCTACCAACATCACAATTATAATTTTTTTAATCAATAGAAATTCCTATAAATATATATATATAGACACACACACACAAATTCAATCAAACGAAAAAAACAACATTAAAACACATAAATCACAAGCAGCAAAAGCTGCAAACAACACAGCAGCTAAACATTACATTCTACCCAATCAAGTAGACAGCAAAACAGAGCATGAGATTCTTCCTTTTCATTTTCATTGGTAAATTACACATGCAATCAATCAGTCTTGAACTCAAGATCTCACCCTCCACCTTACAATTGCAAGGGGAAAAGGTGACATTTAAGTTAGAACTCATTGGAGCATGGCATTTTCCAAATATAACATATAGGCCTAGTTTGAATCAACATTTTAACAATAAGTTCAAAAAAGCTTGTAATAATTCACAATCTAGGTTCTTGGAAGGCCAAGAAGAGCATTTAGTTTAGTAACAGAGAAAGAAGCTGGTACCCTCATAGCTTTGAGTTGCTCTCCTTTTGGTTTCTCGGCAAATTCAACAATGCGGCCTTCTTCATCAATCTTCATCAGACCGAATGCAGTGGCACGCTTTTCATCCATGGGCAGAGCAGCCACAGTTATATCAGCATCAGTTTCCCTGTGCGCTTGAATAAATTTCTCATAATCCATTCGGTACAAATGGTCCCCAGCAAGAACCAGGAATTCCAGCACATTGTGCTCCTCAAAGAGCCACAGGTACTGCCTTACCGCATCAGCGGTACCCTGTAAATATCATCAAAACCAATAGTGTCATTTTGATAACATATAAACTAATATTGGTCCAAAACTAAATGAAAAATTTGCGCATTTATGAATATCTACAAGGCTAAACCCACAAGCCTTGCGACTCAGCGGCATTGCATGATCTTCTTTACGAGGAGACTCAATGTTTAAATCCCCCTCCCCCACTTGCAACAATTGAATTATCAAAAATAACTATAAGACCAAAATATTCTGTCTCTAAAATACAAGTACCATATGAGTTCTATTTATATCCTCAAAGTTCATAAAGTTCTAATCGTCCCAGAAAATTTAAAATGCTCTTCATTTTTTCCTTCCGTCCTTTCTTTAAGCTCAAGGGAAAAAAAAAAAAATGAAACATTGATGATAAATCAGAAACAAAAATACAACCTAAACAATATAATTTTTTATCCTAAAATATACTCCCTCTATCCCAAAATTGTTAGCTCTAATTAGAAAACCCAACTTTTTAAGAGTGTGATTTAATGTATGAAACGGTACAACATTCAATTTAAACTCTAGAAAATGAGGAAGATTTAACTTTTTGAATAAAATAAAGGGTAACTGTAGGAAGTTAACAATATTGTGTTCATTAACTTTTCAAAGAGGACTATACTTTGGGACATCCCATAATGGTATAGAGGACCAACAATATGAAACGCAGAGACAAGTATAGGTTTTATAATCACCACTAAATAAATAAAATTAAAAATTAAAAATTAAAAATGTGTGGACTGAATGACGAAATTAGTAACATTTCAAATTTTCATGGATGAAAATAGGTCCAATTAACATTTAGGTACACCACCGCACCCCCTTGGTGTAGTGGTTATTCCACAAATATAAATGCTTGTGGCATGTGGGGAGCAAGAGCCGGGGTTCAAGTATTCAGGAGGGACCTTTCCACACATATACACTTAGATTAAGTTAAAGTAAAAATTCTATCTTGTATCAAAAAAATATTTAGTTACAAATACTATACATTTCAAAATAATATTTTGCGTATCTATAATAATTAGGGGTCTTGTTAACACGTAAAAGTACATTAAATATTCAATTATGAGCTACCATAATACCCCCTTTTGATTTTTTATTTTGATTTTTATTTTTTTCAAAAACGTAAATCAAACACCATTATGATGATTGATGGAGTACTATTAATTATTAAATACACTTTTTTTGCTTAAATTTTTTATAACATGTATTAAATTAACTCTATCACAGTCCTTAACAACAAAATTGATTCATTCATAATTGAAAATCAAATATAATAAAAGTGAAATGATTGTGAAAAAAAAAGGAAACCTGGAACCAATTGGGATTCTCAGGACTCTGTTGGGCAGCGAGGACTTCGACAAATCCTTCGTTTTTGTAACCACCCATGTTGCTGGCATACGCACGTGAGAGATGTCGGTTGAGAGAGGCTGAATTGAACTGAGTAAGCACATAGATCTTCGATACATTACTGTTGAGACAATTGCTCACTGGAATATCTATCAGCCTGTAATTCGCTCCCAATGGCACAGCTGGCTTCGCTCTCTTCTTCGTCAATGGGTACAACCTCGTCCCTGCTCCACCTCCTAAGATTATCCCCAGCACACTCTGACACAAAATTTTTATAATAACGTGTTAAAAATTTCACAAATAGAGCCGAGTTCGAACCCAAATCTCGTATTTAACGACACAACTGATAAAATCACTTGTGATTGAGTACGAGATATGGGTTTTAACCCATTTGCACCAAAAATTAATTGATGTCTTATCTTATTGACAAAATGTAATCATGATGAAGTAGACGTCATATGTTGAAAGAAAAAAAGGTGTAAGAATGGCCTACTCGGCTGGCATCGGGGTCTAGACAAGTCTGGGAGTTTTTGGAATCGGAAACGGCTTTTGGAGACACAATTCTGGAGCATCTTCTGTAGTAGGTTGATGTTTTGCTGCTGCGGCGGCGGTTATGGATTCCAAATGCGGCGAGGTTGCTGTCGCCGTTACAGAGATTGGAAGCTGAGAATGAGAGGTTTCTTGGGCTGTCGGTGTGACCCAATTTCCATTTCCGGGTGTCTTTTGAAGAGTTGGATCCATTTGATGATGATGATGGGAGTATCACCGCTCCAATCGATGCCATTGACGCCATTTTTGTTTGATTTTGAGAGAGAGAGAGAGAGAGAGTGAGAGGAGAGTGTGGCTGTAAAGATAGATACTATCACTGTACGTGTGTGGACTATATATATGTCTATGAGTGGCGGTGCAGTGTGCTCTCCTATTTTTAACTATTTTTTAGATATTTTCTTTTTTTTTTTTAGTAATAATTATACAGTAAAATATATATTTTTTTTTTATATATAAACATAATGTTGATGTCACATCTTTTAACTATTTTTTAGATATTTTCTTTTTTTTAGTAATAATTATACAGTAAAATATTATTTTTTCTATTTTTTATATGTAAATATAATGTTGATGTCACATCTTTTATTAGACTATCCTGTTCTCTACTATTTTTTTTTTTAAATGTATCCTTCTCGATACTCATAACATACTTGAAACGACATCTTAATTGGACTTTTTGTTTTTTATCCCAGATTTTTTTCATGAACCCAAATATATATATATTTTTTAAATATTATACAAATAAAAAAAGAAATACGAAAAATTAAAGTCACTCTTAAGATATCTGGCTTTATGTTATGCTGGCCCTAGGAGATTTTAAAAAAAATAACAATAAAACTCAAATAATATCATAAGTTAGACAACATTTGAAACTATTTTAATTTATAACAATTAGAGTTCAGAGAAATCGATTTCACTGTTCATTCGCCTACTTTACCCGTGGCTGAGGTGGAAAAATCGAGTTCATTGAACTTGATTTTCATACATGGAAAACGAGTCCACTAAACTCGTTTTCCATGTATAAAAAACTCAGTCAGTCATAGAACCCAGCATACGAACGAAGAACGAACGAACCCAGCAAACGAACCCAGGCGCCTGGGTTTCTTGCCGACGAACCCAGCCGTTGATTCTGACCGACGAACCCAACAACACCGATGAGCAAACGAAGGAACCCAGCGCCGATTTTGACCGACGAACCCAGCAACACCGACAAGCAAACGAAGGAACCCAGGTGCCGATTCACCAAACCTCGACGAACCCAGCAACACTGACGAGCAAACGAAGAACCCAGGCATCGATTCACCAAACCCCAACGAACCCCAGCAACACCGACGAGCAGTGGAGGAGAAGAACACGCTCGAGTTTGATTTGTTTTGGATTTGATTTTTTCATGGGTTTTTGGGGCTTGGAAGTGGAGAAACCCAGGTGGCATTTTGGGGAAAAAAAGGAAAGGAAGAACACGAAAAAATCGTGTAAGTTTTTGGGCTGGGCATATCAAAGAAATCGACTTCACTGAAGTCGGTTTCTACACAAAGAAATAGACTTCACTGAAGTCAATTTCTTTGTATAGAAAACGACTCCAACGAAGTCGGTTTCTGTGTATAATAAATGAGTCCAAAGGACTCGATTTCTTTATCTACATGGCAAAAAACAGGCGATATGAACAGTAAAATCGACTCCTCTGAAGTCGAATTGTTAGAAATGCAATATGTTTGAAACGTTATCTAACTAATAATATTATTTTGGTTTTGTAGTTATTTTCTAAAAAATCCCTGGCCCTAGACTTGACATAAAAATTTTAGGTTCAATTTATAACATTATTTATTTATGAAGGTTGTCAGATCCTCATAAATAAAGTGAAACAGTGTTACAAAAAATAGTAATACTACATACCAAAAAAAAAAAAATGACAGTATTTTTTATACATGTTGATTTAACAAGTTTGTATTAATTTTCATCTAAATTTATTACTAACATTACTTTTTAAACCACCACTAAAAATTTACTATATCAATAAATGTCAAATTTCTTATCAAATATGTTTTCAAAAAAAAAAAAAAATTTATCAAATATTTTGTCTAAAAACTATCTTTAAAAAATGATCAGAGGGAAAGAAACTCTATAGTTTTATTATAAAATAAATTTTAAAATTTTTTAAAAAATGAAAAATAAAAAAGTGAGAGAGATGCGTCCTTGGGAATCGTTTGTGACACATTGAAGATTTCCCTTCATATTACGCAACGGACCTGATTGACTCTTGCTTCAGATACGCGCGCCGTTGGTTCTATCGGTGTCAGGGGGTACTTTCGGTATTTCGGGTTTAATTTTTTAATGGTCTGAGTATGATTTTGTAGGGAGAACAAAGTCACAAAGGGCCAAAGAAGATTTTGGGATTGTTAATTAATTGGTGGAGGTGGAGGTCATATATTTATTTATTCCAAATCGCAATCCTCGCGTGATACGTCACTTCACTTCACCACCGTCCATTCTTTTTTTAAATAATTACAAAATATATTATTATAATACAAGTTGTATATTTATACATTATTAAAATAGGAATATCTGTTAAAGAGACGAGTGAGTATGCGTGAATGACCATATCGTTGAAAGGGATCGAAATTGAACATGTGACTCCAGTAATGATGATTCTCCCAAAAAAAAAAAGACTCCAGTAACGAAAGCTGAACCGCAGGAACGGGGAAAATAGTTAACTAACTTTTTTTTTTTTTAATTATCTAATTAGTTGTTTCGGTTTTTAAATTATATTACTTACTAATATTTCGAGTCTCTTAGAGTCGATTTTGACCTATAAATCGAGTCTTTTGAGACTCGATTTCCATGGTCTGATGTGGCATGTTTTTCCACGTGGAGACCAGTTGAAAATCGAGTCTTAGATACTCGATTTACAATTCAAAAAAATTTGAAAACATTTTCAGTCTCCAAGTCTCTCATGTATAAGCCAAAATACCAAAAAAAAAAAAAAAAATACAATCAGATCACAGAGAGGGAAAGAATTGAAAATCGAGTCTTAGAGACTCAATTTACAATTCAAAAAAAAATTGAAAACATTTCCAGTCTCCAAGTCTCTCATGTACAAGCCAAAATACCAAAAAAAAAAAAAAAAAAAAAAACAATCAGATCACAGAGAGGGAAAGAATCTAGAAAAAGTTCAAGCTCAAATATGTTCATCAGTGAAGAAAAAAAAAATCCAGAAACAGGCGGCCTAGGCTCGTGAGGCCTGACCGGATTAGATCAGATCAGATCAGAGAGAGAGAAAGACCAGATCAGAGATCAAAGAGAGAGAAAGAGCTCGCGCGACCCAGGCTGCGCGACCCAGGCCGTGTGGCCTGAGCTCGCACGAACCCAGGCCGCGCTCAGGGTCGCGCGAGCCCAAGGTCACGCGAACCCAGGCCAGTCAAGCCCAGGGTCGCGCGGCCTGGGCTCGTCTGGCCTGGGTGCGTCGGCCTGGGTTCTTTCCTTCTTCTTCAGGTTTTTTTTTTTTTTGTTCTTCTACTCTGATTTCTTATTTGCTGCGCTGTTGTTCTTTTCTTTTATACAGGGGCTAAATCGAGTATAAGAGACTCGATTTCTACTTGGACGCCACGTGAAAAAAGTGCCAACTCAAACCCGATCAAAATATGAAAATCGACCCTCAAACACTCGATTTATAGCACCTAAATCGAGCCTCTTAGACTCGAGATGCTAGTAAAAAATATAGTTTGAAACTAATGACAACTAACTACATAGCTTGAATTTTATGGCTATTTACCCATTTCGTCCTCAGGAAACTCAGGCTAGATTATAGTATTTCTAACTTTTTATCAAAAAAACAAAAAAGGCTAGCTTAGAGCATTAGTACTAGGAAATGCTAATACCAAATGTAAAGAAAATTTAGCATTTCAAGCTCTAAAATGCTCTGCATCAGAGAATGTTAATGCCAAGTATTGCAAATTTTTTTGCAATAGTACTACAGTGCAATTCTACCTTTAGAATTATACGGTAGAATTGTACTGTAGCACAATTCTAAAACAAAATAATATTTTTTTATTCACATATCTGACTCTCTCTCTCTCTCACCGTGTGTCTCTTCTCTATTTCTCATCTCCTTTCTCTCTCCACAACGGCCTCTCTCTCTCTCTCATCGCATCTCTCTCTCACGGTGGGCTATTTTGGCGTGGGTCGTGGGTCGTGGGTCCAACGTGGAGGTGAAACTTGGGAAGTCGAGATCGGCGTGGTATGGTGGCAATTTCTGGGTTTTTTGGGTCCAGATTGGCGTGTGAAATTTAGGTTTGTTGAAGCCGAGTTGTGAAATTTAGGATTTTTTGTTTGTGGGTTTTGTTGATTGATGCGTTTTTGGTTGATCTATGAAGTTTTGGGTGTTTGAGTTGATGGGTTATTGTTGGATTTTGTTCGATTGATGTGTTTTTTTCTTGAAGGCTCGCCAGAAATGAAGGCGTCAGAAGTTTTGGGTTTTATTGGAGCCGAGTTGTGAAATTTAGGATTTTTTGTTTGTGGGTTTTGTTGGTTGATGCATTTTTGGTTGATCTATGAAGTTTTGGGTGTTTGAGTTGATGGGTTATTGTTGGATTTTGTTTGATTGATGCATTTTTTTTTTTTTTTTTGAAGGCTTGCCAGAAATGAAGGCTCCGGCGAAAGTTGCAGATAGAAGAGAGCTAAAAATTATAGAGAGGAGAGAGATGGGAGAGAAAAGATATAATTTTAGGATATATTATTTTATTATGTAGATATATTATTTTAATGAGTAGAATAGGAAAATAAAAGTTTGGGATGCTGGAAGTATGGTAAAATGGTATGGTATAATGATAAAGTGGCTTTTTAGAATGATAAAATAGAGTAGAATTGGAATTTCCCAATGCTAATGCTTTTATAGTAATAAACATGACTTCAATTTTCTTTCTTTTATTTTTTGTTAGCAAAAAGAAGTTCAAAAATATTGTAGTTTGAATTGTCTATTCTAACCTAGGATCCCTTTCCTATTGATATAGTTATTGTTGATATCCAAATTTTCACACTTTGGATCAATAAATAAGGCCCAAAACCCAGCAGGCCAAATCTTGGAGAATTGAAAGAAACAAGAATTATAACTCAAATCCATGTACAAACTAAATAGGCTAAGAGTAACCAAAGAAAAGGTATTGTTGTAGAATACCTGAATATGAGAATAAGTGGACCCATAAGTAACCCAAAACCCTTACATCAAGGGAATGTTATAAAGTAAGCCCAAAATGGCCCAACCCATTTGTATAAAGAAGTTAGAAGAAGCTAGAGAAACTTGGAAGCCTTGTTGGGCATTTCAATGAGAAGAGAGAGCATAGTAGAACAAAGAGAAGGAGAAAAACTACATGGTAAAGTAGAGAAAAGCAAAGCCAATTGGAAAAGTGAGAGACCTAATAAAGGAGACTTCCCAAGTCCTAACTACAGAAGAGAAACCAACATATAAAGTAAGGGAAGCTAGGTATTTCAAAGAGAAAGCATAAATGAGGAAAAGGATGTTGTGAAATGAGAAAATTCTCAGATATTAAATGCTACAAAATATCCAATAGGTAAAACACTATAGCATTAATGGTCTTCCACCATTTATGTTAAATAAAAACCAAATTGTAACCATAAACCCACCAAGAAACCAAAGAACTCTTCTGTGGTTGTAACCTAAAAAAGAGAGAAAAATAGTTAGACAAACATGGGCTCGAGAAATCAAAGGAAAAGCAAAAAGGGGTAAAAGACCTACTAAATTTCAATTATAAAAGGAGAACATATCACTTGCCGAAAGGGAGAGGTAACACAAAGGGAAGAGGGAAAAAGAGAAAACAAAAAAAGAGGAAAAGAATGAGAAAATGTTAGGAGAGAATATAATAAATAAAAGAAAACTAGTAGAAAAAAGGTTGAGAATTTGTACACATTAGTGTACTTTCACCCTTCCGCAAAATACACCTAGATTGAGAAATTACCATAGAATAGTAGTATTGACATACATCACTAGGAAAACTTTCTCTCTTCCATGAGACGCATCTCTCTTGAGTTTTTCAATATTCATCTTAATATGGCCAATCGAACTTACATTCCGAATGTCACAATTTTGTGCCAACTCTAGGCAATAAGACTATGTGAGTTGGAGTTGAAATCTTTTTAGCCCGATTCATTCTACATAATGTATTGTTATATTTGTGTGTGTGTGTGTGTGTAAATATATTATACTTGAGAATATGCATGTATGCTAGCATGTTGTAAACTAACATTTGCTTAGTGAATACTTTCTTTGGGTTTTAATATTTTTTTGTGTAGAATTATAATAGTGGAGGAAGAAGAGTAATGATTGTCAGGGTACATTTTTTTTTTTTTACACCTAATTTTATTTAAGTATCACCTATTTACTTTCAAACACCACTAAGAAGTTATTAGGCTTTCACAAAATATTTTTTTCCCTATTATTATGTTAACCACAAATATTTCATATCTTATTATCTAGGGGTAATTACACATAACTCACCTATGGTTTGGGCGAAAATCATTTTACCTACTCGTGGTTTTTAAAGTATCACTTAACCCACCTGAGGTATGTTTCCGTCAATCTCCATAACTCACCTCAGTCTCAGCCGTTACAAAAACACCTATTAACCCCAAAACACAACATAACGCGAATCAAAACACCCAAAACTCAGAAACTTTTCGAGAGAGAGACCTATGGTGAGATGAACGTGTTCTTTGTGGTTTGGAGTGTCCGGAGGGGGAGAAAACACAAGTTTTGCAACATCAAAGCTAGGGGAAGTACTTTCGGTAAAGAAAATCAAGGTATTTGTGTCTGTTCTTGATTTAGGGTTTCAAATTTTGTACAAGTGCCAACTTACTGTGTGAAACTATAAATTTGGGCTTCCCAGGAATCGAGTTTTGTTGATATGTCTTCATCAAGTGGTAATTTCTCAGGTTCATATGGGCATATGTGCAATGAGCAGACTTGTGTTTTGAGAACAAGTTTGAGTTTGTACAATTTTGGGAGGAGGTTCTTGGGTTGTAGCCATTATAAGGTTGGTCCTAAGTGTCCTTTCTTTGTTTGGCTTGATAACCCAACCTGTCCTCGTGGGAATGAAACCGCACCTTTGGCTCTAGAGATGATGTCTAGGCTTCAGAGTGCTCTCCAACTTGCCAATAAGAGGGAAAGGATAACTCTGAAAACGGCAGAAGAAGCTAGGCAAATGGCAGAAAAGGCTCTTGAAGAGGAAGCCAAAGTCAAGGAGAGGGAGAGAAAGGCTCGAGCTGTTTGTGCCAAAGCTAAGGAAAAGGCCATGTTTGCTGAAGAGAAGCAAAGAATGTGGAAATTTGCATGCATTTTGTTATGGATTTTTTTTGTTATTGTTATGTTGTTGTTGTTGTGTTTTCGCTCAATTGAGTTCTCTGGAGTGAAGAGACCTAGGTTGTTGCCTTGAAGTAGTTAATTGGTTAGTATAGATAGTTATGGCAATGGTGTTAATGAATTTGCATTGTAATAGCTTTAGCCTACTGATGTAATGTTTTGATGGGTCAATGAACAAAGAATTGGTCGACAATTATTGAGTATTGTTTTGTGCATACTATAACAACCATTCAATGAAAGATGTATTGGTCATGCCACTAGTCTATGGGCATATAATGAAAGAAGTATTGGTCAATTATCAATGACCTAAGCATACCATAACAACCATTCTATAATAACAAATTCCATACACTCTATATTGAAAAAATCTACTTGGACACAATCTATAGTAGCAATAAATAAACTTCCATATAATCTGATTTGGACAAATAATGTTCCATACAGTTACCTGCACATACCATAACAACCATTTCACAATAACAACTTCCATACACTCTGTATTGGAAAAATCTACTTGGACACAATCTGTAGCAGCAATAATAAAACTTCCATATAATCTTATTTGGACAAATTATGTTCCATACAAACTATTTTGGACAAATAATGTTCCATACAAACTGAATTGAATAAATACCAAAACTTCCATACCATAATACCACAACTTCCATATAATACCACAAAATTTTCATACCATAATAACAACCTGGAGTGTATTGTACCTTAACTTCTAGTAAATTACAAAAAACCACATTACAAGTTCAGCTAGATACACACACACACACACACATATATATATATATATGATAATTACAAAAAAGGTGATTGTTTTTTACACTAATTGATAATTACAAAAAGTCAACAATGGTTTTCACAAAAAACACTAGCTGCATGCCTACATGTTCCCACTAGCTTTACTCCCAATTTGGCATGCGTACCCATTTGCTTCATTTCTTGCTTTTACTCTTTCCACCTATTGAATTCATTTTTGGTGGCTTTTGTGCAACAAACTGTTCTCTAGTCCTCACACCACCAGTGCTCCTATTTGTAGGTGAAGGCTACAAAATAAAAATTAGATCTACTTGTTAAAAAATATCCCAGTCTACACAACCATCTAGGAAAGAGGTAACTCAACTAAGTTACTTGTGAAGAACTTGGTAGGGTATCCCAAGTCTTCCTAGGTGTGTGAAACTCTGGCTGTGAGGAAGAGAACCATCCTGCTCTCATGTGAAATGACCTAGCTTGATTTCCTTGCTGTGAAAATGAAGGCTGAGTGGCAAACCTCATATTATAAGTCTGGGTAGACTGCTAGGATGATGGCTAGGGTGCAGCTTAAGGTGCAAATCTAGATTTGGTACTAGGTGTAGGCACCCCTTCCCTTGCCTACAACAAAACCCAGTTTCAGTACATTAATATCTTTGTAAGTTTAAAAACAAGTTTTTTTTTTTCTTACAACTTTTTCTCTTTCATGCCTCTGTCTCCTCTGCCATGGTGTCTCCCTAGTGATGCTTGCCTTACACCCTCTTGAGTTATGCCCTTCCTTTTTGCATTTTCCACACCTTACAGGCCTGTTCAACCTACTTGCTTTGTAAGGGTTCCTAAGCTCATTAGGAGCCCTCTTTCTTTGCTTGGGTGGCTTGCCTGGTGGTTTGTAATGTGAGGTGCTAGGGGAGCAGGCTGTCTAGTCTTAGCCCATTCTGACTAGCCGGGCATGGGAGGAAGTACCTGTTTGTATATCTCCATGTAAGTTTCTTTGTGGTAGCATGGGTGGGTGTAGGTTTCTGGTGTCTCAATGTTTGTATAAATGGCTGTTATGACATGTTTGCATGGAATGCCATTTAAATACCAATACCTACAGCTGCATGTCTTTTTGACAAGATCAACTACATGCCTTTCATACTAACTAGCTACCTCATAAAGGAAACTGTCAGCTGGGGTAGCACTAGATGGCTTGCTTTCAACCTTCAATTTCTCCAACTTATCTTGTATGCTTGGACACAACTTTCCAGCATACTTTTGTATCCCTTCCCTTTTTGTGTAAAGCCTATTCATAAGTCTAACCCTAATCCACTCCAACATTGCCAAGATAGGCTTGTCCCTAGACTTCAATATCATTGGGTTAAAAGACCCACTCAAGTTATTTACCAAACAATCTGTTAAGGCCTTGGGAGTGAAGTTTGACCTTGTCCACTGTGCAAGTGCAATGTTTACAAGATAGTCATATGCCTTTTCATCCAAATCCTTTATGTATTGCATGCATCTCTTAAACTCCCTTACTGTTGTGGCAGCAGCACACCTCCATAGTGCACCCTTCAGCTCCAATCCTTTATGATCTACTTTGAAATTGTTGTAGATGTGTTTCACACAGTATCTATGCTCCACAATAGGGAATAGTGTCTCTATTGCAAGTATAAGCCCCTGCAAATAACCAAACAAACAAACAAAACATGTTAGTTCAAGTGTAACTAAACAAAACTTGCATACCTTTTACCTATTAGAAATGAAGACCAACTAAAGCTCCTCTGGCTTCCTTATATCATCAGCAAAAATTTCCAAACCATATCCAAGACTCCTTGTTTTCTTGTTCCACAACAGCCATGGCTACTGGAAAAATGTTGTCATTTGCATCCTTAGCAGTGGCATATAAGATTTGCCCTTAAAATTTGTGCTTTATGTGACAACCATCTAAACCTATAAATAGCCTGCATCCACCTAAAAATCTTACCTTCTGAGCATTGAACCTAACATACATCCTTTTAAATTTTGGCTGGGAAGTCTCATCAGCCATTTCTGTCTATAGTATAACCCTACTCCCCTTGTCTACAGTGTTTATCATTTGTGCATAGTCCCTAAGGACACCATACTGCAGTTGCTCATTTCCATTGTTCAAATCCTTTGTCTTTCTCTTTAACCTATACACTTGGTTTACACTTAGGTCAACAGATAAATTTTGCATCACATGGTTGTGAACACCACTCACCTCCCAATTTGGATTTTTGCTAAAATCCTCAATGAACCTCTTAGCAACATAAGCTAATGTTACTTGGCTATTTTTAAAAGACTTGGGGCAAGTACAATCATCAATCAAGGTCTTAATCTGAAATGTTAGCTCTCCACTTATTTGAGATGCATAACATTTCCACCCATACTCATTCTTACAATGAACTGATATCTTAGTCCTCTCATTAAGCTTGAATTTGATGTCAATAGGTTTTTTATTTGCATGCTCCCTCAAAGCAGTTCTAAACACCTTTGCATTAGGAAACTTCATGTCCTTCTTCAGTACAACATTTCTCATGTCACTCTTAGCATTAAACTCTAGCTGTTCAGGTACCTGCTCATCATCAGACCCATCCATGCTTACTAGGTCATCCTCAAAAGCTGGCTCAGCCCACTCAGGGTCTACATGGGGTGTATTGCTTGAGTCTGGGGCTACATGGGGTGCATTGCTTGATTCTGGGGCTGTATAGGGATCATCACTTGATTTTGGAGCAGAACCTTGTGGAACTGAGTTTGGAGCAGCAAATATGTTATCACCAAAGTCATCCCCCTCTAGGCCTTCATATAGCCAATCATCATCATCATCTCCTTCAACATTCTATTCTTCAACCTTTACACCAACCTCAGCATCCTATTGTTCAACTCTATCACCGACCTCAACATCCTCAACATTCTCATCATCTTCTTCTTCTTCATCATAATCACTCTTCACATCTATTTCATCCCTCCCTCCATCACCACCTACACCATCATCTACCACTCCCCCTCCATCAGGATGCTCAACTGCCAGTGGCTCCACATCTATGTCAGTATAGATTATGATTTTGTTAGCTGGCCATGCCCTATGAAGGGTAGTCATGTTCACCACATCTGCATCTGTTTTTATGTCCCTTATATCATCCTTTACATTACCTTCAAGAAGTAAATACCTATATCTACTGTGTTCTTTAGGAGCACCAACTAGATTGCATAAATCTCGAATTTCAAAGAAACTCAACTTATCAGGGTCAATCTCTGTCAATGTATGTACAGACCCACCCACATATTTAAGGGTTGGGTCCTCCACAAAACATCCCCCAACATGAATTTCAATGTCAAATGTGAAGTCAACCATCTACAAGTAAAATAAGTAGTTTGTTTAAATTTAGTTGTTTGTTTAAAATAAGTAGTTTGTTTACATATTGACATGCTGAAAATAACAACAAGCCAAAAGAGACAATACACGGCCAAAGGATCACATATAGCACATGCAAAACCAGATTCCCAACAAATTCATAGGGACCACACTACCCACAGTTCACAAACAAGTGTAATCACTGACAAATAAACTCGATTCTTTCAAGTATACGCATTATATAAACAATCATAGCAGTACATTAGTTACATCCTAAGTGATTCTACATATAAATAGCAAAATGCACATTTAACATACACTAATTTTGAGAAAATTTTACAAACCCTAACTACATAGGTGGGTTGAGGTAAAAAATGGCATCAAGAACCCAAATGCAGATCACAGCAGTCACACATACCTTCCCCTAGCTTCGATGTTGTGAAACTTGTGTTTTCTCCCCCTCCAAACACTCAAAACCACAAAGAACACGTTGATCTCACCATAGGTCTCTCTCTCGAAAAGTTTTTGAGTTTTGGGTGTTTTGATTCGCGTTATGTTGTGTTTTGGGGTTAAGAGATGTTTTTGTAACGGCTAGGACTGAGGTGGGTTACAGAGATTGACGGAAACATACCTCAGGTGGGTTAAGTGATACTTTTCAACCATGGGTAGGCAAAGTGATTTTCACCCAAACCACAAGTGAGTTATGTGTAATTACCCCTATTATCTAAATTGGGTTATGATATAAACTATCACAAAAAGTCCAAAAAACTCATAACTTATCAAATTTTACTATTATTATTTAGTTAAGTGCAAAACCGGCCTTACGAGCCCAATGCACGCATCCCATCCTTTTTTTTAAAACCCAAGGCTACTAATGCTTGGCAATATTTTAAAAGCCCAATCCTCATTGGCAATATCACAAGCCCAATTCTCATTGGTAATATTAAAAGCTTAAGCTAGCTACTTGGCATTGTTTTGTAAAAAAGGCCAAAGTTATCAAGTCCAATGATTAACAATGTTTTAAATTTTTAAACCTATTACTACAATATTACAAACCTATGAAATCTATCTTATAAAACCCATGGTAACCATTTATGTTACGTGACACTATTCATTTTTCCAAAACTCATGGTAAACATACATCAAGCACATGAAGAATTATGAATTTGTGTTACTAATATAAAAATCCATGGAAAGTTATGATTTATTTTAAACTCATAATATTTATTTATTTCATACCATATTATAACGCCATGGTAACTATTTATGTTATGTAACACTATTCATTTTTCCAAAACCCATGGCAAACATATATCAAGCCCATGGAGAATTATGAATTTGTGTTACTAATATAAAAGCTCATTGAAAGTTATGATTATTTATTTTAGACCTATGACATTTATTTATTTCAACCATATTATAAACCCATGGAATTTATATAAAAACCCGTAGTCACTATTTATCTTATACATTCTTAATATTTATCTCCAAAACTCATGATAATTATTCATCTTATTATGATTATCTATAGAAAAACCCATGAGAATATCACATTATTCCACTATAGTGGTTGTTACCATATTTTATTTGAAACCCATGGATATTGCCTCTATTTAAAACCCATGGTAAATATTATTCTCAAGAAATATTAGAGGTCATTATTTAAAAGCCCCAAAGAAAATGTCATTTACAAAAATAATCCATAGCAAAAATTATGAGAAACTATACAAGTTGTTATTTAAAACCCATGAAAATTAATACCCTAAACCTATCATAAATATTTATTAAAGCTCATGGATTCATTTTATTTCTACTAACAACTAAAACCCATGTGGAATAAAAATTCATAACAATATATGGTAGTTTTGTCCATTTTGTAAGGCTCACAATGAGAAAGCAAAAGGATAGACCCAAGTGGAGAGAACCACCAAGTTAGATGCCCACCAAAATACTCAGCCTTTATGGCCAAGCCCAACATGAAATCTCAGCCAAAACAGCCCATGTGTGCAAATTGACTCCGCTGGAGAACTCCATTCAGTTTTGCCTTCCACTAAAGGTTACCTCAAGAGCAACCAAGCTCTCAAATCAAATTAGGAGCTGGCCACCTGTCCCATTACCAACTCTGACGTGAACAGTACCAGAGGCTGACACCTAAAGGCTAATAGGCAATAAATACTCTTCTTCCCCAAGTTTTGGTCACAACTCAAGGAAGCCATAACCAAGACCTCCAAGCTCATGAAATCCTTAACCAACTAGTTTATTTTATTACTAAAAATGTATGTAATTGGTTCATGAACCAAGCCCATGAATCCTATAAGGAAAAATTAGGGAAAAGTGGTTTGGAGGGCATAATGGGGTGTCCAGCAGAAGCTTCCAGCAGAGGCATCAATGGTTGACACTTGGCTTGGAGTGTCAACCAACCCTTTTAAGCTTTGATCCTAGTGGCAGCAATCAAGATCTCTAGTGCTCATACTTGCTCTAATCCTATTGGACGAAATTAATCTCCAAATCCCAGTATTTAATGCCTAGATTAGGAGCATCTCAGTCTCCAGCTCCATTACCTAAATAAGCAAGACACCTAAAAAGTAAGTCTCACCATTTTGGGCCAAATCTCAGAAAAGATATTCTAAGATTTTGCTACTGTCAAACCTAGTCCTTTCTATATTTTGCTAATCAATCCCTTAAGTTTCACTATAAAAGGGAACTGCCATCAACTGATGGAGGACAATAATCTTATCATAAAATTCCTCACCCATCATACTATTTTGAACCGATAAGTCAGTCCCTTAGTTTAGAAACTAGCATTTAGTCCATAAATGCTCATATACACTTACCCATAAATATCACATTCCATCTTCTCAGAAAATTCCAGCACCTTAAAATAGTCATAAACAACCCCTCTTTACACCATACCTGAAAATGGCTAAACATCACTTCATCTCTCTTCCATATTTCCATATATTCACTCATACTTTCCATAAAGTCATTTCCATCACTTATGATACATATATATTCATCATTATGGGCATGATATGGCACATGGAGATCTTGTTTAAACATTTGCTACACTAGATGGACACTCTCTTTCTCCCTTCATTCCATCCTATTTTCCCTCTTTTACTTGTAATTATGAAGCCTTTAATCTTTGTTTATTGTTATTATGATGAAAGTCATAATGTTTTGGATACTATGGAAGTTTTCCCTTATGTTGACTTAATAATAATAAGGAAAACATATGATTTTTACCAATTAAACACACTTATTAACCTGTCAGATGTCTATCACTATAGGTCTGTCATATTCACTGCTGGAATGTTTTTCCTCTTGTGTACTTGTTATAATGGGCCCACTTTTATATTAGCCAACTATGGAGGAAATACATAATTTTTACTATGTAAATACATTTATTGGTTTTCCAAACATCTACCGTTGGATGTTTCTCTTGCTTACCGCTAGACTTTTATTTAAGCACTTGTTGTAGTGGGCCATTCTTTGTGCTAGCTTATCTTTGTAGGAGGTATTTTTGGGGCCTTATTATAATTTTTGTTGGATGCAACCTAGATCTCGAGCAAAATGGGTCTTTCACACTTCACCGATAACCTTTGGGCCATGTTCCAAAGCCTAAAGTTGAGTCTCGGTCTTGACTTTCCTAACATCATGTGGGCGACGAAAAACGCCCCCAACAATGATTAATCTACAAAAGGTGGAGAACAACCCATTATATTGAGTAAATCTCGTTGCACAGCAAAAAATGTTTCTTCTGTAGAAAGTGGAGAACCCTTCAGTGATAGTAGAAAAGGAGAATAAGCTCATTTTGCAGCCGCACTCCTTGGACAGAACTTAATATTTGTGCATAGACTGGAAGCGACAAAATAAGACCCTAAAGCCCATTCCGTGAAAGCATCAGACCAGACATCCTTCTTAGAAAAGACCAAACTAAAAGATGTCTAATATTATCAAGACATGTGTCTAAGTGTAAAATATGAAAAAATGACCCTCAACCGCTATAAAATAATAATAATAATAATAATAATAATAATAATAATAATAATAATATTAATAATAATAATAATAATAATAAAGAAAGCAATTAAAGAGTTCAAATATTGAAAATGGAGAATATCACAACTTATGTTTTGATGTGTATTTATCATGACGTAGTGTATTGATTTTGTGTGATTTTCTTTAAAACAGTTCATAATTAAAATAAAAAAAGAAGAAGAAGAAGAAGAAGAAGAAGAAGACAAAAAAAGAAAAGAAAAGTAGTAAGTAACAAAACACATTTGCCTCTCAAAGATAACCCTTGAATTCATAAGAAGAGAGCCTAGAATCTACCAAAAAAATAATAGACTTTGAAAACTTATTAAACTGAATAATGAACTTCAATTTTCATTTATAGGCTTAGAGGTCAATTTAAAAGCCCCGTAAAAGTTGACTGATAAGAAAATATATACCAAAACTGATCTTAATTAATATCCTATCATAATGGAGCCTTAATTTGACTTTAAAAGCATTAAATGCATAAAAAAAAATCAAGGAAATAATAACTATAAACCTAAAATTCTGAAAATTACCACCAAAAAAAAGAAAAAAAAAATGCAGATTCCCTTCTATGTCAAATCTCTCCACTTGGAAAAAAACTTGCCATCAAGTTAATATTTGAGATCTAAAATCCTTTCTTTCAAGCAAACAAATATTTTGAATACTCTAGTCCCTTCATCTTTGCAACTCATCAAGGGAATAAATAAATCAACTTGATTTTTTTTTTTTTTTTTTTTCTCTTTGATCCTTATGCAATTAACTAGATTTAGCAAATAAGAGTCAGCAATCCAATCAATCTTTCAACCCCAATAAAATCTGTAAAATTTGATGTGTTTCCTTCCACTAAAATAATAGGATATTGAGATTCACAATCATCTAATTTGGTTTCATTGAGATCTTTGACAATGTTCTCTACAATTTATGTCTCATGATCTTTTACTTCATTGTAATCTTTATCAATTGACTTAAGGCTCTGTAAAACTTGACTGATATGAATATATTTTTTAAAAACATATCCTAATTGTTGCTCTACCATAATATAACCCTAATTTGACTCTTTTTTTTTTGGGTCGAGGAAACCCCTAATTTGACATAAAAAGCATTTAATGCACCTAAATCAAAGAAGTATTAAATCCTAACCTAAAATTTCAAAAATTACATATTTAAAAATACCAAAATTAATAAATAGAAAAAAAAAATTTAAATTGCATATTGTATCCTACATCATATCATTTTAATAATGGTATCATATCAAGTTACACTTGTTTTAACTTCTTATTTATGTTATATCACTTAATAATTTTTTATTAGATTAATATTTAAAAAATTATACCCCATTGGATTCTAAGTTCTTGTTCTGCTTAATGTACACAATAAATTTCATGATCAAGTGTTATTTACTAGTTAATTTATAAATTCATGTTTTATGTATGATTTTAAAATATAAAAGAAAAGTCAATTTAACTATTTTTACAAATGAGAGAGCTACTGTTCTTTATTTATATTCAAATTTTGTAAGATAAAAGTATAGAAAAGAAAATATAATTTAATAGTGAACTTTTCAAATATATATATATATATATATATCAAGTGGCATTTAGTATTGCCAAAAGTTACCTTAAGTGAATGTTGCATCATTAATTTTTGGTAGCTTATTGGTGTGACAAATAGATAAAAATTAGTTTATTTAAAATAAACTAATTTTATTATGAGTAAGACTTAGGTAAAGTACTTAGGTGTTGTTACTTAGGTTCCTCTTTTAAGATTCAGCCAAGTAGATTTTTTCTTATAGGATGAAAGTGTATTTTTTAGTTAAATAGTTACATGGTTGAATCTTAAGAGGTAAATCTAAAGAACAACATTTAAGGTGGTGTATCTAAGTTTTGTCATTTTATTATATATTTGGTAAATGGTGAGACAAAAAGCAAAAAAATAAAAGCTTTTATAATTCGACCAAACGGAAGTATATTAACTTGGACTGTTACAGATAATTTAGTAATTGTGTGTTTGATTCTTCTTCAAGATCCCAGGATTAAGAACCATTATAATGAAATGCATTCACCAAGAAAGGCCAATACAAAGCGAAAATTTGTCCGATGTAGGAGTGACAAATTGATACGTACAAAAGCTATCATATTTTGGCAAATTAAAACAAGTTCATTTAATAATTTTCAACTTTTCTCTTCTAATTATAGCTGAGAAATTATTGTGTACTCTCGGAGTATGATAAATGTGTACTCCCTCCTTTCACATAAATGGTGGGTCTCACTAATTAAATTCATGGTGAGACCCACCATTTATGTGAGGGGGAGTACGCATTTATGATACTCCGGGAATACTTAATAATTTTCCCAACTTAGCAATATTTCTACAAAGTTTTGGGCTAGTAAATGGTTGGTTGATTAATCAAACTGACATAAATTTGTCTTTATTTCTTGATAAAGAATATCTTTTGTTGTATCGATGTGAATAGAATATCCCTCAGATGCTGTTACTTTCTTGTTCATTCCTCGAAAATTAGCCAAGACACATACGTTGGTCTATTCATTATCATTTCCCTTCATAGATCAGCTACAAAAGGAGCAAAGGTACACGCAAACTTCATAACCAGCAACCAAGAAAATAAAACAGACTAAAAAAATGGCTTTAAAATTAAAAGTGCTTGAAGCCTGTGACTCTACCCGCATGTAGTGGAACTACATCACAACCATTACCATTGCTGGAATGGGGTTTTACACTGATGCATACAACCTTTTCTGCATCTCAACAGTCTCAAAACTCTTGGGCCGCCTTTACTACTATGACACTAGCACGTGAAAACCTGGAAAGCTCCCCCAAAACTTTAACAACGCTGTAATTGGTTTTGCCCTAATTGGTACTCTCACAGGCCACCTAATCTTTTGTTGGATTGCTGACAAACTTGGCTGTAAAAGAGCTTACAGCGTCACTCTAATTGTCACGGTCATTTGTGCCATATGCTTCGGCTTGTCCTTTGTTGCAAGCAAAGAAACTGTTATCGGAACACTTTGTTTCTAAAGGTTTTAGCTAGGGCTTGGTATCAGTGGAGACTATCCCGTCTCCGCCAGAATCATGTCTGACTACTCCAACAAAAGAACTCTTGGAGCATTCATCGCCGCGGTGTATTCATTGCAAGATGTAGGAATTGTATTCGCGGGGCTAGTTCCTATGATACTTTCAAGAATCTTTCTTCACTCCCTCCCTGCTGCTTCATTCAAAGATGATCCTGTATTTTCCGCACAACCAGAGGCAGATTATCTTTGGAGGATTGTGCTTATGCTTGGAGCTCTTCCAGCACTTTAACATACTATTTTAGAATGAAAATGCCCGAAAAAAATACGTACACAGCCATAATCGAAGGGAATGCCAAACAAGCCGCTGAGGACATGAGTTGGGCTTTTGACCTTGAACTCCAAGTTGAATTACATGACAAATTATCAACACTCAAAGCTGCAAACAACTACCCATTATTCTCTCACGAGTTCGTTCGTCGACATGGGTGTCATTTGATAGGCATAATGAGACCACATGGTTCTTATCTTATTGGAAATGTCATTTTATAGCCAAAATCTAAACCAGAAGGATATTTTCCCCGAAATGAATTTAATTGAAAGGCCCGAATTTGTGAATGCAATCAAGGAAGTCTTTCAGACCTCGAGTGCTATGTTTTGTATGGCAATGCTTGGTACCTTCCCTGGTTACTGGTTCACCGTGTTCTTCATTGAAAAGCAAGGCTGGTTTATGATTCAACTTCTTGGGTTCCTCTTTATATCAGTATATATGTTTGTGATGGCGTTCCACCTTGACTACCTCAAGGAACATGAAAGCTCAAATTTGTGTGAAAACACAAGAGCTGTTTAGACTCCAAATTAAAATTATGGCTCGGTTGATTTTACTCTATCTTAAACTAAGTGCGGAATAAAGTAAATACGAGTGGATAAATAATATAACTACTCTAAGCCATATTCATCAAAATACAGCAGTAGAATGAAAGCTAAAAGTGTAAGGAAGAGAGAATGCAAACACAAGATAACATGCCGATATGTTATCGAATAGGAAATCGAAGAACTCGGCAAAAAATCTCCGCCGCCTTCCAAGCGGTAATCGATCTACTAGAGAATAAAGTTGGAGTACACAAATAACAAAAGACCCTTCAAGCTTAATTTACACCATGTACTTGAGTCATCCAAACTCTTATTACTAAATGACTTAATGAAGCCTTGTCTTCTTTAGCTTTTTGGATCACGCAATATGCCCGATTGCATCCGCCAAGCCTGACCGGCTTCTTTTGACAAATCTCCAAAGCTTCTCAAGTTCCCAAATACTCTCTACACTTTGAAAAGCTGTGGGTTGTGTTTGGGTATAAATCTCCTCTCAAGGTATGTCACTGGGAGAGGGAAGGAGAAGAAGGTAGAATGATTTCTCACTAAGGATGAGTAGCTCTCTCTCTCTAAAAGATGAGTGTGTGTGTTGTAGAAAACATATCTAGAGTATTTCTCTCTGAATGGCCTCCTTACAATTTCTGTGAGTAATGAGGGTATATATAATAGAGGTGAAAGGTAAGAAAGTTATACTTAAAAATCATCTAGAAAGAATGTTTCATGAGTACCTTGCAGGAAGTCCTTACTCGCGAGACACTCGCAAAATTGATAGCCGGGCACGACTTTTCAGCTTCCAGTCATGTGCTTCTCACGTGGCTATTTCGCAGGTTAGCTACTCGTGAGCTTCTCATGAAATCCACTTGATCTTTAATTATGATTGAGTCTTCACCAACTTAATATTAAACCCAATACAATAAAATCCCACAAAAATACAAGGAAAAAAATTTATTCAATTACAACATTTTTTGTCATGGAATAAGCCAACACTAATGTTATGAGAAAAATCATAACTTAACAATCCCCCCCCCCCCCCTTTGGCTATTCCGTGACAAAACACCCTATAACAGACTCTAGACTTAAACATGATTTTAGGAACAATGGCAAAACTCACTCACACCTAATTCTAGAAGTTGTGATGAACTTGGAACATATATACTTGTAACTTGAAATACTTGCACAAAACACATTAGACCCTCAAAGTAAAACAAGTAATAAAAGGACAAATATAATGTAACAAGTAAATTATGATCAAGTCAACATGATGTGAAATATGTGTGCAACTTGATCATACACCAAAACAGTTATATGGAAATAACTACAATGATCATATAGTAAAGCAAATGATCATTTGAACATGCAACCAATAAAGCAAAATAACATAAGGATGAGTGAATGTTCAACACATAAACATGATGCAATGAAAGTAACAAAGCATAGATACTGAACATAACTTAAAGCACCATAAACAACGAGAAAACAAGCATAAGGTAAAACAATACAAAATAAAGTTTTCTCATAAAAAATGTATTCTCCCTCTTGGTATATGCATCTCCCTTATGACTTTCACCCCTTAAGGTGCACGAGGTAGAATTTCTCCCCCTAAGAATGTGCACATGAGTCATATAGAAATGGCGATACACACCGGTATACTCTTCCCCTTTTTGTCAAAAATAGACAAATAAATCAAGAGAAAGGAGGGAAAGAAAAGAAGATATGAACAAGGATAAGATGCATGTGGGGTGTAAGATGAATGAGAAAATGAAACTCAAACGAAAGACAAAAACATCTTTATAAAAAATGCTACAAAGCATAAAGAACATGAAATGCTAAGGATGAAGGAACAAGATATATTCCTAGGCATGAAATAGACACAAGAACATGTTATGAGTGCTAAAAGGTCTAAAAAGACTTAATTAGCATGAATGAATACAAAACATGTCAAGTGTTAGAGTGTGTGCAGCAAGATGCATCTAGTGTGCATGTAAGATGCATGACCTTGACCCAAATCCGAGCGCTTTCACGTGGTATCAGAGCGGGTACATTTGTTTTGATTTAATTACTTAAGTGTGATCCTTGACCCCTTGTGTGTTTTGCCATAGACAGTGTTTTGTATACTTCTATGGATGTTGTTGATTGTAACATGCCCTGTATTTGTGAAAATGCCTCTATGAGTGTTAATCTTCATAATTTTGATGAAATCTATGAGTGTTGTTAATATTCCTAATATCAAACTCTTGAAGAAAAATGCTAACAAGTTTCATAAGAATTTGAGTAAGTTATTTTGTGAAAATGATGATTTGATTGCTAAGCTTAATGAATCAAACAAATTGTTTGAGAAATATAAGAAACTTGCTGAAAATTCTCTTGAAAAGCTGAAAGAGTTTGAATGTTCAAATATGGACTTTGGTGTCAAACTTGTTTTGTCTAACAAACTTGTTGATGAGCTAAAATGTGAAAAGGAATCTCTTAAGATGCATGCCAAGTGTTTGATTGCTGAACCTATTACTAAAAATGATGAAAATATTTGTTGCAATCATGTTGTGGTACCTAATTTTGTGCCTATTGTGAGTTCTACCTCTAAAGACAAATTAATGTACATTCCTCCACACAAAAGAAACCAAAAAGTGGAGAGAAAAACTTTAAGCCTAAGCCTCTATTTAGGTCCCATCTTAGGGAATTGAGTGGATCTAAATTTGTTCCTACTTGCCACCATTGCGGTGTGATTGGTCATATAAGACCTCAATGTCCAAAGTTAAAGAGAGAACAAACTTATGTTGTTAGATCCCTTTCCAAAAGGCCTAGTAGACCTAAACACATTATTTGTTACCATTGTAGTGCCTTTGGTCATCTTAGACCTCATTGTTTTAAGTTTCAAACTCTTAAAAGAATCAAAAGAAAAGAGAAACTTAAGCTTTTTGGAAGTTGTGCTATGAAAGCAAAACTGGTTTTAGGGGAAAATGGTAAGTTGTTGAAGAAAGTTTTTGATGTTCTTACCTCCTTGTCTAGGTACATCTCTAGTTCTCATTCTTCCAACCCTCGTTTCACTTCTCATAAGACACTCATTTCAAAAAATTGTTCCGTTTGGATGAGGAAGGAGTCCTATGATTGAGCTTTTACTCTTTTGGTCCTTGATCTAATTCTTTCAATCTTTGTAAGACTCTTTATGCATTAGATATTATATTGTTATGCATTTATGCATCATACATCTCTTTATATGCATTGTTTTTGCATTTGATATTACTTTTATGCTTTTGTTTGTGTGTGGAAAAAATCCAAAGACACATAAAAAGTGGAAAATTCAAAAAGTTTGATCGTATATGTTTGAGCACATATCTCATGTGAGTTTGGCCTAGTACTTTCGTACTAATGACGTAGTGCATTTAAGAGCTTAGCTTGTTATGTATTTACATCTATCTTTGTAGGAAAATTTTTGAAATATATGTGTGATTATTGTAAATCGATCTTTAAGCCTGTCATGAATAATTAGTCAATAGTCTTGATGGTTTTGATACATGCATAAACTTGTACCTATATATCTTTCCACTCATATTTTTTTTTTCTTTATAGCTCATTAAATGTCAAAATCTTGAAAAGAGATAATGTGCTGCAAAAGCCATCTTGACTAGGAAAAAGGGAAAGTGACTTGTATTGAAATGTATGGTGCCTAAAAAGCCAAAGGCTAATTCACAAAAATAAACTATAAAAAATTTCAGGCACCGATCTCAAAATAAGATGTATTGTTCAAAAATGATCAAATGTTATGAATTGTAAAGAAGTCAAATGAAAAGTTTCAAAGATATGTAATAATTTTCTTGTGAGATGTCATATATGTTCATTTCTATAATTGAGATAGACCACTTGACTTAATACTAGTTGTGTATGACTTAATTGAATTGATTATTGAAGCTTCATTCTAGACTAAAGACTATTCCACATTTGATACACACATACAACTCATAAGTCTAATGTTCAATGAATGCTTACTTCATTTGTATGATTGTATATGTTCAAATGTGATGTGTGTGTGCTCAACCTTATGTGGATCAAACCAAAAAGATTTTTGTTCATTTTGTTTGCTTTTGGAAGTAATTTGTATTACTCATGTTTTTCAAAGTTTTTCAAATTGTTTTTGTGTGAAAAACATGTAATCTGGGTGTTTTCGTGACCTATTTCATGTGTAAGCTTAGCTGCGAGTTAAATGGTCCAATTCTCAAGTTTTTTAACTTTGGACAGAGAGTTTCACGACTGTTTCATGAGTAAGACTTACCTGCGAAACATTTCGAGAGTAAGGTTTACCCGCGAAAATTCCCAACTTCTTGTGAAAATTACCAGATCAGCTTTTTAAAGGACATTTATTTTAAACTTCTCCCAAACCCCTATTTTAATGCTTCAATATCAAAATCCAACTAATTTCAAATGTTTTTCACTCCATTAACATCTCTAAGGTAATCTTTAACTCTTCTCATTGATTTTGATCATTAGATTATGTTTTGGGGGAGTTTTATGTTCATAATTAAGATTTTCTCAAATATGAGTCGGAAAACTTAATTTTTGTCAATCTTTTTTGTTGGGTTTTGTTTTAAATATTGATTTGCGTTGGATTTTGGCCCTTTGTGGCAAAAATAACATATATTTAGACAAGATTTTCATATGTTCATGCATTGTTTAACATACATGTATAGTGTGTGCACTCTAAGTGTTTGCTAAAATGCCCAAATGACATTTTCTTGTTGTTTTGGACTCTGATGAGTACTAATTTTTGAGGATTACCATGATTATGCATGCTTATTATGTTTTGATCATTGGTTGTGTGTTTTACACACTTTGACTCGTGAGTGCCTTGCCTATGCATTGCTCATGCATCTCACATGCACACTAGATGCACCTTACTGCATACGCTCTAACACTTGACATGTTTTGCATTCACTCATGCTAGTTAAGTCTTTTAAGACCTTTTAGCACTCATAACATGTTCTTGTGTCTATGTCATGCCTAGGATTATATCTTGTTCCTTCATCCTTAGCATTTCATGTACTTTATGCTTTATAGCATTTTTTTATAAAGATGTTTTTGTCTTTCGTTTGAGCTTCATTTTCTCATTCATCTTGCACCTCACATGTATCTTATCCTTGTTCATATCTTCTTTTCTTTCCCTCATTCCTTTTGATTCATTTGTCTATTCCTAACAAAAAGGGGAAGAGTATACTGGAGAGTATATCGGTGTGTATCGTTATTTCTATATGACTCATATGCACATTCTTAGGGGGAGAAATTCTACCTCGAGCACATTCGTAGGGGGAAAAAACCATAGGGGAGACGCATATACCAAGGGGGAGAAGACATTTTTTATGAAAAAACCTTGTTTTGTCTTGTTTTACCTTATGCTTATTTTCTCATTGTTTATGGTACTTTGAGTTATGTTTAGTATCTATACTTTATTGCTCTCATCGCATCATGTTTATGTGTTAGACATGCACTCATCCTTATGTTATTGTGCTTTATTGGTTGCATGTTCAGATGATCATTTGCTTTGCTATATGATCATTGTAGTCATTTTCATATGATTATTTTGGTGTATGATTAAGTTGCTCATATGTTTCATATCATGTTTACTTGATCGCAATTTACTTGTTACATTATACTTGTCCTTTTGTTACTTGCTTTACCTTGAGGGTCTAATGTATTTTGTACAAGTGTTTCAGGTTACACGTATATATGTTCCAAGTTCATCACAGCTTCTAGAATTAGGTGTGAGTGAGTTTTGTCATTGTTTTCAAACTCATGTTTAAGTCTAGAGTCTATTATAAGGTGTTTTGTCATAGAATAGCCAAATGGGGAGATTGTTAAGTTATGATTTTTCTCATAACATTAGTGTTGGCTTATTCCATGACAAAAAGTATTGTAATTACATAAATTTGTTTTTTTGTATGTTTGTGGGATTTTATTGTATTGGATTTTGTATTAAGTTAGTGAAGACTTAAGTATAATTGAAGATCAAGTAGATTTCATGAGAAGCTCGCGAGAAGCTAACTTGCGAAATAGCCACATGAGAAGCAAATGATTGGAAGTTGAAGAGTCATGCTAGGCTGTTAGTTTTGCGAGTGTCTTGCTAGTAAGGCCTTCTCTTGAGGTACTCATAAAACATTCTGCTTGGAGGATTTTTAAGTGTGACTTTCTTACCCTTCACCCTATCCTCATTACCCACAGAGATTATAAGGAGGCCATTCAGAGAGAAAAACCCTAGATAGGTTTTTTTATAACACGTACCTATCTTTTAAAGAGAGAGAGAGAGAGAGAGAGCTACTCATCCTTAGGGCACGTTTGGTAGAATGTAATAGATACTGTAATATAATAGATATTCCTATGGCATAACTATTCGATTGTTTGATTATGTTTTTATTACAATGAATAGTTATTCCTTATGAATAGTTATTCTTCAAAATGAGAAATAACTATTCCTTATTAAAAAGTACTGAATATCTATTCCTTTACATTATGTAATAACTTTTTAAAAATTTTTCCTAAAATGCCATTAGTTTTCACATCTTCAAAAGGAAAGAAAATACATTTTCCTTGTTAATTATTAGTTCTATTTTGAACACTTAAAGTAAGTGTATTTTAGGAAATTTGACCTAAAAATGATTTAATTACAGATTCTTTTTATACTTTACTAAATTATGGATGTATATTCAGGATTCTATTCCTAAATGGTCACCAAACTAATGAATAGTAATACTTATTACATTCCAACTTAATGTATTCTTTGTAATACTTATTCTTATTCCCATGTAATAATCATTACAGTGTATCAAACGTGCCCTTAAGAAATCATTCTATCCTCTTTTCCTTCCCTTTCCCATTGATATACATTGAGAGAAGATTTGTACCCAAACACAACCCACACATTTTCAGAGTGTAGAGAGTGTTTTGGAGTTTGAGAAGTTTTGGAGATTTGCCAAAAGAAGCTGGTGAGGCTTGGCGGATGCAATCGGGCATATTGCGTGATTCGGAGAGCTAGAGAAGAAAAGGCTTTGTTAAGTCAGTTCACAACAGGAGCTTGAAGGGCTCAAGTTCATAGGGTAGACTAGGCTTGGAGGGTCTTTTGTTATTTGTGTACTCTAAATTTATTCTCTAGTAGATCGATTATCGCTTGGAGGGTGGCGGATAGGTTTTTCGCTGAGTTCTTTGGTTTCCTTTTCAATAACACATCGGCGTGTTATCTTGTATTTGCATTCTCTCTTCCTTACTCTTTTAGCTTTCATTCTACTGCTGTGTTTTGATGGATATGGTTTAGAGTAGTTATAGTGTTTATCTACTCATATTTACTTTATTCTACACTTAGTTTAAGTTAGAGTAAAATCAATCGAGCCGTAATTTTAATTTGGGGTCTAAACAGCTCTTGTGTTTTCACACAAATTTGAGCTTTCAGAACATGACGAGCTATTCGCGTTGTTATAAGGGCTAACGCTTTTCTTTGCAAACTTTGGACCTAATAGCACAACCTTCGTGCTATCAGCCGAGTTGTTTCGACCCGGATGAGATCCTCGTGTCATGCTCTGAGCGTGGTTGCTGGTAAGGCTAGGTGCAAAACTATACTTTGAATGGTGATCTAGGAAGGATTAAGAAGACAATGACGATTTTGGCAGTTACCAACATGTTAGGGGTTTTCTTTACATTCTTAGTGACCGAGACCATGGGAATGTCTTTGGAGGAAATATCTTGTGAGTATGAATGTGGCAATGACACAACACAAGAGTCCGGTACACTCTCAATTTCACGGGCTACAGCAGGAACTAATTATGGGGAGTCTGTGAAAGCATATCAATTACATGTGGGAAATCAAAGGAGGTTTTGTTGGTTTATATGCGTAGGAAAGTTGAATGAAAGTTTTAGGCTTGGTTTGGTTGGGGTGTAGCATTAGTTATACAAAAACAAAAAAACACACAAGGGGATTAGTTTGTATCGATCACAAGGGGCATGTTTGGTAGATTGTAATAGATACTATAATATAATATATATTCTTATGGTATAATTATTCAGTTGTTTGATTATATTTTTATTATAATGAATAGCTATTCTTCAAAATGAGGAATAACTATTCCTTATCAAAGGTAGTGAATATCAATTCCTTCATATTATGTAATAACTTTTTCAAAAAAAATTTCTAAAAAGCCATTAGTTGCCACATCTTCAAAATGAAAGAAAATAAAATTTCCTTGTAGTTAATTATTAGCTCTATTTTGAATACTCTAAAATAAGTGTATTTTAGGAAATTTGACTTAAAAATGATTTAATTACACCGGCTTCTTTTTATACTCTATTAAATTATGAATGCAAATTTAGAATTCTATTCCTAAATAGTCACCAAACTAATGAATAGTAATACTTTTTACATTCTAACTTAATGTATTCCTTATAATACTTATTATTATTCCCATGTAATAATCATTACAGTGTACCAAACGTGCTCAAGGAGATAATTAAGTGTAGTGATTTATATTTATCTCTTAGAGATATTTATTTTTTGGTATTCATCTTGAAGAGGAGGAAGACGGTTTAGAGTTGGGATTAGTACTAAATACCTAAGTCTTCTAGGAAAGATAATTTAAAGAAATTTTTTTTTTTTTTAGGAAAATAATTAAAAGGATTTTGATATAGAATTATAGAGGTGCATTCTAGTTAATATTTGTGAAGTCCATATTTATTGACTTTATTCAGTGAAAATTTTATATTTATTTTCTTTCAATTTTATTGAATATTTCTGGGCTTAATTGTATTTTAGGGTAGAAAGTACTTGAGTCATATAATCTTTGTAAAAGTTTCATTCTGAGCTAACTCATGACCTCAGGCGACTTACTTAGCCCACGAGTGATACATGGCAGAAGATCCAGGTCGTGATGAGATCGCGAACTGCACTGGCAGTATACTTTTTTTCTTGATTTGTTTTATGTCCACACCAAATAAGCCAACACACACACTCTATGCATGTTGAACATGGTTAGGGTCTGAGTATAACCTCCTATTTTCACATCATTCTATTCATCCCACCTTGTATAGGAAGAGAAAGCCTATGCCTTTGAGCCTAAATACTCTTATCCTTTCTTCTCTATCACTGTCAACATTTGTCATCCCTACGAGAGTTTTTTTATTCCCTTCATCTCATATACATACAGTTGACCCTTGTGAGATATGAGGTAAGCTATGGAAACTTAGGAAGCCATTTCAAATCCAATTCTTCTATCACTTTTGTCAAAAAAAAAAATCCAATTCTCTTACTGTTCCATTGGTTATTCAATGGAGGCGTCTTTGACAAGGTAGGTGGGGAAAAGACTTGGAGTAGTTAGTTGATAGCTTGGAGGGCTCAGAAAATGGGAATAATTGTCGCACTCGTATTAAAGTAGAGCCCAGAAAGCTGAGCCCATTAGAAGGGTGGGCCTAGCACTAGAGGTATCTCCTTTAAATTCCAGGCCTTCCTCACTCTTCCATAAGCATTAAATATCCTCTTCAATTTCCCCAAACGCTCTGAAAATGTCCTGAATTTTTTAGAGCCTTGACCTTCGTACAAAGTCAAAGTTCTTCAAGGATAATTTCTAAGCCATTTTTTTTTCCACCTCTTTTCCCTTTGTTTTCATGCTCCATTGTTTGAATAAAAATGTTGTGTGCTTGTATGTCTATGATGTGAATATACTTTGTGGTTCATTTCTAAGTATGTTTAGAGTAGGATTGGATTTTCCATATTATGAACAGTGTTTTAATTTATAGGCATTTATATGGATAAATTGTTGAATATCTGAATATTGGCTTGCTTACCCATTCTTTATTGGCTTAGACTTTGCTTGACTAAAAAATGGGTATGGTCTATATGTATATATATATATATATATTTATAATCATTGTTGAAATGTTACTTTGCTTAGTAAATCCAATTTCCACATGCTTGTTTGGATAGGAATAAATATATACACGTGAACATGTTGGATTTGTGACATGTTGGTAAATCACCTTGCATAGTATATTCATCTGGTGCTTTTCACTATGGCAAGCTGCCCAATAGTGAGGTGAAAAATAATAAATAAATTAAGGGAAAAAAAATGCTATTAATTAGGAAGAAATAAACATCTGACAGTTTTTTTTTTTTTTTTTTTTTAACATTATAAATCTAAAGTATAAAAAATTAGTAACTTTTGCAAAGTTATATGATGCGTAATTTGTATAAGGAGAGAAGGGATTAATGTGTGTTGAAATGGATGAGATTCAATTGTTGAATATGTAAGAATTGGACATCTATTAATTGGATATTTGTTTTCTTAAAGCTAGTTGAATGTGTAACTTAATTAGTTAAAATGCATGAGTGTTCATTACTATGTTGTGGTTATATTCAATAATGGATCGTGATGCCATATCAAAAGCCTTCTTTAAAGTTTAAAGTAGTTGGAGCATATAGAGAGGATGGCCTGACCCATGCGCCAAGTGCACGCGTTAATGTTTGTTGTTGGTAATTTATTCTAGTTTGTTGGTAAATTATGCGCCAAGTGTGAGTCCAAATCTTCTGTCTCATCAATTGTACTCCACTTCATGTTCCGCAAATAAAATTTAGACAGTTAGGCTCTCTCATTAAATGAAGTAACTCTGATTTTAATTAGAGAGGCTAGTTATCTTATTTAATGAGATATCTCATTTAATGAGAGAGGTTAGCTGTCTAAATTTTATTGGTGGAACATGAAGTGGAGTACAATTGAAGAGACAGAAGATTTGAACTCGCCAAGTGCACGCGTTAACAAACACTTTCCAAATTTCATATGGATTTACTAATTAAATGATCACATTTTATACAGTCGAGAGACAAAAAGTACTTTGTGTATATTAAAATGAATTGAGATTTGGTTCCTGAACAACTTGATTATAAATTAAATATACTGGAATCTAATTTGAGAGAGAGAGAGAGAGATAAATCAACGTTTCATTGAAATCCAGCTCTGAACAACCGGATTATTATATAAACATTAAAATTTGCGTTCAATATACCAGCTAAACAACGTATGATTCCCATAATTTCAGAAATACATATTATGGTCTTATTGTTTAACTTAAAATCTAAAAGATAACGGACACTGATTTATTACATTACATATAGCCGCCTAATATCTGTCACCACATACACCAGCTATAGCCTATCGGTGTTCAAAAAACTATCACATAGTTAACAACAAAACGTGTTGTTGTCCATGTCCGCCGCCATGCTGACCCTGTGGATGATGTCCTCCGCCATGAGCATGTGGGTGATGTCCTCTGCCACCACGATGAGCATGCGGGTGATGTACTCCGCCGTGACCAGGATGAGCATGTGGCTGATGTCCTCCGCCATAAGCATGATGAGCATGTGGTTGATGTCCTCCACCACCATGACAACGCCCTCCTCCTCCATGATGATGGCCCCCTCCATGAGGACCATGACCAAGACCGGCGTAATGCCCAGCGCCACCATGACAATGCCCTCCTCTTCCGCCATGTCCATGTCCACCGTGATGTCCTAAGCCATGACCAAGTCCATGTCCATGTCCTCCATGATGTCCCACACCGTGGGGTGGAGTATGATGATGATTTCCTTGGTGAGACATTTTCAAATGTATTGCTCAAATCAAAGCTCAGGAAGTGAGTTTTTAGTAAGGAAGTTGGTGCGGGGTGTATGTGTATTTATAGCTTTATAAATCGTGATGTGAACTGAAGACAAAGCCTAAAAGTCAACCTTGCTAAGCTATTACTTGGAGCGGAAGTTTAAACCGCGTACCTCCACAACCACACGATTTTAATTCGGTCATACTTGGAGTGGAAGTGTTATAGTGTTTTATTCTATCACAATGCGAACTGTCCGTGTGAAGTTGTGAAATAGAAGTAGATACTTTTCTTCTTAGTTAAGTTAAATATTGTATGGTCGGCTATACCGAGTTCATAGATGATTTTTCGTACAAACATTTTATATTTTTTAAATGATCAGCTGCATGATTGGGGTTCACCTTACCCATTCATACGTATAATCAAAGTGCATGATTAAGGTTGTTTTATTTTTTTGATAAGAACGAATGAGAGCAAAAATTCATTCAACAACTAGCTAGTACTATCAACATGCGCAAGTCTTTTACGTAATCCTTATCCTTAATTTAACAACACCTCAACGTCATAAGGAAGTTCTAGATACAAAATGAAATCTTTTTGATTCCATGTTTAGTATCTTCATCCCATTCTAAACTTGACACTTTTTTTCCCTATATTTCATACAATATAGGTATTTGAAAGATTTGTTTTATTAAAAATAAAAATAAAACCCTAGTATTATTTCCATGCAATGTATGGTTTAGTTAAAAATTTATATGTAAATAAATAAAAAATGGTTGGGTTCAAGTTACACTTAGTGTAATTCTAAGCAATGTTACACCATCCAATAACTTGTTATTGTATTAATATTTTGAAAATCCAACCGTTGAATTACATGTTCTATATGTTTTTAACATGCATGCCAATGTTCATATCAATCGGATATTATTTACCATTTAATCCATAAACTCATATTTTATGCATTATTTTAAACTACAAAAACTTGAATTTTAACAATTGATTGATGACATACCTATTAATCTTTGATCACCTTGAAATTTTGTAAGCATGGAGAATGTATGAAGATAATGTAATCTAACGGTAGATTTGTCAATATTCGCATTCAATTAAAAAATATTGAGTAATGTAACATTACTTAGAGTTATACCAGGTGTAACTTAAACCCAACAAAATAAAAAATATATAAATAATTAATGAGTCATACAATAACACCATATTAACTTATAAATATATTAAATCACTTTGTACAAACACCATTTATGACTCCATATAAAAAACATGCAATACGACATATCCAATATAAAAAATTAAAATAAAAAATACCTCGCCTTTTTTCTTCGTAGAACCCATTACAGGTTTTTTGCAAAATTAAATATTTATGAGTATCTGTCGATACCATATTTTTTCCGACCCAGATTCATGCGTCAAAACAATTGCAACATTTAAAATCTCTCTAATAGCAATTAAGACCAAAAACTCTAATTAGGAATGGTAAAAAAGATGAATTTTTGATCTAACCGTCTGATCAAGTTGAATTTGGATCATCTCATAGGTCATAGTTTTCCCTTCGAAATGATAGTTCACTGGTCAAGATCCTAATTAAAAGTTTCACTTTTTTTAGGTTAAACATACTATTTTTAGACAAGTTTTGTACAAAAAAACTAGACAAATCAGGCAAGAATGGAAGTGATTCGTTTGAACCAGTTTGAAGAATGAAGCTTTGACTACCTCTCACAAAGAGGGCTTGATGATGCCTACCACAGATTGGAAGGAATGAATTTTCCAAGGAAAAAAGGTCACAAAATTTTGCTACACTGTGTTACCTCTATTTCGGACGCGGTATCTTGACGACTGTAACTCCAAATCTTGTAAGATCGGAACCTATAGAAACTATACATCTAGAGCTTTCAAGAGATATAAAGTTTGAAGAAATCGGATCTTGAAAAAAGACGAAATAGCCAAACTAGGGGTATAAATGGGAGGCTATGTGATGGTGTTCCTATAAATACCCCCCCCCCCCCTCTCATCTTTATTGTAATCTTTGTGGGTAAGATGTAGGGATGGGGTAGCTTCCTTATAGCTACACCCATCCCCCTCCCCCCCCCCCCCCCCCTTCCCCTTCTATTTCTTCCTATGTAAACTTCATTCATCTTATATAGGAAATTCCTTTTTCTTTATTTGTTGTCTCTTTACTTTATTTCTTTAAGTTCCTAGCATTTTATTTATGTTGTTGTGTATATTTATCTCTTTACTTCTTTATGCTTATATTATTTGTGGATGGTTGTGATATTGCTGTTAAATTCCTAGATGGGTATTGAACCTAAACCTAGACCTAATATAAGAAGTACCCTTATTTTCCCTTACTTTTCCTAGAAATTATTAATTGTGTTGATCAGGAACTCAAGCACTATTGTCATAGTTTTGTGTTTTTGACCCCGCATTCCTATTACCATAAATATATATATATATATATATATGTATATATATATATATATATGTATGTATGTATGTATATGGACAAAACTTAGGTACAGTACCTTAGGTGCTGCTCCTTAGGTTCTTCTCTTAACATTTAGCCATTTGGCTACTTAACTAAAAAATACACTTCCATCTTATGAGGAAAAATCTACATGACAGAATCTTAAGAGGGAAACCTAAGAAACAACACCTAAGTATTTTACCTAATTGTTGCCCTATATATATATATATATATATGAGAAAAGTTCAAATTACACTTGATGTAACTCTAAAGAGTTACACATTTTTTAAATCATTGGATTTAAGTATATTTAACGGTAAAAAAAAAAAAAAAATTGATCTCATTTATTATCGCTTATTTAATACATTTCATACTTATTTCTAAACCCAAAAAACTTTATATGGTTGACTCTCTCTCTCTCTCTCTCTCTCTCTCTCTCTCTCTCTTTACATGTTTCTCTCTCTATCTCTTCCATGGCTCTTCCACCTCCATAGCCAAGTCGCCGACAGCAAAAAAAAAAAAAAAAAAAAAAAAAGCTATAGCCTGCCGTACTTTGTTGAATAACACAACTATTACTACTCTATATGCCTGAAACTTTTAATGTCATATATTGTTCTTCATCTTTTAATATTTTTCATGGAAGTTGCAAAGATACGATCTAATTCTCTAAGAGGTTGAATAGATGGAAATGTGTGAAATTCTTGTTTGTGGGATCGCTTGGGTTTCTCGAAGCAGAGAGGTTGTTGGAGAAGCTAAAGCCTTTACCACCTATTATTTCAAAAGTGTGACTCTTTTATATTTGATTGACGTTATATATGCAAAGTAAAGAGATTTGTCATTCCCTATTAAAGCTTGGGTACACATTCTTATGTGTGTAAGTTCTTGTCATGTTGAAGTGTTTTGTCTTGTGTTTGATCATGGAGGTTGTCCTATTCTTGTCCCCTAAGAACTTGTAATTCAATATGCTTCATGTTCCAATATCACAATCAAAACTCTCTAGCGTTACTCTTGTTTTTTGATATACTATGCCAATTCAAAAATTATTTTTACTGCACATCAGAAGTGTAAATGCTAAGATTGTTGTCAAGTAAGGCTTTGTGTGAGATTGTACCAAACATGGCCCTTCTAAATAATACGTACATTTGTTTGGGCTGGTCTATACCAATCAAGGTAAGCTAAAGGAGCTAGGTCCTCCGTGAATTTGAGTGCATATTGTAATTACTAGAGAATTGGAGTATAGGAGTTCTTAACTATTTATTTAGGAGTCTGATATAAATTTCTGAAGAGGCAATTGAAGTTTGAGGTGACAAAGCCTCAACTGGTATTGTATAGCCTTAAATATTGTTTTCTTCTTAGTTTTACTATTACCAATACTTTTAATTTTTGAGTGTCTATTTATCAATCAAACTCTAGTTATAAATTTTCAACTCAGAGAGCATACTCTAACAAAGCAGTACATCACAATTCAAATTTTTAACTGCTACTTTACGTGGTTACTTTCAATAGTTTTAGTCAAACTCAAAGAGTTCCGGATAATTTAGGAAAATTTCAACAATGAATTACTCAATTGAACTTGATTTTTATCTTTTAACCTGTAGAAACAAATTGAGTTACATGTTAAACTTATTTTTTAAAAACTCTAAATAGTAGTTTATAAGGGGGAAAAAATGTCAGCTTTGTACCAATTCATGTGTACTACTTGCCTTCTAATGGCAGTCTTTCAATGGTAGCATTTTTTTTATAGATAAAAGCTCGCATATAATATAAGAAATTATTTTTCTATACCGTATGTTCCCAATTCAACATGAATATATAATAAGAGAATTCCCAAAATAAACAAGGGAACCACTACAACAAAATGTATTTTTAGCGACGAAACTTAGTGAGGAAATATTTTTTTCGTTGTTAATATAGTTTCCATTGCTAATAATGAAAAAAATTATAACATTTAGCGACGAAAAGTAATTTTCATCGCTATTGTTCATTTGAAACAAGGGCGCCAATGGGGAAAATCTAGGCTTGAACTTAATTAATCTATAGTGACAAAATATTTCGTCGCTAAAAGTTGAGATTTTTAGTGACGAAATATTTCATTGCTATAGATGTTGATTTGAACAGTATTAGCGACGAAACTCATTTCGTTGCCAAAGGCAACCAATAGTGACAAAACTAAATTGTCACCAAAAGTCCAATGCATATAAACCAGCAGCTTTAGCGACAAAATCATTATTCATAACAAAAAAGTTAGAAACAGCAACGAAACAAATTTTGTCACTAAAGATTACAGCTTAAATGGGTTAAATTTCAGCAAAAAAATTTTCTTTTCCCACATAAAATTTCATTTCTCCCACCCACTCACTTAAAAATTTTTTAGCCCTCCCTCTCTCATTATCACTCACTCCCTAACACAAACAAAAAAGCTCAAATACAAACTCAAACACACACATCCCTCTATTTCTCTCTCTCAGCCAAATCTCTCCTCCCTCTTGGTCTCTTGGTTAGCTTCTACTAGATTTTCAGTCATCAAACTCTTATCCATGGTTTGACTTCTCCTAACACAAATTTAAGGTAAAATCTCCATAACCCACATTCTAATATCTTTGGGTTTTTATCCTATATTGTTAGGATTGCTCTTTATGTTGTGGGTTTTGTTTTAGAAGTAGTTTGTTGTGTTTGTTGGTATATTTAAAATCTTATTGGAGGTTTTAAATTTAATGGAGTGAAACGGATTTTGTTGTTTGGGAACTATGTGAGTTGGGTTTCTTAAGAAATTATTTGAGTTTTTGATTTATATGGGAGATTGGGTTAATTTTAGAAAAAAGGTTTTCTTGCATTTTGAAATGTCTTTGGCATATGTGGTTTTGATTGTGGTGTTAAATATAAATTTGTGCAAGTAATATGAGCATGTGTCTTTTGCTTACCAAGTGTTTTACAAATTGCCTATATGAGTTATGAAATGGATTTTGTTGTTTGACAACCATGTGAGTTGGGTTTGTTGAGAAATCATTTGGGATTTCGATTTATATGGGAGATTGGATTAATTTTAGAAAAAGGGTTTCCTTGCATTTTGAAATGTCTTTGGCATATGTTGTTGTGATTGTGGTGTTAACTATAAAATTGTGCAAGTAATATGAGTATGTGTCTTTTGCTTACCAAGTGTTTGACAAATTGCCTATATGAGTTATGAAATGGATTTTGTTGTTTAGCGACCATGTGAGTTGGGTTTTTTAAGAAATCATTTGGGTTTTTGATTTATATGGGAGATTGGGTTAATTTTAGAAAAAGGGTTTTCTTGCAATTTGAAATGTCTTTGGCATATGTGGTTGTGATTATGGTGTTAACTATAAATTTGTGCAAGTAATTTGAGCATGTGTCTTTTGCTTACCAAGTGTTTGATAAATTGTCTATATGAGTTATGAGATTGAATTTCTTGACTTGTGTTGTGATGATTGTTATATGAGGTTATGGGTTGTAATCCTAGTTATTTATATGTACTAACACATGTAGCTTTAAGATTTAATAAAGTCTCAAAGCTTTTGGCATAGGGTTAAAATTACAGTATTTTTCTTTGTGACTTTATACAGATTTGAGTTAGATGCACTACATGATTTTTAATAAATTATAGAAAATTTATTTTGAATGGAATTTTTTATTGTACATACTAGACATATAAGGGCTTCTCCTTATTTAATTTCAAGTTTTTTAGATAAAACTAAGTGGACCAAATGAATTTTTAAAAAGAGCTAACTTGTTGCAAATTTAATAAAAAAGTATGATTAGAATGTTGAGACTATAAGGAATTTACTACAAGCTTTTATTGTGTAGTCTATCTTGTAAGTTCATATGTGCTTTTTTTGACAAGTGTTTTACTTTGGCTAATTTTATCATGGTTTGGTAATGACATGCTTTGTATTAAGTTGATAAATGCACATTGTTTGTAGTAGGGAAATAAAAGGTTTTGGTTGTGTTGAAGCCTATAAATTTCTTGTATGCTTGGCTGGTTCTCGTTTGGGTAGGGGTATTCATCTTAGGATGGTAAAGTTTGGCTTTAGGGCCTTAGGTTTTGATTGAGTTATATTTGTTGATTACTTTTTTTTTTCAATACTTGAAGCATTTGGAGGTCTTGGTTGTGTGGAGAGGCGAGTATATGATATTTGATGGTTTGGGTGCTATGAACTTGTTTTAAAACAAATGAGTAATGAAGTGTTAACCATGAAATTTTAAGTGCTTTGAGATTTTGCTTTTTGCACATAAAGTGTTTGATATATTACCTAAATGAGTTATGAAATTGGGTTTAATTGTTTGTTGTTGTTTATTTAATTTGAAATTGGACTATGTGAGATATATATATATATATATATATATGTATGTATGTATGTATGTATGTATGTATATGTATATAAAGTTTGTGAAATCTGAAATTTTGTTTAAATTATTTTGCTCTAGAGGTGAGTATGTGATACTTTGATGGTTTGGGTGCTATGAACTTGTTTCAAAACAAATGGCTTATGAAGTGTTAACCTTGAAAGTTTATGTGTCTTGAGGTTTTGCTTTTTGCACATCAAGTAATTGATATATTACCTCAATGAGTTATGAAGTTAAGTTTAATTGTTTGTTATTGATTATTCAATTTGAAGTTGGACTATGTGATATATATATATATATATATGTGTGTGTGTGTGTGTGTGTGTGTGTGTGTGTGTGTGTGTGTGCGTGCGTGCGTGTGTGTATAAAGTTTGTGAAATCTGAAACTTCGCTTAAATTATTTTGCTCTAGTGGTCACCCAATCACTATTTTTGTTGGGTAACGGATTTTGGAGGTCTTGGTGGTGTGGAGAGGTGAGTATATGATACTTTGATGGTTTGGGTGCTATGAACTTTTTTTAAAACAAATGGGTAATGAAGTGTTAACCATGAAAGTTAAATGTTTTGAGGTTTTTCTTTTTGCACATAAAGTGTTTGATATATACCTCAGTGAGTTATGAAGTTGGGTTTAATTGTTTGTTGTTGATGATTTAATTTGAAGTTGGACTATGTGATATATATATGTGTGTGTGTGTGTGTGTGTGTGTGTGTGTGTGTCTATAAAGTTTGTGAAATTTGAAACTTTGCTTAAATTATTTTGCTCTAGTGGTCATCCAATCACTATTTTTGTTGGGTAACGGATTTTGGAGGTCTTGGTGGTGTGGAGAGGTGAGTATATGATACTTTGATGGGTTGGGTGCTATGAACTTGTTTTAACACAAATGGGTTATGAAGTGTTAACCTTGAAAGTTTATGTGTCTTGAGGTTTTGCTTTTTGCACATTAAGTATTTGATATATTACTTCAATGAGTTATGAAGTGGAGTTTAATTGTTTGTTGTTGATTATTCAATTTGAAGTTGGACTATGTGATATGTGTGTGTGTGTGTGTGTGTGTGTGTGTGTGTGTGTGTAAAGTTTGTGAAATCTGAAACTTTGCTTAAATTATTTTGCTCTAGTGGTCACCCAACCACTATTTTTGTTGGGTAACGGATTTTGGAGGTCTTGGTGGTGTGGAGAGGTGAGTATATAATACTTTGATGGTTTGGGTGCTATGAACTTTTTTTAAAACAAATGGGTAATGAAGTGTTAACCATGAAAGTTAAATGCTTTGAGGTTTTGCTTTTTGCACATAAAGTGTTTGATATATTACCTCAATGAGTTATGAAGTTGGGTTTAATTGTTTGTTGTTGATTATTTAATTTGAAGTTGGACTATGTGATATATATATATATATATATATGTATGTATGTATGTGTATGTATATAAAGTTTGTGAAATCTGAAATTTTAATTAAATTATTTTGCTAGAGGTGAGTATGTGATACTTTGATGGTTTGGGTGCTATGAACTTATTTTAAAACAAATGGGTAATGAAGTGTTAACCATGAAAGTTTAAGTGCCTTGTAGTGTCTCTTCTTTCTCTTGGCCTTTTGGTTTCTTGCAATGGGATATTTGACTATCAACTTGCCCTACAAAACTTTTGCCTTCTCCCAACATGATTCCAAGGTAATTTTCCTTAATTATTAGTCTCTATGAGTTTTGGTTTCTTGATTTATTGTTGTGGTATTTGTTTATATGAGATAAAGGGTTTCATTCTATGTTTTTAATATTCTTGAACATGTAGTTTTAATGTGAATAAAGTCTCAAAGCATTTGGGCTAGTTTTAAAACTATAGCAATTTTCTTTTGGGAATCTAAATTTGTCAAGGGGAAATTTGAGTCAGTTGCAATGTGGTTTTTAATAAATTATAGAAAAATTATTTTGTGCTGAATTTTTGGTACATACTACGCATATAAGAGCTTATCCCTATTTCATTTCAAGTTAATTAGATAACTTTTCATGGATTAAATGTTCATGGATTAAATGATTTTTACAAAAGGGTTGACTTGTTATGTAGTGTATCTGAAAGATGTTTCTTATAACACAGTTAATGTTTTTACTTTACAATTTTAATGTAGTATTGTTTTTACATTTGTGCAGATTTCTTATTGATGGCTTTTAGGGCATTTTCTTTTGGCACTACTTGAAGACGTTTGAGGACATCTTCTTCTAGCCCTTAGTATTTTATGTTGTGTATGTTATAAAACATTTTGTATTATTGTATGTGTTGGAAACAATTTGTATGGATGGATTGAATAGAATACTTGTTTTATTTTTACATTTGGAATTTAAGGATCATTTTCTTATAAATGTGTAGTTGACATAAATGTGTTATTCAAGTGTGAGGAGTTAATAATGTAATGACGGGTTACATACAGGAAAAAAAAAATGAAAACAGATAAGTAGCTTTAGTGACGAATTTTTCCATCACATTTAGATACATTTAGTGACAAAATTTTTTGTTGCTAAATGTAACTGAATTTATAAAAAACACTTTCAGCGATGAAAATTTTTGTTGCTAAATATAGCTAATTTTTTCAGACAATAGTTTTGGTGACGAAAATATTCGTCGCTATAAGTACCCAAATATTCTTAAAAATATTTCGTCGCTAAAAATTATCTAATAAAATAAGGTACATGTAGCAACGAAATAGTTTCATCGCTGAATAGTATTTTTAACGAGGAAAACATTTAATGACAAAATAATTTCGTCGCTAAAAGTGTTTTTATTTTAAAACAACTCGAATCTTTAGCGACGAAATTTGTTGAAAGTTTTCGTCGCTAATACTTTTAGCTACGAGGCTATAGCGATGAAACGAATTTTTTCACTAGAAGGAAGAATTCGTCACTAAAGGTACTAGGTGACGAAATATTGGACTTTTAGTGACAAAAATTTTTGTTGCTAAATTTCAACAACGAATTACTCAATTGAACTTGGTTTTTATCTTTTAACCTGTAGAAACAAATTGACTTATATGTCAACCTTATTTTTTAAAAAATCTAAATAGTAGTTTATAAGGGGAAAAAAATGTCAACTTTGTGCCAATTCATGTGTACTACTTGCCTTCTAATGACAGTCTTTCAATGGTAGCATTTTTCTTATAGATAAAAGCTCACATATAATATAAGAAATTATTTTTTTTTGTACCGTATGTTCCTAGTTCAACATGAATATATAATAAGAGAATTCCCACAGCAAACAAGGGAACCCAAAACATCTAGAATTTGAATATTGAAAAGAAAAATAAAATCTTAGTAATAATCATTACTTTAGTTCTTTCTACGTTCACAATGGCACAAAAAATTTTGAGGATAAGACCTTAGAATATGATAAAAAAGAGAGTAAAAAAAAGCAAATAACTGAAACTAAGAAATATTTTATAATATGTGCCCAATGACAAAATTCAATGCGTTACCATGCCACACCGTTCAGAAATAGAAACAATTTCCTACATTCATGTCTTGATAGCCTTGTCCAGGAAACCTTATATAAAAGATCCATACAACTGAAACCTACTGATGTGGCGTAATCATAGAGACAAAATTTGGATTTTCACACAGGGAAGAACATATCAAACTTCCTCTATGATTTTGACACTATTTCCATCCATGACCACGCCAAAAACTTATGTTTACATTACAAAATGAATATAAGATAAAACAAAGAATATAAAATTTCTGGAAAATCTGAAAAAAAAAAAAATGTCATAAACGCCGTTAATGACATTAAATTAAAGCAAAAGCAAATGAGTAGTTGAAACCAAAACTATGGCTGCACTGCTACTAATAGTTAAGGTTCTTAGTAGAAAAACAAAACAAAAAACCAAAAATGTATTGTTTCATTATGATTAACAACATAAGTCCTTAAACCTTTATATTCTAAGCTACTTGGACTCAATATATATCTCAATTCCACCAAGCAAAGCTCATCTTGTGATTCTCTTTAGCCACATGTACCTAAAGAAGAAAAAATATATAAGAAGGCATAAGTAAATTTGAAACATGAGATATATATTATTACAATCAAAGTTTTTTTTTTTTTTATTTATTTATTTTTATAAATATTTTAAAAAAGGACTAAAAAAATGTAATGAAAAAACTCACTTTATGCTAAATCATCAATATTATTGTCATCAAGGTCGTCTTTTTGTTGTTGCATGAGCTAAGAATATTTCAAGTCCACCTTTAATTCTCCCACCAAGACCTTGTTTCTTGGTACTTTTCTTTCGAGCTTTGGTTTGTGATACATGTGGATCTTTTATATTCAAAGGAATAATGAGAGAGCAGTCTTCTACTTCAATAATGTCAGCTGATTCACCACTCTTGTGATGCATATCCATTTCATCATTTTTCTTATCTTCAAGTAGTTGATTTTCCATTCCAAAAGCTTTCTTAAGGGTGTGGTCTAAGTCGGAGATTATCATTTTATATATATCTTCAGATTTTTCAGCAAGGTAAGACAATTGACCATGAAGACAAACATGGTTGCTTCTTAAGACTCTTAACATATGATGCTCATCCTCACAGCTTGATCTATATTCTATGCTTTTGATTTCTTTATTTGCTTCTTTTGTCCAGCACTGTAGGAAGTAGTGGCTACGAATCTCAAAAATATAGATTAATAACATGTGCCTACAAACAATTCTCATAAACTCAAAAAGTTGGCAATCACATTCACAAACTTTTGATTCCAAGTTCAGCTTCACAATAAATGCATCATCTGGATCAAAGGAACTTGTTACTCTGTACTTATAAAAAGTTCCATTTTTCTTAACCTTTTCCTTTGTAAAATGATTACTACTCACCAATTCTTTTTGGAACTTGCTAAATACGGTTCTCGTGTATGTAGAAGCAGCTTGATGCTTTATTTTTGAGCCAATTACCAAAAAGGGTATTTTATGTCTTGAATCAAAATCTTCCTTTCTTTCTTTCTTATAACGACTATCCACTACTTTTGCAAATTTGACCACAAAATCCTATAATGTAGTTCTCGAGTTAACGAAGGAGTCAAAGAACGCATTGATGCTTTCACTTCTCTTGGTAGTGTTCATTCCTGCAAAGAAAGTATTTCTATTGTAAACCGATATTTATGACTCTCGAATATTATATAATCTTTCAAGCCATTCATTATTCTTTAAGCCATAAGTCAATATTAGGCTTTTCCAAGCCTCAAATTTTTCCACATAAGGTGACTCACTTATGCATCTCTTCAACTCACGTTTAAATATTGACTTCTTATGATATATATGTGAATGTTTCTCTAGAAATTTCTTCTTAATATGCCAAAGGCAAAGACGATGACGAGTTCTTGGGAATATCTTTGCAATAACTGCACCCATGGCTACATCTTGATCCGAAATAATAGATTTTGGTTCCTTCCCCTACATTGCTTGAAGCCAAGTTCCAAACAACCACACAAAAGTTTGTTCAGTCTCATCCTGCAACAATGCACAACCAAATAAAATTGATTGACAACGATAGTTTAATCCCGTAAAATGAGCAAATGGCATATCATACTTGTTTGTTTTGTAAGTCGTGTCAAATGTCATTACATCCCCAAAGTATTGATAAGCCATTCTTGATCTTGCATCCACCCAAAAAAAATTAACTATATGAACAACATCATCACATTGAATTGCATAAAAGAAATTGGAGTCTTGATCTTGTTGTTTTTGGCAATAATTAAGGATAGCTGAGGCATCTCCAGCATCTAGATTTTTTCCCTTAACATCTCTCAAGTGATTCCAGCAATCTCTACTTGTAAATATCTAGTCACCTATATTAAACATCATGACAACTTTTCCTATTGGAAGACCTTCTTTACCAAATTTTTCAACAAGACTTTTAGCAGCAGGAGACATTTTTTTGTGGCACTGGAGGTATGACACACTTTTTGGACTAATTATACCGTGATTATGGTTGTTGTCAAATCCCTTCACAACCCATTTTTGCAACTTCTTATTCTTTATGACCCTAAGCATTGCTACGCATCTAGTTTTAAGACATGAGCAACTTCTACAGGCCTTTTTTTCATCATCTTTGCTCTCTTCACTATCAAATGTATTTTTTGTTTTGCATTGCCCTTCACTACAACATACTTAAATACGACTTGTTACATTATCACTTCTAGGTGCTCTTTTACTCGTAAGAATACAAATTCCAAAACCTTCTTTTTTGGCAAATTATTTCTAAAAAGTTTCAACTCCATCAAGGGAGTCAAATTGCATTCTGACATATGGCTTGGATTTTAACTCACAATCACCAAAATCTTCAAGTGGTAACTCTTGCTTTGATAGTTCTGAGTTATTTGGGGCATCATATAACTCTTCATGCTTCATTTGCTATTTAGTAACTATAAGAACCAATATAAATAATGAACACAAATAAAAATATATGCAAACATATTACCAATAGTAGCTACAAAAGGGGGAAAGAATAATCAACTTGATAAAAATCAAAAGAATAAGAATAGTCACCCTTTCAAAGCTGTGGTTGAAGTAAAATATGCCTTTTGAGCTTCTTATTACAACTAGCAAATAGCAATGCATTGATGCAAAAAATTAAATGGAGTGAGTGATGATACAACCTCATGCTCATCTTTAAATGGAGCATAAATCTTTATTTTTCATGCTCATCTTTAAATGGTGTGGCTAACATAACTATTGTTGTAAAAGGACATGATGATACATCCCTCACTAAAGGATTGATGAATATGTGATGGTTTATTCCTATATAAGAAAGCAAATTAGACATCCTTAATATTGTGATGCATAACTATAAAGATGAGGTGGGGTTTACTCCAAAAAATATATAATATTTATTTTGCCGACCACTAGCAAGTTAAGAAGTTCATCTCTTTTGTTTTTATTATTCTATATAAGTAAATTGTAGAAGAGGCTCAAAGTGGCATAGTGGGTAGAAGACAAAAAAATTGTGGTGGACAACTCCTTTAAGTAATCGAACTTTTTTTTTTATTCTTTTCAAATTCTATTACTCAAACAAATAAGTAACCATGGTCAAGATTATAGGATTAGTTGCAAATCAAATTCCATGAAGGTTTAAATATAGATGCAATAAAATAAAATATCAGTGATAGAGAATGATAAAAGAAAAGTCTAACATAATATTAGTGATTCATGTGAGAAAATAAATTAAACATATTTCACAATTTATACTACAACATAATTCAACTCTCCTCCAATTAAACATTTCTTATTTAGCCTTTACTTACTATCAAAAGGATAATCATAATTAATAATAAGATATACTGGAGGTGTGGACGTAAAGGAGGGAGAGTCGCCACTTAGTTTTTGTAATGGCCTAAAAACCATATATATAACATCCTTTCGAGGAAAGACCTTTTGATCTTACTACCAAAGATATGAGTTTGGAGTTAAGGTATAGTCTTGGGAAGGTGTTAGGCACCCAAAACTGCCCAATCCTAAAGTTGGCTTTCCATCATTGTATCTTATGTCTTAACCCTATTAAAGGCACACTCAATACTTGTATCTAACTTACACACACACTAGCATACATCTAACAATCAACATGGTATCAAACATCCCAAACCATACATCTATCATGCTTGTCAAACAAAGCCCACCATACATCTAATCATGCATGTCAAACAACCTATCATTCATCTCATCATGGAATAACACATCATCATAAACCCTAGCATTCATCTAATCATGGCATCAAGGCATTCATCACCTCACAAACCCTAATCATACATCAAAGCATACTTCATCACTAACTCCGTGTTATTCATCCAAGGCAGCAAGCCAATCATTGCAAAAACTCAAGCATAGAAAGATCTAAGCAACATGTGATTGCATCTACACCTTGGAAATACTCATCCAAACAAGCATGTTCATACTCATTTATTAAAGCAAGATCATATCACAAATGCATGAACATTACAAATGCATGACTTACCTTTGCTTACCTTTCAGCAACTCAATACCTATGGTATTTATGCATAAGCATGTGAATGCATGTTCATATCAAAACAAACAACATAAGAGAAACCCTAATTCTAACATGTGAAAATAATAATAATAATAATTAAACATGTGAAACAAAAGTTTTGAAAGCATAAAAAAAGGGAAAATAGGCTATATAGAAACATACATTTGAAAGCAGAAGTAAAACAAATAAAATAAAATAAAATTAGGGTTTCTAGGCAAGTTCATATGCATGCATGAACAACCTTGCATGCACAGGTAGGATTATGCGTATGCAAGTTCTTGCCCATAAAACACTAAAAAGACAACAGATGCAATAAAACTTCAAAACGAGAAATCTAACATCCTAATATGCTTTTAAAACATACAACTACATAAACCTCAGCTAGATAGACATATTAAAACATATAACAAGCAAAGAAACAAGCAAAAACAGAATTAAACTAAAGAAAATAAAAGAAGAAAAGGTTTAGAACTATACCTCAAAGAAAAGCTCTTCAAGCTTGATTTTTTACCGTTCTCCTCAGTCAAATCTATTCACAATTCAATAAATAAAAAAAAGTGATTAGTAATCTTAAACTCAAATATCAACGCCAAAAAAGGCCTTAATCAAAAGAAAATTGACTTGAGGATGTTTTGTGAAAAACTCCATCTTTGATTCACTATTTCTAGTGAATCTTAGTGTTTTTCCATGTGATTTTTGTGTCTTTTGAAAATATTCCATGTAAGTCTACTTATAGTGTGAAAAAGGGGTTTGGAATGACTTCTAGATGATGTGGGATTCATTCCAAACCTCAACATTAATGCAGAAAACTTACCTTGTATAGTTTCTAGAATTCGCTACGCATGCACAAGATCGAGCTTACATGCGCAAGTTGATTCTTGCGTGCGCATAACGAGGGTTTCCTTGACCTTATTTTTTCAAAAATAGATTTATTTTCTCATTAAAAGTAATATTTTTCATTTTAACACTTCTCAAGTCAATTTAACTTCTGATTTGGCCATAAACCAACCTTGGGTCTTAGAATTCAGCATCATTAGGGAACGGGGACCTGAGTCATAAGGAGTACAAAATGTAGTGTCTGCAGGATGTGCTTAAGAAAAAATAAGTGTTGTTACAAGGCAAAAAATAATACATGAGTGCCTTTAGCATAAACCAACTACAATCACATATCTATATCTACAACAACGTCAAAAACGAGTAAAGAAGATGAACTTTGTGATCTTCTCAAAAATTATAGTCGTAATATAGTAATCAACTCTTAGTCCTACAAGTAATTTGTTTCGAAATCCTAGCCAAAGTCTAGAAACGTGGAAACAGAGATGTGGAGAGAGAAAACAAAATAGAATAAAATAGTCTAGAAACCAACTACAATCACATGCAATAGAATAAAATAGTTCCTCGACTCAAAAAAAAAAAAAAAAAAAAAAAAAGGTTCACGACAAAGTCTAAAAACGTGGAGATAGAGAACAACATGGTAGCAATAGTTGTGTAATTCAACAAAATACAGCAAACTGTGAGTTTTTTTTTTTTTTTTGTCATTGACCTGGCCATGGTGGTGGAAGAGCCGTAGGGGAGATATAGAGAGAAACGTTCAAAGAGAAAGAGTGAGAGACATGTAGTGGAGAGAGAAAGAATCAGCCGTATAAAGTTTTTTGTGTTTAGAAATAAGTATAGAATATATTAAATAAGAGATAATAAATGAGATAAATTAGAATATTAGCATTAATAAAGGTCTTTTTTTGACCATTAGATCTACTTAAATCCAATGGTTTAAAAAATATGTAACTTGAACCCATCTCTCTCTCTCTCTCTCTCTCTCTCTCTCTCTCTCTCTCTATATATATATATATATATATGTATAAATTAAAGCTATGAAATTTGACACATAAAGAAAAATGAGATTGGTAGATAAAACCATAATGCTTAATTATCTAGGAAGATCAAGACCAACCCAAATATAATAAAAGACCATATAAAAAGTAACGTAAATGAGGAACAATATGTGGATAACTTGATATTGGACTGTCTACACGTAGACGAATTTTGTCATCCGTCCAACCTGTATGAAGGAAGACTTAATTTTTTGCCCTGTCCTCTTGGGGATGACTTCTGTTGGACCTTCCACCCGTAGGCAACTTTGGTCATCCGTCCATCTTGTAGGTAGGAAGACTTAGTTTTTTGTCATTCACTCTTGGTGATGATTTAGTTTTTTGTCATCAATCGAGTCTAGACCATATGACTTTTTGTCTTAGGAGCAAGGTGATGGCTAGTTATATGTCTGTACTAGCAGTCATCAGAAAACTTGAAGATTGAAAATACTTTTAAAGTGCACCGACGAGGTGTTGGATAAAGACCTTTCAAAGGTTAAGTTAAAAAAATCATAGTGATCTCTATGAACTCAAACAAGTTAAGAGTTTGAGAATTGTGTTTTCATGTACCTTGAGATTGTGGTATCTTATTGTTTATACAGGATTTGGAGTAATCACTTTCACTGAATTATAGGGGTCTAAAGTAATCACTTTTACTAAATTGTAGGCATTAGCATAGTGGAGATCAAGGGCTAATGGCACCGAGATTATTACGTTCAGTATTCCATACTTGGAGAAATTATAGGGTCCTTTGGTGGATCACGTCATTTGTCCACTATTCCACTAAAAAGTTTCTATTTGTTTAAAATTGCTGAGTCAGTAATTATTTTCTGTTTTAAAAAAATTTCTAACTAACAATTTTAAACAAATGACAGTTTTTTAGTGGAATGGTGGACCACATCACTTGTCCACCATGTGAATCTTATAATTTCTCCCATACTTGGCGGTTGCAAAAATGTAGGAGGGTCTTGTGCAATGTTTTTTTACACTTAATTGGATGGTTTCAACTGAAGTGGAGTAGATGAACAAGTTAACCAATTCAGACCGGCCGGTTAACCTTGCTGGCTTGTGGTTTCAGCTCTCTATAGCTGACTAACTAATAAAGTTGACTAATGAAAATATGATGTAGAATAGAAGTTACTATTTAATTTTTTAATTTTTTAATTTTGGTATTTAATTTGTAATTTTTGTTATTTTAGGTTTAGGGTTATTATTTTCTTATTCTTATGTGTTTTTAATGCCTTTTAGTTCAAATTTGGTTCATATTATGGTTAGGTATTAATTAGAATTTATTTTAGAATATATGATTTTTGTCTGTCAAGATTTATAGAGCCCTTAAATAGGCCTCCAAATATGTAAACGTTTTTTTTTATAACAATTATTCAATCAAGAAAATTCATACTTTTTGTCTCCCTATTTTCTGTTGAATTCCAGCTCCTTTCTCCATGTGGATTCAAGGAACTCTCATGGATTTAAGATTATTTTCAGAACTAAACGTGTTCTGTTTCTTGTTTTCTACAAGTAAAAGTGTTCTACTCCATTACGTTGCCGCATCCCGCACCAAAATATTTCCCATCAATTAACAAATTAGATGACGAATGAGCATATAGCTGATGAGTACTTGTAGAAATATTCATTATAGAAACATAACATGCATCAAAATTAGATAACACAATATCATAATATTCTAATAGTGTTGCAAAATACAGTAATGGTGCTTTTTTGGGGGAAAAAAATCTAGTGGCACAAAAAATGACAAATGTAATCAAAAGAATCTCTTAGGGACAATCGCCTATTGCATTAGAAGTCAATGCTAAATAACTCCTCTATGGACAAAGATCAACTTCAAATTCCCTTTGTAACTTCTATCAAAATGAAATATTAGGTACAACTTTTATCATTTTTAAATGATAAAAATGAACTAAAATGCAAGAAAAAAAAAAAAAAAAACACGAAATATGCAACTAGGCATTTATGGCAATTACTCACTTCAACTTCCCTTAAAAAAAAAAAAAAAAGACTCAAGAGGTAAAAATGAGATATACCCAACTAATAAAGAAATATTTGCTTCTTTTTTTTCTAACATTAGATCCTTGTATTGTTGCAAAGTACTAGATAACACTATATTAACTAAGAGCAATCTTTGCAGGTAGAAGCTTATCCATTGAAGTTCAAATTGCTAAACCCTATTTTTGGGAATTTGGGATGTTAAAAATATAACGAGGTCATATAATTAACTAAAATGACTTCCAATTAAGAATCATAAGTTCAGAATAGCTTTGCTACCTACTATAATCATGAAAAGAATACGTATGGTATAGTAAAGATATTCAGAAGGGGCAAATAGAATAAGAAGCTGGGTGGGTTCTATTACAAAGAAAAAACAAAAATAGAGAAGAACATTGGGGGTGGTGGGCTTTCGGAGAAGTTGCACTCAAATTATATATATATTTTTGATAAGTTACATTACATATATGTCAAATCAATGGTTCACATCAATTTACTCATAAATTTTCCGTGAGTTGAAACTACACTGTGTTTGGCTTTATATAAAATGTTTTCCGAGTGTAAAATATTTTCAGGTGAAAATATTTTACGTAAAGGAAAACATTTTCTGTTGTTTGATTGTGTTGTGGAAATTATGCTAGAAAATTATTTCTTGTGTTTGGTCTTACATGTAAAAACTTATTTTCAGAAAAGGTAAATGCAAGTCAGCCACTAGCCACCACCAACAAGGACAAGCACAATCCACCACTAGATCGATGACATGCAGTGTCCGATTTGGCCTTGGTTGGTTGGAGGAAAAGAGAGAGAAACAGAGAGAGATGAGGAAGAGAGACAAAAGAGACGAGGAACGAGATGAGGAGGAGTTTACCTTCACCGGCGAACACAAGGGATGGTAGACAAAGCATGCAAAAGGACGGCGGTTAGAGTGATGGAGGAAGCTTCTGGTGCTCTCTTTCCCTTTCTCTCTCTTCGGGTAGTTGAAGTTGTGAGGGATATGGAAATTTATTGAAGGTAAAATGAACATGTAAAACATTTTACACTCTAGAAAGCTCTATTTTACGATCAACTGAAATATATTTTCAGTTTGATTGAATTTTCACGTATACCCACACATCCTTTAGGGTATAAAATGTTTTCCCAATTTCATTTACACCCAAAACAAACACAACCTAGTTCAAAAAGCCCTAAATCTGTTACTTTCTAAATAATAGGGTGGATTATCGCCCATCAAAAGCCATCTTCAAAGTGCTTGGAGGATATAGAGAGGATGACCCGACCCATTTGCTAGTCACTTCTAGGTGCATTCGTTAATATTTGTTGTTGGAAATTTACTCTAGTTTGTTAAGAGCATTTACATTGGGTCTTGTAAATGCCATATGTTGGTAATATTTAGCATTAGTGCCCCAAAACCCCCCATTACCCGGTCTTGCAAACTCTTGGAATTGCAAAAAAAATTGCAATTGTGCTATAGTGCCATTCTATTTTTATGATGGCACTGTAGCTCAATTGTAAAAAGAAGATATTCAAATTTATTCCTCATCCATTCTTTTAATCCTTTTGATTCTTTCTTTCTTCTCTATCTTTCTCTTTCTTTTTCTCTGGTCTTAGTCCATTTCTTTCTCACTCTCTATTTCCTCACATCTTTGGTGGTTGGGCCTCCACGTCGACGAAGTAGAGATCAAAGTTTCTCCATCGATCTACTGGCTGAGGGGTATTGTGAGTCGGATCTGGTGGCGGAGGAGTGGTAGGTTGTGGGTTTAGGTCGTGGTGGGTCGAGGCATGGTTTTGGGTTTGGGTCGTGGTGGGTCTAAGGCATGGTGGTTGTGGGTCTAAGTCATGGTGGATCTATGGTGGGTGGGGCATGGTGGGGCGTGGTGGGTCATGGTGGTGCAGTGGTGGCGTGGGGTTATGGATTGTAGGTCTTGTTTGATTGTTGTGTGTGTTTGTTTGTTTGTTTGTTTTTATTTTATTTTATTTTAATTTTATTTTATTTTATTTCTTTCTCTTGGCGGTGGTGTGGTTTTTGTGGCCGGTGTCTAGTGGTTTTTGGCGGTTTGTGTGTGTGTGTGTGTGTGTTTTTTTTTTGTTGTTGTTGGTTCTTTGTGGTTCTTGTTGGTGGGTTTGGTGGTTTTTTTAATGGGTTTGCAAGTTGGCATGGTGGTGGCGTGGTGGTTGTGGTGGTGGCTGCTGGCTGGAGTTTGGTGGTTAAACGGGATGTGGGTGGCGGTTTTTTAATGGGTTTTGCTGGAGTTGGTTGACTGGAGGAAGAGGGAGAGAGAGAGGAAGAGGAAGAGAGAGAAACAGTAAAAAAAGAATATTTAAATAAAGTGACAAAAGAAATAGAGTTTGGAATGTTTGGTGTATTGTAAAATGGTATGGTATAATAAATAAAGTAATTTTTAGGATGGTAAAATAGAATATTTTTTACATATCAATGTGAATGTTATAAGGAAGTACATGCCTAAACCCTAACATTTTATAGCTTATATTTATTCTAGTACGTAACACGTGTATTCTAGAATCTTACTGGACAAACACTTCGCAAATATCATATGGATTTACTAATTAATTGATCATATTTTATATAGTCCAGGGAGAAAAAGTACTTAATGTATATTAAAATGAAGGCGAAAACCACATTTCTTCCCTACATTTTCACACGATTCTCACTTTGGTCCCTAACTTTTATTTCCACCACTTTTAGTCTTTATCCTGAAAAATGCGTCTCATTTTTGTTCCTATCATTACATCAGAGGCAGAAAATGCACATGTGGCAAACGGAGTGCACTGTTAGCACAATAAAAGTTGACGTGACCATTAAAATAATAATAATAAAATGTTATTTGGCATTAAAAAATTTCACATCAACATCTAAATTTAAAAAATTAATTAATTAATTTTAACTAAATAAAAAAAATCAAAATAGAAATAAAAAACAAAATTCACATGAATTAAGATCTAAAAGTATCTTGAACAAGAACACCAACCCAGACTTAAGATCTCAAAATTGAAAACCAAAAACCAAAAACCCAAAAACACAAACACAAACCCAGCAACAGATCAACCAAAAGTAAAATCTCCTTCATCCTCTTCTTCTGCAACAACAAACCACCATGAAAGCAAAGCCTCCTTCAAAACCAAAAACCCATCTTCATCTTCATCAAGAAGAACCCCAAAACCCATCAGAGTTCTCTTTTGCATTCGCCATAGCCAGAATAGCAGTCTCACAAATTTGCCAATCAGTGGGGTACAAGGCCACCCAGCTCTCCACACTCAACGCTCTGACCATGGTGGCCACCAAGTACCTCGAGGCCATAGCCAAGCCGACCTCTTCCTTGGCCAACACCTCCAACCGCATGCAGTCGAACTTGCTGGACCTCACACTTGCCCTCCACCACCTCGTTACTTTCCACACCTCCACTCTCTTCTCCATCTCTTCCTCCGGAGGAGGAATCATTAGAGACCTCGCTGACTTCGTCTCCTTCAATGACAAAATCCCATTTGCCAAGCCAATCCCACGCCCAAAAATTACTTCCATTCCTTCTTGGGCTTCTTCTTCTTCTTCTTCTTTTTCCTATGTGCCCAAATGGCTGCCTAGGTTTCCTGATAGTGTTATTAGTTGCTCAGTGAATGAGAGGAAGTGTGGGGAGAGGTTGTGGGAGGATTTGGTTTTGGGTGGTGGAGGATATGGTTTGGTTGATCTGTTGTTGGGTTTGTGCCTGGGTTGGTGTTCTTGTTCAAGATACTTTTAGATCTTAATTCATGTGTATTTTGACTTTTATTTCTATTTTGATTTTTGTTATTTAGTTAAAATAAATAAATAATTTTTTTTAAAAAAAATTTAGATGCTGACATGACATTTTTTAATGCCAAATAACATTTTTTATTATTATTTTAATGGCCACGTCAGCTTTTAGTGTGCTAATAGTGCACTCCGTTTGTCACATGTGCATTTTCCGTCTCTGATATAATAGTAAGGACAAAAATGAGACACATTTTTCAGGATAGGGACTAAAAGTGGTGGAAATAAAAGTTAGGGACCAAAGTGGAATCGCGTGAAAATGTAGGGTCGAAAATGTGGTTTTCGCCTAAAATGAATTGAGATTTGGTTCGTGAACAACTTGATTGTAAATTAAATACTGTTGGAATATAATTTGAGAGAGAGAGAGAGAGATGAATCAATGTTTCGTTGAAACCAACGAGATCCATCTCTGAACAACCGGATTATATGTTATCAGACAATTTTGTTGTCACATGCACGAAATCCAATTAGATTACATGCACTAAGTCATTTCAAGTGTTGCCAGCATAAGTCTAAATTGATTCAATTTCATCAGAAAACTTACTTTATTTGTACCTCAGCATGCAAAGTTGTGAAACGAGTGAATGAGTCGTGAAGATAAACCAAGTAATTACGACAGATTTTATTTGTCAAAAAAAAAAAAAAAAATGCAGTTGAATTTTGCTTCGGTTCTTTCTTTCTTAATGTTACTGGCATTGGATTACTCATTTATTGTTTAAACTTGATATTTCTTACATAAACAGATGTTAAAGAACGCTCCCATGGACGAAATCCAATCAGATTATATCCACTTTGTCATTTCAAGGTTCGATCCAGCATATGTCTAAATTGTTTCAATTTCATCAGAAAACTTATTTTATTTGTACCTCAGCATGCTAAATTGCGTCAAGAGTGAAACGGTAAATTTTGCAGAGCTCCCTCGGAAGAAAATTCGAGGCTCCCCCTTAGGTAAGCTATGCCATTCGCAGCCATGAAACCCATTAAAATTAAAGTAGTCCACATGTATAAATATCAAATATGCGTTCAGTACACCAGCTAAACAACATATGATTCCCATAATTTCAAAAATACATATTATGGGCTTATTGTTTAACATAAATCTAAAAGAAAATTGGCACTGATTTATTACATTACATATAGCCTAATATCTGTCACCACACCAGCTAACTATAGGTGTTGAAAATATCACATCGTTAACAAGAAAACATGTTGTTGTCCATGTCCGCCACCATGCTGACCGTGTGGATGATGTCCTCTGCCATGACCATGTGGGTGACGTCCTCTGCCACCACCATGAGCACGCGGGTGATGTACTCCGCCGTGACCAGGATGAGCATATGGGTGATGTCCTCCGCCACCACGATGAGCATGTGGGTGATGTCCTCCGCCATGAGCATGTAATTGATGTCCTCCACCACCATGACAATGCTCTCCTCCTCCATGAGGACCATGACCATGACCGGCGTGATGCCCACCGCCACCATGACAATGCCCTCCTCTTCCGCCATGTCCATGTCCACCGTGATGTCCTATGCCATGACCAAGTCCATGTCCATGTCCTCCATGATGTCCCTCACCGTGGGGTGGAGTATGATGATGATTTCCGTGGTGAGACATTTTCTGATGTATTCCTCAACTCAAAGCTCAGAAAATAGGAATTGAGTTTACACTTTACAGTGAGGAACTTGGTAAGGGGTGTATGTGTATTTATAATTTTGTAAATCGTGATGTGAACTGAAGAAAGAGCCTAAAAGTCAACCTTGCTATTACTTGGAGTGGAAGTTGAGCTGATTAAACCGCGTACCTGCAGAACCTAAAAGTCAACCTTGCATCAGTTGCGTGTTAAGTGTTTTATTTTATCACAATGCGAACTGTCCGAGTGTGTGAAGTTGTGAAATAGAAGTAGATACTTTTCTTCCTAGTTAAGTTAAATATTTGTATGGTCGGCTATACCGATTTCATAGATGATTTGTCGTACAAACATTTAAAATATTTTAAAGGACCAGCTGCAAGTTCACCTCATTCATTATCAGTAACATGAGCTAGTCTTATACGGTATAATCAAAAGTACTTGAGTGGGGTTCTCAGTTTTTATTGTTGAGAGCAATAATTGATTCAAGAATAATCTAGTATCAGTAACAATGTAACATGCGCAACTCTTATAAGTCATCCTTATCCTTAACTTAACAACACATCAACATCATAATTGGCAAAAAAAACAAAACATCATCAAGTGGATCAGGTAAATGCAAAAGAATTTAGGTTGCCTTCTCCCCGGTGGGCCACCTAACCCAATAAAAAAGAGAGGCCATTGAAGTCACCAGCCCATTAAAGCCCAAAAGATAGGTAACAAGGTAGATCTGGGCTTAGCAGTTGAGAAGCAATTGAAAGGTAAGGGCCTATGGAAAAAAATTGCTGCGGAAAAGGACCAAACCGAAAACTCAAAGATGAAAGTCCAGGCTAATGTTTTGGGGCTTAAACGTATGGGAAAATTATATTTTTCAGAGGATGATGAAATAGCGGCTCAGAAAATAAGAAGAAAGAATGTAAACTCAGCAACCAAACAACACCGTTTCAAGTGAATCGGATTGTTTCCAGTAAACGCAGATAGAATAATAGACGAATTACAAAAATGCAGATGAAAAAAAAAAGGGAGAAAATTACAATTTACCACCCTAAATTATGCCCTAGATTACACTTTGCACCCTAAACTTTTCAGATGCACGTTTTGCATCATAAACTATGACATCTGTTACACTTTGCACCCCAGACTTAAATTTTCTGTTATATTGGATGGAAAGCTCAAGCACGTGACTAGCACATGACTATTGTTTAAGTAACAGCAAGTCAAAAGACCTAAATGCCCTCTTCCAAGTCAAAACTCAAAAGAACCTCCTCACGTCTTTTACACAGATCACGGTCTCAGGCAATCCCTCTCTCTCACACGTGACTTGGTATTTTGGGTCTCTTGCATGCACAAATCAGCGGACTTTGAGGGTGGTATGGTGGCTAGGTCACAAATGGTAGTGGGTGATGGTGGCTAGCTCCAATTTAGGTTTTGTTTTGGTTGCAATTCATATCCGATTTAGGTTTGTTTAGGTCCCGATTCAAATCCGGGTTGGGTTTTGGTTGTGTATGATTGGCTCCTCTCTCTCTGATTTGGATTTTTTTTTTTTTTTGGATCCTGATTCGAATTCGGTTTGGGTTTTGGTTGTGTATGATTTAGCTCTCTCTCTCTCTCTCTCTCTCTCTCTCTCTCACACACACACACACACTTTCACGGCAGATCTTAGTGATAGATTGAATGAGATTCGTGTTTGTGGATCTTGTGTGGGTTGGTCCAAATTTGTGTTTATGATTTTGTATCCCTATGAATTTGTGTGTTTTGATCTGGTTTTTGGTTATGAGACGGCCAATAATGTGTGGGTTCTGATTGCAGATCTCATGCTTGTAAATTGGTGGCTGTGACTGTGTGTGGCCAAAAACAGTGGAAGAGTTTAGAGAGAGAAAGTGGCTTGTTGTTGGGTCGGAAGAAGGGCTTTTGGGTCTTTGGACTCATGAGGATGAGCTTTCCGTCCAATATAACAGAAAATTTAAGTTTAGGGTGCAAAGTGTAACAGATGTCATAGTTTAGGGTGTAAAATGTGCATTCGAAAAGTTTAGGGTGCAAAGTGTAATATTAGGTGTAGTTTAGGGTGGTAAAGTGTAATTTTCCAAAAAAAAAAAAAAAAAAAAGGCGTACCAAGCTTTAGAGAAGAGAAAAAGTCCTCAACAATAACAACAAAATAAACCAATGCTATTCCTATGAAATTTGGAGGTTGTCATCAACATTAAACAGAACGTACAAAAAAATATTTCATCAATATTGTGGTGATCATAATTTTGTGTTTGAGGTTTTATGATAAACATAGTCAAGCCATGCTTTGAAATTTGCTAACTCATTATCTGCATCTTCTACAATAAAAGAAAAACGAAGTCCATATGAGGCATGCTTAAAACAATTGTAAATATGAACCTCAAACCCCCACATATAGTATACTACCCAAAACCTGATATTTATCAAAATTCATCATCTACTACTATAAATTGAAGCAGGAAGGTCACTCCTAAAAATAAATGGTTTTAAACATCATAACATAATGAAAATGATAGATGCAAGAGACAATAGGATAACACATAAGAATGTGTCCTAACCTTGGATGTTGTTAATTTATTGTCCATTCCTACAAAATTAACCTTGGATTATACGTTGGCCTATTCATTATCTTTTCCCTTCATAGATCAACTATATAAAAGGAGCAAAAGTACACACAAACTTCATCAAATAGACCAGCCTACAAAAATGGCCTTAGAAGTGCTTGAAGCCCTTGACTCTGTCCACACTCAATTGAACCACATCACAACCATTATCATTGCTAGAATGGGGTTTTTCACTGACGCACACAACATTTTCTGCATCTCAACAATCTCAAAACTCTTGGGCCGCCTTTACTACACTGTAACTGGTGTTGCCCTAATTGGTACTCTCACAGGCCACCTATTCTTATGTTGGATTGGTGACAAACTTGGCTGTAAAAAAGCTTACAGCGTCAGTCTAACTCTCACCATCATATGTGCCATATGCTCCGGCTTGTCCTTAGATGCAAGCAAAGAAACTGTTGTAAAAACACTTTATTTCTTCAGGTTCTGGCTAGGGCTTGGTATCAGTAGAGACTATCCCATCTCGGCCGTAATCATGTCCGAGTACTCCAACCAAAAAACTTGCGGAGCATTCATCGCAACTGTGTACGCAATGCAAGGTGTACGAATTATATTCGCAGGACTAGTTCCTATGATGCTTTCAGGAATTTTTCTTCACTTCTACCCCGCTGCTTCATTCAAAGATGATCCTATAGTATCCACACAACTAGAGGCAGATTATCTTTGGAGGATTGTGATTATGCTTGGAGTGTTGGCATTTTTATGCTGTGGGCTAGCATAGTCCTGATTGTTTTATCTATTTAATAAAACTTATCTATTTTAATAAAACATGAATTAGTTGGAGTGTATTTTAATGAGTATTTGTTAGACGTAATATTAGATAGTGATAACCACATAATGTTAATAATGGGTCATTCAGTATACCTTATAATTAATAGTATGAGTTTTTTTACTGTGTATTTATTTAGTTTTAGGCAGCATTTAATTGGACGAGCTTGGATTTGAGACTCACACATTGGAAAGGTCCCTACCATCTACTTGTTAAAGTTTTGGTTTGTTGGGGTTTATATCCCAAAATCCAATTTATTGGCATGACATAAATAATTAAATTGTTTAATATATGAGACTATTTATTAATGAACTAATGGGAGAATATCTTAGTCCATGAGATGTATAGTGTGTGATTTATATGAAAAGTCACAGAAGATATAAATCACAAGCTCTTTGTAAACTCAGAATTTTAGTTCATAATCGGTGATGAAATTAGGCATTTTATCTGTGAAGACTATAACATATCAACTAAGATTATTTGTCTTGATCATGGAAGTGTAGATTTCTAGTTGGTATGCTGATATGTTTTAAGAGTTAAGATATATTGAACTGGACCGCTGTGAGATTTATTATTCTCCTAACGACTGTCAAATGAATAATAAATCTCACGACTTCTATTTACATCAACTTTAAATCTTGAGGGAATAATGGACCTGATCATGAGATATAGGTTGCTTTAATATATCAGGAGTGAGATCTATAAGTCACGGTCAAAACCTCAGTATGTTAGGCAGCCACATTTAGTATTGATGGAACATATATTCTCAAGATGAAATTCATAATCTCTTAACAGAGATATAAAATGTTCCTTTGAGATAAGTTTAATGGGTTTGGTTATTAAGAGTGTTGGGCTCAACCACTTTAGTAAGTAGTTACTAAAATATATATTTATGGAATTGGATTTCATAAATATATAATGAATAACATAAATGATTAAACTGGATACTTAAGAATTAAGATGTAGTAATCTTCAAAGTGGCAGTCAACTTTCATGACTTTGTATAATTAAGAATATTTTAATGAAGGAGTTGTATGTAAAATAAAGTCTTAGGATATAATTTATAGATAAGACCTAGAGTGCAATTATATTTATATAGTGGTATTAAATATAGTAAATGGTAACTTTGGACTTGTCAAAAGTTAACAGAAAATCTCAAGGTCTATTGGAGCTAGTGTCTTATTGGTCCCTTTTAGTCTCACTCCAAGCCACACACTAGAACCCAATTGGAATGGTCCAAAAAACTAGTCCAATTAGATAATCAGTTATATATAAGGAGAGAACTATACAAAATTTCATTAAGTCTTTCAAAAGTCTTTCATTAAGATTAAAAATGCATGAAATGATTTGTATGTGGGTGTTGGACATTCTTTTATTCTTTCCTTGAAAACTGATTGAGAGACCACACTTCTTGGGCATTAAGTGGAATTGGAGTGAAAATTAAAAGTGTTCTCAAGTAATTTTCAAGTCTTGATTTTGAATTTCACCGCACCAAGGTATGCTTTCTATTTTTTGTTCTATAATTCATAGTTACATGTTATCTTTCATGAATGAAGTAAATTTGTGATTGTTGCTTCCGCTGTGTGTTTGTATGAGATGCAAAACCAGATTTTCCAACATGGTTTGGCCAGTTAAAACGAAGACAATATGTTGCTCTCCTAATCATATATATGTATGATTAGTGTCTAGTTGGTGGGTTTAGACGAATAGGGGAGAGGGTTGCAAGGAAGAGGTGTACCTAATTTTCCTCCTCACACACACACTCCATTGTCAATGTTGCTGGAACTTGTGGACTTCGTGTCTCTTATTCTAATTCCTCATCAGGTGTATTTTAACAATCTACTCTTTTATTAAGGTGTCAAATGTGTGCTAGTGATTCCAGAGTGTTAAAGATCCTTTGCTCATTTGATTTTGTGAATCTTAAATGAAGTTATTCTATCATGGAGTTTGTTAGAGTGAAAACTCACCTTCAGTTGGGAAGTTCGTCCAAAGATGTCAATGGAAGATATTTTTCAAAGAAGTGGCAATGGAATGTCCGACGTGCTTGCAAGAAAAAAAATGGTTTATTGGAGGGGACATTGGTGTGGCACCGGCCTAATGGTCTACGATGTTTAAATCAAAACTCGAAAGAACTAATATGGTAGTTTAGAGAGTCAAAAGCAGTCTATGTCTCATGGAGCACGTACCTTTATCTATGGAGATGTGTTGCCTTTTTATAGTCACATCTTTCAACAATTGGCTGTCTGTCAATTAATGTTGTGCATTTATATGATTGGAATAACTTCTGGCCTATTTAATGAGGCAATGCCTATTTATCTATTGCCTGGAGTAATTGTAGATAGTCATTCTTTTATAAATGCTGGTTCTAGACAATACATTTTGCACTTATCAATTTTTGCTCTGATTGAGGTGTCCTCTAACTTAATGGGCATGTAGTTGTTGGGTAATTGTCATCCGTTACATTTTTAAATGCCCTCGTCAGTTATGCTTTTCTTTCATTGTTGGACATTTGGTGATAGAAGATGACACTCTTGTATGAAAGTCCTTCTATATAGAACACCTTTATGGTTGTCTACATGAATAGAAGACTTTAATTTCTAGATTTTTTATGTACTAATAGAGCTCTTCCAACAGTCTTAACATACTATTGGAGAATTAAAATGCTCAAAAGAAATAGGTAAATAGCCATAATCAAAGGGAATGCCAAACAAGAAAAAAATTACCCATTATTCTCTCACGCACTCTCATCCATTTGAACCAGCCTTGTGATTTTGCACTATTAGCAATACTCATTTTTGTTGGGCCTTCTTTCAAGATAGTTTGTGTGGCCTTGTTGGCTTTCTCTCTTCCTATAAGGAAAGGGACCTTGAACACCTCGTCACCTTTGTCGTGCACCACCCTAAGCTTTGATACCATTTGTTGGGGAAATAAACACCTTGGTGAGCTAAACACCATCTAATCTAAAAGACTTAAGCCTATGAGTTTAGACTCAACTATGTTATATTAAATACTCGTTCTTGATATTCTTATTCAATTTGAGACTTCACTCACACGTGTATTCCTAAGAACTAGTCTTACAAATAATACACTACATCAAGTGATAGCAACCAAGCTATGGTTTTGGCAAATCATAATGGCAAACTTGTCATGTTTATATTACCTATGAGTCAAAAGAAATGGTTAAGAGAAGGACCAATACTTTTTTTAATGTAATTGTTGAACATTTTAGGATACACATGTAAGCAAAAAAAAAAAAAAAAAAACTAAATGTGAAAGTGAGTAATATTACTGTCATTAGTAGAGGTCACATTACTCAGAATTCCTTTAATCGACATTAATGTTTCTACGATGCATAGTTTGTATAAGAAGAGAATGGATTAATGGGTGTTGAAATGGATGAGATCCGATTGTTGAACATGTAAGAATTGGACATCTATTAATTGGATTTTTGTTTTCTTAAAGCAAGTTGAATGTAATTAATTAGTTGATCTGCATGAGTGTCCATTACTATGTTGTGGTTATATTTAATAATGGGTCGCAGTACTCCTTTATTTTGGACTTGTGCACTAGTCTCATGTAAGGTGGAATACAGAGTTTTAAACCTGATTCATGATGGGAGGGTGTCCACCATGGAAATTAAGTCTTGGTCCCCTTTTTCACTCAAAACACTAGACAAAATTCTATATCTCTTATAAACCAGTTGGAGTATATAGAGAGGATGGCTTGATCCATGCGCCAGGTGCATGCGTGAATGTTTGCTGTTGGTAATTTATTCCGATTTGCTAAAGAAGTAAGTGCCTAAACCCTAACCTTTTATAGATTATATATCTCTTCTAGTATCTAAAATGTGAATTCTAAAATCTTACAGGCACAAACACTTTGCAAATTTCAAATGAATTTACTAATTAATTTATCCCATTTTATACCGAGGGAGAAAAAGTACTTAATGTCCGTTGAAATGAATTGAGATTTGGTTCTTGAACAACTTAATTATAAATTAAATATATTGGAATCTAATTTGAGAGAGTGAGAGAGATAAATCAACGTTTCATTGAAACCAATGAAATCCATCTCCGAACAACCGGATTATATAAACATCAAATATGCCTTCATTATACTAACTAAACAACATATGATTCCCATAATTTCAGAAATACATATTATGGGCTTATTGTTTAACATAAAATCTAAAAGAAAATTGGTACTGATTTATTACATTACATATAGCCTAATATCTGTCGAAACACCAGCTATAGGTGTTGAAAATGTCACATCGTCAACAAGAAAACATATCATTCCCATAATTTCAGAAATACGATTATGGGCGTATTGTTTAACGTAAAAAACAAAAGGACACTGATTTATTACAATACATTTAGCCGCCTAAATTCCTAATACCTGTCACCACTCCAGCTATAGCCTATGGGTGTTGAAAAAATATCACATCGTTAACAAGAAAACGTGTTGTTGTCCATGTCCGCCACCATGCTGACCATGTGGATGATTTCCTCCGCCATTACCATGAGGGTGATGTCCTCCGCCATGACCATGATGAGCATGTGGGTAATGTCCTCCACCACCGTGACAATGCCCTCCTCCTCCACCTCTATGATGATGGCCCCCTCCATGAGGACCATGACCATGACCATGACCGCCGTGATGCCCACCGACACCATGACAATGCCCTCCTCTTCCGCCATGTCCATGTCCACCGTGATGTCCTACGCCATGACCATGACCATGTCCATGTCCTCCATGATGTTCCTCACCCTGGGGGGGAGTATGATGATGATTTCCGTGGTGAGACATTTTCTAATGTATTGCTCAAATCAAAGCTCAGGAAGTGAGTTTATAGTGAGGAAGTTGGTAAAGGGGTGTATGTGTATTTATAACTTTATAAATCGTGATGTGAACTGAAGACAGCCTAAAAGTCAACCTTGCTAAGCTATTACTTGGAGTGGAAGTTTAAACCGCGTACCTCCACAACCACAAGATTTTAATTCGGTCATACTTGGAGTGGAAGTTTTAGTGTTTTATTTTATCACAATGCGAACTTTCCGTGTGAAGTTGTGAAATAGAAGTAGATACTTTTCTTTATAGTTAAATGTGTGGTCGGCTATACCGAGTTTATAGATAATTTGTCATACAAAAATTTAAAATTTTTTAAATGATCAGCTGCATGATTGGGGTTCACCTTACCCATTCATACGTATAATCAAAGTGCATGATTAAGTGTTTTATTTTTTTGATAGGAATGAATGAGAGCAAAACTTCATTCAACAACTAGCTATGTTGCTAATAGCTAGTACTAGCAACATGCGCAAGTCTTTTACGTAATCCTTATCCTTAATTTAACAACACCTCAACGTCATAAGGAAGTTCTAGATACAAAATGAAATCTTTTTGTGGATTCCATGTTTAGTATCTTCATCCCATTCTAAACTTGACACTTTTTTTCCTATATTTCATACAATATAGGTATTTGAAAGATTTTTTTTTATTAAAAATAAAAATAAAACCCTAGTATTATTTCCATGCAATGTACGGTTTAGTTAAAAATTTATATGTAAATAAATAAAAATATATATAAATAATCAATGAGTCATACAATAACACCATATTAATTTATAAATATATTAAATCACTTTGTACAAACACCATTTACGACTCCATATAAAAAACATGCAATATGACATATCCAATATAAAAAATTAAAATAAAAAATACCTCATCTTTTTTCTTTGTAGAACCCATTACAAATTTTTTGCAAAATTAAATATTTATGAGTATCTGTCAATACCATATTTTTTCCAACCCCGATTCATGCGTCAAAACAATTGCAACATTTAAAACCTCTCTAATAGCAATTAATACCAAAAACTCAACTTAGGAATGGTAAAAAAGATGCCTTTTTGATATAACCGTTTGATCGAGTTGAATTTGGACCGTCTCATACGTCATAGTTTTTCCTTCGAAATGATAGTTCACTGGTCAAAATTGGAATTAAAATGGATGAGATATCAATGAAACCTCAAGATCCTAATTAAAAGTTTCACTTTTTTTAGGTTAAACATACTATTTTTGGACCAATTTTGTACAAAAAAACTGGACAAATTGGGCAAGAATTGAAGTGATCCGTTTGAACTAGTTTGAAGAATCAAGCTTCGACTACCTTTCATAAAAAGGGCTTGATGATGTCTGCCACAAATTGGAAGGAATGAATTTTCCAAGGAAAAAAGGTCACAAAATTTCCTACACCGTGTCACCTCTGTTCTGGACGTGGTATCTTGACGACCGTAACTCCAAGGATATCAGACCAAAACCTAGGAAAAAGACGAAATAGCCAAACTGGGGGTATAAGCGGGAGGCTATGTGATGGTGTTCCTATATATACCCCCCCCCCCCCCAATTTATTTTTTTTATTTTTTATTTTTTATTTTTTATTTTTTATTGTAAAAGTAAGTTTTTTGGAGAAAAAAATAGAGAAATTGGAGTGAAAAATACTAGAAAATCAGAAAAAAAAAAAAAAAAAAACTTTGAATAATTCAGAATAATTTTCTCTCTCCTTTCTTTAGGAAACCCTTTACAAAAATTCAGCCCCCTCTCATCTTTATTGTAATCTTTGTGGGTAAGATGTAGGGATGGGGTAGCTTCCTAATAGCTACACCCATCCCCCCCCCCCCCCCCCCCCCTTCCCCTTCTATTTCTTCCTATGTAAACATCATTCATCTTATATGTGAAATTCTTTTTGTTTATTCGTTGTCTCTTTACTTTATTGCTTTAAGTTCCTAGCATTTTATTTATGTTGTTGTGTATATCTATGTCTTTACTTCTTTATGCTTATATTATTTGTGAAGGGTATTGAACCTAAATCTAGACCTAATATAAGAAGTACCCTTATTTTCCCTTACTTTTCCTAGAAATTATTATTTGTGTTGATCAGGAACTTAAGCACTATTGTCATAGTTTTGTGTTTTTGACCCGACATTCGTATTACCATAAATATATATATATATATATATATATATGTGTGTGTGTGTATGTATGTATGTATATATGTATATGGACAAAACATATGTACAGTAACTTAGGTGCTGTTCCTTAGGTTCTTCTTTTAAAATTCAATCATTTGGCTACTTAACTAGAAAATACACTTCCATCCCATGAGAAAAAATCTACATGACAAAATTTTAAGAGGAGAACCTAAGGAACAACACCTAAGTATTGTACATAAGTCTTGCCCTATATATATATATATATATGAGATAGGTTTAAGTTATACTTTGTGTAACTCTAAAGAGTTACATATTTTTTAAACCATTGGACTTAAGTATATTTAACGGTAAAAAAAAAATAATAATAATAATCTCATTTATTATCACTTATTTAATACATTTCATACTTATTTCTAAACTCAAAATATTTTATATGGCTGACTCTTTCTTACTCCACTGCACATCTCTCTCTCTCTCTCTCTCTGTGCACATTTCTCTCTCTATCTCTTCCATGACTCTTCCACCTCCACAACCAAGTCGCCGACAGCCAAAAAAAAAAAAAAAAAACCTATAGCCTACCGTACTTTGTTGAATAACACAACTGTTGCTACTCTATATGCCTGAAAATTTTAATGTAATATATTGTTCTTCATCTTTTAATATTGTTCATGGAAGTTGCAAAGATATGATCTAATTCTCTAAGAGGTTGAATAGATGGAAATGTGTGAAATTCTTGTTTGTGGGATTGCTTGGGTTTCTTGAAGCAAAGAAGTTGTTGGAGAAGCTAAAGCCTTTACCACCTATTATTTCAAAAGTGTGATTCTTTTATATTTGATTGACATTATGCAAAGTAAAGAGATTTGTCATTCCCTATTAAAGCTTCGGTATACATTCTTATGTGTGTAAGTTCTTGTCATGTTGAAGTGTTCTATCTTGTGTTTGATCATGGAGGTTGTCTTGTTCTTGTCCCCTAAGAACTTGTAATTCAATATGCTTCATGTTCCAATAGCACAATCAAAACTCTCTAGCGTTACTCTTGTTTTTTGATATACTATGCCAATTCAAAAATTATTTTTATTGCACATTAGAAGTGCAAATGTTATTTTTGTATTTTTGTTGTCAAGTAAGGTTTTGTGTGAGATTGTACCAAACGTGGCCCTTCTAAATAATACGTACATTTGTTTGGGCTGGTCTATACTAATCAAGGTAAGCTAAAGGAGCTAGGTCCTCCATGAATTCAAGTGCATATTGCAATTATTAGAGAATTGGAGTATAGGAGTTCTTAACTATTTATTTAGGAGTCTAATATAAATTTCTAAAGAGGCAATTGAAGTCTGAGGTGACAAAGCCTCAACTGGTATTGTATAGTCTTAAATATTGTTTTTCTTCTTAGTTTTACTATTACCAATATTTTTAATTTTTGAGTGTCTATTTATCAATCAAACTCTAGTTAGAAATTTTCAGCTAAGAGAGCATACTATGACAAAGCAGTACATCACAATTCAAATTTTTAACTACTACTTTATGTGGTTACTTTCAAGAGTTTTAGTCAAACTCAAAGAGTTCCGGATACTTTAGGAAAATTTCAACAATGAATTACTCAATTGAACTTGATTTTTATCTTTTAACCTGTAAAAACAAATTGACTTACATGTCAACCTTATTTTTTAAAAACTCTAAATAGTAGTTTATAAGGGGGAAAAAATGTCAACTTTGTACCAATTCATGTGTACTACTTGCCTTCTAATGGCTGTCTTTTAATGGTAGCATCTTATTTTATAGATAAAAGCTTGCATATAATATAAGAAATAATTTTTCTATACCGTATGTTCCTAGTTCAACATGAATATATAATAAGAGAATTCCCACAACAAACAAGGGAACCACTGCAACAAAATGTATTTTTAGCAACGAAACTTTTTGAGGAAATATTTTTTCGTCACTAAAATTACAAATTTAGAGACGAAATATAGATTTCATTGCTAATAATGAAAAAAATTATAACATTTAGCGACGAAAAGTAATTTTCATCGCCATTGTTGATTTGAAACAAGGGCGCCAATGGGGAAAAACTAGGTGTGAACTAAATTAATCTATAGTGACGAAATATTTCATCGCTAAAAGTTGAGATTTTTAGTGACGAAATATTTCGTTGCTATAGATGTTGCTTTGAACAGTATTAGCGACAAAATAAATTTCGCCACTAAAGAGTATAGCTTAAATGGGTTAATTTTCAGCCAAAAAAAAAAATTCCTTTCCCACATAAAATTTCATTACTCCCACCCACTCACTTAAAAAATTTTCAACCCTCCCTCTCTCATTATCACTCACTCCCTAACACAAACACAAACTCAAATACAAACTCAAACACACACATCCCTCTATCTCTCTCTCTCTGCCAAATCTCTCCTCCCTCTTGGTCTCTTGGTTAGCTTCTACTAGATTTTCAGATATCAAACTCTTATCCATGGTTTGACTTCTTCTAACACGAATTTAAGGTAAAATCTTCATGACCCTCCTTCTAATATCTTTGGGTTTTTATCCTATATTGTTAGGATTGCTCTTTATGTTGTGGGTTTTGTTTTAGAAGTAGTTTACTGTGTTTGTTGGTAAATTTAAAATCTTATTGGAGGTTTTTAATTTAATGGAGTGAAATGGATTTTGTTGTTTGGCAACTATGTGAGTTTGGTTTCTTAAGAAATCATTTGAGTTTTTGATTTATATGGGAGATTGGATTAATTTTAGAAAAAGGGTTTCATTGCATTTTGTAATGTCTTTGGCATATGTGGTTGTGATTGTGGTGTTAAATATAAATTTGTGCAAGTAATATGAGCATATGTCTTTTGCTTGCCAAGTGTTTGACAAATTGCTTATATGAGTTACGAAATGGATTTTGTTGTTTGGCAACCATGTGAGTTGGATTTCTTGAGAAATTATTTGGGTTTTGATTTATATGGGAGATTGGGTTAATTTTAGAAAAAGGGTTTCCATGCATTTTGAAATGTCTTTGGCATATGTGGTTGTGATTGTGGTGTTAAATATAAATTTGTGCAAGTAATATAAGCATGTGTCTTTTGCTTACCAAGTGTTTAACAAATTGCCTATATGAGTTATGAAATGGATTTTGTTGTTTGGTAACCATGTGAGTTGGATTTCTTAAGAAATCATTTGGGTTTTTTATTTATATGGGAGATTGGGTTAATTTTAGAAAAAGGGTTTCCTTGCATTTTGTAATGTCTTTGGCGTATGTGGTTGTGATTGTGGTGTTAAATATAAATTTGTGCAAGTAATATGAGCATATGTCTTTTGCTTGCCAAGTGTTTGACAAATTGCCTATATGAGTTATGAAATGGATTTTGTTGTTTGACAACCATGTGAGTTGGATTTGTTGAGAAATCATTTGAGATTTTGATTTATATGGGAGATTGGATTAATTTTAGAAAAAGAGTTTCCTTGTATTTTGAAATGTCTTTGGCATATGTTGTTGTGATTGTGGTGTTAACTATAAATTTGTGCAAGTAATATGAGCATGTGTCTTTTGCTTACCAAGTGTTTGACAAATTGCCTATATGAGTTATGAAATGGATTTTGTTGTTTGGCAACCATGTGAGTTAGGTTTCTTAAGAAATCATTTGAGTTTTTGATTTATATGGGAGATTGGGTTAATTTTAGAAAAAGGGTTTCCTTGCATTTTGAAATATCTTTGGCATATGTGGTTATGATTACAACGTTAACTATAAATTTATACAAGTAATATGAGCATATGTCTTTTGCTTACCAAGTGTTTGATAAATTGTCTATATGAGTTATGAGATTGAATTTCTTGACTTGTGATGATTGTTATATGAGGTTATGGGTTGTAATCCTAGTTATTTATATGTACTAACACATGTAGCTTTAAGGTTTAATCAAGTCTCAAAGCTTTTGGCATAAGGTTAACATTATAGTATTTTTCTTTGTGACTTTATACAAATTTGAGCCAGATGCACTATATGATTTTTAATAAATTATTATTTTGAATTGAATTTTTGATGGTACACACTAGACATATAATGGCTTCTCCTTATTTAATTTCAAGCTTTTTGGATAAAACTAAGTGGACCAAATGAATTTTTAAAAAGAGTTGACCTATTGCAAATTTACTCAGAAAGTATGATTAGAATGTTGAGACTATAAGGAATTTACTACAAGCTTTTGTTGTGTGGTCTATCTTGTAAGTACATATGTGCTTTTCTTTACAAGTGTTTTACTTTGGCTAATTTTATCATGGTTTGGTAATGAAATGCTTTGTATTAAATTGGTAATTGCACATTATTTGTGGTAGGGAAATAAAAGGTTTTGGTTGTGTTAGAGCCTATAAGTTTCTTGTATGCTTGCTTGGTTCTCGTTTGGGTAGGGGTATTCATCTTAGGATGGTAAAGTTAGGCTTTAGGGCCTTAGGTTTTGATTGAGTTATATTTGTTGATTACTTTTTTTTTTTCAATAGTTGAAGCATTTGGAGGTCTTGGTTGTGTGGAGAGGTGAGTATATAATATTTTGATGGTTTGAGTGCTATGAACTTATTTTAAAACAAATGAGTAATGAAGTGTTAACCATGAAAGTTTAAGTGCTTTGAGATTTTGCTTTTTGCACATAAAGTGTTTGATATATTACCTCAATGAGTTATGAAATTGGGTTTAATTGTATGATGTTGATTATTTTATTTGAAATTGGACTATGTGATATATATATATATATATATGTGTATGTATGTATGTACGTGTGTATGTATGTATGTATGTATATAAAGTTTGTGAAATCTAAAATTTTGTTTAAATTATTTTGCTCTAGAGATGAGTATGTGATACTTTAATGGTTTGGGTGCTATGAACTTGTTTTAAAACAAATGGGTTATGAAGTGTTAATCATGAAAGTTTATGTGTCTTGAGGTTTTGCTTTTTGCATATCAAGTCTTTGATATATTACCTCAATGAGTTTTGAAGTTGAGTTTAATTTTTTGTTGTTGATTATTCAATTTGAAGTTGGACTATGTGATATATGTGTGTGTGTGTGTGCGCGCGCGCGCGCGTGTGTGTCTAAAGTTTGTGAAATCTAAAACTTTGCTTAAATTATTTTGCTCTAGTGGTCACCCAATCACTATTTTTTTTGGGTAATGGATTTTGGAGGTCTTGGTGGTGTGAAGAGGTGAGTATATGATACTTTGATGGTTTGGGTGCTATGAACTTTTTTTAAAAAAAAAATGGGTAATGAAGTGTTAACCATGAAAGTTTAAGTGCTTTGAGGTTTTGCTTTTTGCACATAAAGTGTTTAATATATTACCTCAATGAGTTATGAAGTTGGGTTTAATTGTTTGTTGTTGATTATTTAATTTGAAGTTGGACTACGTGATATATATATATATATATGTATGAATGTATGTATGTATGTATGTATGTATATGTATATAAAGTTTGTGAAATCTGAAATTTTAATTAAATTATTTTGCTAGAGGTGAGGATGTGATACTTTGATGGTTTGGGTGCTATATATGAACTTGTTTTAAAACAAATAGGTAATGAATTGTTAACCATGAAAGTTTAAGTGCCTTGTAGTGTCTCTTCTTTCTCTTGGCCTTTTGGTTTCTTGCAATGGGATATTTGACTATCAACTTGCCCTACAAAACTTTTTCCTTCTCCCAACATGATTCCAAGGTAATTTTCCTTGATTATTTGTCTTTATGAGTTTTGGTTTCTTAATTTCTTGTTGTGGTATTTGTTTATATGATATTTGTTGTTTATTTGATCATTCCATGTTTTTAATATTCTTTAACATGTAGTTTTAATGTGAATAAAGTCTCAAAGCATTTGGGCTAGTTTTAAAACTATAGCAATTTTCTTTTGGTAACATAAATCTGTCAAGGAGAAATTTGAGTCAGCTGCAATACGTGATTTTTAATAAATTATAGAAAAATTATTTTGTGCTAAATTTTTGGTACATACTACACATATAAGAGCTTATCCCTATTTAATTTCAAGTTAATTAGATAACTTTTCATGGACTAAATGATTTTTACAAAAGGGCTGACTTGTTATGTAGTGTATCTGAAAGATGTTTCTTATAACATAGTTAATGTTTTTACTTTACAATTTTAATGTAGTATTGTTTTTACATTTGTGCAGATTTCTTATTGGTGGCTTTTAGGGCTTTTTTTTTTAAAACTACTTGAAGGCATTTGAGGACATCTTCTTCTAGCCCTTAGTATTTTATTTTATTGTATGTTATAAAACATCTTGTATTATTGTATGTGTTGGAAACAATTTGTATGGATGGATTGAATAGAATACTTGTTTTATTTTTACATTTGGAATGTAAGGATCATTTTCTTATAAATGTGTAGTTGACATAAATGTGTTATCTAAGTGTGAGGAGTTAATAATGTAACGACAGGTTACATACAGGAAAAAAAATGAAAACAGATAAGTAGCTTTAGTGACGAATTTTGCTGTCACATTTAGCTACATTTAGTGACAAAAAATTTTGTCGTTAAATGTAACTGAATTTATAAAAAACACTTTCAGTGACAAAAATTTTTGTCGCTAAATATTGCTGAATTTTTCAGACAATAGTTTTAGCGAGGAAAATATTCGTCACTATAAGTACCCAAATATTCTTAAAAATAGTTTTAGCGAAGAAAATATTTTGTCGCTAAAAATTATCTAATAAAATAAGGCACAGTATCGACAAAATAGTTTCATCGCTAAACAGTATTTTTAACGAGGAAAACATTTAGCGACAAAATAATTTCGTCGCTAAAAGTGTTTTTATTTTAAAACAACTCAAATCTTTTGCGACGAAATTTGTTGAAAGTTTTCGTCGCTAATATTTTTAGTGACAAGGCTATAACGACAAAACGAATTTCTTCACTAAAAAGAAGAATTTGTCACTAAAGGTACTAGGTGACGAAATATTGGACTTTTAGTGACAAAAATTTTCGATACTATATTTCAACAACAAATTACTCAATTGAACTTGATTTTTATCTTTTAACCTGTAGAAACAAATTGACTTACATGTCAACCTTATTTTTAAAAAACTCTAAATAGTACTTTATAAGGGGGAAAAAATGTCAACTTTGTACCAATTCATGTGTACTAATTGCCTTCTAATGGCAGTCTTTCAATGGTAGCATTTTTTTATAGATAAAAGCTCGCATATAATATAAGAAATTATTTTTCTGTATTGTATGTTTCCAGTTCAACATGAATATATAATAAGAGAATTCCCACAACAAACAAGGGAACCCAAAACATCTAGAATTTGAATAATGAAAAGAAAAATAAAATCTCAGTAATAATCATTACTTTAGTTCTTTTTACATTCACAATGGCACAAAAAAATTTGAGGATAAGACCTTAGAATATGATAAAAAAGAGAGTAAAAAAAGCAAATAATTGAAGCTAAAAAACATTTTATACTATGTGTCCAATGACAAAATTCAATGCGTTACCATGCCACACCTTCTGATAATAGAAACAATTTCCTACATTCGTGTCTTGATAGCCTCATCCAGGAAACCTTATATAAGAGATCCATACAGCTGGAACCTACTGATGTGGCATAAGCACAAAGACAAAATTTGGATTTTCACACAGGGAAGAACTTATCAAACTTCCTCTATGATGTTGACACTATTTCCATCCATGACTACGCCAAAAACTTATGTTTACATTACAAAATGAATATAAGATAAAACAAAGAGTATAGAATTTCTGGAAAATCTGAAAAACTGTGTCATAAACACCGTTAATGACATTAAATTAAAGCAAAAGCAAATGAGTAGTTAAAACCAAAACTATGGCTGCACTGCTACTAATGATTAAGGTTCTTAGTAGAAAAACAAAACAAAAAACCAAAATGTATTGTTTCATTATGATTAACAACATAGGTCCTTAAACCTTTATTTTCTAAGCTACTTGGACTCAATATATGTCTCAATTCCACCAAGTAAAGCTCATCTTGTGATTCTCTTTAGCCACATGTACCTATAGTAGAAAAAATATATAAGAAGGCATAAGTAAATTTGAAACATGAGATATATATTATTACAATCGAAGTTTTTTTTTTTTTTTTTTTTTTTTTTTTTTTTTTTTAATTTTAAAAAAGGACTAAAAAAATGTAATGAAAAAAACTCACTTTATGCTAAATCATCAATATTATTGTCATTAAGATCATCTTTTTGTTGTTGCACGAGCTAAGGATATTTCAAGCCCACCTTTAATTCTCCCACCAAGACCTTGTTTCTTGGTACTTTTCTTTCGACCTCTGGTTTGTAATATATGTGGATCTTTTATATTCAAAGGAACAATGAGAGAGCAGTCTTCTACTTCAACAATGTCAGCTGATTCACCACTCTTGTGATGCATATCCATTTCATCATTTTTCTTATCTTGAAGTAGTGGATTTTCCATTCCAAAAGCTTTTCTTAAGGGTGTGGTCTAAGTCGGAGATTATCATTTTATATATATCTTCAGATTTTTCAGCAAGTTAAGACAATTGACCAAGAAGACAAACATGGATGCTTCGTAAGGCTCTTAACATATGATGCTCATTCTCACAGCTTGATCTATATTCTATGCTTTTGATTTCTTTATTTGCTTCTTTTGTCCAGCGTTGTAGGAAGTAGTGGCTAGGAATCTCAAAAATATTTTTAACCTTGAAGATTAATAACATGTGCCTACAAACAATTCCATTAAACTTAAAAATTTGGCAGTCACATTCATAAACTTTTGATTCCAAGTTCAGCTTCACAATAAATGCATCATCTGGATCAAAGTAACTTGTTACTCTGTACTTATAAAAAGTTTCATTTTTCTCAACCTTTTCCTTTGTAAAATGATTACTACTCATCAATTCTTTTTGGAACTTACTAAATATGGTTCTCGTGTATATAGAAGCAGCTTAATGCTTTATTTTTTAGCCAATTACCAAAAAAGGTATTTTATGTCTTGAATCAAAATCTTCCTTTCTTTCTTTCTTATAACGACTGTCCACTGCTTTTGCAAATTAATTTGACCACAAAATCCAATAATGTAGTTCTCGAGTTAACAAAGGAGTCAAAGAACGCATTGATGCTTTCACTTCTCTTGATAGTGTTCATTCCTGCAAAGAAAGTATTTCTACTGTAAACCGGTATCCATGACTCTTGAATATTATATAATCCTTCAAGCCATTCATTATTCTCCAAGCCATAAGTCAATATTAGGCTCTTCCAAGCCTCCTCAAATTTTTCCACACAAGGTGACTCACATGTGCATCTCTTCAACTCACGTTTAAATATTGATTTCTTATGATATATATGTGAAAGTTTTTATATAAATTTCTTCTTAATATGCCAAAGACAAAGATGATGACGAGTTCTTGGGAATATCTTTGCAATAGCTGCACCCATGGCTAAATCTTGATCTGTAATAATAGATTTTGGTTCCTTCCCTTGCATTGCTTGAAGCCATGTTTCAAACAACCACACAAAAGTTTGTTCTGTCTTATCCTGCAACAATGCACAACCAAATATAGTTGATTGACAATGATAGTTTAATCTCGTAAAATGAGCAAATGACATATCATACTTGTTTGTTTTGTAAGTCGTGTCAAATGTCATTACATCTCCAAAGTATTGATAAGCCATTCTTGATTGCGCATCCACCCAAAAAAATTTAATTATATGGACAACATCATCACATTGAATTGCATAAAAGAAATTGGAGTTTTGAGATTGTTATTTTTGGCAATAATTAAGAATAGCTGAGGCATATCCAGCATCTAGATTTTTTCCCTTAACATCTCTCAAGTGATTCCAGCAATCTCTACTTATAAATGTCTAGTCACCTATATTGAACATCATGACAACTTTTCCTATTGGAAGACCTTCTTCACCAAATTTTTCAACAAGACTCTTAGCAGCAGGAGACATTTGTTTGTGGCATCGAAGGTATGACACACTTTTTGGACTACTTATACCACGATTATGGTTGTTGTCAAATCCCTTCACAACCCATTTTTGCAACTTCTTATTCTTCATTACCCTAAGCATTGCTATGCATCCAGTTCTAAGACATAAGCAACTTCTATAGGCCTTTTTTTCATCATCTTTGCTCTCTCCACTATCAAATGTATTTTTTGTTTTGCGTTGCCTTTCACTACAACATAATTAAATACGACTTGTTACATTATCACTTCTAGGTGCTTTTTTACTCGTATGAATATGGATTCCAAAACCTCCTTTTTTGGCAAATTCTTTGTAAAAAGTTTCAACTCCATCAAGGGAGTCAAATTGCATTCTGACATATGGCTTGGATTTTAACTCAATCACCAAAATCTTCAAGTGGTAACTCTTGCTTTGATAGTTCTAAATTGTTCAAGGCATCATATAACTCTTCACTTTTCATTTACTATTTAGTAACTATAAGAACCAATATAAATAATAAATACAAATAAAAATATATGCAAACATATTACCAATAGTAGCTACAAAAGGGGGAAAGAATAATCAACTTGATAAAAATCAAAAGAATAAGAATAATCACCCTTTTAAAGCTATGGTTGAAGTCAAATATGCCTTTTGAGCTTCTTATTACAACTAGCAAACAGCAATGCATTGCTGCAAAAAATTAAATGGAGTGAGTGATGATACAACCTCATGCTCATCTTTAAATGGAGCATAAATCTTTACTTTTCATGCTCATCTTTAAATGGTGTGGCTAACACAACTATTGTTGTAAAAGGACATGATGATACAACCCTCACTAAAGGATTGATGAATACGTGATGGTTTATTCATGTATAAGAAAGCAAATTCGACATCCTTAATATTGTGATGCATAACTATAAAGCTGAGGTCGAGTTTACTCCAAAAAATATATAATATTTATTTTGCTAACCACTAACAAGTTAAGAAGTTCATCTCTTTTGTTTTTATTATTCTATATGAGTAAATTGTAGAAGAGGCTCAAAGTGGCATTGTGGGTAGAAGACAAAAAAAATTGTGGACAACTCCTTTAAGTAATCAAACTTTTTTTCTTTATTCTTTTTCAACTCTATTACTCAACAAATAAGTAACCATTGTCAAGATTATAGGATTAGTTGCAAATCAAATTCCATGAAGGTTTAAATATGAATGCAATAAAATAATATATTAGTGATAGAGAATGATAAAAGCAAAGTCTTACATAATATCAGTGATTCATGTGAGATAATAAATTAAACATATTTCACAATTTATACTACCACATAATTCAACCCTCCTCCAATTAAACATTTCTTATTTAGCCTTTACTTACTATCAGAAGGATAATCATAATTAACAATAAGATATACTAGAGGTGTGGAGGCAAAGGGGAGAGAGTCGCCACCTAGTTTTTGCAATGGCCTAAGAGCCATATACATAACGACCTTTCAAGGAAAGACTTTTTGATCTTACAACCAGAGATATGGGTTCAGAGTTAAGGTATGGTCTTGGGAAGGTGTTAGACACCCAAAACTGCCTAACCCTAAGGTTGGCTTCCCATTATTGTATCTTTTGTCTTAACCCTATTAAAGGCACACTCAATATTTTTATCTAACTCACACATACACTAGCATAGATCTAACAATCAACATGGCAACAAACATCCCAAACCATACATCTATCATGCTTGTTAAACAAAGCGCACCATACATCTAATCATGCATATCAAACAACCTATCATTCATCTCATCATGGCATAACACATCATCATAAATCCTAGCATTCATCTAATCATGGCATCAAAGCATTCATCACCTCACAAACCCTAATCATACATCTAAGCATGCTTCATCACTAACTCCATGTTATTCATCCAAGGCAGCAAGCCAATCATGGCAGAAACACAAGTATAGAAAGATCTGAGCAACATGTGATTGCATCTACACTGTGGAAATACTCATCCAAACAAGCATGTTCATACTCATTTATCAAAGCAAGATCATATCACAAAAGCATGAACATTACAAATGCATAACTTACCTTTACTTACCTTGCAGCAACTCAATACCTATGGTATTTATGCATGAGCATGTGAATGCATGTTCATATCAAAACAAACAACATAAGAGAAACCCTAATTCTAACATGTGAAAAACAAACAAACAATTAAACATGTGAAATAGAAGTTTTGAAAGCATAAAAAAAGGGAAAAGAGGCTATATAGAAACATACATTTGAAAGCAAAAGTAAAACAAATAAAATTAAGGTTTCTGGGCAAGTTCATGTGCACACATGAACAAGCCTGTGTGCACAGGCAAGATTATGCGTACGTAAGTTCTTGCCCATAAAACCCTAAAAACACAACAGATGCAATAAAACTTCAAAACTAGAAATCTAACATCCTAATATGCTTTAAAAACATACAACTACATAAATCTAAGCTAGATAGACATATTAAAACATATAACAAGCAACGAAACAAGCAAAAACAGAATTAAACTAAAGAAAATAAAAGAAGAAAGGTTTAGAACTATACCTCAAAGAAAAGCTCTTCAAGCTTGATTTTTTACTGTTCTTCTCAATCAAATCTATTCACAATTCAATAAAAAAAAAAAAGTGATTAGTAATCTTAAACTCAAAGATCAACGCCAAAAAATGCCCTAATCAAATGAAAATTGACTTGATGACGTTTTGTGAAAAAATCCATCTTTGATTCACTATTTCTAGTGAATCTTAGTGTTTTTCCGTGTGATTTTTGTGTCTTTTGAAAATATTCCTTGTAAGTCTACTTATATTGTGAAAAAGAGGTTTGGAACGACTTCCAGATGATATGGGATTCATTCCAAACCTTGACATTAATGCAGAAAACTTACCTTGTATAGTTTCTGGAATTTGCTACGCTTGCACAAGATCGGGCTTATGTATGTAGGTTGATTCTTGTGTGCGCATAGCAAGGGTTTCCTTGGCCTTATTTTTTCAAAAATAGATTTCTTTGCTCATTAAAAGTTATATTTTTCATTTTAACACTTCTCAAGTCAATTTAACTTCTAATTTAGTCATAAATCAACCTTGGGTCTTAGAATTTAGCATCATTAGGGAACGGGGGCCCGAGTCGGAAGGAGTACAAAATGCAGTGTTTACAGGATGTGCTAAAAAAAAAAGTGCTATTACAAGGTAAAAAAATAATACATGAGTGCCTTTAGCATAAACCAACTACAATAACATATCTATATCTACAATAGCGTCAAAAAAGAGTAAGAACTTTGTGATCTTCTAAAAAATTATAGTTGTAAGGACCAAAAAGGGGGTAAGACAAAGTCTACAGTAAGTAATGAGACAAGCTTTTCCTTTCTTAGATCCAATACAATAGAATTTGTAAGAGATGGGCTAGAACAACAAACATCCGATTCCCCCAAAGGCCCCCAGCCTTCCCCTTAATATAGGCCCTGTCATTCTGATCTGTTCCGTCCATCTTCAGCTATCCTTTGCTCCTTTTTTTGACACCTATCACCTATCTTCTCTCTAGGAGCAGGCGGCGGCAGTAGCTGTTGCAGCTGTTATGGGCATCATCTCAGGTCACCTCAACATTTAATGCGACTGACAGAGCGGGTGTGCACCATTTATTATTGATGTGACTGGGGGCTACTGCCCAGACGACTGCCTGTCTGCCACTTACCCGTGCCTCCCTCGGCCAAGGAGGCTTCTCCTTTGGTACTTAGCGCGGCACTCCTCAAGATCTGGCTTTTTCCTCGGTAACTATTTATTTCTTGGGCCCCCGACTAGCTCTGCATTCGGCCCAAAGCAGGGCCCTCCATGCCCCTCCTAGGGCCTCGGCCCATTGGTTCAGCTCCCCGGCCCCCTTCTTCGTTCCTCGGGTGCCCACAATAGTAATAATATAGTAATCAACTCCTAGTCCTACAAGCAACCTGTTCCGAAATCCTAGCCAAAGTCTAGAAACGTGGAAATAGAGACACGGAGAGAGAAAACAAAATAGAATAAAATAGTCTAGAAACCAACTACAATCACATGCAACAGAATAAAATAGTTCATCAACTCAAAAAAAAAAAAAAAAAAAAAAAAGGGTTCACGAGAAAGTCTAAAAACATGGAGATAGAGAACAACACGGCAGCAATAGTTGTGTAATTCAACAAAGTACGGCAAGTTGTGGGTGTTTTTTTTTTTTTTTCTTCTTGCTAGCGACTTGGCCATGGAGGTGGAAAATCCGTAGAGGAGATGAAGAGAGAAACGTTCAAAGAGAAAGAGTGAGAGATGTGTAGTGGAGAGAGAAAGAATCAGCCGTATAAAGTTTTTTGGGTTTATAAATAAGTATAGAATATATTAAATAAGGGATAATAAATGAGATAAATTAGAATATTAGCATTAATGTAGGTATTTTTTTAACCGTTGGATCTACTTAAATTCAATAGTCTAAAACATGTGTAACTTGAACCCATTCTCTCTCTCTCTCTCTCTCTCTCTCTCTCTCTCTCTCTCTCTCTCTCTCTCTCTCTCTCTCTCTCTCTCTCTCTCTCTATATATATATATATATATAAATTAAAGCTATGAAATTTTTCACATAAAGAAAAATGAGATTGGTAGATAAAACCATAATGCATAATTATCTAGGAAGATCAAAACCAACCCAAATATAATAAAAGACCATATAAAAAGTAACATAAATGAGGAACGATTTGTGGATAACTTGATATTGGACTGTCTACACATAGACGACTTTTGTCATCCATCCAACTTGTATGAAGGAAGACTTAATTTTTTGCCATTTCCTCTTGGGGATGACTTGTGTTGGACCTTCCACCTGTAGGCAACTTTGGTTATCTGTCCATCCCATAGGTAGGAAGACTTAGTTTTTTGTCATTCACTCTTGATGATGATTTAGATATAAGACTTGTCCGCTTGATAATGACTTTGGTTGTTTGTCCATCCCGTAGGTAGGAAAACTTAGTTTTTTGTCATTCCCTTTTGGGGATGACTTAGATATAAGACCTATCCACTTGATAGTGACTTTGGGTAGTATGATTCCTTTTTATCTAACACATTATAAAATGAAGAAAGTGCTTTCATTCAAATGGAAGGTTCATAGGAAAACAGGCTAAGTACCAAATGAGAAATAACATCAAACCAAAAGTTAAGTGCCAAAACAAGACATTGTTAAGTACTAAAGGGAATATAAATATAGACTTGAATCAAAGTTATGGGAATTGAACTATTGGAAGTACTTTCTCATGTGATCGTTCTTCCAAGGATGTAGCGTCCGAGCTTTCTGTCATCTTTTCAATCTGATGATTAAGCTGTCTTTCACTATCTGTCTATACGGTGGTCATCAGCTTCATTCTTCTTCTTCTTCTCGGGCTATCATAGCATCTATAGCGTTAATGTACTTCATGGCCTTAAATACTTGTTAGTAATAGTTTTTGGGTCATTTTTATGATGGAGAAAAGGAATTCTCGTTGATAGAGCCCATTTGTAAAGCTGTTACAAGGACCATTTCATCTACCTCATATATCAAGAGAGCTTCTTTGTAGAACTAGGCTATATGACCTCAAAATTTCATCTTCTTGTTTCTTAATTTGCAACAAGGCATGTGTTGAGTGCTTGTGCCTTTGTCCTCCAATGAAATTAGTGATGAAGTCTTTACTCTACTCTTTAAAGGTTGATATGGATTCTAAACCACACTCTAGCTAGTCCCTTTAAAGTGGTAGGGAAAGCTCGACACATTATCTCATTGGGCATGCCTTGAAAGTTCATAAGAATCTTTAAGGACTGAGATGATCAAGTAGGTCTTTCATTCTGTCATAAATTTCTAAAGATGACATTTGAAACTTTGGGGGTAGAGGACAAGAAATGACTTGCACAGTAAAGGGAGAGTTAGTACGATGGAACAAGTCCTTAAGTGTAGCTGTTTGTCCCTTCATGGCATTCATCATAAGATCCAACCTATCCTTCATTGCCCCCATCTCTACTTCTCATCATACGTTACCAACTTCAAGCTCATGAGGCTGCTCGTCTTCCCTTCTGGTTCACTTACTAGGAGCATTGCTCTCAACCTCATATTCTCCTTAATGATGGTCACCTCTTGAAGGGTAACGATTGTCACGTTCAAGATGATTTACTTTTTCAAGTCGTTGCTCTCATAGTTGGTTGACTCATTGCTCAAAGGTCTGATATTGCTATGCAAGGGTTTGGTTTTGCTGGGAAAGTCATTCAACTATAGCTGAGAATGTTGTAGCTGTCTCTCCATGGTAGTAAGAGGATTTCCTACTTTACGGTTGACTAATGTCATCAATCGAGTCTAGACCATATGACGTTTTATCTTAGGAGCATGGTGATGGCCAGTTAAATGTTCCTACTAGTAGTCATCAGAAAACTTGAAGATTGAAAATACTTTTAGAGTGCACCGATGAGGTGCTGGCTAAAGACCTTTCAAAGGTTAAGTAAAAAAAAATCATAGTGATCTCTATGAACTCAAAGAAGTTAAGAGTTTGAGAATTGTGTTTTCATGTACCTTGAGATTGTGGTATCTTATTGTTTATATAGGGATTTGGAGTAATCACTTTCACTGAATTATAGGGGTCTAAAGTGATCACTTTTACTAAATTGTAGGCATTAGCATAGTGGAGATCAAGGGCTAATGGCACCGAGATTATTACGTTCAGTATTCCCATACTTGGCAGTTGCAAAAATGTAGGAGGGTCTTGTGCAATGTTTTTTACACTTAAGCATTAGCTTTTGAGATGCCCTTACTCTTCTGTCTTTAGAGATGACAGAAGAGTGGTGAAGTCGTACTACTTAATTAGATGGTTTCAACTGAAGTGGAGTAGATGAACGAGTTAACCAATTCAAACTGGTTAACCTTGTCGGCTTGTGGTTTCAGCTCTCTGTAGCTGACTGACTAATAAAGTTGACTAATGAAAATATGATGCAGAATAGAAGTTACTATTTAATTTTTTAATTTTGGTATTTAATTTTTAATTTTTGTTATTTTAGGTTTAGGGTTGTTATTTGCTTATTTTTATGTGTTTTTAATGCCTTTTAGTTCAAATTTGGTTCCTATTATGCTTAGGTATTAATTATGATTTATTTTAGAATATATGTTTTTTGTCTGTCAAGTTTTATAGAGCCCTCAAATAGGCCTCCAAATATGTGAACGTTTTTTTTAAACAATTATTCAATCAAGAAAATTCATACTTTTTGTCTCCCTATTTTCTGTTGAATTCCAGCTCCTTTCTCCTTATGGATTCAAGGAACTCTCGTTCATTCAAGGTTATTTTTAGAACTAAACGTGTTATGTTTTTTGTTTTCTACAAGTAGAAGGTTTCTACTCCATGACGCTGCTGCATCCCGCACCAAAATATTTCCCATCAATTAACAAATTAAATGACGAATGAGCATATAGCTGACGAGTACTTGTTGAAATATTCCTTATAGAACCATAACATGCATCAAAATTAGATAACACAATATCATAATATTCTAATAGTGTTGCAAAATACAGTAATGGTTCTTTTTTAGGGGAAAAAAAATCTAGTGACATAAAAAAATGACAAATGTAATCAAAAGAATCTCCTAGGGACGATCGCCTATTGCATTAGAAGTCAATGCTAAATAACTCCTCTATGGACAAAGATCAACTTCAAATTCCCTTTGTAACTTCTATCAAAATGAAATATTAGGTACAACTTTTATCATTTTTAAATAATAAAAATGAACTAAAATGCAATAATAAAAAAACACGAAATATGCTACTAGGCATTTATGGCAATTACCCACTTCAGACTTCACTTAAAAATAAAATAAAAAGACTCAAGAGGTAAAAATGAGATATACCCAACTAATAAACAAATATTTGCATTTTTTTTTTCCTAACATTAGATCTTTGTATTGTTGCAAAGTACTAGATAACACAATAGTAACTGACAGCAATCTTTGCAGGTAGAAGCTTATCCATTGAAGTTCAAATTGCTAAACCCTATTCTTGGGAATTTGGGATGCTAAAAATATAACGAGGTCATATAATTAACTAAAATGACTTCCAATTAAGAATCATAAGTTCAGAACAGCTTTGCTACCTACTATAATCATGAAAAGAATACGTATGGTATAGTAAAGATATTCAAAAGGGGCATATAGAATAAGAAGCTGGGTGGGTTTTGTTATAAAGAGAAAAAAAAAAAAAAAAAAAAAAAAAAAAAAAAAAAAAAACAAAAACAAAAACAAAAACAAAAATAGAGAAGAACATGGGGGTGGTGGGCTTTCGGAGAAGTTGCACTCAAATTATATATATATATATATATTTGATAAGTTACACTACATATATGTCAAATCAATGGTTTACATCAATTTACTCGTAAATTTTCTGTGAGTTGAAACTAGACTGTGTTTGGCTCTATGTAAAATGTTTTTCGAGTGTAAAATATTTTACATAAAGAAAAACATTTTCTGTTGGTTGACTGTGTTGTGGAAATTATGCTAGAAAATTATTTCTTGTGTTTGGTTTTACATGTAAAAAACCTATTTTCAGAAAAGGTAAACGCAAGTTAGCCACCAACCACCACCAATAAGGACAAGCACAATCCACCACCAACCACCCAAAATCCAGATCAGGAAGAGGAAAAAAACTGCCACCATTGCTTCGTTGCCACCAAAATCCACCAAAAGACCACCACTCACACCACCACAACAACAACAAAATCATAAATCAAAGAAAAAGAAAATCAAACACAAAAATAAGTGGGGGGGTTTGGTTCGGGTTAGAGAGAAAAAGTGAGATGAGAAGGAGAAGACCATTGTGGAGTGGTGTTACTTGGGGTTTGTTGTGGAGGAGTCATGGAGGCTCCACCTTGTCAGGTCGAAGAGAAGAAGAGAAGGAGGGTGAGATTGATCTAGATTGAGAGTTCCATGAGTGAGAGTGGAAGAGAGGGTGTGGTTCTTGAGTGAAGCACTAGATCGGTGACATGTAGTGTCTGATCTGGCCTTGGTTGGTGGGAGGGAAAGAGAGAGAAACAGAGAGAGATGAGGAAGAGAGATGAAAGAGAGGAGGAACGAGAGGAGGAGGAGTTTACCTTCACCAAGGAACACAAGGGACGGCAAACAAAGCATGCAGAAGGATGGCGGTTGGAGTGATGGAGGAAGCTTCTGGTGCTCTCTCCCTCTCTCTCTTTCTTCGGGTAGTTGAAGTTGTGAGGGAGATAGAAATTGATTGAAGGTAAAATGAACATGTAAAACATTTTACACTTTAGAAAGCTCTATTTTACGATCAACTAAAATATATTTTCAGTTTAACCGAATTTTCATGTATACCCAAACATCCTTTAGGGTGTAAAATGTTTTCCCAATTTCATTTATAGCTGAAACAAACACAGCCTAGTTCAAAAAGCCCTAAATCTATTACTTTCTAAATAATAGGGTGGATTATTGCCCATCGAAAGCCATCTTCAAAGTGGTTGGAGGATATAGAGAGGATGACCTGACCCATATGCTAGTCACTTCTAGGTGCATTCGTTAATATTTGTTGTTGGAAATTTACTCTAGTTTGTTAAGAGCATTCACATTGGGTCTTGTAAATGCCATATGTTGGTAATATTTAGCATTAGTGCCCTAAAACCCCCCATTAACCGGTCTTGCAAAGTCTTGGAATTGCAAAAAAATTTGCAATTGTGCTACAGTGCCATTCTATTTTTATGATGGCACTGTAGCTCAATTGTAAAAATAAGATATTTAAATTTATTCCTCATCCATTCTTTTAACCCTTTTGATTCTTTCTTTCTCCTCTATCTTTCTCTTTCTCTGGTCTCAGTCCATTTCTTTCTAACTCTCTATTTCCTCACATCTCTAGTGGTTGGGCCTCCACTTCAACAAAGCAGAGATCAAAGCTTCTCCACCGATCTACTGGCTGAAGGGTATTGTGAGTCAGATCTGGTGGCGGAGGAGTGGTGGGTTGTGGGTTTAGGTTGTGGTGGGTTGAGACATGGTTTTGGGTTTGGGTCGTGGTGGGTCTAAGGCATGGTGGTTGTGGGTCTAGGTCATGGTGGATCTATGGTGGGTGGGGCATGGAGCGGTGTGGTGAGTCATGGTGGTGCAGTGGTGGCGTGGGGTTATAGGTTGTGGGTTTTGTTTGGTTGTTGTGTGTGTTTGTTTTTTTTTTTTTTTTCCTCTTGGTGGTGGTGTGGTTTTTATGGCCAGTGCCTAGTGGTTTCTGGCTATTTGTGTGTGTGTGTGTGTTTTGTTGTTGTTGGTGGTTCTTGTTGGTGGGTTTGGTGGTTTTTTTAATGGGTTTGCAAGTTGGCATGGTGGTGCCGTGGTGGTGGTTGCTGGCCGGTGTCTGGTGGTTAAATGGGATGTGAGTGGTGGTTTTTTAATGGGCTTTTCTAGAGTTGGTTGCCTGGAGGAAGAGGGAGAGAGAGAAATGGTAAAAAAGGAATAAAAAAGAATATTTAAATAAAGTGACAAAAGAAATAGAGTTTGGAATGTTGAATTTGTTGTAAAATGGTATGGTATAATAAATAAAGTAATTTTTAATATGGTAAAATAGAATATTTTTTACATATCAAATGTGAATGTTATAAAGAAGTACGTGCCTAAACCCTAATCTTTTATAGCTTATATTTATTCTAGTATGTAATACGTGTATTCTAGAATCTTACTGGACAAACACTTCATAAATATCATATGGATTTACTAATTAATTGATCATATTTTATACAATCTAGGGAGAAAAAGTACTTAATGTATATTAAAATGAATTGAGATTTGGTTTGTGAACAACTTGATTGTAAATTAAATACTATTGGAATCTAATTTGAGAGAGAGAGATGAATCAATGTTTCGTTGAAACCAACGAGATCCATCTTTGAACAACCGAATTATATGCATGGTTTTGAAACCTGGACCGTTTAATGAATTATAAAAGGGAGAGGTTCAAGATTTTTGAGGTTGGACCAAGGTCGAACTATGGTCAAACCGTGATGACGTCATAATTAATTTAATAATTAAATAAAAAATATTATATTAAATTAATATAAATATAAGAAATAACTAAAATAATTAAATTAAATATAAAAATATATCTTTCAAATGTATTTTTTTATATCATAACTTTCACAAGACAAATAAGAAATATCATATACTAAGAAAATGTAGATATAGTATTTATTTATATGTTGATTAGTTAAACTTGTGATAGCAATAATACTATACAAATTATAAGAACGTTCACTTAGATTATATTAAGTAAAATAAAAATTTTAAATTATTTAATAGTATTAAATTAAAATAATTATATACTCAATTATAACTATTGCTTTTAAAAGAAAGTAATTTTAGAATCATACAATTTTATATATTTTTTTTGGCACAATTATGAATTTGAATGCTTATCATTTACATATAGACTCATTATTTTTTTTTTCTTTATTACTTACTCTCTATCGCATCACAATTACAGTAAAAAAGTTATGAGATAAATCGTGGTATTAGATTTTTTTTCTTTAAAGAATTTTGTAAATATTAATTGAAACTTGAAAGTACTTTAAAGAGTTAAGATATTTGCCACATCACGTTGGGCAAGGTGAAAAAAAGGAATGGCTGAAACTTGTCTACCTTTCCAATGTAATCACGTGGAGGGGCTTTGGAAACACAAATAAAAAAAGAATACAAAAACTAAAAGAGAGAGTGGAGATGGACAAATGAAAAGAGAAAGGAGAAAAAGAAGAAAGAAGAAGAAGAAGGAGAAACAGCAGCAGAAGATGAAGGTGTGACTGGCAACTTGTGTGGGCAACCTGCTGCTTCAAGTACTTGGTGCAGCCCCTGCTTAGTCGTCTTCTTCTTCCCTGTTTATTATTTTTTTTTCCTACTAATCCTTTGGTGACAAATATGAAAAAAGTCCAAACTGTATGTTGGTGTTAGTTGACAAAAAGATCATGAGAACTGTTCATGGTTCTAAGAACCGTGCGGTTTTACTGCGGTTCACACGGTTCTATGCTTTTTCTTTATAAAGAGGTTCTTAAGGTTAAAAGAACTGGAATAAAGAGAGGTTCGCAGTTAACTCGGTCGAACCGTACAATTCAGTCCGAGTTTCAAAACCATGATTATATGTTATCAGACAATTTTATTGTCACATGCACGAAATCCAATTAGATTACATGCACTAATTAAGTCATTTATATAAGTCTAAATTGATTCAATTTCATCAGAAAACTTACTTTATTTGTAACTCAGCATGCAAAGTTGTGAAACGAGTGAATGAGTCGGGAAGATAAACCAAGTAATTACGACAGATTTTATTTGTCAAAAAAAAAAAAAAAAATGCAGTTGAATTTTGCTTTCTTAATATTACTGGCATTGGACTACTCATATATTGTTTAAACTCGATATTTCTTACATAAACAGATGTTACAGAACGCTTCCATGGACGAAATCCAATTAGATTATATCCACTTTGTCATTTCAAGGTTCGATCCAGCATATGTCTAAATTGTTTCAATTTTATCAGAAAACTTATTTTATTTGTACTTCAGCATGCTAAATTCCGAAGAGAGTGAAACGGTAAATTTTGCAGAGCTCCCTCGGAAGAAAATTCGATGCCCCCCCTTAGGTAAGCTATGCCATTGGCAGCCATGAAACCCATTAAAATTATAGTCCACATATATAAACCTCAAACATGCGTCCAATACACCAGCTAAACAACATATGATTCCCATAGTTTCAGAAATACATTATGGGCTTATTGTTTAACATAAAATCCAAAAGAAAATTGGTACTGATTTATTACATTACATATAGCCTAATTATCTGTCAAAACACCAGCTATAGGTGTTGAAAATATCAAATAGTTAATAAGAAAACGTGTTGTTGTCCATGTCCGCCACCATGCTGACCATGTGGATGATGTCCTCCGCCATGACCATGCGGGTGATGTCCTCTGCCACCACGATGAGCATGCGGGAGATGTACTCCGCCGTGACCAGGATGAGCGTGTGGGTGATGTCCTCCGCCATGAGCATGATGAGCATGTGGTTGATGTCCTCCTCCTCCATGCTGATGCTCTCCTCCTACATGAGGACCATGACCATGACCGCCGTGATGCCCACCGCCACCATGACAATGCCCTCCTCTTCCGCCATGTCCATGTCCACCGTGATGTCCTACGCCATAACCAAGTCCATGTCCATGTCCTCCATGAAGTCCCTCACCGTGGGGTGGAGTATGATGATGATTTCCGTGGTGAGACATTTTCTAAAGTATTGCTCAAATCAAAGCTCAGAATAATATTGAAGTGAGTTTAGTGAGGATGTTGCTAAGGGTGTATGTGCATTTATAATTTCATAAATCGTAATGTGAAGACAAAACCTAAAAGTCAACCTTGCTATTACTTGGAGTGGAAGTTTAGCTGATTAAACCGCGTACCTCCATAACCGCACGATTATAATTCGGTCATGATTTTATCACAATGCGAACTGTCCGTGTGTGTGAAGTTGTGAAATAGAAGTAGATACATTTCTTCCTAGTTAAGTTAAATGCATGGTCGGCTATACCGAGTTCATAGATGATTTGTCGTATAAAAATTTAAAATATTTTAAAGGGTCAGCTGCAAGTTCACCTCACTCATTATCAGTAACATGCGCAAGTCTTATACGTATAATCAAAGTACTTGATTGGGGTTATCACTTTTTCTTGTTGAGAGCAATAATTGATTCAAGAAGTATCTAGCATCAGTAACAATGTAACACGCGCAAGTATTATACGTCATCCTTATCCTTATCCTTATCAGTAATAACACAGCAACATCATCATTCGGCAAAAAAAAAAACAAAAAAAAAAAAAAATCATCAGTTGATCAGGTAAATGCAAAAGAATTTAGGTTGCCTTCTCCCCGGTGGGTCACCAACCCAATAAAAAAGAGAGGCCATGGAAGTCACCGGCCCATTAAAGCCCAAAAGGTGGGAAACAAGGTAGATCTGGGCTTAGGAGTTGAGAAGCAATTGAAAGGAAAGGGCCTATGGAAAAAAATTGCTGCGGAAAAGGACCAAACCCAAAACTCAAAGATGAAAGTCCAGGCTAATGTTTTGGGGCTTAAACGTATGGGATAATTAGATTTTTCGGAGGATGATGAAAAAGCGGCTCAGAAAAGAAGAAAGAATGTAAACTCAGCAACCAAACAACACCGTTTCAAGTGAAAATAATAGAAAAATTACAAAAACGCAGATGAAAAAAAATGAACGTACCAAGCTTTAGAGAAGAGAAAAAGTCCTCAACAATAACAACAAAATAAACCAATGCTATTCCTATGAAATTTGGAAGTTGTCATCAACATTAAACAGAACATACAAAAACATATTTCATCAATATTGTGGTGACCATACTTTTGGGTCTGAGGTTTTATGATAAACATAGTCTAGCCATGCTTTGAACTTTGCTAACTCATTATTTGCATCTTCTACAATAAAAGAAAAACAAAGTCCACATGAAGCATGCTTAAAACAACTGTAAATATGAGCCTCAAACCCTAGATATAGTATACTACCTAAATCCTGATATTTATCAAAAGAGAAATGATATATCCACAACATTTTTACAACAAATTATAAGTGACAGATTATTACTGGTTGTTATTGTTGGGTTAAAAAGGTAATCTCCGTGCCAAATTTAAATTTGAACCAATAACAACTAACCACCCATGATTTGTTGTAAAAATATTGTAGATGTAGTACTTCTCTTGTCAAAATTTATCATCTACCATTATAAATTGAAGCAGGAAGGTCACTCCTCAAAATAAATGGTTTTTAACGTCATAATATAATGAAAATGATAAATGCAAGAGACAATAGGATAACACATAAGAATGTGTCCTAATCATTTTTATAATCATTTTTTAATAAAAAATATCTTTTATTGTATTCATGTGAATAGAATATCCGGTAAATGCTGTTAATTTGTTGTCCATTCCTCCCAAATTAACCTTGGATTATACGTTGGCCTATTCATTATCTTTTCCCCTCATAGATCAACTATATAAAAGGAGCAAAAGTACACACAAACTTCATCAAATAAACCAGCCTACAAAAATGGCCTTAGAAGTGCTTGAAGCCCTTGACTCTGTCCGCACTCAATTGAACAACATCACAGTCATTATCATTGCTAGAATGGGGTTTTCACTGACGCATACAACATTTTCTGCATCTCAACAATCTCAAAATTCTTGGGCCGCCTTTACTACACTGTAACTGGTGTTGCCCTAATTGGTACTCTCACAGGCCACCTATTCTTTGGTTGGATTGGTGACAAACTTGGCTGTAAAAAAGCTTACAGCGTCGGTCTAACTCTCACCATCATTTGCGCCATATGCTTCGGCTTGTCCTTAAATGCAAGCAAAGAAACTGTTGTCAAAACACTTTGTTTCTTCAAGTTCTGGCTAGGGCTTGGTATCGATGGAGACTATCCCATCTCGGCCGTAATCATGTCCAAGTACTCCAACAAAAACACTCGCGGAGCATTCATCGCAGCCGTGTATGCAATGCAAGGTGTACGAATTATGTTCGCAGGGCTAGTTCCTATGATGCTTTCAAGAATCTTTCTTCACTTCTACCCCGTTGCTTCATTCAAAGATGATCCTGTAGTTTCCACACAACCAGAGGCAGATTATCTTTGGAGGATTGTGATTATGCTTGGAGTGTTGGCATATTTTATGCTGTGGGCTAGCATAGTCCTAATTGTTTTATCTATTTAATAAAACTTAATTATCTATTTTAATAAAACATGGATTAGTTGGAGTGTATTTTAATGAGTATTTGTTGGACGTAATAGTAGATAGTGATAACCACATAATGTTAATAATGGGTCATTTAGTATACCTTATAATTAATAGTATGATTTTTTTTTTTACTGTATATTTATTTAGTTTTAGGTAGCATTTAATTGGACGAGCTTGGATTTGAGACTCACACATTGGAAAGGTCCCGACCATCTACTTGGTAAAGTTTTTGGTTTGGCCAATTAAAACCAAGACAATATGTTGCTGATCTCCCAATCATATATATATATATATATATATGTATATATATGATTAGTGTCTATTTGGTGGGTTTAGTCGAATATGGGAGAGGGGTTGCAAGGAAGAGCTGTACCTAATTTTCCTCCTCACACACACACTACATTGTCAATGATGCTGGCACTTGTGGACTTCGTGTCTCTTATTCTAATTCCTCATCAGGTGTATTTTAATAATCTACTCTTTTATTAAGGTGTCAAATGTATGCTAGTGATTCGAGAGTGTTAAAGATCCTTTGCTCATTTTATTTTGTGAATCTTGAATGAAGTTATTCTATCATGGACCTTCAGTTGGCTAGTTTGTCCAAAGATGTCAATGGAAGATATTTTTCAAAGAAGTAGCAATGGAATGTCCGACGTGCTTGCAAGAAAAAAAATGGTTTATCGGAGGGGACATTGGTGTGGCACCGGCCTAATGGTCTACGATGTTTAAATCAAAACTCCAAAGAACTAATATGGTAGTTTAGAGAATCAAAAGCGGTCTATGTCTCACGGAGCACGTACCTCTATCTGTGGAGATATTTTGCCTTTTTATACTCATATCTTTCAACTATTGTTTTTGTTGGGTTCTAAGAAATTAGGAATTAATGTATTAGAACTTCAATTTGTATTTTGTTGGCAAACCATGATCAAAACATTTAGTCTAAGTTTAGGCTTGCTCAAAGTATGTTTATTTGTAAAATTGGAATCGAGTGATTGCAGAATTTATTGGACTAAATTTGTAAGTCTCGATCGATCGAAAATTAAACTCGATCGATCGAACCACGTACAGATTTATTTTTCTGCAGAGTTCCAGTTCAGCCCAAACTCTATTTAAACGTCTTGGAGTCCAAGTAAAACACTCCTATATATAAGGAAAACTCTAGAACGTTTTTGGGACTTTAGAGAGAGGGAGATTAGAGTGCCTCTTGTGCCTCCTTTTATTTTTAGGGTTTTGTACCAAAACCTCTCTAAGTCTTTGTTGCTCATATTTGCGGTTTATGTGAATCTCTTGTGAGATCCTTGAGGAGTTTTCCTTCACATAAACTTAGGGTTTTCAAGGTAGAGATATTATCTACATCTTGATGATCAACAAGGTTGCAGCCATTGGAACTTAAAGATAAACAAGCGGGGAGCTTGTAGCTGATTGAAGAATTCAAGAAAGAAGGAGTCCGTGGATTCGGAGCTTGCACGTGGTCATGTCAGTAAGTTCTACTGGTGGGTAGCATTAGGAAGTCAAGCAGGGAGCTTGTAAGTCCTTTTGTATGAACTTCGATTCTTTCATAGTGGATTCAGGTTTGCCTTGAGGATAGGTGGGTAAAATCCTCCCTAGGTTTTTCCGTGTAGTTTCCTAGGTGATCATATCATTGTGTTCTTTATTATTTCCGCTGCTTTATATGTTTTATATACATGATATGATTATTTGATTGTTTTAACCTAGAATTGCTTAATTTGACTAAGTAACAACTTGGCTAATTAACTAGGCTACGCAATCTAATTGTGGTTTAAGGGGTCTAAATTTTCATCAAGTGGTATCAGAGCGGGTAGCTCTTCTGTTGTAGATCTTTTGATCTAAGAGCTGATCCTTGACCCCTGTTGTCATGGATAATTTGAATTGTATTTCTGATCATGTTTCTGCTCATGTTTCTGCTGATTTTTTTGATGCTTTTGAAACTCTTCGTAAGGAATTATCTAAATCCTTGAAAATTGCTAAGAAATTTAAAGAAGAGTTAAAATTGGCTAATCTTGAAAAAGAGGAATTGATTGTGAGATTAGTTGAATCTAATAAAAAGAATGATTTTTTGAGAAATCAAATTTCCTCTCAAGATGAGAAGATGAAAAACTTGGAACAAGAGTTAGTTGAATCTAAAGCTAAAATTGAAAATTTGACTAGTACCAAGTTTGCTGATGATAACAGAAGTGTTTCTGTTTCCCTTAAGCCTAAAACTGAGAAAGTTTATATCCCTCATTTCAAAAGGAATGATAAAGAAAAGGCTTATTTTGCTAGGTTAGACAAAGGTAAAAGTTCTGATGTAGACGCTGAAGTCTCTAAACCTAAGTCTAAACCTACTGTTAGAGAGCATAATAAATCTGTTTTTGTGCCTACTTGTCACCATTGTGGGGTTGTTGGTCATATTAGACCAAATTGTTCTTTGTTGAGGCAAAAACAAAAACCTGAGACTAGATTTGCTGTTAGGAATACTGATGTTCCTAAATTTGTTCTTGTTTGTCACTTTTGTGGTGTCCATGGTCACATTCGTCCTAATTGTCATAAATTGAAATTTAAGCATTCTGTATGTCAATCTAGGATATGTGATGATATTGCTCATGCCATAAGTCCATATAAATTGTTTCATATGCTTTTGAAAAATTTAAGTTTGTTGGCTTGTGAAAGGAATTTGTAGGATTTTTGTCTGTCTCAGAAGATTGGTGTAATTCCTCAAATACATTCTGCTTCTCATGGATTTTCACCTACAAAGCCGAAGACTCGTGCTATATGGGTGAGAAAAGATTCTCCAAGGTGAGAGTTGCTGACCTGTCCCTGATTTAATTCTTTCAATAGTTTGTGGACATGTCTTGTTTCTGTTTTTGGTTGTTTTGTTTTTTCTATGTTGTTTTTTTTTTTATTAAAAAAAAAATCCAAAAACATTGAAAAATTTTCAAAAAGACAAAAATATTTTATTTTGTGTCTTGTTTTATTTTTCTTGAGAATTACATGAGTTTTGATATCTCTCTTGATTTAGAACATGCTTGACATTGTGGTGAAACTTGAATAGTATGTGTTATAAATGTGCTAAGCTATTTTTGACTTTATGTACTAGTTTGTACATGTACTCATGGGTTAATTAAGAAATTGATATTTCTTATTTGTGTATCTTTTATAGCTTAGTTAAGCACTGTCATGCATTGCATTTGCATTAATCATTTAGCACAATGTGTGTTTTTTGTTTTTGGTTATAAATATTTTTCAAAATCTCAACAAGTGGTTATAACGTTTGTTAAAACCAAAAAGATTTTTGTGTTTTGTATAATAGATCTTGGATTTATAATCAAGGATTGGTCATTTTATCTTTACATAACTTGTTTATGTACCATGTTTAGCTTGGATGAGCTTATTTTATTGTGCTTTACTAGTTGAGCTTTGTAGTGCATGTTGTGTGGGAAAGATATTTATGGTTATTAATCACTTTGTCTTGATCTTGAAGTCATATGTTATTTGACTATCGGACTTGATCCTTTTGAGAAAGGCATAAATAACCATCTCATCACTGTTCACTAGCTAATCATGAACACCTTAGTGCATATCATAAGATTTTGTGCTCAAGAAAGTGTAGCACATGCACAAAAAGAACATAAGGTGTAGCCTCAATTTAATTAAAACTGGTGTGTACTATTAGGCTTGATGCCAATTCACTTAATTCAAATCGGTGTGTACTATTAGGCTAAATGCCAATTTATATAAATAAGAGGCAAAAATGCAAGAAACTTACATGATTGCAAGCTTTTGTTCTAGGAGATGTGGGAGTTATAGGATGTAACTCTTTAGGTGATAGTCTCTTTTAAATTCTATGTGATGAATTTTGTAGACCTTGTGTTTGATTGCTATTCACATATCACCTCACATGTATCTCAAGTTTTTGCTAGTTGCACATACTACACAAGTTACTCTTTGCTAAACTTGGTATATTATATTGTGTGTGATTTTGTTGTGGCCATTCAAGATTAAAAGTTCTTTGATTTTAATGCAAAATGTGTTTCAAGTTTGAAAATTTTGAAAATATCTTGAGATTTGTGCACAACATAATTGTTGCTTGAGAAAATTCAATGGGAGAATGATTGAAACTTGTTTTTTGAGAAAATTGGGTTTAAAATTTGGGTTTTTGAAAAAGCATTCTATCTCATACTCATGCATTTTGTGTTCGTTATTCAAATGCTTTGAGGAGTTGTTTTCAAAATTAGGTTTGTGTTTTTCAAAATTGTGTTTTTTCTCAAAAAAAAATTTGTGAGTCTCTGCCCAATTCGATCGATCCATTCTGATTTTCGATCGATCGAAAAAGTGCTTTAATTTGTTTGAAAATGACTGTTTCATTCGATCGATCGAATGTATTTTTCGATCAATCGAAAGTCGCGAATCAGGTTTTTTTTAAAAAGGGTTTGTTCTTGATCTAAATTGGGGCTTTTGTGAAATTGAGTTGAATTTGATGAAATTGGCTTGTTGTTTGGATGTAATTAAGCATTATACACTGCGAGTTGTGTTATGTGATGCTCAATTCATCAATTTGTTTAAAAATTTCAACAAGTGGTTTTCAATTTTGGGATTTTTGTTAGAAATTCCCTGCTCAGGCCAATTTTGTCAAATTTAATCTCAATTGAACTTAATATTTTACTGCATTAGTAGCATGCATCATGACATTGTGATTGTTCATGCATCATATAGATATTTATTCTATATTGTTTTTGTGCTAATTTGCAGTCTGCCCTTGGTTTATATTTAGGATTCACATGCATTGCATTGATTTCTGTATCCAACTTGCAATTTTGCAGTCATATCTCTCATTATTTTCACACATAGTATGCATACACTTTGCTAAATTGGGTACTCAACTTGATCAAAAAATTGATTGATTAATTTTTGAGCTATGTACTTTCTAGTATATGTCTTTTTTATGTGTGAACTGTAGAAAATATTTTTCTTAAGAGATATGATGGATAATCAATGTGCAAATATTTTCTCTACTCATGCAACTGTTTATGGGTCACATAATGCCATGTTTGCATTTTATTGAAAGAGAGAATATTTTTTCTTTATGTGTATCCTCATCTTAGTTTTTAACTTTGGTTTGTGTGTTTTTAACTTTGGTCCTGCTGGTAAGGATGTTCCTGATCCTGCTGCTGCTGCTCCCCACCCCTTTATTTTCCCCAAATCTGTTTTCCCAAAACATATTTTGTTTTTCCTATTTTTATAGGAGGGAATTTTTTTTAACCTTTGTGGTTCTTAGGGGGAATTGTTGCTCTTCATAGGGGGAGTTGTCTCTATTTTCTATAGAGTTGAATTATTTTGTGTTCCCCTTGATTCTCTATTTTCTCTTATCCTTTATTGCGTATGTTGACTGTTTACTCTTTGTATGAGTTGTCTTTGTCAATACGTAACAAAAAGGGGGAGAAATTATTGATTTATGGGAATCATGTTTGTCCTGTTTAGGGGGAGTTGAAATTGTTTTTTGAAAGGGGAGAATATAAATAAAAAACTTTTTGTTGTATCTAACTTAGGGGGAGAGTTAGTTTACTTATGTTTTTATTTCTAATTCTTGTTTCACTTCTTATTGATTTATACTTATGAGTTCTTCATTGGTACATATCTTTATTTTGTGCTATGTGAAATCAAGAATTTATTTTTGTTTACTTGTATTTTCCACACATGCGTTTATGCATTTTGTTTAGTGTTTCAGGAAATATACAGGTTGATTCAATTGAGCTGCTGTCTATACTTGCAATTGATGGATAGTAGTTAGGTTGGATTTGTTGTTATGAGCATTATCTTTGTATTGGGCTATTTGTAACTTTGAGCATTTCATGTTTGTGATGTGTTTTGTCACGGATTGCCAAAGGGGGAGATTGTTGGGTTCTAAGAAATTAGAAATTAATGTATTAGAACTTCAATTTGTATTTTGTTGGCAAACCATGATCAAAACATTTAGTATAGGTTTAGGCTTGCTCAAAGTATGTTTATTTGTAAAATTGGAATCGAGTGATTGCAGAATTTATTGGACTAAATCTGTAAGTCTCGATCAATCGAAAATTAAACTCGATCGATCGAACCACGTACAGATTTATTTTTCTGCAGAGTTCTAGTTCAGTCCAAACTCTATTTAAACGTCTTGGGGTCCAAGTAAAACACTCCTATATATAAGAAAAACCCTAGAACGTTTTTGGGACTTTAGAGAGAGGGAGATTAGAGTGCCTCTTGTGCCTCCTTTTATTTTTAGGGTTTTGTACCCAAACCTCTCTAAGTCTTTGTTGCTCATATTTGCGGTTTATGTGAATCTCTTGTAAGATCCTTGAGGAGTTTTCCTTCACATAAACTTAGGGTTTTCAAGGTAGAGATATTATCTACATCTTGATGATCAACAAGGTTGCAGCCATTGGAACTTAAAGATAAACAAGCGGGGAGCTTGTAGCTGATTGAAGAATTCAAGAAAGAAGGAGTCCGTGGATTCGGAGCTTGCACGTGGTCGTGTCAGTAAGTTCTACTGGTGGGTAGCATTAGGAAGTCAAGCGGAGAGCTTGTAAGTCCTTTTGTATGAACTTCGATTCTTTCATAGTGGATTCAAGTTTGCCTTGAGGATAGGTGGGTAAAATCCTCCCTAGGTTTTTCCGTGTGGTTTCCTGGGTGATCATATCATTGTGTTCTTTATTATTTCCGCTGCTTTATATGTTTTATATACATGATATGATTATTTGATTGTTTTAACCTAGAATTACTTAATTTGACTAAGTAACAACTTGGCTAATTAACTAGGCTACGCAATCTAATTGTGGTTTAAAGGGTCTAAATTTTCATCAGTTTTTTACCTCTATCTTTTTATACTCATATGCTTTGCCTTTTTTTTCAACTATTAGTTGTCTATCAATTAATGTTGTGCATTTATATGATTGGAATAACTTCTGACCTATTTAATGAAGCAATGCCTATTTATCTATTGCCCGGAGTAATTGTAGATAGTTATTCTACTATAAATGCTGGTATTAAATATTAGTTCTGGACAATACATTTTACCCTTATCCATTTTTGCTCTGATTGAAGTGTCCTTTGACTTAATCGGCATGTAGTTGTTGGGTTATTTTCATCCGTTACATTATTAAATGCCCTTGTCAGTTATGCTATTCTTTCATCGTTGGACAGCTGGTGGTATAAGATGACACTCTTGTATGAAAGACCTTCTATATAGAACACCTTTATGGTTGTCTACTTGAATAGAATACTGTAATTTCTTGATTTTTTATGTACTAATAGTGCTCTTCCAACAGTCTTAACATACTATTTTGGAGAATGAAAATGCTCAAAAGAAATAGGTAAATAGCCATAATCAAAGGGAATGCCAAACAAGAAAAAAATTACCTATTATTCTCTCACACACGCTCATCCATTAGAACTGACCTTGTGATTTTGCACTATTAGCAATACTCATTTTTGTTGGGCCTTCTTTCAAGATAGTTTGTGTGGCCTTTTTGGCTCTCTCTTCCCATAAGGAAAGAGACCCTGAACACCTTGTCACTTTTGTCGTGCCCCACCCTAAGCTTTGACACAATTTGTTGGAGAAATAAACACCTCGGTGAGCCAGACACCACCTAACCTAAAAGACTTAAGCCTATGAGTTTAGACCTAACTATGTTATATTAAACACTCGTTTTTGACATTCTTACTCAATGTGAGACTTCACTCACACGTGTACTCCTAACAACTAGTCTTACAAATAATACACTACATCAAGTGATAGCAACCAAACTATAGTTTAGGCAAATCATAATGGCAAACTTGTCATGTTTATATTGCTTATGAGTCAAAAGAAATGGTTAAGAGAAGGACCAACCCTTTTTTTAATGTAATTATTGAACATTTTAGGATACACATATGACCAAAAAAAAAAAAAAAAATCTAAATGTGAAAGTGAGCAATATTACTGTCATTAGTAGAGGTCACGTTACTCAGAATTCCTTCAATCGACATTAATGTTAATTTCTATGATGCGTAGTTTGTATAAGAAGAGAAGGGATTAATGTGCGTTGAAATGGATGAGATCCGGCTGTTGAACTTGTAAGAATTGGACATCTATCAATTGGATTTGTGTTTTCTTAAAGCGAGTTGAATGTAACTTAATTATTTAATATGCATGAGTGTCCATTACTGTGTTGTGGTTATATTTAATAATGGGTCACAGTACTCTTTTATTTTGGACTTGTGCACTAGTCTCATATAAGGTGGAATACAATGTTTTAAACCTGATTGATGATCGGAGGGTGTCCACCATGGAAATTAAGTCTTGGTCCCCTTTTTCACTCATAACATTAGACAAAATTCTATATCTCTTACTGTTTAAATATTAGGGCAAATTATTGCCATCGAAAGCCATCTATAAACCAGTTGGAGCATATAGAGAGGATGGCTTGATCCATGTGCCAGGTGCATGCGTGAATGTTTGCTGTTGGTAATTTATTCCGATTGGCTAAAGAAGTACGTGCCTAAACCCTATCCTTTTATAGATTATATCTCTTCTAGTATCTAACAAGTGAATTCTAAAATCTTACAGGGACAAACACTATGCAAATTTCTAAGATCACATTTTATTCCATCGAGGGAGAAGAAATTGAGATTTGGTTCTTGAACAACTTCATTATAAATTAAATATATTGGAATTTAAATTGAGAGAGAGAGAGAGATAAATCAACGTTTCATTGAACCAACGAAATCCAGCTCTGAACAACCGGATTATATAAACAATAAAATATGCGTTCAATATACCAGCTGATTTCTTTTCAAAAAAAAAAAAAAAAAAAACCAGCTGATTTATTACAATATCTGTCAAAACACCAGCTATAGGTGTTGAAATTATCACATCGTTAACAAGAAAACGTGTTGTTGTCCATGTCCGCTACCATGCTGACCGTATGAATGGTGTCCTCCGCCATGACCATGTGGGTAATGTCCTCTGCCACCACGATGAGCATGTGGGTGATGTCCTCCGCCATGAGCATGTGGTTGATGTCCTCCGCCACCATGACAATGCCCTTCTCCTCCTCCTCCTCCTCCTCCATGAGGACCATGACCATGACCGGCGTGATGCCCACAGCCACCATGACAATGCCCTCCTCTTCCGCCATGTCCATGTCCTCCGTGATGTCCTACGCCATAACCAAGTCCATGTCCATGTCCTCCATGATGTCCCTCACCGTGGGGTGGAGTATGATGATGATTTCCGTGGTGAGACATTTTCTGATGTATTCCTCAACTCAAAGCTCAGAATATAATATTGGATATGAGTTTAGTGAGGAAGTTGCTAAGGGTGCATGTGTATTTATAATTTCAGAAATCGTAATGTGAAGACAGAATCTATAAGGCTAAAAGTCAACCTTGCTATTACTTGGAGTGGAAGTTTAGCTGATTAAACCGCGTACCTCCACAACCACACGATTTTAATTCGCTCATATTTTATAACAATGCGAACTGTCCGTGTGAAGTTGTGAAATAGAAGTAGATACTTTTCTTCTTAGTTAAGTTAAATATTGTATGGTCGGCTATACCGAGTTCATAGATGATTTGTCGTACAAAATTGATTCAAGAAGTATCTAGTATCAGTAACAATGTAACATACGCAAGTCTTATACGTGATCTTTATCCTTAAAAACACATCAACATCATCATTCGGAAAAAATTAAAAAAAAAAAAAAAAAATTAACATCATCAAGTGGATCAGGTAAAGGCAAAAGGGATTGAGGTTGCCTTCTCCCTGGTGGGCCACCCAACCCAATCAAAAATAGAAACCATTGAAGTCACCAGCCCATTAAAGCCCAAAAGGTAAGTAACAAGGTAGGTCTGGGCTAAGGAATTGAGAAGCAATTGAAAGGAAAGGGCCGATGGAAAAAAAATAATCTAGGGAAAAGGACCAAACCCAAAACTCAAAGATGAAAGTCCAGCCTAATGTTTTGGGGCTTAAACGCATGGGAAAATTTTTCAGAGGATGATGAAATGGCGGCTCAGAAAAGAAGAAAGAATGTAAACTCAGCAACCAAACAACACCGTTTCAAGTGAATCAGATTGTTTCCAGTAAATGCAGATAGAAAATAATTAAAGAATTACAAAAACGCAGATGAAAAAAAAAAAAAAACGTACCAAGCTTTAGAGAAGAGCAAAAGTCCTCAACAATAACAACAAAATAAACCAATGCCATTCCTATGAAATTTGGAAGTTGTCGTCAACATATTTCATCAATATTGTGGTGGAACATACTTTTGGGTCTGAGGTTTTATGATAAACATAGTCAAGCCATGCTTTGATCGAAATTTGCCAACTCATTATTTGCATCTTCTACAATAAAAGAAAAGAGAGTCCACATGAAGCATGCTTAAAACAATTGTAAATATGAACCTCAAAACCCCACATACAGTATACTACCCAAAACCTAACATTTGTCAAAATTCATCATCTACCACTATAAATTGAAGTAGGAAGGTCACTCGTAAAAATAAATGGTTTTAAACATCATAACATAATGAAAATGATAAATGCAAGAGTCTATAGGATAACACATTGGAATGTAATTGAGACAACAATATGAACGATGAATCAAATTTTGAAGCAAATTTACATATGGTTTATCACATTTGTGGTTTTCTTAATAAGTCCTAGTGATACCCATTGAGAAGCTTCAAACAGGGCAAAAACAGATCCCTTCACAAATCTCTTCTTCTAAAGGTATAGATAATAGGTCATACAACATTAGTTGATTTGTGATAAATTATTATTGAATAAGCTTCAAAACCCTAATATTTATAATTCACTTAAGCCAGAAAGTAAATTCCCAAAGTCATAATCTACTTATTCTAAAGACAGCCACACACAAATACATTTAAATGCTAACATTTCTATATAAACAAAATTAAAACTTGAAGAACTAAAACTAAAAGAACAAGAAGAATAAATAAGAAATATTAAAAGAATTTCTTACCCCAAAATTCTCTTCTACAAGTTCATGTTGTCTTTCCCACCATGCCTCTTGCTTTTGAACATATTTTCAAAACTCACTCTAACTTGAAAAACCTAAGCAATCCCAACCAAATGAAACCATCATCCATTGAAAAGCCTTAAAAAGACACAAACTTTACATATACATAGAGAAAAAGACAAACTTTACACACATACATACACATATACATGGAGAAAGAAAATCAAGTGGGCATAATTAGCAAAATCATCAAATTTTTCAACAAAACAAATATCATTCTGTATTGGCATGAAAAGAAACAATAAATAATCCAAAGAAAAATAGAAGATTTTCATAAAACAAGAAAAAAAATAAAAAATTACCAAGCTATTTTTATTGATTCTGACTTCACTTAGACTTTTTGTCAAACACTTCAGGTGATGCTATGATGGAGGAAGTATACCCTCTTTTGGGTGTATGCTTCCTCCTACTCACAACTGAGTGGGTCCTACTAGCTGGAGAGTGAGGAAATATACACATAAAACATGGTGTATTTTTCCGCTATGATGAGATTGGACTATCTTCACAAAAGATACCAATTTTTTTTTTCTTGGTTCTTTCAAACATTGCCACAACGAAAACATGAGAGAGAGGTGGAAAAATTATAGAGACAAAATGAGAAAAATGGTGAATATGTTAGACAAAATACTATTTTGATTAGCATATTCATTGGCGGCTCCACGTTAGAGCCACGGTGGTCACAGGACCACCCTGACCTTGAAAAAAAAAATCATTAATATATATAAAATTTAAAAAATTTATGATTTTTTTACCCTTAAAAAAATGTGTGACCTCCCTGAATTTTTTTAAGCTCAATATAATTAAACTTTGAACAAAGTTTAGCAACAAATTAACTTGGTTGTAGATTAAGGCTATAACTTCACTCGATAAATTTTTTAATGAATACGAATTTTAACAAATTCACAATTAGATTACATTTTTTTCTTATGTCCTCCATGCTTGCAAAACTTCAAGAAGATCAAAGATCAATAGCTTATGTTATCAATCAAATGTTTAAATTTTGAATTTTTGTAGTCTAAAATTACACGCAAAAAATAAGTTTATAGATCAAATAGTAAATGACATTCAATTCACATGAAATTTGACATGCATTTTAAGAACATAAATAACATACAATTCAATGATTAGATTTTCAAAATATATAGTTGTGTTAATTTTTTTAGTGAAAGTTGTAATTTTAAGCTACAACTAAGTTTGTAGTCAAATTTTGTCCTTAAACTTTGTTCCTCTTAACAATATATTGAGCCCTTACAAACAAAAAGAAAAATCCAAGAAAAATTTTATTTAACTAAAATTTTGAAAAAGATGTAGCTTGCAGTATTGATAATGAGATTATTATGCAACAATTTCAAAAAAAAAAAAATATATATATATATATATGTACATATATCATAGAAAAAAACTGTAAGACTTCAAGTATTTGGGTTTTTTTATTTATTTATTATTATTATTATTATTATTATTATTTTTTGTTGTTAATATATGAATTTATTTTTTATTAGATTTTGTTTAATTTAAGTTTCTTCATGACCACCCTAGAAAAAAATTCCTAAAGCTGCCACTGAGTATATTGAAGCCAATGAATCTTGATAGGCCAAAAATTAATTGACCCTTTGTGATTAAATCAATTGATTAATTAGCCAAGTTATTAATTAATCAAATTAACATGCAAACGCGTAGCAGTACAAACAAATCACCAACAAACTAATTATGCAGCAGAAAATAAATAACACAGTGATTTGTTTACGAATGAGAAAAACCTCGCGGCAAAAACCCCTTCGGGTGATTTTCAAGTTATCACTCCCGAAACTCCACTATTATCACAACAAGCAGTTACAAGTAAAGGAATCCCAAGTACCATACCAACCTACAGTTGAACCCTTACCCTAATACCCAATTGGACTTGTTCTATAGTGACAGTTTCCCCTTTTGATGCATGGCTCCCAAGTACGTGACTAACCAATTTGCGTGGATCCTAGTACGCAACTTCAATCACCAACTAGAAAAGAGTTGTTGGCTGTAAAGTTCTTCAGTTCATCCACACGATGAAGATCAAGAAGATGCTTGGTCACAAAACCCAAAGATGCACATACACAGCAACTTTTTCAGAAGAGATGAATTAGGGCTAAACTTTGTCTCCAATCACAATTTATGCAACTTGTGAACTCTTTGACGGCCCTTAAAAAACCCTTTTATATGTCTAGGGTTAGGAGAAAAGAAGGCCCAAAGACACATTCACGGACCTCAAGAAATCATATCAGAAATTCTGATTTTATAAATCTTGACAGATAGAAGCTGTCGAGAAGCTGTCGAGCAGGTGTCGAGCTTACAGGCTTGAACAGCTTTCTAAACCTCGACATATGCTAGTTGTCGAGCCAACTGTTGAGCTTTAGTAACCTTGCACTTTCAGCTTGTTTTCTTGGACAGACTTGAAAGCTTCCATACTTGATCTTGAAACATGGTTTCTTGAAGTATTTCAATACATCCTAGATCTACCCAAATACAAGTAAAGTACGTTTTGTCAAAGGATTAGTCAATTATATAAAAGAACGACATATGTTCTTAACAAATGAACTACATATGTCCTAACAATCTCCTCCTTTGGCAATTTGTGACAAAACCACAACTAACAAATGAACATATAAGAGAAGTCATAAATCACTCAACTCATACTTATTTGTTACATACAATAAAATCTATCCTAATACAAACTCTTGAAAAACTTTGCAAGAAGAGAGTTTATGGCAAGTAGACTTTGACAACCTGTATTTCTAAAACACTTTAAACAAAACTCATCAAGGCATCTTAGTATGAAACAAAAATAATAGATTGCATAAAATTACAAGAAACATGTGTATAAAGAGAAAAAAGAAACAACACATATAAGAGGTAGGTAAAAGAAACAATATACATCCACATATAGAAAGAAATAAGTACAATGTATGTCAATAACTGGTCACAAGACCCCATGTACAATATCAATGTATCTAAAGAAGAAAGAAAAGAAAAGATACATGAAATCCTCACTACATCCCTCATATCATCCATAACACTCCCCCTAACAAAAAGTCTTATACTAACTCTCTCCCTAGGTATGACTACTCGCATATCAAAACTACTTCCCTTTTTTGTCACGAGTGACAAAGGGTAAGAGTGTCAAGTAGACACCTTATCTGTAGAGCTAGCATTTCCATTATCATCATTAGAAGCATCATTGTTATCACCATCATCATCATCATCATCCTCAACATCAGAATTAGAAGCCACTAGAGGAGGTGGTGGAGGAGAAGCCTCAGAAGCATAGCCACCCATAGCCGCTTGCTGTCGTGCAATACGACCAACACGAATGTTCACCTGATACAGCTCAGTGGAGAGTGTATCAAGACGAGCATCCATGCGCTGCAGCTGTGCCATGATGTCTCCAAGTAACACATCGCTCGTAGAAGAAGAGGGAGTGGATGTAGATGGAGCAGACTGAGATGGAGCCGAACGAGAGGGAGGAGTGGAATCCAGCTATAGCGACCTAAACTGTGCCTCACTACATTTTACGGTAGCGGTGTCTATGGCACACATGAAAGTGAAATGGTCAGACGAAAGAAAAGGAACAGAAAAATGGCATAAGATCCTCATGATAGCAGAAGGAAAGATGAGTTTATCACGGGTCGCCCCATCTAAATAAACATCTATAATAGATAGAATGAAATGAGAGGGAAAGTCTATAGTAAGATGCTCAAGGAGAGATAACAAAAACCGAACACGAGGCTCTGTGATAGAGTTATAATGAGAGAGAGGATGGAGTACAAAGATCATCACCATGTTTATGAAACTAGGACCTTTAGCAAAAGGCTGACATGATGTAAACTGACGATCACCCCACTCAGAAGGGCGTTCACAAAAAGCAGGTATGAGCTCATCCTTGGACACAGTTCATAGACGCTCACAACCAGGATAGTCAGAAGACACTACCCTAGGAACCTGAAGCACATCCGCAACAAGCTGTGGTGTGACAGGAATGCGCATACCTCGAATGCAAGTGAAGAAAAGAGTTACTGAACGATCAATCTCATGCATGTTAGAGTAAAACTCCTGAATAAGCATTAGAGGGCAGGTGACCGAGACATCACACAGTGACTCCCATCCCCAACTGTGAATGACATCGGGAAGGTCAATGTCAGGGAAGTCCGCCAAAATGACTTGGCATTCCGAATGAACACCTCGTTGAGAAAATTTCTTCGAGAAAGCTTTACAAGCATCTTCATCACGGAACCGAATGTTAGAAGGAGTAGGATCAGAAGATAATGCCCTGGAACGAAGAGGGTTCCGAGATGGAGCAAATTTACGCTTAGGTGCCATAGACACGACTAACGCAAATAGAATGAGAGGGGGGAGGGAGAGAGAGACAATCAGAAAAGCCCAAAAACAATTCAAATATAACAAGTATAATGAAAAGAGAGTGCGTATGCATGGGGAATGCATGATCATGTGACATGCAAAAGAAATTTCATCATGACTCAACCCAATCCAATCCTACTAGCACACAATCAATTTGCACACATCTAAATGCATGATTATATAGTTATAATGCATATGTGATGCAATGCATGAGATTTTAAACTCATTTAAGTGAAAACCCATCCCAAAATTTCAATAATATCTCATCAATTTTGAAAAACCCCAAAACCTAGGTTTCAAAATCATGAAATGCATGAAGAATGAAGAGATAAGAGATCATACCAAGAGATTTGAAGCAAAGAAAGGCCGAAAATCACGTGGGTTAAAGGTTTTGAGTGAGAAAAGAGAGTTTAGGAGGTGAACAGGTGCGAATAGATCAAGAGAAATCGAGAAAATGAGAATCGGATTGCACGAGGAGCTTAAATAGAACCTCAGTAAATCTTGATAGATATAGGTATCGAGAGGTGTCGACACATCTGTCGAGGAGGTGTCGAGAAAATTAGTCATCGACATATTCAGGTGTCAAGGAGGTAACGAGGAATAAAACACCAGAAACAAAACAGAAGCTCGATTGATCGGCCATGTATCGAGAAGCTATCGAGGAGGCAAGAGATTTCTCGATCGATCCACCAGGTGTCGAGGAGCTGTCGAGATTGCGATAAGAAAAAGCTTGAGAAGCTCGACAGATAGCAAGGTATCGAAGAGGTATCGATGAGGTGTCGAGCTTCCTTTTAAAAATAGTTTTTAGAGAAGTGAAAAACACAGACATGAATGCAATCTAACAAGCAACTCAATCAATGATCCAATCAACATAATAGACTCTCAAAATTATCTCTCAACAAAATTTTAAGCACATGGATCCCAAAAACACACACACACACACACACACTAAACAAGTCTAACTAATTTTATATTTCAAAAACAAGTTAAGATAGTTTAGTGAGCATATATAAACACATGTAAACCTAGTGATGGCCAAATCACATTACACCTGCACATGTATCAAGAATAGCAAAGAATATTGCATGTTGTGTGTGAAAAACATCGCAAGATTGCATAAGTGTATACATGTTATGACAATTTGAGATATGAGAAAATCATTTTGACTCACACACAATCATAACTGTTTGATGGGGACTATTACCTTCGAGGTACATCCTATAACTCCCACATCTCTTAGAATACACGCTTGCAATCATATTTAAAGCATTTTTTTATTTATTTTTTTTTTGCTTTTTATTTTCTTTGCATATTTTCTTTTGAAGCATATCATGCATGGGCATATAAGAAATAGAAAAGAAATACCCAAAGATATTTGACATTCCAATTTTGCTATGCCGAAGCACACAAATATCATTGACATCACACTTTTGCTATGCCGAAGCATATAAATGTCTTTCATGATTGGCAAGCAACAGTGGTGAGATGGTTATTTATGTCTTTCTCTTAGGATTTTCTAATCCTACCCGTCAAAAAGAGTGATACGAGTGTTAAGTACAAGAGATCACTTAATCTTACTCATCACAAACAAGAGCCACAAAACTCACTTGCTTAGTTGTGCATAGAGATACTCATCTAAGTTACAAACGATACAAAGTTTAGAAAACTTTGTTTCAATGGCCATCCAAGGTACACAAGTACCAATGTACACAAAACACACACTGTTTTTGCATTTTTCAAATTTCCAATTTTTTTTTTTATATCAAAAACAAAATAAACAAAAACTAAAAACAACAAACAAAAACATGTTAAATAAAACAAAGCATAAAAACTAGACTAACTCAAAATAAAAGCAAAACACACAAGTAATGCAACAAACAAAAACACAAAGAGATAGAAGAAAGTGATAGAATCACTTGGAACCCTTTTCCTTCCACACCTTGGAAGAACTTTTCCTTTGATTAAACCCTTGAATCGGCGGTGAGGGGGAAGAATTGAAACCATTCAAGTTCGAAAGGAACATGAGGGCTTTCAGAAGATCTCTAAGAGAAGTAAGAAAGGATTAAAGCTGATTATGGCTTCTAGATGCTATCATGCCGTTGCTCTGTTGAGTGACTAACCACTTATAGCAACTTGGTCGAGTATGACCGGCAACACCACAATGATGACAGAGATGCTGCTTCTTCTGTTTAGGCTTTTAAGAATTAGCCTTCTTAGCCCTAGAGTTTTTAACATCTTTCTTATCTTGCTTAGGTGGTGTTCCTAAGATAGATTTATCCTTATCTAAGTTCTCACTAGCTAATTCAGTTTTAACATCATTGTTCTCATTTTTAGTATTATTAGCAGGTGGAACAAAAACAGTGGAACAAAAATAATAGAACTAGTAGAAGCAATATTAGAGGAAGAAAGACCATACCCTAAACCTGTTCGATCCGAAGCAAATTTCTAAATATTAAGCATCTCATCAAGCTTTGCACTTGAAGTCCTCTCCAATTGAGCTCTAACTTGAAATAGCTCTGCTTCAAGCTTCTTGGTCTTCTCAACCAGGAAATTGTTCTCGAACATCAGTGCTTCAATAGTCTGATTTGTCTTATCAAACTTTGTGGATAATTCTTCATGATCAAGTTCCACATCACTGAGTTTCTTGGTGGTCAGCCTATAGAGTTTCTTGTGTTTCTTAGACAATTTGTATAGTTTCTCATTGGCTGAATGGATATCGTCTTGATCATCCATCTTCTCACACTTAGAATCCACCAATTCTTCTTCTTCTTCCACTTCATCAACAACCCCTTCAGTAGGATTTACTGTGGCAGTGAAGGCATTTAAAATTTCGTCATCCTTACTATCGGAATCATCTTCAAGCTCAGTGTCACTTAAGGCAGCAGCAAGTGCCTTGCTCTTCCCAATGCTCTTGAGATATGTGGGGTACTCCTGTTTCATATGACCGAAGCCATTACACCTAAAGCACTTAGGTCCTGTGGGAATAGTGTGCTGACCACCTTCCTTAGCATCATTCTTCCCTTTGTCTTGGCTCTTAAACTGAGAATAACTAGATTGCCTTCGATTCTTGTTAAAGCCTTTTCCATTGGAATTCTTCATAAATTTCTTGAACTGCCTGGTAATGTAGGACTTCATCTTGAAATCTTCATCATCTGAAGACTTATCTGTCTCACTACTCTTGGCCTTTAGTGCCATACTCTTTCCTTTACCTGACTTGCAAATTCTGGTCAACCCTAACTCGTAGGTTTGCAAGTTTCCAACCAGCTCAGTCAAAGGAATCTTGTCAATATCTTTTGATTCCTCTATCGCCGTAATCTTGGCATGGAATCTCTCGGGTAGAGATCTGAGCACCTTCCTCACAATCTTGGGTTCAGGGATTGTTTCCCTAAGATTGAAAGCAGAGTTCACTATGTCCTTCAGCTTGGCATAGAACTCATCAAACGACTCATCCTCCTCCATCTTAATCTCTCCAAAGTTTGTAGTGAGCCTCTGAAACTTTGAATTTTTGACAACCATGGTTCCCTCATAGGTTGTCTAGAGGATGGTCCAAGCCTCCTTAGCAATTTCAGTTGAGAATATCTTTTTAAACTCCTCATTGATGACCGCACTGAACAAGGCATTCAATGCTCTGCTGTTGAAGTTAACTGCCTTGATCTTGGCATCATTCTAATCGGCCGGCACTTCCTTTGGCTTAGTCCAACCAATCTCTATAGCTTGCCACACCTTCTCATCTAAAGACTGTAAGAAAGCTCTTATGCATACTTTCTAGTATGCATAGTTAGTCTTATCAAATAAAGGAGGTATAATTAACGACTGTCTTCTATCCATGACAAACAGGAGTCAATGGATCAAACACAACAAAGATTAACCTAATCAGAGTGTGCCTGCTCTGATACCACTTGATAGGCCAAAAATGAATTGACCCTTTGTGATTAAATCAATTGATTAATTAGCCTTAATTAATCAAATTAACATGCAAATGCGTGGCAGCACAAACAAATCACCAATAAAATAATTATGTAGTGGAAAATAAATAACACGGTGATTTGTTTACGAATGGGGAAAACCTCGCGGCAAAAACCCCACCGAGTGATTTTCAGGTCACCACTCCCGAATTTCCACTATTATCACAATAAGCGGTTACAAGTAAAGGAATCCCAAGTACCTTACCAACCTTTAATTGAACCCTTACCCCCATATCCAATTGGACTTGTTCTGTAGTAACGATTTCCCCTTTTGATGCACGGCTCCTAAGTACGTGACTAACCAATTTGTGCAGATCCTAGTACGCGACTTTAATCACCAACTAGAAAAGAATTGTTGGCTGCAAAATTCTTCAGTTCATCCACACGATGAAAATCAAGAAGATGCTTGGTTACAAAACCCAAAGGTGCACATACACAGCAACTTCTTCAGAAGAGATGAACTAAGGCGAAACTTTGTCTCCGGTCACAATTTGCTTGAACAAAGTTTGCTCAATGCTTATGCAACTTGTGAACTCTTTGACGGCCCTTAAAACAATCATTTTATATGTCTAGGGTTAGGAGAAAAGAAGGCCCAAAGACGCATTCACAGATCCCAAGAAATCATATCAGAAATTCTGATTTTATAAACCTAGACAAATAGCAGCTGTTGAGAAGCTGTCGAGAAGCTGTCGAGCAGCTGTCAAGCTTATGGGCTTGAACGGCTTTCTAAACCTCGACACATGCTAGCTGTCGAGCTTTAGTAACCTTGCACTTTCAACATGTTTTCTTGGACAGACTTGAAGGCTTCCATACTTGATCTTAAAACATGGTTTCTTGAAGTATTTCAACACATCTTAGATCTACCCAAATATAAGTAAAGTGCGTTTTGTCAAAGGATTAGCCAATTACATAAAAGAACGACATATGTTCTTAACAAGTGAACTACATATGTCCTAACAAATCTTTTATTCTAGACCTTGAGTTTCAATTAATGCATGCTAGAGGGTAGAGGTTAACTCTGAATGTTTTATTTTGAGTTTCAGATAACAAGATTGGATTGCAAACATTGATTATCAAAAAGAATAATAGAATTCAGAAATTAGAACGCACTTGGTGAGGAAGGTAAGGGTTTGAACGAAGCACAAAATAGAAGCCAAATAGAAATAGAGACACGATGATGATGATGTAAGCTTGGATTAATTAATGAAGGTAGTAAATTAATGAACGAAGGTAGTGACAGGGAGGGTTGGGAGAAACGATGGAGACTAGAGAGAGATTGGGGTTGGAAGTCTGAGATTAAAAATATATATATATATATATATATATGAAAGACTTTTTTTGAAAAAGAGTCGAATAAGAGAGACTAGCTTTGGTGCAAAATTCATAACTACCCAATGGAACAGCAGAACGGAACACCGACAGTAGCAAAAAAATAGTAGTGAAACAAACAAACACAATTTTCTGTGTTTTATATAGATCTTAAAATACAAAAGAAAAGTAAATTTAATTATTTTATAAAAGAGAGAACTACTAATCTTTGATTATATTCAAATTTTGAAAAAATAGAAAGCATGAAAAAAATATAATGTAAAATTTTCAAAATACAATTTCGAAAAAAAAAAAGTATTATCAAGTAGTATTAATATTGCCAATAGTTACCTTTTTTTTTTTTTTTTTTTAATTTTTATAAACTTCAATTCATATCTAAACAAGGTATGAACAGCGAAGGTAATCTTCCTTGCAAACAGCAGCAAGAGCTGGGGGAAGATTACCCTTATTTGTCAATAGTTACCTTTTTTTTTTTTTTGGATAAACACACACACCCAATAGTTACCTTATTAGGAGTGAGTGTTACATCGTTAATTTTAAAATATGTTCATTTTTATTATATATTTAGTAAATGGTGAGACAAAAAGAAAAAAATTGTAAACTTTTATAATTTGACCAGAAGTATATTTGAACACAACTCTTAATATGCTAGGGAACCGCATTTGTACTGTTACAAAGAATAAAGTAATAGTGCGTGTGTGTGTGATTTTTTTTTAGAGATAATTATAACATGTTGCTAATCTCATAGCTCGATTCATTTCCTTTCCCTAAACCCCCAAGCGTTTTGTACATGGAGAGGTGCCAATTCAGCTACAAAGCCCTTGGCTTAGTAATAGTGTGTTTGATTCTTCTTCAAGATCCCAAGATTAAGAGAGTGTTTCGGAACCGCTGAAATTTTCAGCTTATTTGCTTAATTAGCTTACTTTTGCTACTATTCATGGGTCCTACTACATTTTTTGATATTATTCATGGGTCCCATTGTACTTTTAGCTTATTTTATTTATTTATTTATTTTTACACTTTTAGCAAAAAATTTTCAGTTTCAGCTAAATAAGATGTTCCCAAATGGACACTAAGAACTATTTATAATGAAATGCATTGACCAAGCCAAGCCGGTACAAGATCAATTTCGATGCCGTATGTTTTTTTTTTTTAAGAGGAAAATTTGTCGGATGTAGGAGTGACAAATTGATACTTACAAAGGCTATCATATTCAGGAAAATTAAAATAGGTTCATTAATAATTTTCAATTTTGATCTTCCAACTAGTTAGATTTCTACAAAGTTTTGGGGAAGTAAATGGCTGGTTGATTAATCAAACTCTAACAGCATATACACTAGTTAAGTAATAAATTTGTCTTTTTTGATGAATATTTTTTTTGTTGTTGATAAAAGTAATAAATTTGTCTTTATTTGATAATCTTTTTTTGATAAAGAATATCTTTTATTGTATCCATGTGAATAGAATATCTTTTTTTAATAAAGAATATCTTTTATTGTATCCATGTGAATAGAATATCTTTTTTTAATAAAGAATATCTTTTATTGTATCCATGTGAATAGAATATTCGTTAAATGCTGTTAATTTCTTCTCCATTCCTCCAAAATTAACCTTGAATTATGTAAGTGGAACCAGTGAATCTACAAACGAAGAAGATAATGTGGACACTGTTCACACTATTCCAACGGTCACTAGCTCAACGGTCACTTGAGATTTAAATGTTATTGAGGTTCAAAACGATGACATTTGTCTAAATGATAAACGGCATCGTTTCTCACTTATGTTTGGCATGCAGCAAATGATGTTGTTTATGGAGCTATTCTTTCTCACTGAGCACAATTTGAATCTGCTCTATTTCAACGGATTGTGCTTCAGATATTTTGTATAGATTGAATATATTTTTTGTGTACAACTATCATTTCTTTTAGGGTTGTTAAAGTTTGTTAGATAGGATCTTTCTAGAAACAGTTGTAAACTATATATTGTGATGTATGTGTAAGAAATTATAATTAAGCTTGAATAGAAAATACAGAGTTCTCTTCCTAACTTCTCTCTCTGTGTTTTTCGTGTTTTTCCTCCATTGTTAAAGCTTCAAGATTTTTCCTAATCTCACATGGTATCAGAGCCACAATCCATGGCTTCCTCTACTCCTTCAAGCTCTACTCCACCACCACAACAATTACTTCTACTCACTCTCCTTCACCATTATTACTTCTTTCCAATATGTCAAATCTGATGTCCATAAAGCTTGGCTACACCAATTATATCCCATGGAAGCACCAATTGATCATGATTCTAGAAGCTTACTCGTTGATTGAGCATATAGATGGCTCATCTTCTCAACCTTGTCAATATCTTCTTGATGCTCAAGGAAGTTTGACTACAAATGTGAATCCAGACTTTCTGACTTGGAGAATCAAGGACAAAGCTTTGTTATCTTTGATCAATTCTACTCTTACTCCACAAGTTCTTTCACTTGTAGTTGGAATTACTACTTCTAGAGAAGTATGGAATACTCTAGAACAGAGGTTCACATCAACCTTAAGGGCAAACATTCTGAATCTAAAACTTGAGCTACAAAGCCTCAAGAAAGGATCTGATTCTGTCAATGGCTTCTTGCAGAAGATCAAGATTGCATGAAACAAACTCCTTGTTGTTGGAGTTATTGTTGATAATGAAGAACTTATTTGTATTGTTCTTCGTGGTTTGCCTAGAGAATTCACTCACTTCTGCTCTGCAATTCGCACTAGGAGTGATCCAATTACTTATGAATAACTCTCTATCATGTTACAGAGTGAAGAACAAGCTATGGCAGAGAATTCTGATAATCTCTCTCATTCTCTAGCCATGTATGCTTCTGGTAATAAGCATTCTAACAATTCTCAGTTTCAGTCACATAATAATGGTGGATCTAATAGAGGAAGAGGCAAAAACAATACTAACAGAGGTCGAGGTGGAGGAAGGTACACTAACAATGGTGGTGGAGGACAACAATAGCAGTTTACTCACCTTAACAACAACAGCAATTTCACTCACCTCAAGTTCAACAGAATTACTCTTCTAATAAGACCTCTCAGTTTGGTGGCCAAAACTTCAAGAGTGACAAACCTATTTGCCAAATTTGTGGAAAGGCAGGTCATCTAACTCTTGACTGTTATCACAGAATGGATTTTTCCTATCAAGGCAATAATCCACCAACCAAACTTGCTGCAATGGTTCAAGCTTCTAATGTTGCTTTGACAAACAACCAAGATCCTTGGCTAGTTGATTCTAATACCTCAAATCATCTCACTGCCAATCTTGGTAATCTCTATGTTCAATCACAATACAAAGGACCAGAGCATATCACAGTAGGCAATGGCCAAACTCTTCCTATCAACCATATTGGTAATGCTTCTCTTTCTACAAAATATCATAACTTTGTTCTAGAAAATGTCCTTAATGTACCTAGAATAGCCATGAACCTTCTTTTTGTTAATAAACATAACAATTGTTCTTGTCATTTTGATGCCAATGAACTCAAAATCCAGGATGTTCCTACTAGGAGAATCCTTTATAGGGGCTTGAGTGAAAATGGAGTATATCCAATCTACTCAAAGAATTTCACCAAGCATCATCATTATGTTAAGCATCATCCTCATTCTGCTACTTCACCTTCACAGTCACATATGCCTATCTCTAATTCCTTTCATGTTCAAAAAACTAATAAGTGGTTGTTATGGCACCACAGATTAGGTCATCCTAGTGATAGTGTTATTAGAACAGATCTCGCCTCTTGTAATAGTACAGTGAGTTGTAATGATTCAATTTCAAGTTCTGTAAATCATTATAAACATTGTCTCAGTGGGAAAATGCATAAACTTCCTTTCAATAAATCTGTTTTTCTTGCCTTTAAACCTCTTGAATTAGTTCATAGTGATGTTTGGGGTTTAACTCCCATTACTTCTACAAATGACTTTAGATACTATCTTGTTTTCATTGATGAGTTTTCCAAATTCACTTGAGTATATCTGCTAAAGAATAAATTTGATGCGTTTGATGTTTTTAAGTACTTTAAAGCATATATTAAAACTCAACTGCATACACAGATTAAAATCTTGAGAATTGATGGTGGTGGTGAATATACTTCTAATGCCTTTAATCATTTCTACTCTAGTTATGACATCATCCATCAGACCTTATATCCTCATACCCCTCAGCAGAATGGTACTACTGAGAGAGGAAACATAAACATCTTATTGAATGTTCCCTCACAATATTGTCACACTCAAACCTCCCTTTGTCCTATTGGTCTTATGTAGTTTCTACTGCTACTCATATCATTAATAGACTTCCCACTCCTTTACTTCACAATAAATCTCCTTGGGAGGTCTTATTCAAATCTAAACCAGATCTCCTACACCTTAAAACTTTTGGTTGTACATGCTTCCCTCTTCTCAGACTTTAAAATAAACATAAACTTCAACCACACACAACACCTTGCATCTTTCTTGGCTATCCAGCCTACTCCAAAGGGTATATTTGTTTAGACCCTAATACACTTCGGATTTACATACCAAGGCATGCCTTATTTAATGAATCTGAGTTTTTAGCTTTACATTCCACCTCTTTACTTGCTGGTTCTTCCTCTGATACTTTATCATCACCTTCTGTTGCACATTGGTTATCCTTCCTTTCCCATTTTTCTGTTGACAATTCCTCACAGCCTGTTGTCCCTCCTAGTGTCAGTCCTGCCCTCACTCCTAGTGTCAATCCTATCCTCACTCCTAGTGTCAGCCCCACCATTTCCATTGCACATGTCCCATCTCCTGCACCTACTCCTCAACCACATGTTCCTAAATCTCTTTCTTCTACATCTCAATCTCCTCCATCATCTTCCATTCCTGCATCTCCTTTAGTTGAGCCATTGCCATCCCCTACTATGACTTCCGTGACTGCTCAGAACATACACCCCATAATCACCAAATCCAAGGATGGCATTTTCAAGCCTAAGGCTCTTGCAATCACTATATCTAAACCTACATCCAAGCCTTGGATTGATTATATCATCACTAAGCCTCCCACTTATAAAATAGCTACTTAATTTCCATAATGGTGCTTAGCTATGGATGAGGAGTTTGTTGCACTAACTAGACAGAGAACTTGGATCTTGGTACCACCTTCACCCACTCATTGTGGGGTGTAAATGGGTGTTTAATCTGAAACATAACAGTGATGGGAGTATAAGCAGGTATAAAGCTCGGTTGGTGGCAAAGGGGTTTCATCAACAATATGGTGTTGATTTTGAAAAAACCTTTAGCCTTGTGGTAAAGCCTCCTGTTGTCAGAATTATTTTCTCACTTGTTGTTCAGTTTAATTGGCCTTTGAAGCAGTTAGATGTAAGGAATGCATTTTTACATGGATTCTTAAAAGAGGAAGTTGTTATGGTACAACCCCCTGCTTATGTGGATCCTGCTTTTGCTAATCATGTGTGCCTCTTACATAAATCACTTTATGGTCTAAAACAAGCCCCTAGGCCCTGGTTTGAGAGATTCTCTACTCATTTGCTTCACTTGGGGTTTTAGGCTTCATTAGCCGATTCATCCTTGTTTATTCTGAGGCATGGTAAGTACTTGGTGTTTCTACTAGTATATGCAGATGACATTGCTCTTGCTGGCAATTGTCCCTCCTTCTTGCAAACACTGATTCAGCAACTTAGTTCTGAGTTTAAGGTTAAGGATCTTGGCAATCTCCATTATTTTCTTGGGTTGCAAATCACTCGCACTTCTAAAGGATTGTTTCTGAATCAATCCAAGTATGCTTAGGATTTACTTCTTAAACATAACAAGCTCTTTGCTAAGGCTGCCAAGACTCCTTGTGCTCCTAACTTGAGATTGGTTCCTGCTGAAAGCTCTCTTCTTGCCAATCCTTATGTTTATAGGAGTATGGTGGGTTCCTTTCACCACCTGACCTTTACACGGCCTGGCCTTAGCTTTACAGTTCATTAGGTATGTCAGTTCATTTCAGCTCCAAGTGAGGCCCATTTAATTGCAGCCAAACGGATTCTGAGATATGTTAGTGGCACTCTCAATTTTGGGATTTTCTTTCAACGTGGTCCATTGTCACTCTCAGCCTTTTCTGACTCAAATTGGGTTGGAGATCCTTTTGATTGTAGGTCCACTACTAGATATTTGGTTTATCTTGGCTTCAATCCTGTCACATGGAGTGCTAAGAAACAAGTCACTGTGTCTCGATCCTCCACTAAGTCCGAGTACAAGGCTCTTGCCACTATTGCCGCTGAGCTCTGTTGGATTTGTCAAGTTTTGAAAGATCTTGGTATCTTCCTTTACTTTCCACCAAAGCTTTGGTGTGACAACATTTTTGCCCTTGCCATTGCTTCCAATCCTATCTTTCATGCCAGAACCAAGCATGTTGAGGTTGATTATCACTCTGTTTGCAAAAGGGTTCTTTGTCATGACCTACAAATGCGTTACATTGCAACTAGTGATCAATTGGCAGACATATTTACAAAGAGTCTTTCTTCTTCTTATTTTCAATTTCTATGCTCCAAAACCATGGTGTCTCTTGACCCATGGTTTTGAGGGGGGATGTAAGTGGAACCAGTGAATCTACAAACGAAGAAGATAAAGTGAACACTATTCACACTGTTCCAACAATCACTAGCTCAGCAGTCACTTGAGATTTCAATGTTATTGAGGTTCAAAACGATGACGTTTGTCTAAATGATAAACGACATCGTTTCTCATTTATGTCTGGCATGATTTATTCAAGGCAGCAAATGGTGTCGTTTATGGAGCTGTTCTTTCTCACTGAGCACGATCTTAACTTGTTCTGTTTCAACGGATTGAGCTTTAGATATTTTATATAGATTGAAGACATTTTCTCTGTATAGCTGTCATTTCTGTTATAGGGTTGTTAGAGTTTGTTAGATAGGATCTTTCTAGAAACATTTGTAAACTATATATTGTGATGCATGTGTATGAAATCATAATTAAGCTTGAATAGAAAATACAGAGTTCTCTTCGTAACTTCTCTCTCTGTGTTTTTCATGTTTTTCCTCCATTGTTAGAGCTTCAAGCTTTTTCCTAATCTCATAGATTATATGTTGGCCTATTCATTATCTTTTCCCTTCATAGATCAACTATATAAAAGGAGCAAAACTACACACAAACTTCATCAAATAAACCAGAATACAAAAATGGCTTTAAAATTAAAAGTGCTTGAAGCCCTTGACTCTGCCCGCATGCAGTGGAACCACATCACAACCATTATCATTGCTGGAATGGGGTTTTTCACTGATGCATACAACATTTTCTGAATCTCAACAGTCTCAAAACTCTTGGGCCGCCTTTACTATGCTGTAACTGGTGGTGCCCTAATTGGTACTCTTATAGGACACCTATTCTTCGGTTGGATTGGTGACAAACTTGGCCGTAAAAAAGCTTACAGCATCAGTCTAACTCTCACCATCATTTGCGCCATATGCTCCGGCTTGTCCTTTGATGCAAGCAAAGAAACTATTGTCAAAAACACTTTGTTTCTTCAGGTTCTGGCTAGGGCTTGGTATCGGTGGAGACTATCCCATCTCAGGCGTAATCATGTCCAAGTACTCCAACAAAAAAACTCGCGGAGCATTTATCGCAGCCGTGTATGCAATGCAAGGTGTACGAATTATATTTGCAGGCTAGTTCCTATGATTCTTTCAGGAATCTTTCTTCACTTCTACCCTACTACTTCATTCAAAGATGATCTTGTACTTTCCACACAGCCAGAGGCAGATTATCTTTGGCGTATTGTGCTTATGCTTGAGGAGTGTTGGAATTTTTTATGCTGTGGGCTAGCATAGTCCTGATTGTTTTATCTATTTAATAAAACTTATCTATTTTAATAAAACATGGATTAGTTGGAGTGTATTTTAATGAGTCTTTGTTAGACGAAATAGTAGATAGTGATAACCACATAATGTTAATAATGGGTCATTTAGTATACCTTATAATTAATAGTATGATTTTTTTTTTTTTTTACTGCGTATTTATTTAGTTTTAGGCAGCATTTGATTGGACGAGCTTGGATTTGAGACTCACACATTGGAAAGGTCCCTACCATCTATTTTGTAAAGTTTGGTTTGGCCAATTAAAACCAAGACAATATGTTGCTCTCCCCAATCCTATATATATATATATATATATATATAGTGTCTAGTTGGTGGGTTTAGCCGAATATGGGAGAGGGTTGCAAGGAAGAGGTGTACCTAATTTTCCTCTCTCACGCACACACTCCATTATCAATGTTGCTGGAACTTTTGGACTTCGTGTCTCTTATTCTAATTCCTCATCACGTGTATTCTAATAATCTACTCTTTTATTAAGGTGTCAAATGTATGCTAGTGATTCAAGAGTGTTAACAATCCTTTGCTCATTTGATTTTGTGAATCTTCAATGAAGTTATTCTATCATGGAGTTTGTTAGAGCGAAAACTCACCTTCAGTTGGGAAGTTCGTCCAAAAATGTCGATGGAAGATATTTTCAAAGAAGTGGCAATGGAATGCTCAACGTGCCTGCATGAAAGAAATGGTTTATCAGAGGGGACATTGGTGTGGCACCAGCCTAAAGGTCTACAATGATTAAATCAAAACTCCAAAGAGCTAATATGGTAGTTTAGAGAGTCAAAAGCAATCTATGTCTCATGAAGCATGTACCTCTATCCGTGGAGATGTGTTGCATTTTTATAGTCATATCTTCCAACTATTGGTTGTTTGTCAATTAATGTTGTGCATTTATATGATTGGAATAACGTCTGACCTATTTAATGAGCCAATGACTATTTGTCTATTGCCTAGAGTAATTGTAGATAGTTATTCTTTTATAAATGCTGGCATTAAATGCTAACTCTAGATGATACTTTTTGCCCTTATCTATTATTGCTCTGATTAAAGTATCCTCTAACTTAATGGGCAAGTAGTTGTTGGGTAATGGTCATCCGTTACATTATTAAATGCCCTCATCAGTTACGCTTTTCATTCATTATTGGATAGCTAGTGGTAGAAGATGATACTCTCTTATGAAAGAACTTCTATATAGAAAACCTTTATGGCCTTCTACTTGAATAGAAGACTTTAATTTCTTGAGTTTTTATGTACTAATAGAGCTCTTCCAACACTCTTAACATACTATTGGAGAATAAAATGCTCCAAAGGAATAGGTACATAGCCATAATCAAAGGGAGTGTCAAACAAGAAAAAAATTACCCATTATTCTCTCACACATGCTCATCCATTGGAACTGGCCCCGTGATCTTGCACTATTAGCAATACTCTCACGCATGCTCTTCCAATAGGGAAAGGGACCCTGACCACCTCGCCACCTTCGCCGCGCACCACTCTAAGGTTTGATACCATTTGTTGGGGAAATAAACACCTTGGTGAGCCAGACACCACCTAACCTAAAAGACTTAAGCCTATGAGTTTAGGCTCAACTATATTATATTAACCACTCGCTCTTGATATTCTTATTAAATGTGAGACTTCACTCATATGTGTATTCTCAATAACTAGTCTTACAAATAATACACTACATCAAGTGATAGCAACCAAGCTACGGTCTAGGCAAATCATAATGGCAAACTTGTCATGTTTTTATTACTTATGAGTCAAAATAAATGGTTAAGAAAAAGACCAATACTTTTTTAAATGTAATTATTGAACATTTTAGGATACACATGTGACCAAAAAAAAAAAAAACTAAATTAAACTAAACGTGAAAGTGAACAATATTATTGTCATTAGAGGCAATAGAGGTCACATTACTCAAAATTCCTTCGATCGACATTAATGTTCCTAATTTGACCAATTAACAAACGCATTTGATAATTTCTATATGGCATTATATCTTCTGCCTTTTTTTCCATTAGGATAGGAGCTACCAGAAAATCAAAAGATTATTATCTACATTTTCCAATTTTGACGGCATTAATTATTACAAGAAATACTTATTAAGATGTATTGTGATACATGTTAAGAATATATAGCTAAGGAAGATGTCTTTGAATATTGCCTCAAGATGTCTTTGATGCCCTTGGTAATATAGTCATCCACCTTTTGCAAACAAGGTTAACCAAGAGAGAGTAGTTGGACTGACATTGATTTATCTTGTGCTTAAGGTAAAATTTTTTGTCACGAAAGACTAAGGCTGGGTTTGGATAGTGGTAGACCGTGCACTTGCGTTTTTTTGGCTGGATTCCGTGCATTGTTCACAGGACCCGCAAACACGGAATTTAGCAAAATCAACTTTAAAATTGGGTCCTATGGCATTATTCACACATTTAAAAATTATTTTGTTACAGTGTTTTCAGTTTTTAGCAATAAGCGGTATCCAAACAAACCCTCAGTATGATTGGTCAAATTTGGAACACCATCTCTATGCTGTTTTAATGCGAGGGACACGTGGATACCAACGAACTAGCTGCAATATTTATCAGAACGACTTTGTGTTCATGGATGGGACCATTGGGACTGATGGAGTTGTGTGCATAGTTTTTCCAGATGGGTTCTGTACAGGCATTAGGAGTGGGCCCAATGCATTAGCCTCTGTATGCTTAAAAGTTCAGGGCCAGAGCTAGTTCAAGACCCATATCAGTTTGGGGCCCAGTGCCAAGTTCAGGTCTAGTACCAAGTCAAGGCCTATATCACAGGAGAACGGTAATAATGCCTTAGGGGAACATGGTTTTCAAACCTAGACCATTCAATGAACCGTAAAAAGGAGATGTTCAAGGTTTTTAAGGTTGAACCGAGGTCAAACCAAAGTTGAATCGTGATAACGTCATAATTAATTTAATAATTATTTAAATTATAAATAAATATATTAAATTAATAAAAATTGAAAATTTATAAAATAATCCAAAACAAATATAGATAGTATTTTTTATAACATAACTTTCATAATACAAATAAGAATTATTAAATTCTAAAAAAACATAAATAGTTATTGAGTTTCTAAATTATTTTTAAGTCATGACAAAGCACATTTTAGTACCCAATAGTTTTTACTTTTATTTTTATTGTATGAAACCCAATAAAATAGTTAAGAGACAAATTAGTTTGTTTGCCAATGGCCAAGCCCATTTGACTGCCGATCATTTTTTTTCCCAAGCCCATTTGAATAGTCACTGTTCACCATTTATTATGAATTAAAAAATAATAAAATCAAAAGCTAGAAGACCTGAAGATGTCCATGCATTTAAAAATTGTTAAAGTTAAATAAATAAAAAAACCTAAGGAGGAAGTGCTTGACAGCAAGCAAGCATTATATGTTAGCAGTTGACAACAAAGCAAATATAAGTGGTTGACACTAAAGCAAGAAGCAAAGAAGAAGATTTCAAAAGCAACGAAGAAGAAGATTGAATACTTCAGAGTTCAGAGGCCAAAAATGCAGAAACAACATCGGCAAAAATGAAAATGCAGAGAGAGAAAGAGAGCAAGCGAGACAAAGAATAAGAATAGAAAGATGGTAGTGTAATCTCATTTGATAGCATCTCACGTGGTTGAAGCTTTAGCCTTCAACAATGGCTGTAAACCTGTAAGTATCCAAAAAAAAAAACCTCTAACGGTTTGACCTGTGAAAACTATTTACAGTTTTCAAACCCGGAAGGTTCAACCATGGTTAGAACAGTTCACTGACTTTCTCACATAGGCCAATTCTTGGGGTTTAAAGAAGTGTTGACGAACGGTTTCCGATTAACCCGATCGGACCGTACGATCCAGTCTAGGTTTCAAAATCATGTAAGGGAAATCACTTGCTGAGCACCATTCGATGATAGTTGCAAGTTTTAAGAAAGTCACGTCAATCATGAGTAGTAGGCCCCATTTGATTAGGAATATATCTCAGAGAGACCTACCAGTATCAAAAATCACCCTTCCATCATAACACCCCCACTAAGGGAAGTCTATAAATAAGGACTAATGGGAAAAGGGGAGGGGGATTGCAATTCTTGGGAAAGAGATACACGAGAGAAAAGAGAGGATCGACCAAAAAGGGTAAGCTTTAGCTCAACTAAGCTCAAGCCTTCTTGGGAAGCACACACATTGGGTAAAGGAATACAGACTAGGCCTAAAGCACCCATCTATTGGGCCATCGGGTTGGTTCTAAGAGGTTTTTCTATTGTAGGAAATTCCATACCCTTCAAAAACAAGTAAATTGGGAGCCTGGCCTAGAAATTCATCAAGTAGCTTGGGCTCAAGCACCACAGGTTCAGTTTTCAGAACACGCTTTGGGCTTGTGGGTAAGGGAGATAAGGGCTTGGGGGAGGGAGAGGGCTTGGCCTGAAAGATGGGATCAGTTCTTACGATGTACTAGGTGGGGAGCTTGGGGGTGGGAGATGAAGGTTTGTGGAGAATTATGAAAAGGGGGATAATAGCAAAGAGGAGTGACAATCCAATAACGTTATGGCAGGAAACTGGTGCCAGAATATGAGTTAGTGGTTTTTTTCCTTTTCCATTTTGTGTGCTTTCTTGGTCCGCAGTGGTGGAAGGGAAAATTGAAAGGAGATTTTGTTGGTTTATATGTGTTGGAAAGTTGAATGAAAGTTTTAGGCTTGGTTTGGTTGGGTTGCAACGTTAGTTATACAAGAACAAAAAAAACGCACATGGGGATTAGTTTGTATTGATCACAAGTAGATAATTAAGTGTAGTGATTTATATTTATCTCTTAGAGATATTTATATTTTGGTGTTCATCTTTGAAGAGTTGGATGAAGGTGTAGCGTTGGGATTAGTACGAAATTCCTAAGTTTTCTAAGAAAGAGAATTAAAATGATTTTGATATATGGCCTCCAAAAAAAAAAAAAAAAAAGATTTTGATATAGAATTATAGAAGCGTATTCTAGTTAATATAATATTTGTAAAGTCCATGTTCATTGGCTTTATTTGGTGACAAATTTATATATATATATATATATATATATTTCTTCCCATTTTAATGAATATTGCTAGGCTTAATTGTATTTTATGGTAGAAAGTCCTTGAGCCATATGATCTTTGTGAAAATTGCATTCTACGCTAACTTTGCATTCTACGCTAACTCGTTACCTCGGGCGACCTACTTAACCCGTGAGTGGTACATGGCAAAAGATCCAAAGAGATTGCTGACTAGGCAAATCGTGACCATCTCACGACTAGCCAGGTCATGATGAGGTCGCGAATTGCACTGGCAGTTTGCTTTGTTTCTTGATTTGTTTTAAAAAGATATTACGTTTACAACAATTTTATAATATTTTTACAACAAATCACATGTAGTTAGTTGTTATTGGTTCAAACTTGAAACTAATAGTAAGATTACTTTTTTGTCTCAACAATAACAACTAGTAACAACCTGCCATTTAGGATTTGTTGTAAAAATGTTGTAGACATATGATTCCTCTTTATTTTATGTCCACGTCAAATAAGCCAGCACACATGCATACACTCTCTGCATGTTGGACATGGTTAGGGGTAATGATCTAACTCCCTATCTTCACATCGTTCTACTCATCCCACCTTGTATAGGAAGAGAAGGCCTTTGCCTTTGAGCCTAAATACTCTCATCCTTTCTTCTCCATCACTCTCAACATTTGTCACTCTCAACATTTGTCATACTTGAGAGTGTTGTTTTTTATTCCCTTCATCTCATATACATACAATTGACCCTTGTGAGATATTAGTGAAGCTATGGAAACTTAGGGAGCCATGGCATCTAAAATCCAATTCTATTGGTGGTGTTCCATTGGTGGTTCAATGGAGGTGTTTCTGCAAGGTAGGTGGAGAAAAGACTTGGAGTAGTTGGTTGCTAGCTATGAAGGGCTCAACTACATTAGGTGTATGGGTTTGGATGTCTCACGATGTCTATTGTGTTGTAACTATTTATATTATCTGGGGTGCCTTCTTTGTGCATGATATCCTTGTAGCTTATGAATATTGGAGCCAAAAAATTGGTACCACTTCAAAGTAGATATTTATCTTTATCCTGGAAAAAATGGCATTGCAAGATCTTTTCTGGATTGTGAGATATTGCACACACAAGTTTGACAAAAACCAACATTGAAGTTTGAATCCATGTTAACCAGCCAACTTCAACAGCCCATAACTTTCAACACAGAGCTCTAAATGATGCAAGATTGGAACCATTGAAAATTTCACTGCGTCCGTTAAGACCTCCAACCAAGTGCGGTAAGTTGTTACCATTGGAAAGTGCCAGTGAATTGGAATAATTGTCGCACTCATATTAAAGCTGAGCCCAGAAGGCTGAGCCCATTCTAAGGGTGGGCCTAGCCTTAGGGAGATCTCCTATAAATTTCAGGCCTTCATTTCCAAGCATGTTTAGAGTAGGATTGGATTTTCCATATTATGAACAGTGTTTTAATTTATAGGCATTTATATGGATAAATTGTTGAATATGTGAATATTGGCTTGCTTACCCATTTTTTGTTTGCTTAGACTTTGCTCGACTAAAAAAAGGGTATGGTCATATATATATATCTATATATAATCATTGTAGTATATCCAATTTCCGCATGCTTGTTTGGATAGGAATAAATACATACGTGTGAACAAGCTGGATTTTGAGATTTGTGACATGTTGATGAACCACCTTGCGTAGTATATTCATCCGGTGGTTTTCACAAAATGCTATAGTGAGGTGAAAAGTAATAAATAAAGAGAAACAAAATGCTATTAATTAGGAAAATGATTTTGAAAGAAATAAACATGTAACAATTTTTTATAACCATTAGAAATCTAAAGTATAAAAAAATGAGTAACTTTTGCAAAGTTATATGATGCGTAGTTTGTAGTTTGTATAAGAAGAGAAGGGATTAATGTATGTTGAAATGAATGAGATCCGGTTGTTGAACATGTAAGAATTGGACATCTATTAATTGGATTTTTGTTTTCTTAAAGCGAGTTGAATGTAACTTAATTAGTTAATATGCATGAGTGTCCATTGCTATGTTGTGGTTATATTTAATAATGGGTCGTACTACTCCTTTATTTTGGACTTGTGCACTAGTCTTATGTAAGGTGGAATACAAAGTTTTAAACCTGATCCATGATAGGAGGGTTTCCACCACGGAAATTAAGTCTTGGTCCCCCTTTTCACTCATAACATTAGACAAAATCTTATATCTTTTACTGTCCAGAGAATAATGCTAGAAATACAAACTATTTTACAAAAATTTTTACAAACTGCTAATGCAGTGAGTAATTATTAATAAATAAAAATGTGATATTAGTAGTGGGTCTAGATGAAAACCGATAAGAGTTTGACCACATCAACATTTTGTAAAATAATTTGTATCTGTAGTATTACTCATGTCTAAATATAAGGGTAAATTATTGCTATATCGAAAGCCATCTATAAACCAATTGGAGCATGTAGAGAGGATGGCCTGATCCATGTGCCAGGTGCATGCTAGAATGTTTGTTGTTGGTAATTTATTCTGATTTGCTAAAGAAGTACATGCCTAAACCCTAACCTTTTATAGATTATATCTCTTCTAGTATTTAACATGTGAATTCTAAAATCTTACAGGACAAACACTCTGCAAATTTCAAATGAATTTACTAATTAATTGATCACATTTTATACCGTCGAGGGACAAAAAGTACTTAATGTCTGTTAAAATGAATTGAGATTTGGTTCTTGAGCAACTTGATTATAAATTAAATATATTGGAATCTAATTTGAGAGAGAGAGAGAGAGAGAGAGAGAGAGATAAATCAACGTTTCATTGAAACCAATGAAATCCAGCTCTGAACAACCGGATTATATAAACATCAAATATGCGTTCAATATACTAGCTAAACAACATATCATTCCCATAATTTCAGAAATACAATTATGGGATTATTGTTTAACTTAAAATATATATATATATATATTTTTAAAAGGACACTGATTTATTACAATACATGTAGCCGCTTAAATTCCTAATATCTGTCACCACTCACCACACCAGCTATAGGTGTTCAAAATATCACATCGTTAACAAGAAAACGTGTTGTTGTCCATGTCCGCCACCATGTGGATGATGTCCTCTGCCACGACGATGACCATGAGGGTGATGTCCTCCGCCATGAGCATGATGAGCATGTGGTTGATGTCCTCCACCACCATGACAATGCCCCCGTCCTCCTCCTCCTCCTCCTCCTCCTCCTCCATGATGATGGTCCCCTCCATGAGGACCATGACCATGACTGCCGTGATGCCCACCGCCACCATGACAATGCCCACCTCTTCCACCTTGTCCATTTCCACCGTGATGTCCTACGCCATGACCAAGTCCATGTCCATGTCCTCCATGATGTCCCTCACCGTGGGGGGGAGTATGATGATGATTTCCGTGGTGAGACATTTTCTAATGTATTGCTCAAATCAAAGCTCAGAAAATTGGAATTGAGTTTACAGTGAGGAACTTGGTAAGGGATGTATGTGTATTTATAATTTTACAAATCATGATGTGAAGACAGAACCTAAAAGTCAACCCTGATAGTACTTGGAGTGGAAGTTTAGCTGATTAAACCGCGTACCTCCACAACCACACGATTTTAATTCGGTCATATATTATCACAATGCGAACTGTCCGAGTGTGTGAAGTAGTGTAATAGAAGTAGATACTTTTCTTACTAGTTAAGTTAAATGCGTGGTCGGCTATACCGAGTTTTATTGATGATTTGTTGTACAAACATTTAAAAAATTTTAAATGATCTGCTGCAAGTTCACCTTTCTCATTCATACGTATAATCAAAGTGCATGACTTGTTTTTTTTTTTTTGATAAGAATGATTGGGTTTCTCAGTTTTCTTGAATCCTTGATAAGAGCAAAAATTCATTCAACAACTAATGAACACAACAAATTAACTAGTACCAGCAACATGCGCAAATCTTTCACGTTATCGGTTATTCAGTTATCATTAGTTTAACAATATCTCAACGTCATAAGGAAGTTTTAGATACGGGCTTGTTTGGTAGAGTAGTTCAAACTCACATTTTCAGTTTTTAAATAACTTTACATACTTTTTCACATATTTTTTCACTAACACGAACTTTAAAAAATTACAAACAACATTATTTAAACTCCTCTACCAAACAGACCGTCATTCTTACTTTTAATCGAAGGGCTTGATTGGGGTTCTTAGTTTTTCCTAGTGAGAGCAAAAATTCAATTCCACAACTAATGAACACAACTAACTGGCATCAGTAACATGCGCAAGTCTTATACGTCATCCTTATCCTTAATTTAACAACACATCAACATCATCATTCAAAAAAAAGAAAAGAATTCAAAACCATCAAGTGGATCGGGTAAAGGCAAAGGAATTGAGGATGCCTTCTTCCTGGTGGCCAACCAACCCAATCAGAATGAGAGGCCGTTGAAGTCACCAGCCCATTAAAGCCCAAAGGTATTTATCAGGGCAGATTAGGCTTAGGAATTGAGAAGCAATTGAAAGGAAAGGGCCGATAGAAAAAAAAAAATATCTAGGAATAGGACCAAAACGAAAACTCAGAGATGAAAGCCCACGCTTATGTTTTGGGCTTAAACATATAGGAAAAATAGATTTTTTGAAGAGGAAAGAGCGGCTCGAAAAAGATGGTTTGTTGTTAATAATGTAAGCCACATTGAGGCTTTTGCAGGATCGGTAGTGGCTGCTACACAGCATTGTTGAGAGCCATGAATCCCATATAGCTCACGATCTTATGTGGCACTAGAATCCCAATATTGTCTTCTTATTGGAGAAAAAATTAAAACTGAAGCGTATGGAAAGAAAAATAAAAAGAATTGGCGTCACAAACGGTCTCATTGTTCCTAGTGTGGGTCGAAGCGGAGACATTGCCCTCTTATGGTCCAGGGATCGATGTTGATTTTGAAATGGAAAGTTATACTAAAAACCATATGGATGTCGTGGTTACTATGCCTAATAATGATTTTAGATGGAGAATACTGGCTTCTATGGGCAAAGAAGTGAATCATGGAACCTTCTCGAATTCCTCAATAATCACTTCTAGCTCCCATGGCTTTACTAGGGTAATTTCAATGAAATTGTTTCTATGGAAGAGAAGTTTGGGAGAGTGCAAAGATCTCAACAACAAATGGAAGGCTTTCGGAATGTAGTGAATTGCTGTGGCTTTCAAAGATCAGGGTTATTGTGGGCTAGACTTCATTTGGTGTAACATGCAATAAGGGGAAGATAGAATATACTTGAGACTTGATAGAGTCTTTGCCACTTCGGGTCTAATAGATTTGGGGAAATAAGGGTCCATCAATTGGGGTTCATTATCTTGTTGACTGTAAAGTTGTGATTTATAACTATGTTTTCTATTGGCTTTAATTTCATGCAAAATTTGATTGTACTTCTGTTCAATCATTTCTCTATATTTTTGTGGGATTTTATGTAAGGGCTGTGTGTGAGAGTTTGGTGAAGAACTTGTGAAGATGAGGATTTCGCAACTAGCTTGCGAATGTTGACCTACAAAACAGGCCACGTGAGAAGCACATGTTGGAATTTGAAGAGTCTTTGACAAGCTGGATTTTGCAAGTCATTCGCGACTTAGGCCAAGTCACAAGTGACCCACAAAACTCTTTGCCTGATTATTTTTTAGTGTGCCTTTTCTCATTCTTTTACTAACATTATATAAACTCTCATTACCCGCGAAGCTGAAGGAGTATTCACAAGAAACTTTTGAGAGAAAAAACTCTAGCCAAACACTTTAGAGTTAGAGATGGTTTACCCACAATCCTCTACATTATTTGTCTAGAGTTTTCATTTACTCCTACCTCTTTATCTACACATCCTTGAGAGGTTCTTAGCTCAAACACTTACCTCACTCATTCTAAGTGTTGAGAGAAATTTTGGTGCCTATGGGAAGCTTTGGAAGAAGCCATTGAGTGGCAGACGCAATCAGGAGGAATTGCGAGATCCAAATAACTAGTGAAGACAATAATCCGAGAAGTCCATTGGTAGCAAGAGTTTGGAGAGCTCAAGTACATTTGGTAGATTAGGCCTGGAGGGTCTATTTGATATTCATGTACTCCAACTTATTCACTAGTGGATTGATTTTAGCTTAGAGGGCCGCAAAGAGATTTTTTACTGAGTACTTCAGTTTCCTCTTCGATAACACGTCTCGGTATTATCTTGTATTTGCATCTCTCTTCCCTACTCTTTAAACTTTACATTTATCTTTTATTATACTTGCTTATGGCTTAGAGTAATGTTTCGGTTTATTGCGCTTCATTTACTCTTATTCCACACTTAGATAAGTTAGAGTAAAAGCAATTAAACTGTAATTTAAAATTAGGGGTTTAAACAAGTATTAGTGTTTTAACACTAATTGTGCTTTCATTGACTAACATTTTTCTTTAGAATTATCCAAATGGAATTCCACCATATATGGGAAAATTCAAACAAAAATGGAAGCTCTCAGTTCCTTAATTCACCATGACAAAGATGGCTCTTTGAGTATAGAAATGGCTTAAATAGGGTGATCGAACACTAAATTCTTCCATACCAATGGGTCAGAAAGGTGAAAGCAAGACACAATCTTGGGCCTTTGCAGAGGATATGGCTAATGGTGTGATGATAAAGAGAATGTAGCCCAAGAAACCACTTCTTAGTTTGAGACCATCTATACTGCCTCCCATCCAAGCTGTCTTGATGAAGTCACAATAGCTATCCCAACCAGAGTGATAGATGACATGAATGCAGACCTAAATCGTTAATTCACCAAGGAAGAAGTGGTATCAGCCCTTAAACAGATTCACCTCACAAAGGCTCTTGGGTCAGATGGTATGTCTATTATTTTTTTGTTAAAAAAATTGGAATATAGTTGGAAATAATGTTACAAACATGGTCCTAAATGTTCACAATTCCAATTTTCCTATAACAGAAATCAACAGAACAAACATAGCCATCATCCCAAAAACAAATAACCCTAAGCGAATGGCTAATTTTCCTATGTAATGTGATCTACAAACTCATCTCTAAGACTCTAGCTAACCGCCTTAAATCTTTGCTCCTCCAAATTATCATAGAAAACCAAAGTGCCTTCACCTTAGAAAGAGTTATCACAGATAATGTTCTAGTTGCCTTTAAATTAATGCACTACCTAAACCACAAAACATCTAGTAAAGATAGTTTCATAGTGACTACGCTTGATAAGAGTAAGGCCTTTGATAAAGTCAAATAGGGTTTTATTCAAAGGGTTATGGAGAGATTGGGTTTTAATGCAAGGTGGATTAATCTAATTATGCAGTGTATCTCCTCAATTTACTACTCAGTGCTTATTAACAATGTTGCTAATTAAAATATCATCCTAACCAAGGGCCTTCATCAAGGTGACCCGTTCTCCTCAAGCCTGTTCTTACTCTATGCAGAGGGTCTTTTTGCACTCATCCATTAAGAGGCTAGAAGCCAACTAGTCAATGGCATTTCTTTATCAAGGTTGTCCAAAGGTTGCTCACCTCTTCTTTGCAGACAATAGCCTCCTCCGCTGCAAAGAAAACATCCAAAAATGTTAAGAACTCAAACTAGTCCACCAAATATATGAATAGACCTCATGGAAAAAACTCAACATATAAAATTATTTGTGGTTTTTTGCCCTAACACATCAAAGAGATAAAAGAGGAAGTCCTAAACATTTTGGGACCCTTATAAGACTTGTGACATACCAAATACCTTGGCCTACCTTCTATCATTGGAAGATAAAAAATAAATAAATAAATAAATAAAAACAAGCATTTACATAAATTAAAGAAATGGTGGGTTAGAAACTAGCCGGGTGGAAAGGGGAACTCCTTTCAAGAAGGAAGTGGTCAATGTGCATACACAATGCCTAAGATATAAGGAACTAAAGGAAAAGCAACCAGAGTGTTAAACATTGTACAATGACTACATCACTACAGGGTTTTAATATATAATTTAGGCCAAATTTTTATTTCTTCAATTTTTTCTCAAATTAATGATAAAAAATATTAATATGAACAATGTCAGTAGTAACAAGAATTAGAACTGTATAGGTTCATACAGAACCATTTTTTAATGAAACATAAATTCTGATCTGATGGTTATCTAAAAGATCTCGAGTGCATAGCTTTTTATAGGATGCTACACTTTCCTATTTTCAATGTGAAAAATGAGTAGTATGTTAGGTCAAAAAAGTGATAAATACAAGTAGGTGTTAGCTTTGACAAGGGACCATGTAGGAGAACAAGAATAGGGCCAAATTTTGCCCATACCGAATAGGACCAAATTTTGTCCATAGAAGACTTGGGCCAAGGACCATTAGCTACAAGCCCATCTTGTAAACATGGGGGACCAAGCTGAATTACCAAGACCATGACATTTTCCATGGCATCCGAGCAGATCTCCTATGTCTACTGAGAGAGAGAGATGCAGTGCCTTAGGAGAGTTTGCCTGCCAAGCAGAAGATTTGGCGTCGGGTTCAAGTAACGAGGAAATTATGCCATCAATAGAAAAATGGACCCCACCTCTGACATGAGATTAGATATGCTAGAACAGTAGTTTAGACTCTATTGAGGTCTAAAAAAGTTATAACACCAAGGCCCAACCCAAAAGTAGAGAAAATGATGGAAGGCCCAAGTCCATTAAAAGAAGATTTAAAAACCCAGAACCCATGAAAGGGATAAGCCTTAGAAGAAAACCAAGGAAAGAAAGGAAGAGGCCCAGCCTAATCAGTGAATCAAAAGGGAGTCAAGTGATAAGAACTGGGCCGAGATACTCAGGGACTGCCAGAAGCCCGGGGTTCTCGGGACATGCAACAAAGTTGGGATGAGAATAAGATGGCTCAAAAGAACTGCACAGAAAACACAAGAAACAAAGAACAGACACATCTTTATCAACCACCCAATGATGCAGAAATGAATTAGCCCAAAAGGAAGAAGATTTAAAAGCCCAGAACCCATGAAAGGGATAAGCCTTAGAAGAAAACCAAGGAAAGAAGGGAAGAAGCCTAGCCTAATCAGTAAATCAAAAGGGAGTCAAGTGATAAGAACTGGGCCGGGATACCTAGGGACTGCCAGAAGCCCGTGGTTCTCGGGACATGCAGCAAAGCTGGGATGAGATTAAGACAGCTGAAAAGAACTGCCCAGAAAATACAAGAAACGGAGAACAAACACATCTTTATCAGCCACCCAATGATGCAGAAAGGAATCAGAGAGCTTGGTGTTGGGGAAAAATCCTAATCCCCTCTACGTCTATATGTGAATTTAAAATTAATAACTACCAAGCAATAGCAATATTATGGAAAAAAAAAAAATTCCAGCAAGCACCACATAAACACAACCACATAAGAACACCAAATCTTACGTGGAAAACCCTCTAGTGTAGAGGGAAAAACCACGAGGCAGCTCCAAAAAATATCCATTATGAAATAGAGATTACAACTATCAAGTTTATGCTAAACTTGAGTCCATAGTAAATTAGATATACAACAAATAAATCTCAAAGAGTAAATACAATCTCACCACAAATCCAATACCAAAATCTTCCTTTGAATACTCCAACTCTCCATGGTTGTAGCACTCAAAAACTCCATGAGAACTCCACCAATTTATCTTCTTTATGTGTAACTTGAGCAAAGAAAAATGTCTCCTTTTTCTTTTTCACTTTCTCACACTCTCACTGTGTTTCTCTCTATTTCTTCACACGGACTGCACCTAAAATGGCCAAATATCTCTGTGTTTTTGCTCTTTCTAGAACTCACACACAATGGCCAAATATGGCTTTCTCTTTCAGCTCTCTCTATTCAAGGCCAAATAGCGTTTGCTTGTTTTCTTTCTTTTCTTCTTTGTTAGCTTCAGCGTGTCTCACACACCTAAGACCACTTCTCATTAAGAGAAGTCAGGCCTCCCATGCATGCTCAGCTTTGCATTAAACCAAGGTCTAACTTTGTGGGCTTAAGAAGACAAGCTCATTAAAGAGCTTTGACAAGCCAAGTGGGCTGGAAGAAAGGGTGTCACGTGCACCCAACAATCTCCCCCTCCAGCACACTATAGAGGAGATCTTCAACCCAAGTCTTCAGTTAGAATTCATGCCGGCCAACCCGACACAAAGTTTTAGCTTCTCTCTTGACACAACCTTGGTCAACATGTCAACTGGATTTTCATCTATGTGAATCTTCTCTAATTCAAATGATTGTTGTTCAACAACTAATCTCAACCAATTGTATCTCACCTCAATGTGCTTCGAGCGTGAATGGTACATAGAATTCTTGCTGAAGTCTATAGCACTCTGACTATCACAATTAACTACATACCCATCTTGCTTCAAACCCAATTCTTGGAGAAACCGTTTCAACCAAAGCATCTATTTACTTGCTTCATTAGCTACAATATACTCAACCTCAGTTGTAGATAAGGCAACACACTTTTGCAATCTTGACTGCGATGATACAGCTCCCCCTACAAAAGTAAATAAATACCCAGATATAGATTTCCTACCATCAAGGTCACCTGCCCAATCTGCATCTACATAACCCTCCAAAATTGGTTTAGAATCACCAAAAGTCAAGCACAATTTAGAGCTACCTCTCAAATATCTGAAGATCCACTTCACTGCTTCCCAATGATCTTTACCAGGATTAACCATGAACCTGCTAACAACACCAACTGCATGAGCAATGTCTGGCCGTGTGCAAACCATAGCATACATCAAACTCTCAACTACTGAGGAATAAATAGTTGATGCCACGTCTCCCTTCTCTTTCTTATATGAAGAACAAAATTTCTTTCTTAACTTGAAATGAGCACCAAGAGGTGTGCTGACTAGCTTAGCATGCTTCATATTGAACCTTTCAAGAACCCGCTTGATATACTTCTCTTGTGATAACCATAGCTTCTTGGCTTTCCTGTCACACAGAATTTGCATACCCAAAATTTGTCTTGTTGGACCCGAGTCTTTCATATCAAATGACTTGAACAAGTCATTCTTCAAATTTCCAATCACACTTGCATCTTGTCCTATTATCAACATATCATCTGCATATAGCAGAAGAATAACAAATTTATCATTGGAAAATTTTCTAACATACACACAATGATCTACATTTGTCCTTGTGTACCCGTGACCCACCATGAATGAGTCAAACTTCTTGTACCACTTTCTTGGAGCTTGCTTTAAGCCATACAAACTCTTCTTTAACTTGCAAACCACGTATTCTTTCCCTTTCACTTTGAATCCCTCTAGCTGATTCATGCAGATTTCTTCTTTCAAATCACCATGAAGAAAAGTTGTCTTCACATCAAGTTGTTCAAGCTCAAGATCCAAGCTAGCTACTAATCCTAGAACTACCCGAATGGAACTCATCTTGACTACTGGAGAGAATATCTCATCAAAGTCAATCCCTTGTTTCTAACTGAAACCCTTGACCACTAATCGAGCTTTATACTTCACTAACTTATCAACATCTTTCTTTAGCTTGAACACCCATTTGTTTCTCAATACCTTCTTGCCTTTAGGAAGTTCCACCAAGTCATAAGTTTTACTCTTATTTAAAGAATTCATCTCTTCATGCATAGTCTTCAACCAACTTTGCTTATCCTTATAAGACTATACTTCCTGAAAACTTTCTGGCTCCCCCTTTTTAGTAATCATAGTATACTCAGAAATGGGGTATCTAGTCGATGGACGACGCTCTCTAGTAGACTTTCTCACCTCAGGTTCTACCATTTCTAGTGGAGAAGGCTGCTCCCCCTGCTTGACACCATCTGTATCTGTCACATCATCACCATCAACACCTGCTGGCTCATCAGCATCAAATTCAATTGGCTCATCACCATAATTCTCATCTTGTACCTCTTCCCTATTTATGGCATTATCTAAGGAAGAAGAGGTAGGTGTAAGATCAGGAGCACCTTCAATTATAGGTTTAGGCTTCTCAGTTTTCTCAAAGTCTACCAAGTTTTCATTTTCATGAAAAAACTACATCTCGACTTCTAATCATCTTCTTTTCTTTTGGATCCCATAGCTTGTAGCCAAATTCTGCATCTCCATATCCAACAAATATACAAGGAGTGGATTTGCTATCAAGCTTTGATCTTTATTCCTTAGGCACATGAATAAATGCCTTGCACCCAAATACCTTCAAGTGAGAGTAAGAAACATCTTTCGCTGTCCATACTCTTTCTAGAATATCAAAATCCAAAGGAACTGATGGAGATCTATTAATTAGGTAGCATACAGTCACAACATCTTCACCCTAGAATAACTTAGGCAAATTAACCATTCTCAACATACATTGGATCTTCTCAACAATAGTGCGGTTCATCCTTTCTGCCACACCATTTTGCTGTGGGGTACCAGGAACTATCTTCTCATGTCTAATGCCTTTCTCGGAGCAGTAACTCTTGAATTCATTAGATGTGTATTCACCTCCGTTATCACTATGGAGACACTTCAAAGGCTTCCCTTTCACTCTTTCCACCATGGCATGGAATTTCTTGAAGTGCTCAAATACCTGGTTTTTTGTTTTCAAAACATAAACTCACACCTTTCGTGAAGCATCATCAATAAATGTAACAAAATATTTATTGCCACCTAAAGTCTCAACATCAATGGGACCACATACATCAGAATAAACAAGATCTAAAACATTGGGTTTTCTAGTAGAGGGTATATTAAATGAAACTCTATGTTGTTTATCGAATAAACAAAAGTCAAAAGGATTTAGTGACGTACCTTTGGCAAAGGGAATGAGAGACTTCTTTGACAAAATCTACAACCCTTTTTCACTCATGTAAGCCAACCGCCTATGCCACAAGTTAGGCAAAGAATCCTCCTGAGCTGCACTAACAACATCCTTGCACAACTTTACTTGTGTCTTGTAAAGTGTACAACAAATTTTCCCTCTAGCAAGCACCAATGATCCTTTGCTAAGCCTCCATTTTTCATCACGGAAATAATTGCCATAACCTTCTTTATCAAGAACGTGAGTGGAAATCAAATTCAGGCGAATATCCGGAACATGTCTCACATCCTTCAAAACTAGGGTGTATCCAGTGTTAGCCCTAACACATATATCACCAATTCCCACAATGTCGGCAAAACTATCATTGCCCATCTTCACTCTCCCAAAATTTCCCGCTTTGTATGAAGTGAATAACTCCTTTCTTGGAGTGACATGGCAGGAAGCAGCTGAGTCAATCACCCATTCAACATAAGGATCTGAAACTATATAACAATCATCTTGTCCTATGGCTAGGACCTTATCTTCCAACACTATAACAACAGTAATGTTCTCATCATCCACCTTTTTATGATTTTTATCCTCTTTCTGTTTGTTCTTCCAAGCCTTGCAATTTCTTTTTATGTGACCTTCTTTATTACAGTAAAAACACTTGAATATTCCTTTTGACTCTGACCGAGTTTTGGATTTACCTCGCCTTTTAGAACTTCTACTCTTACTTCTCCCCCTGTTCTCTGTGACAAGAGCATGTGCAATATCCTTACCCATATCCTTTCTTCTAGTTTCTTCATTAAGCAAACTATCTTTAACCATGGCAAGTCGTAACACACCATTCGGAGCAGAATTACTAAGTGACACTACCAAAGTCTCCCAACTGTCAGGTAAGGAACTCAGAAGCAATAAAGCTTGTAACTCATTATCTATTACTAGCTTCATTGTAACCATCTGATTAACCAAGTCTTGGAACTCACTAAGGTGCTCAACAATGGACTTACCCTCTTTTAGCTTCAAATTCACAAGCTTTCTAGCAATTAAAGCTTTATTTTGAGCTGTCTTTCTTTCATAAAGACTCCTTAATTTTTCCCAAAGAGCCTCTGCATTTGTTTCCTGAGACACATGGTGTAAAACACGGACATCGATGCATTGTCTAATACACCCAATAGTTTTTCTATTTAATTTCTCCCAGTCTTTATCAAACATATCACTAGGCTTGGCACTATCACCCTCAATAAGGTCATGCAAATCCTTGCAATAAAGGACATCCTCCATCATTAGCTTCCATATTGAATAATTCGATGCCGAGAATTTAACCAGAGTATTCATACCCATATTCTCCATTTAATCTAACACAAGACAATCAAACTCAAGCAACCAAAAGCTCTGATACCACTTGTTGGGGAAAAATCCTAATCCCCTCTATGTCTATGTGTGAATTTAAAATTAATGACTACCAAGCAATAGCAATATTATGGAAATAAAATAATTCCAACAAGCACCACATAAACACAACCACACAAGAATACTAAATCTTACGTGGAAAACCCTCTAGTGTAGAGGGAAAAACCACGGGGCAGCTCCAAAAAATATCCACTATGAAATAGAGATTACAACTATCAAGTTTATGCTAAACTTGAGTCCATAATAAATTGGATATACAACAAATAAATCTCAAAGAGTAAATACAATCTCACCACAAAGCCAATAGCAAAATCTTCCTTTGAATACTCCAACTCTCCATGGTTGTAGCACTCAAAATCTCTATGAGAACTCTACCAATTTATCTTCCTTGTGTGTAACTTGAGCAAAGAAAAATGTCTGCTTTTTCTTTTTCACTCTCTCACACTCTCACTGTGTTTCTCTCTATTTCTTCACACGGACTGCACCTCAAATGGCCGAATATCTCTGTGTTTTTGCTCTCTCTAGAACTCACACACAATGGCCGAATATGGCTCTCTCTTTCAACTCTCTGTTTCAACTCTTTCTATTCAAGGCTGAATAGCCTCTGCTTGTTTTCTTTCTTTTCTTCTTTGTTAGCTTCAGCGTGTCTCACACGCCTAAGATCACTTCTCATTAAGAGAAGTCAGGCCTCCCATGCATGCTCAGCTTTGCATTAAACCAAGGTCTGACTTTGTGGGCTTGAGAAGACAAGCTCATTAAAGAGCTTTGACAAGCCAAGTGGGCTTGAAGAAAGGGTGTCATGTGCACCCAACACTTGGGACTAGCAATTCATGAATAAAGGGCTGGTACCTCAGGAAGCCCAGAAGGAAGAACTATGAAGGGAAGTAGTTGGGAAAACTTTCAACCTGGTCGAGATGGAATTAGCTAACTCGGGAAAAATGACAAAAAGGAAAGGTAGCCAAAATGGGCTGAATTTGAAAAGAAGGAAGCCTGGAAGGAAGAGAGATTAGAAGTCAACTCTCTAGGGACACCTCTAAAAGGAAAGTCAGCAAGGAGCTTTTGGGGAAAAAGGCATCAAAAGAAGAAAACTATGAGAAAATGAGGAAGGGACCTGTCACTGAGGTGGCTGGCATAACATAGGCATTGGTACCCAGGGGAACAAAGGGGAAGAATTAGTATTACCCCGGAACCTTAGAATGACATTATAAAAGGAAGAAACAACCAACATTGGAGGGGCATTCAGAAAGAGTGAATCAGAACAGAATCATTGAGAAAGCTCTATCAAAAACTCAAAGAAAGTAGTGAAAGAAAGAGGAATATCGCCTAGTATCTCGAAACAGCCACTATAGAACATACTTGGATTCAAAGGGATTCAAATATTGCAAGTCTTAGAGGCTTAGATAGCCATCTAACTTTGTATTTTTTGAGCTTACTTGGACCTTGTAACACATCTTAGTGAGCACATTGTAATTTACAACTAAAGAAAGTAATGAAGTATCTCATAGTGTTTTAGGGATCCTTAGCAATATATTTGTCTCTCTCTTTATTACATTGTTCCTTTACTGTTACTTGTTATTCAATACTGTTAGGTTCTAAGGTCTTAGGATTTTATGTATTTAGAACCTAATTTGTAATGTTGGCAAACCATGATCAAAACAATGTATTTAGTCTTGTTTAGGCTTGCTCAAAGTTGGTTAAATTTTGTAAAGTTGGAATCGAGAGACTGCAGAAGCATTGGGGCTTCTCAGCCTGGCTCGATCGATCGAAGGTAATTCTCGATCGATCGAAAATTGGCCCAGATGCGATTCTGCAGAAATTCCAGCTCAGCCCAAACTCTTTTAAAATGTTTAGGGTTTTCTGTTTTTGCCCTAGGTATATAAGGCAAAACCCTAGCCACGTTTTTAGGGTTGCACAAGTTGTATTGTTGCTCATACATTGCAGTTTTGTGTAAATCTCTTGTGAGATCTAAATGAGCTTTCCTTTACACATAGCTTAGGGTTTTCAAGATTGAGATTCTTCAACATCTTGATGATCAACTTGGTTGCTGCCATTGAAGCTTGAAGATAAACAAGCGGGGAGCTTGTACCTGATTGAAGGAATACAAAGAAAGAAGTAGTCCGTGGACTCGGAGCCTGCGCGTGGTCGTGTCAGGAAGTTTTACTGGTGGGTAGCATTAGGAAGTCAAGCGGGGAGCTTGTAAGTCCTTTTGTAAAAACTTCAATTCTTTCTTAGTGGATTCTGTTTTGCCTTGAGGATCGGTGGGTCAAATCCTCCCCAGGTTTTTCCGTGTGGTTTCCTGGGTGATCATATCTTGTGTTCTTTATTATTTTCGCTGCTTTATATGTTTTATATGCATGATATGATTATTTGATTGTTTTAACCTAGAATTGATTAATTTGACTAAGTAACAACTTGGCTAATTAACTAGGCTACGCAATCTGGTTGGTTTAAGGGGTCTAAATTTCCGTCAAGTGGTATCAGAGCAAGTTGCTCTTATGTTTGAGATTTTCTCTCTGAGCTGATCCTTGACCCCGGTTGTCATGGAGCATGGACACTCTCTGTTTGTTCCTCCTCACTTTGATGGGAACAACTACGCATACTGGAAAGTAAGGATGAAAGCATTCCTGAAATCCATTGATGAGAGAGTTTGGAACTCGGTTGAATATGGTTGGGAGAAGCCCACTACTCCTGTGAGTGAGTGGCAAACTTCTCAGAAAGAAGCAGCTGCATTTAATAGCAAAGCTATGAATGCCATTTTTAATGCTGTTTCGATGGAGGAATTTAAGAGGATCTCTAATGTTGAGGTTGCTCATACTGCTTGGAAAATCCTCCAAACTGTGCATGAAGGCACAAAGGCTGTTAAGATAAACAAATTGCAGCAATTAACTTCTAGGTTTGAAAGCATTAGAATGTCTGATGATGAAACCTTTGATGAGTTTTATGCTAAACTCAATGATATTGTTAATTCTGCTTATAATTTGGGTGAAGTCTATGATCAACCTAAGATTGTTAGGAAGATACTTAGATCCTTAACTGAAGACTTTAGACCCAAAGTGACAGCCATTACTGAAAGTAAGGATGTTGACACCATCCCTGTGGATGAACTTGTAGGATCGCTTCAGTCCTATGAGTCTGACCTACCCAAGACTATCAAATCCAAATCAATGGCTCTAAAGTCTGTTGATGATGTTGAGGCTGGTGGATTTGATGATGAGCTCTCTCCTACTGAGATAGCTTACCTTGCCAAGAATTTTAGAAATTTCCTTAGAAATACTAATAGGAAGGCAAGGAATACCAACACTGTTGAACCTAGAAACTTTAGGAAGAATGATCACACTAAAGTTAATAATTTTGAGAAACCTAGAGAACAAGTAGGTCAATCTTCGAATAATTCTTTGGGTCCTCAGTGTTTTGGTTGTCAAGGGTATGGTCATGTCAAATCTGAATGTCCTACTCTCTTGAGAAATAAGGGTAAAGCTATGGCTGTAACCCTTAGTGATAATGAGGTTTCTGATGATGAGTCCGGTTGTGACGAGGATGGAAACTTCATTGCTTTCACTGCTACTGCTGTAGTCAATGAAAGCATATCTGCTGAGGAGAACCCTGCTGATGGGGAACTCTTTGAAGATGCAGATCTTCAAGAGGCCTACAACAAACTTTGCAAAATTGCTGCAAAGGATGCTATGAAAGTTGATCTTGGCCTAAAGAAAATTGATGCTCTTGAGCTTGAAAAGAAGAACTTGCTTGTCAAATTGTTTGATGCTAATGAACTTTTGAACAATGTGAAATCTGAAAACATGCTTTTGCTTGATAAAGTTAGAACTTTGGAACATGATTTATCTGTTACTAGATCTGCTAGTTCTAAACTTGATCACATGCTGAATGTTCAAAAGTGTTCTTCTAATAAATCTGGGATTGGATGTGTTGAAAGCATCTTTGATTCTACACCCCATTCCACTGTCTTTATTCCTGCTTCTTCTTCTGTACCTTCTGTGAGTGAGGTTGTGAGTGAAATTGTTAAACCCCCTGTGAGTGAGGTTGTTAAACCAGTAGAAGTTTTACCACTTAAGAAGATTAAGGTAGACTTAAGGGAATCCAAACCTAAAGAGCCTACCAAATCCAAGGACAAGTTGCATGGTAAACCTGCTTGGGTGTGTCATTATTGTGGTAAGACTGGACATATCCGTCCTAACTGTTACAAGCTTCAAGCTGATAAAAGAGCAAAGAAACCAAAAGTGCCTGTGCCTCAAGCACAAGACCCTATGGCACTAATTGGTGAATTGGTAAAGGCGTTAAACCTTTATTCCAATCCTGGAGTTGGGAATCACTCTAACGTGAATAAGAACTCCAATGCTCGTAGTGCATCTAAAAAGTTTTGGATGCAAAATACTCGAAATAACTGAGTCTTTCTGACATGGTTCTTGTGCTTCATTGCCCTATCCTTTGTGACCATTGTTCTTTGTTTTTTTTTGTGTCTTTTTGTTCTAGGACTTGCATTGCATTACATTCATGCATTTCATTCTAGGATTTATTTGTTTTCTCTTTTTTTTTTTTTTTTTTTTTTTTTTTTAAAAAAAAAGGGAGAAAGCAAAAATTATGTTTGACACTATTTCTTCGTGATTTCTGAAAACAAGGTTGGTCAATCTTTTTACACATGTCATGTGTCTTGTCTACCTTGTTTAGCTTTGATAAGCTTATTTATTGCACTCTACTAGTTGAGACTTTGTAGTGCATGTTGTGTGGGCAAGATGTGTGTGGTTTTTAATCACTTTGCCTTAATCATGAAGTCACATGTTCTTTGACTGTCGGACTTGATCCTTTTGAGAAAGGCATAAATAACCATCTCACCACTGTTCACTAGCCAATCATGAACACCTTAGTGCATATCATAAGATTGTGTGCTCGAGAAAGTATAGCACATGCACAAAAAGAACATAAGGTGTAGCCTCATTTAAAATTAAAACTGGTGTATACTATTAGGCTTGATGCCAATTCACTTAATTCAAACCGGTGTGTACTATTAGGCTGAATGCCAATTCATATATAAATAAGAGGCAATAATGCAAGAAATTTACATGATTGCAAACTTTTGTTCTAGGAGATGTGGGAGTTATAGGATGTAACTCTTTAGGTGATAGTCTCTTTTAAATTCTGTGTGATGAATTGTGTAGACTCTGTGGTTGATTACTATTCACATATCACCTCACATGTATCTCAAGTTTTTTGCTAGTTTCACACACTTCACAAGTTACTCTTTGTTAAACATAGTACATGCTTGTGTGTGTGTTTTTGGTTTGACCAACCAAGTTTGAAAAATATCTTGAGATTTGTGCACAACATAATTTGGCTTGAGAAAATTAAATGGGAGGATAATTGAATCTTGTTTTTGATCAAATTGGGTTTGAAAATTTGGGTTTTTGAAAAAGCATTTCACTTCATACTCATGCATTTTGTTTTCATTGATCAAATGCTTTGAGGAGGTGTTTTTAAAATTGGGCTTGCGTTTTTCAAAACTGTGTTTTTCCCTAAATTTTTGTGAGTTTCTGCCCATTTCGATCAATCGAATATATTTTTCGATCAATCGAAAAAGTGGCCTGGATTGTTCTAAAATGACTGGAACATTCGATCGATCGAATGTATTTTTCGATCGATCGAATATCGTGGAGAAGCTTTTTTAAAAGAGGAATTCTGACTTTTTCAACTTACTTTTCAAAACTTTTTCAAAGTCTTTTTCTCTCTCCGACGAGGCAAGCTCAAAAGATCCAATTTTTTGTCGTTTTCTCCGAAATTTTTTGCAAGAAATCTCTCTCCTCAAGCCGGTAAGACCTTTTTGCCCTTTGTTTTGCTTTTATTTTCTTGATTTCATGCATTTTTCATGCATTTTAGGGGTGATTTTCGGACTATGCATAAATAGGAATTTTTGTTGATTCAAGCTTTTTCTTTTGTAATTGATCAATGGGTTTTGATGGGGACACATCATATACTAGATCCTTGATGGTTAATTTGATCAATTTTGAGTTTGATGAAAAATTGAAAATTCTAGGGTTCCTATTTGATCCGAATTGAGGTTTTTTGTGAAATTGAGTTTAATTGATGAAATTGGCTTGTATAATTGATGCAATTGGTTATTATAAACTGTTTTCAATGGTGTGTAATGATTGATTCATCAATTTGTTGCAAAATTTATCAAGTAGTTTTCAAATTTTTAGGGTTTTTGTTAAGAAACTCTATGATTCAAGCCAATTTTGTGTAATTGAACTTAATTTGAATTGTGTTTACTATATTAGTACATGCATCATGGCATTGATATTGTTCATGCATCATATAGATTTTTCATTCTATTGTTTTTGTGCTAACTTGCAGTCTGCCCTTGGTTTTTCTTTGTTTTTGTTCTTTTGGTTTTGTCCTTGTGTCCTTGTCCTTTCCTTAGCACCATGCCTAGGAAGACTAGAGCTCGTAGGACCATTCCCTCTCGTTCTCCTTCCCCCCCTTCCTTTGGCCGTGAGAGGTTTCCGAGCGAGAAAAACCAAGAGACCTATGAGAAGCTCAATCTTCAAAGGAAGATTTGGGCTGAGCGATCTGTCATTCTAGATGAGTTAGATCCTGCCATTAGGGTAAACTTTGAGCGTCGAGGATGGTTGCCTCTGTTAGATGTGTCTGACCCTCCTCCTCCGGCTACCTTGATTAGAGAGTTCTACTCGAATATCTCTATCCGCGTCTATGATTCCAACACTTTTATTAGGAGTTGGATACGAGGCGTAGAGTACTCCATTACTCCTCAGGTAGTGGCTGATGCTCTAGGGGTACCATTGGTTCGTGAGCCTGTCTATCCCTATTCTGTGTCTCCCGAGCGGAGCGACGTTTTGTCTTACATCACTGGGACTACTGTCCAGTGGGGTTCTGATCCTAGGATCACTTCTACTGAGCTCTCCGGGTTACACTATCTTTTCTTTAGGATAGCCTGTCATTCCATCTGGCCCATCTCTCATGTTCACACCGTTCCTCTTGAGAGGTGTGTATTTTTGTACGCCTTAGTCACAGATGCTCCTATTAGTTTTCCCCATCTTTTTCTTCGTTCTTTGAACGAAGTTTATAGGAGTTCATCTGCTTTTTATGCCCTCGTTCATTCTATTTTCATTCATAGGATTTTGCTATATCTTGCTCTTAGTGACTTCCCCTCATCTGAGCCTGTTCATGTTATAGGTCCTATAGGTGCGTCTTTTCTTAGACAGAGGGCCGCTCATCTTCGAGCTGGTTCTAAACACCTTAGGTCTGAGCCTTCTTCTAGCGCTCCTCCTCCTCCTTCATCTTCTACAGGTCCTGCTGGTGAGGATATTCCTGATCCAGTTGGTGATGATGCTGATGCTGCTGCTGCTACTGTTCCTCCACCTCCTTTGGCCGACTTTGATGTTCGTCGTACTTTGGAGACTGTCATGATCGTTCAGGCGGCTCATGGTCAGATTTTGATGGATTTGTTCGATGAGATTCGAGCTTTGCGGGCAGATTTGGCGCGACTTCATTCACCTTCACCACCACCTTTTGATGGCGACTCTTGACTGCCCTTTGGCATTCCGTCACAAAAAGGGGGAGTGGTTAGTTCTGACTGTAGAGGAGTTTTGATTTTTTGAGGAGATTTTGTAGTTAGGGGGAGATATTTTTTTTTAGCATGAGATTTTGTTTTGTGGAGTTTATTAGATTGTATCTAGGTGCTTCACTTTGTATATCATTTTTGGGGATATTCATGTTAGGGGGAGTAACATTGATATATTGATATACATGTCTATTTGATTCTTGTTGTCTCATGATTCACTGCTTATTGATTTATATTTATGAGTTGATTCATTGATATATATCTTTATTGTGTGTTGTGTGAATCTTACAAGAATATTATACCTGTTTATATATTATTTTCTGCCACACATGCGTTTATGTGTTTGTTGAGTATTTCAGGAATATACAGGTTGATTCAACAAAGCTGCTGTCTACACTTGCAACCGATGGATAGTAGTTAGGGTTGAATTTGAGTTTATGAGCATTATTTATGTAAAGGGCTTTTCAATTGTAAACTTTGAGCTTTTAATTTGTGTTTTGTCACGGATTGCCAAAGGGGGAGTTTGTTAGGTTCTAAGGTCTTAGGATTTTATGTATTTAGAACCTAATTTGTAATGTTAGCAAACCATTATCAAAACAATGTATTTAGTCTTGTTTAGGCTTGCTCAAAGTTGGTTAAATTTTGTAAAGTTGGAATCGAGAGACTGCAGAAGCATTGGGGCTTCTCGGCCTGGCTCGATTGATCGAAGGTAATTCTCGATCGATCGAAAATCGGCCCAGATGCGATTCTGCAGAAATTCCAGCTCAGCCCAAACTCTTTTAAAACGTTTAGGGTTTTCTGTTTTTGCCCTAGGTATATAAGGCAAAACCCTAGCCATGTTTTTAGGGTTGCACAAGTTGTATTGTTGCTCATACATTGCGGTTTTGTGTAAATCTCTTGTGAGATCTAGAGGAGCTTTCCTTTACACATAGCTTAGGGTTTTCAAGATTGAGATTCTTCAACATCTTGATGATCAACTTGGTTGCTGCCATTGAAGCTTAAAGATAAATAAGCGGGGAGCTTGTACATGATTGAAGGAATATAAAGAAAGAAGTAGTCCGTGGACTCGGAGCCTGCGCGTGGTCGTGTCAGGAAGTTTTACTGGTGGGTAGCATTAGGAAGTCAAGCGGGGAGCTTGTAAGTCCTTTTGTAAGAACTTCAATTCTTTCTTAGTGGATTCCGTTTTGCCTTGAGGATCGGTGGGTCAAATCCTCCCCAGGTTTTTCCATGTGGTTTCCTGGGTGATCATATCTTGTGTTCTTTATTATTTCCGTTGCTTTATATGTTTTATATGCATGATATGATTATTTGATTGTTTTAACCTAGAATTGATTGATTTGACTAAGTAACAACTTGGCTAATTAACTAGGCTACGCAATCTGGTTGGTTTAAGGGGTCTAAATTTCCGTCAAATACATATATATTCTTGCTTGCCAATATGTACGTATTGTAGGATTCTTGCTCACTACATCACTTGGTTTGTAAACAGCTCATTTAGCTACGGTGAACCAAACCCAGTCCCTTTAAACAACAACTCAAAGGCCCAGGGTCCTTGCTTCAAGTTGGGCTTGGACACCGTCCAAAGAAGGACTCTCACAAACTCAAAAGACTGCTTAGTCACCACAGGTGAAGGTACCCACATGCCAACAAGATATTCTCTCATCATTTCGGGTCCACTAACGAGAGAGTATAAAAAAGGGAGAATGGGTCAGGCCCAGGGGTTGTGTTTCCTTTTATAGTTGAGTATTTCTTGTTGTTTGGATGTTATCCCATAAATGGTGTACATTTGGGGGATTGTCATAACTTCTAGCTCATTTAATGATGCAATGACTATTCGTCCGCCGCTTGGAGTAACTGTAGATCCTTGCAATAACTGTAGATCTCTAGCTGTATTTTCCCCATTACACCTAATGAAGCATCCAAGGTCAACATAGAACTGTTTTTTGTATTTAAATGTGATTTGCACAAAAAAGAAGCTGATCTAACTGAACTTATATACTAATGGAAACATTTATGTACCTTCATGCAAAATGAGGCAACTGTCACATGTATAGTAAACGACGAGAAAAATTGTAATTGAACTATAATGCAATTTACTAAAAACCACTTCTAGCATATTTATCTGCAGGCATTAAGCCAAAGAATAAAATTAAATATACATGTAAGAACAATAGCATTTTTTTTTATTTTATAGAAACGAGGGTCTTATTTATATTAATATTTTAACCATCAACATCAGTGGCCTTTTGAGCACAGAGTCTAGTTGCTCCAAGGCCTGCCAAGTCCCTTACATACCATACATAAACAAAACTTGGACATGAACTATAAAAAGACACAACATGCTGCTGGTGAGTTCCCCACTTTGCTAACGCATCCGCACACGCATTAGCTTCACGATACACGTGAAGCACCTGAACCACCCAATCCCAGTCCAAGAGGTTCCTACAATCACAAATTAAAGGTAACATATTAGGAGGATAAGTGTCATTATGAGCAGTTAACCAAGTAAGTATAGTACTGGAGTCGAGCTCAAGTTGTATGAATTTAAATCCCATATCCCATGCTATCGCCAATCCCTGTCGAACAGCAGCCAACTCAGCCAAATTGTTTGACGCTAAACCCAAGTGAAGGGAAAAACCAGCTATCCATTCTCCCGAATGATTTCTCAAAAGGCCCCCCGCCCCGGCTAATCCTGGATTAGGAACAGCACTACCATCAGTGTTCAATTTTATAAAAGGAGCAGGAGGTATCTTCCAATATATATTTTGTGGGATCCTAACCCGGGATCTACTAGTTGATCCTGCTAAGAAATGGAATTCCATTGCAACCTGAACTGAGAAGTATATAAGATTGTGTTGGGATTTGGAGGCACCCTTAAAGATTCTCTTGTTTCTTGCTAGCCATAAATTCCAACAGAGAAATGGAAAATAAATTCGCCAAGGGAGTTGACTAGGGGGTACACTTGTTTCACTAGTTGCATTACTGCGGAGCCAATCTTGAAGAGATAATTGAAAGAAAGACATGGGCAAGACACCCGAGGATTGGCTCCATACCTCTTTTGCCCAAGGACAGTCTCTTAATATGTGAATGGTTGTTTCTAGCTGATGGCACCTGAGGCAATGAGCTTCAAGATGAGGGCGACCACTAGTGAGGAAGGTGCGAGTGGGCAGCCTGTTGCGCATTGCTTTCCAAACGAACACTTGAATCTTTTTAGGACAAGTTAAAGCCCAAATCCACTCCCAACCCTGAGCGTTGAAAGGGGCATTTTGTTTATGGAAGAGAAATGTGGAAGCCAATTTCACAGAACACATGCCATTAGAGTGGGGCCATTTAAGGGAATCCAAGAGTTGCGTGAATTGGGCAATAGGGATACCCTGGATTAGGTTTTGAATAGAGATTGGGAGAGGGAAATTCAGTGAATCGAAATTCCAATTGAATTGAGTCCATAAGGAGCTAACCCGTTGATCCTCGTCTTGAATATGGATAGGTCTTGGAATATAGCTACGAAGGGTGCCTAAAGGCAACCACCGATCCTTCCAAATCCGAATGGTATGGCCATCGCCCACAACCCAGCGCATACTTTCAAGAAGCAATTGAATTCTGAGAGAGAGTGAGTGCCAAATGTGAGTGCCTCTCGTTCTTCTAGAATTGGTAAACAAAGTGGCGTGGGGGAAATATTTGGCTTTAAGGACCTGAGCCCAGAGCGTACTGGGATTAGAATATAATCTCCAAGCTTGGTTCATAAGAATCGCTAGATTTCGATGGCGAGTGGATGGTATGCCCAAGCCCCCTGCGTCTTTTGGCAAGGTAACAATTTCCCAGTTGACCGTGTGGCAGCTGCGCCGGGAAGTAGTGTCCCCCCATAAGAATTTGCAGCTCAATTTGTCGATTTGGTGACTAATCTTTTGGGGGATGAGTGTGGTTTGCATAGCATAAATAGGAATGGTTGTCACCGTTGCCTTAATTAGTGTGGCGCGGCCTGCCATTGTCAGATATTTTGCTTGCCATCCTTCAATACATTTTTGGATTTTATCCACAAGAAATTGGTAGGAGTTGGATTTTGCGAGAGTGATAGCATGCATGGTGGATTTTGGAAGGAAAAAGTTCATTATCGTAGAAGTTCATACCTCGATGATCTAAAAACGACTTTTTTCTCTTACCCAGTAGCTCATACATAGCTTTGGCTAAATTTACATGTTTTACTGGTCCGAATCCATAAAAATATCCTCAACCTACAAAACCTAAAAAAGTTGTACAAATTTCGCGTGTCCAAAAGCTCAAGAAAAAAAAAAAGGCAATAATACATGCCAATCTACAATTGATAATGCAATTCCACATGCTTATATACCAATTAACATTTCAGAAACTGAAATTATAACATAAAAGTCCCCATGAAATACCTGTTTTGCAATGGGCATAGATGTATCTTTCTCATGATGGCCATTTGAGTAGGATCCAAAAAAGACAGTGACATTGCCTCCATAGGTGTTGGCTTTTCCAGTTGGATTAAATTGTGTTGGCTTTGATGGGAAACAAAGGCTCGAACAGGTTAATCTAAGCAATCGAAAAAAAACGTTGTGGGAGTCAAAAGAGTTTAAAAGAAGATCAAAAGTCTTGTGAAAAAGAAGAAAACCAAGAAACTGTTTAAGTGGTGGGAGTGAAAAGAAACAGTAGAAGGAAAGATGGGAAGACGAAAGATCACCTAGATTTTCTGTGAATAAAAGGTGATTCCTTGTGTTATGTGATAGGCAAAGGTTTTTAAGGGTAATTCAAAAAGACAATGGCTTTTATACGAAAGAGATTACTCATGTTTATTATAGGTTCTAATTGTCCACTTATTCCCAATTGTCCACTTATTCCCAAGACATTAAAAATAAACACAACCAATAATGCCTATTGATGATAAATGAAATTAAATTGTCTAATTTCTAAGCATTATGTCACAAAACAAATCAACGTAAAAACTAAAAACTAGAGGCAATGTCTAATTTCTTTCCTTTTTTCTATTTTTTAAAAGTGAAAATTAGAGGTTGTTAAGAAATAATTTAAATAAGTAAATCAATACTGAATATCTAAAATCCCATTTATTTAGGAGAGAATCAAGAATGCAATAAAAAATTTAATGTGCCATTGTCTAGATACATGGCACGTGGAAGACATTTAAATTGACACATCATCTTTTTTTTTTTTTGAAAACTAAATTGACACATATCAAATTTATATGATATGTACAAATTGTGACTTATGGTGTTATGCACTTGGATTGAGTCCAATGTTTAATTTCACTAGATCCATCCAGGTCACGTATCATGATCTGAATGGGTCCAATGCAATTGAGTACTGGATCCAATTTTTACCCTGTTATTATTAATTTATGAAAAATTCTTAGATACTCCTAGATTATGGATAAATGGTACTCCCTCCTCTCACATTCAAGATAGACTCCATCATGATTTAATGAGTGAATCCCAACATGAATATGAGAAGGGGGAGCACCATTCTCCGTACTCAGGGAATACCTAAGTATTACTCTTAATTTACGTGGCCATGATGTATATAATAAAGAAAGCTACCACATTTTAGTGAATGATCATGGTTTTAATTGTATTCTTGTCAAGATTATTAAAAATGTCCTTGAGCTAAATAATAAAGAAATTTTATTTGTGCTCTAACTTATGCAACACTAATATAGCTCCCCCATTAATTAATTGTGCAGGTCTCTTCCATTTTTATTTAGATGTAGGAAAAATTGCATTTAAAATCAAACAAATATCACATGTGTAGGGTTACAATTTGAAGCCCAAGCCCAAAAGAGGAATTGGGTCCCGGTCCAAAGAGCTCGATCCAATAAATTTTGTAGAGAGTGGATTGAAGAGCAGGGATTGGGCAAGATACACAACCACCAAAACAGGATATTTTCTTAATACGTCCGAGTGTCTACAATAATGGTTCCTTACACTGAGTTCCAAACTTTTTCTTTTCTTTCTTTTTTTTTCGATCCCCTCAATAGGAGGGGTATCATACATTTTATATACATCCCTATGCTATCTGGACCGTCCACTTGTCGGCCATCAGGTTTGCCACTTGAGTGCTCGTCCCATCAGCCACCTTCCTTGGTCCTCTATGAGTTGCAGTTGACAGTGCAACACTGTTCAACAATCCCTTCCACATAAATGCGGCCAGGAAAGTGGTTGGTGAGCATTTAATGTGGATGGAGTAACCTTTCGATGGGACATTTCTGGGCTCTCCTTTTTTTTCCCTTTTAAGGGTCTTTGTTGCCAAGAGTTCTGAATGATCACCAGTACTGTGGGAGAGTGAGGCCGACTGGTGTCAAACAACATCCGAGGGGAAGTACCAGTACTGGGAGAGTGAGGCCGACTGGTGTCAAAATCATCCGAGGGGGTACTCCCCCTCAGAACATATCTCTCTAAGATCCCTGCGAAAGGAATTACCCCTCAGACCTTTCATGATTTGAGCTAGGGCCGAGGGCCCACCAAGCACTATGGGCCACTATCCCCACAATAGCCCTTCAAAATTTCTGGCTTTTTATCGTGTCCGAAGGAAAGGTAGGGGATTTTGATGACCTTTGAAATTGACCAATGGGAGCGTCGAGAGTCTTTCTACTTACAAGTGGAGGCACAGCACTGGGCGCGTCGTCATCGCAATTAATTGCTTCGGAATTCGCAAGGCGCTATTAATTACTCAATGTGTCGCTGTCTCTTGCATCTATTGGTGGGGCAATAATCCAACAGTTGGCGTTTTCCTTCAGATCTGGGCGGGATAACTTCCCCCAACTTTTTGCTTCTCATATATAAGGCATCAAGGGGGTTCATCCCCCCATTTTCTTTATCTTAAGAACTCAGGCTCTCTAGAGAACTAGCATTTCAGACCGTCAGACCGATTAGATCGTCACGCTCCTTGTCACCTTCACCCCAGGAGTCACTAGAATTCCCTTCCACAGGATCTTGTGGGTTCCCTCTTACCCTAGTCTGCGTAAGTTGAAAAGGTCCCCTGATTTGTTATTTCCCTGTCGTCAAGTCCACTCGGACCGTGTGATTTTTCTTCTTTAGTTTGTCAGTAATATGGGTAGATTTGAGAGCTTAGTTAACTCTCGTGCGAAAATAGAGGCCTTCAAAAGAAAATATCACATCCCTAAGGGGGTCAACCTGAGTTATTGTTCAGTGGAACAAATAGCAACCAACCGAGAAAAGGGAGAGGTGATCATCCCCATGATTACCTTTATAGAGGGAGAGATGACCCTTCCCATGGGCTCAGTAACTAGGGATTACCTGTTAAACCATAGATTGTGCCCTCACTAGTGTGCGCCCAACTTGTTCAGAGTCTTGGGTAGCGTCGATGCTCTAAACGAGCATCTGGGTCTGCGGCTAACCTGGCATGACGTGGTACATATGTACGAGTGTCATTCCCAAAAATCCATCGGGTATTACCTGAGGTCCCCCTCGGACGTAGTAAGGATGATATTATGTTTGCCCAAGTCTAATAAGGGCATGAAGGATGATTTCCTCATAGTTTCGGGAGCATGGCATGATGGCCTCCATTGTCCAGTCCGAGCGGGTGAACTAGATGGGGCGCTTAAGGCCATTTTAGAAAGACTTGAACTTCCTTTTTCTGACCTTGTGCCGTTCCCCTCTCCTCATAGAGAAATTGTTATCACCATTCCCTTTTTTTTTTTTTTTTTTTTTTTTTTGCCGTGACTAACCGTTTTCTTTCGCTCGGCGGTTTTTGTAGATAGGAGGCACATAGCACCCCAGTTAAGCTTGACCAATGTCCAGGCTCTCAACTATCTGCTGCGATCAGAGATCTTTGTGAGCGAGGATGAACAGCTGCGAGCGGTCCACCTGATCTTGGACTTCAAACCATTCTCGGACACATTCTTGGATGCTGGTAATGCGATAAAGGCGAATGATCGCCGCATCCATCGTATTGACGTCTCTCGGCCAAACCTCTTAGCCGACCACGACCTCCCTCCAGTAGCTTACCCCATCCCCCAAGGTGTGCCTTTGGTCATCTAGCAAATTCACCACATTCTCGTCGGAACTCCTGTAGTCGAAGAAGGAGTTGCCTCCTCAGACCATATGCTAGACGACGAGATCGACCATTTCCAATTCAAAGAAGAGAGCCGGGGAAAGAAAGTGGTCACGTTGTCAGATTCTGAGGACGAGCCGGACTAGCACTCCAGTGTCCAAGCTCCATTTCTGGTACTTTCTCGCCCAGAAGATTCTGAGGAGGAAGAAGAGATGTCACCAAATAAGGGTGGCACTGCTCTGCGAGTGTTGATGGCGGCGAAGGGCAAGGGCTCTTCCTCGAAGGACGCCCTCAAGACCCAACCTACGAAGCTCCCTCCCCACCCTCCTCAAACGGCCCCGACCGTCTAGCAGACAGTTGCTGACCCGAAAAAGAAGCGGAAGGAGACGGAGGTACAACAGGTGGAGGTTGGCAAGGTCATTCCGCCGAGGGATGCCAAGAAGCCCAAGCAAGCCAGGGACAAGAGGGCTTCCTCCGCGGACAGTATGGAGGAACCCCATGGCGCCGACGTGCGTCGGCCACCCCAAGTCTGGGCCCCTCCGTTGGAAGTGGATGGTGCTCCCATCAGCACGGACGCCTAGATCCGAAGCTATCAGGGAGGGCAGGCAGGCTATATCGCCGAAGCCCTGGAGCAGCCCCTCCTCTTGCCGACGGATATGGAGGCGTATAGGCGCTTTAGGCAGCCGGACCTCTTCCTATCCTTAAAGAGGGATCTAGCAATGGTAAGCTTAAGGTCAATTGTGCATTCATTCCTTAGTTGATTTGTTTCTCACATCTATTTTCTTCTTGGCTTTGCCTCGGACCCTTCGGATCCTTTCGTGCAGATTACCCAGCAAGTCTTCGTAGCCGAGGAATGGGTAAAGAGCAAAAGCAACCAAGCTAGTGCCGCGGTTAAATCTCACGACGAGATGGAGAAGGTTTTGGGTGCACTAAAGGAGGAGCACACTGAGAATAACAAGAAGCTTGTTATATCGGAGAGGGAGCGATTTAGCGCCGTGGCTGCCCTAAAAGGTGCCAAAGCACAAGTCGAGGACCAGCGCAAGAAGTTGCACTATACCGAGATAGACTTGGCCACTGAAAAGCAACAAGTGGCAGATCTTAGGGAGGAGCTGAAGAAGGCGCACGAGGCTGTGCAGTTGGCGAAGGAGGCCCTAGAGGCTGAGAAAAAGGCCTCCTATGCGCTTGGGGTAGAGAAGACACAGGCGAGGCTTACTGAAGAGTTCGCCGAGCTTTGCAGGGATTACTGCGCTATTTCGTGGGGTAAGGCACTCGATACGATGGGCGTCCCTGCAGACTCAGCCTAGAGGCTCCCTGGGAGCATTTATTATGACCCCGAAATCCGAGAGGTTCCAAAGAGCGCTCCTTCCAACGTGGATCCTGTCCATGAGGGCGAACATCCCTCGGAAGCCCCAGAAACAGAAGGGAAAAAGGAGGCCGAGGGGGAGCCTGCGAAAAAGGTTGCAGAGCCTAAGGATGGAGCTATCTCCCAGCCGAGCTAGAGTGCGAACCCTCCAAAGACGAAAGTCTAGCTGATTGTTGCTCTCATATGTAACTCATTTTGTTGTAACTCGTTTTGATGGCGTTGTAACTTATTTTGCTGATTAATGAATGAGCCTTTCTTCTCTTTTGTATTATTTCCCTTCCATACGCATATGCATGCTCGTTCGCTTTCTTGTGTCTTATAGACTAGGAATAATGATGATAAGAAATACGTGGGTAAGGGTGACTTTGCTCAAAGATTTGAGATAATAATAGGAAAGAAACTCGCGCAAACTGTCCCACATCAACTGGTCTGAGGACTACAGGCCTGATGGGTAAACGTTTAAACACTTGGATAATAATTGAAAAGAACTTCGTGCTAACTTTTCCACATCAGCTGGTCTGAGGGCTACAGGCTTGATGGGTAAACGTTTAAACACTTGGGATAATAATTGAAAAGAATCTCGCGCTAACTTTCCCACATCAGCTGGTCCGAGGACTACAGGCCTGATGGGTAAACGTTTAAACACTTAGGATAATAATTGAAAAGAACCTCGCGCTAACTTTCCTACATCAGCTGGTCCGAGGACTACAGGCCTGATGGGTAAGCGTTTAAACACTTGGGATAATAATTGAAAAGAACCGCGTGCTAACTTTCCCACACCAGCTGATCTGAGGACTACAGGCCTGATGGGTAAACGTTTAAACACTTGGGATAATAATTGAAAAGAACCTCGTGCTAACTTTCCCACACCAGCTGGTCTAAGGACTACAGGCCTGATGGGTAAACGTTTAAACACTTGGGATAATAATTAAAAAGAACCTCGCGCTAACTTTCCCACATCAACTGGTCCGAGGACTACAGGCCTGATGGGTAAACGTTTAAACACTTGGGATAATAATTGAAAAGAACCTCGTGCTAACTTTCCCACACCAGCTGGTCCGAGGACTACAGGCCTGATGGGTAAACATTTAAACACTTGGGATAATAATTGAAAGTCCACTAATAATAATATCTTTTTAAGTTGTTTACATTCCACGGCCGTGGTACCACACGTTCGTCCAGATCAACTAAAAAGTACGCACCCGTGCCGGCCACCGAGGTGATGCGATATGGGCCCTCCCAATTGGGTCCCAGTTTCCCCCAGGTAGGATTCTTCGCTGTGCCAACTACCTTCCTTAATACCAAGTCTCCAGGAGCCAGGGGTCTGGATCTAACATTAGCATCATATCCTCTCTTAAGTTTATGCTGGTAGTAGGCTAGTTGCACCATCGCGTTCTCCCTCTTCTCTTCGATCAAGTCTAAGTTTTTCTCCAGTAGGCCATCGTTCGTGTCCGGACAAAATGAACTAGTTCTCATCGTCGGAAGCCCAGTTTCTAATGGAATGACAGCTTCAGCTCCATACGTCATAGAGAATAGTGTCTCCCCAATGGACCTACGAGGGGTGGTGCGGTACGTCCAAAGGACGTATGGCAGTTCTTCCACCCATCTGCCCTTCGTGTTATCCAATCTCTTTTTTAGTCCGTTTACTATGACCTTATTAACGGCTTCCGCTTGTCCGTTGCCCTGGGGGTAGGCGGGGGCGGAGTATCAGTTTGTAATTCCTAAATCCCCGCATTATCTCCTGAATTCCCTACTGTTAAACTGCAAGCCATTGTCCGAGATTAAGGTCCGGGGGACCCCGAACTGAGTCACGATGTTCTTCCAGACAAATCTTTTGGCGTCTACGTCTCGGATGTTCGCCAGGGGCTCGGCTTCCACCTATTTGGTGAAATAATCCGTGCCGACCAGCAGATATCTTCTGTTACCGGTCGCTTTGGGGAAAGGGCCCACGATGTCTAACCCCCACTGAGCGAACGGCCAAGGGCTGGAGAGAGGGTTAAGGGCTCCTCCGGGTTGGTGTATGTTTGGGGCGAATTGCTAGCACTGATCGCATTTCTTCACGTACTCTTGGGCCTCTCTCTGCATATTCGGCCACCAATATCCCTGGGTGATAGCGCGGTGTGCCAGAGATCTGCCGCCTATATGACACCCACAAATTCCTTCATGGAGTTCTTCAAGTAGTGATTCGGTTGCTTCGAGGTGCACGCATAGCAAGTATGGTCCAGAAAAGGACCGTTTTTACAACTTCTAGTCCCTAGACAGCTAGAACCGCGCTGCCTTCCTCCGTATTTTGTCAGCTTCGTACTTTTCTTCTAGCAATCTGTCCTCTTTCAGGAATAAGGCTACTTGGTCCATCCAACTGGGCCCAGCTCTTACTTGATAGACCTGGATCGCTCCTTTCATAGGCTCATTGGGTTTGTTCAAATATTCGACTAGAATAACCCGAGGAAGGCCATGGGCCAAGATGGTTGCCAAGGTGGCAAGGGAATCAGCATGACAGTTACTGCTCCGGGGAATGTGTAGCAAATTGAAAGATTCGAACTCCGATTGCAAGCGCCTGACTTGCCCCAAATACTCTCGCATTCTTTCATCTCTCGCCTCGAACTCTCCCTTCACCTAGTTGACCATTAGTCTAGAATCCGAGAACAACTCTATCCTCCCCCCCCCCCCCCATTTTCTTCACCATGGCTATGCCTGCCAACAAAGCTTCGTACTCTACCTTGTTATTTGTTGCCGCAAAACCCAGCCTCAACGATTTTTCAATGATAATCCTTTCTGGGGACGCTAGCATTAGCCCTACACCGGAGCCATTGTGATTTGCTGCGCCATCGACGTAGACCCCCCAAGGCGGTGGGTCGCGCTGAGCAATCAGGCCAACCAATTTTCTGTCTGAGCTGTGTTGAGGGATTATCTCTTCTATAGAAGGCTCCGTGAACTCGGCTACCAGGTCCGCCAAGACCTGACCCCTGATTAAGGTGCAGGGCATGTATTTAATGTCAAAGGACCATAAAATTGTTCCCCACTTGGCGATCCGCCCGGTGTAATCAGCGCTCTTGAGTACGGCTTTAAGTGGAAGTTGGGTAAGGACAACGACCGTGTGAGCCTGAAAGTATTGGGGTAGCTTTTTTGTACTGTGTACCACGGCCAGGATCGCTTTCTCTAAGGGTAGGTATCGAATTTCAACCTCGTGTAGTGACTTGCTTACATAGTAGACAGGTCGTTGTACTCCGTCATCGACCCGTATTAATACCAGGCTCACGGCATAAGGGGCAACGGCGATATAAGCGAACAGGGTTTCGTCTCTTTCGGGGCTAAACATTATAGGTGGTTGTGAGAGGTATTCCTTTAGCCGTTGGAAGGCCAAGGCGCATTCCTCCGTCCATTCGAACCCCTTCCATTTATTCAGCAGCTGGAAGAACGAGCGGCACCTGTCCGCCGAGCGGGATATGAAGCGATTTAGGGCTGCGGTCATTCCGGTCAGCTTTTGGACCTCCTTGGGATTCCAAGGTGGCTTCAGGTCATTAATCGCTTTGATTTGATCGGGGTTCACCTCAATTCCTCTATGGATTACCATGTAGCCCAGGAATTTGCCGGACCCCACCCCGAATGTGCACTTAGAGGCATTCAAACGCAGGTTACGCTCTCTGAGGATTTTGAAAACGCTTTCGAGGTCCCCAACATGCTCAGATACGATCTTACTCTTCACCACCATGTCGTCAATGTATACCTCCATGCTCTTCCCCAGTTGGAGTTCAAACATCCTCGTCATCATCCTTTGGTAGGTTGCACCAGCGTTCTTTAATCCAAACGGCATTACTTTATAGTGGTAATTCCCAATTGGCGTGACGAAAGCAGTTTTCTCCTGGTCAGTTTGGGCCAGCGGTATCTGGTGATACCCTTGAAAGGCATCCAGGAAACTCATCCGCGGATGACTGACTGTTGCGTCGACCAATTGGTCGATTTTTGGCATGGGAAACGGATCCTTTGGGCAGGCCTTATTCAGGTCGGTGAAGTCCACGCAAACCCGCCATTTCCCGGTCTTTTTCTTTACCACTACAGTGTTAGCTAACCACTTTAGGTAGAAGACCTCCTTAATTGCTCTAGCTTGCTTGAGCTTGGCTACCTCTTCTCTAACTGCATTTGTGTGCTCCCTTGGTGGGCGCCGAAGTGGTTGCATCCTTAGGGTGACAGTTGGGTTGACGTTTAGTCGATGGCAAATGAACTCTGGGCTCACCCCGGGTGCTTCTGTGGGGTCCCACGCGAATACGTCAACGTTCAACCTAAGGAACTCCATTAGTTCTTCCTTCTCTTGGGAGGGTAGTTGGGAACCGATCTGAAAAAATTTCTCCGAATCGTTGCCAATCGCGATTCATGTTAAGCTTTCGCATTCTGTCCCCTCGGCTAGGTCCTCGGCCACCAACGCCGAGGACTCTAATTGCTACAAGCTCCTTCCCTCAGGGATATGGGGCTCGACCTCTGGCGTATGGCAAATCGCGGCCACCAAGCACTGCCTGGCCACCGACTGCTATTTGACCTTCTGATGAAGGGTGGAGGAGATAGCCCTCAGTGTATGAAGCCACGGTCCGGCTACGATGGCGGTGTAGGGCGAGTATGAGTTTACCACAATAAAATCTACTTCCACCACTTCTTAGCCTGTCTGCACAGGCAACCTGATTTGGCCCCTCGGGATGACCAATTTTCCATCAAAGCTCATCAATGGGGAGCTATAGGGCGTCAAATCTTCGGGCAACAGGTTTAGCCCCCTGTAGAGGTCAGGATACATTATCTCGGCGCCACTGTCTTGGTCTACTATTACTCTTCTTATTTCATACCCCCTAATCCTCAGGGTAATCACCAAGGCGTCATCGTGGGGTTGTATGGTTCCGATTTTGTCTTCGTCCGAGAAGCCCAGTATTGGCTGCGTCTCACCTTTGATCTTTTTAGGCCCTCGGTCATAGTCGTCAGGCGACCGCCGCGCAACAGACATTACCCCTGATGGGCAGGAACCTGTCCTTTCCGGTGCAGCGAGGATAACGTTTATTGTGCCCAAGGGGGGTCTCGGGGCGTCATCCCTCCGAGGTCCTGAGCTGGACTGACCCCCCCGACCGTCGGGGTGCAGGAACTGTTTCAGCTTTCCCTCACGGACAAGTTGGTCTAGATGATCACTCAGACTTCGGCAGTCCTCGGTGGTGTGCCCATGGTCCTGATGGTACTGACAATATAGGTTATGGTTGCGTCTCTCTGGGTTTCCCACTATCTTATTTGGGCATTTGAAGAAGGGCTCATTCTTTATCATCTCCAGGACTCGTTGCACCGGCTCTCAGAACGCAGCGTGAACTACTCGGACATCCGCCGACTCCGATTGCCTGGTCAAATCCCTTCGTGGTCTGCTGTTGCCGTATCGGTCCGACCTGAAATCCCTTCTCTCCTGGGGAATAACCTTGTCCTTTCCTTTCTCCTGTTGTTGATCCTCTTCAACCCTTATGTACTTGTCGATTCTGTCCATCAACTGGCGCATGCTCGTGGCTGGTGTACCAGTTAGTGACTTTCTCAAATCGTGATCAACTGGGAGGCCAAGCTTAAAAGAGCTAATGGCCACCTTATCAGAGTTTCCTTCCATTTCGTTGAATACTTCCCAATATTTATCCGAATGGGCCTTCAAGGTTCCCCCCTCTCGCATTTTTAGGGACAATAGGGAAGCCAAAGACTGAGGAGTTCTGCGGCACGTAACGAAACGAGAGCAGAATGCTTGGGTGAGGTCATGGAAAGAACTAAGAGAATCTGACTCCAAGCTGTTAAACCATCTCATCGCGACCAGCCCCAGGCTAGAGGGGAAGATTCTACACATTAAAGCTTCATCCCTGGAGTGGATGGCCATTTGTTGATTAAAGTGACTAACATATTCTACAGGGTCGGTTTTGCCATGGTAGATGGTGAACGTCGGTTGGTTGAAACGCCTGGGGAGCTTTGCCCTGTCGATGTTGCTCGTGAAAGGCGATTTGGAGATTTGGCTCAAGGCCTTACTCATGGTGTCGCTTCCTGCTCCATGGTGCGACAGGCTTCGACTCCGACGCCGACGATGACTCTCCTTTTTATGAGAGAAAGATTCGCTGGGTGGGGTTCGAGACCTGTGCTGATAATTAGCGTCATCGCTATCAGAGAAAGAAGCCGAATCTAGAGGGGCCCGTTTTCTCTTCGAGTGGGGCACCTCCCTTTTCAGCCGGTCGATCTCCAGCTACATGTCCTTCCTGTCGTCTGCATGGGAGGCATGGTTTTCTTCTCTGGAGTGATTCCTGTCAGGGCGCGCAGTGCGGTCATTTCTGTCACGGTCGCCTCTCCACTCGAGGTTGAGGAAAGGGTCACCGTGGTTAAAGCCCCCGGATTCTATTGGACGCAGATCTCCGCCTGTCATGACTAGCCGTTGTCTTGACTACCATCCGAGCTCTTCCCATAGACGGCGCCAATTGTAGGGTTACAATTTGAAGCTCAAGCCCAAAAGAGGAATTGGGTCCCGGTCCAAAGAGCCCAATCCAATAGATTTTGTAGAGAGTGGATTGAAGAGCAGGGATTGGGCAAGATACACAACCACCAAAACAGGATCTTTTCTTAATACGTCTGAGTGTCTACAATAATGGTTCCTTACACTGAGTTCCAAACTTTTTCTTTTCTTTCTTTTTTTTTTCGATCCCCTCAATAGGAGGGATATCTTACATTTCATATACATCCCTATGCTCTCTAGACCGTCCACTTGTCGGCCATCGAGTTTGCCACTTGAGTGCTCGTCCCATCAGCCACCTTCCTTGGTCCTCTGTGAGTTGCAGTTGACAGTGCAACACTGTTCAACGGTCCTTTCCACATAAATGCGACCAGGAAAGTGGTTGGTGAGCATTTAATGTGGAGGGAGTAGCCTTTCGATGGGATGTTTCTAGGCTCTCCTTTTTTGCCCTTTTAGGGGTCTTTGTTGCCAAGAGTTCTGAATGATCATCAGTACTGTGGGAGAGTGAGGCCGACTGGTGTCAAACAACATCCGAGGGGAAGTACCAGTACTGGGAGAGTGAGGCCGACTGGTGTCAAAATCATCCGAGGGGGTACTCCCCCTCAGAACGTATCTCTCTAAGATCCCTAAGAAAGGAATTACCCCTCGGACCTTTTATGATTTGAGCTAGGGCCCAGGGCCCACCAAGCACTATGGGCCACTACCCCCACAACATGTTACACATTCGAGTCCAAATCTTCTGTCTCATCAATTGTACTCCACTTCATGCTCCACTAATAAAATTTGAACAACTAGCCTCTCTCATTAAATGAGATATCTCATTAAATAAGATAACTAGCCTCTCTTATTAAAGTCAGAGTTATCTCATTTAATGAGAGAGACTAGCTGTCCAAGTTTTATTAGTGGAGCATGAAGTGGAGCACAATTTATGAGACAAAAGATTTGGACTCTACACATTCAACTTATTTTCAAAATGTGAGTTCTAGTTAGCTCAACTAGTAAAGTCTTTGATAGTTGAATAAGAGATCTGTGATTCAATCTCTGCCTACACCAAAAACTGATTGGTATTTTGGTCTAATGATAAAAAGCTGTCATCAGGAGGGATATCATAGGTTGAAACTCTCTAAAAATAAAATAAAAATAAAAATAAAAACTTATTTTCAAAAAAAAAAAAAAAAAAAGCTGCACATTCAACTAAAATTGGGAAGGAGTAGAAGAATTTAATAGGAGGATATCTTTTGGGATTCTTCACCTAAAAAACAATCCTATATAACCAAACAAATTCTAAGGTAATTTGCACACATATATAATCAAATAGTCTAATTATAGTGAGACATTGATATGGAGTACCCTTAGCAGCAGTATTTGTGACATAATTCATATTTATATTCTTTATATATTTATTTATTTTTTATTATTATTATTTAAGAAAGATAGAAGGAGAGGTGGGGATTCAAATCACATACAAAAAAGCACCACAAAGATTCCATTAACGCAGAGCAATAATTTGAATCCCAATTTCTTCTTTTTTTATTTTTTATAAACGAATCCCAAATTCATTTATTTTGATGATAGATGAAATTATCATAAAATATGGATGGCTGTGCAAATTTGTCAGAAATAAGAAATTGCAATGGTTGAGATTGGCTCTTAAGAATGAATTGATAGAATTGGTGTGGAATGATGTGATTTGTCTGATGAGTGAATCGCAGGTCCCTAGATGAAAATTACTTGGCCTTTGGCTTCATAACTTATTTTCAGCAGGCGTTATGGTGCTTCTTTGCTTGATACTGGCCTCAATTATAGAATTATATTGTTTAGTTTGTTATTAGGTTTTCTCATTTCTGTGGTTACCATTTTCAACATTGTATTACTAATATAGTTGGTTGGTTTTTTTTTCCCTTTCTTTCTCTTGATAGTAATCATAGTATACATCTATGGCGTTGTTGTTGACAATTCCTTTATTCGTCTTTGTGTTGTTGAGATTGTCGACAACATCCAACATGTGGGCCTCTGGCTCAAGCCCAACCCAAGTTAGTAAGGCCTCACTATTTTTGTTGTAAATGACTCCTCTTCGATCTTCACCTATGCGAGAAGGTAGCACAATTCAATTCATTATAGAGTATTATGATGATCATGAAAAGGAGGGAATTGGTGTCATAAAGGTTTCGGACTAATTGAAATCAGTTGCTCCTTTGAGAAAGTTACTGTTGAAGTATGATACTATACTGGTTATGCATGCAGGTCAATTAGCCATTATATGCTTAAAGTATTTACGTTTGTTTAGCCGATTAGGTACTCAATCAAGCTTTTTTTCCCCTTTATAGTACAATGAGAAGGGGAGGTTTGAATTCTGAATGTTTTCATTAGAAGTACGAGAGTGCTAGTTAAATTACAAGACTCAGTATAGGTAGTACTTAATCAACTTTAAGAAATACAAGAAAGTGGAGGAAAATAAAATTAAAACAGGATTTTGAGTATTATTATTATTATTACTATTATTATTGTTTTTGTTTATTTGGTCCTAAAATGGAACATACACATTTATACACATTGAACCGTGGGTTGACGGCAATGGGTCTATGGCGGTTGGGCTCGTGCAGATTGGCATGGAGGAAGAGAGAAGTAGATGGAGAGAGAGAGTGAGGAGAGAGACACGGAGAAATAATAGTAAAAAAAATAAAAAGCAGTGTGAACGCACAAAAAAAAAAAAAAAAAAAAAAAAAAAAAAAAAAACCTTTCAGCTATAGTGCACAGCTAAAAATAGTTGTGCACTATAGCTGTGGAGCCAAAAAATATAAATTTTATTTTAAAGTTTTGTTTTTGCTAAGTTTTTTAATTTAAAAGTTTTTAGTTGGGTTAGGCTAATTAAAAGAGAGGGAGTTTAGGTTTTTGGAAAAAGAAGATGCAAGTCTAGGGGGAAAAAAAAAAAATTCTTTTTTTACTTTGGGAGGGTGGCCGGGCCCCCCTAGGTCCGTCCTTGCCGCACATCTAAAGTAATAATTTTTTTTATTATTATACATACAATATATGTATTATTTCTTTTATAATCATGAACTTCACAATTATATAAAATCCGCATATTATAAAAGGGATGATGCATTTATCTCATGCATGAGATGTAATCTTCATGCAAAGAAGAAACCATGAGCATTAACAGCAGAGGAAAGAACTTTTTTTTTTTTTTTTTTTTTTGAGAAACTGGGGATTTTTGTCTTGAGACTTCGTTTTCGTTGTGACAGTGCCTATAATTCCATTACATATTACCTTTATTGTAACCACACGCACGGGTGAGACCTTAAAAATTCTTTTTTATTTATTTGTAACTTGTCCCTAGCTACCGCTAATGATTCTATGCTCAATCTGGGACCATATGCTTGCACGTGCAATTACCACTATGATTGCCATCATAATTAATTGAGTTCCCCTTAGATTTTACTTAAAGAATACCATAATTAGTCTGGGACTATGCCTAAAAGAGTGTAAGTTATTTGAATTTGATATTTTTTTTTTCCCCTTTTTAAAGAGTTCTCACGTCTGCTCTTAATAATAGTTCTTTATTAATAGATCAAGACATCAATTGGTTTTTTTGTATAAATAAGAATTGCATTTTAGATCTTTTACTCAACCATCAAAAATTTTACCATCTAATTTAACTAAAATCTACTAATTTGTCATGCCTAATAGAGTGTAAGTTATAATTATCAACCACTGAATTTGATACAAGCTTTTGTGTGTTACAAAAAAATGATCGGTTCATAGTTTCATATTAGGTAATAGTTTTTTTCTTATAACTTATTTGCTTATATAGAACTTTTTAAAGTTTACTTCAAATACAATTATACTTAATCAACTTTCAGCAAAAAAAAAAAATTAAAAAATTAAAAAAAATTCCGCAAGAAATTTTGTTCTTTTTTGATATTATCAACAAAAAGTTAAATCTAACGCACAGGCGCATCGTGCATGCAGTAATTAGCATTTATTTGTTACAGTTTAATTAAATAGAAATTGGGCCAAAGCTACTCACTCCTTAGCCTGTGTGGAAATAGCTAGGCTGGGGTTGAGATCGATTGGCCCTATTTGTGGTCCTGTGGAGGAGCCAGATGCTTTTTTGTATTTGACTTTGAGAAGTTTCTGACTCTTTCAGAATCTTTAAAGAGAAGAAGAAGAAGAAGAAGAAGAAGCTACAATATGGGTAGCCTAATCATAATAGTGGTCTTTCTTAAGCACCCATAACATGTTAATGTTCATGGCACCAATGATGGCAAACAGCTGCTTAATTTGGTTGAGGTGTGTGGAGGACACTAGGACTAGGAGAGTGTATATATATATATATATATATATATATCTGCCTATGCTTGTCCAAAAAATTTGGAAATACACTTCCATTTCCAGAATTCTTGCTTTTTATTGTGTCATAAGCCGTTTGGAGGAGTCAAGTAGTTATGTTAACCATGAACAAATTGTAGGGTACCACACCATCCAGAATGCTAAAATTTTTTTTTTTTTTTTTCTTTTAATGCAATAGAATTTTATTGTATGTTATTCATTCCATAATGATTATTTTTTACCATCAAATTAAGATATCAATTGATTTTTTTGTATGGGCAAGTTTCAAACTCCAAATCTCTTAGTCAATGACAAAAGACTTTATCAGTTCAACTAACTAAAAGTAACAAATTTTTTATTTAAACTACTGCAGTTAGGTTTATTTATAGGATTTTACATTTTAAAAGATTAATTAAACCATGGATGACCTCATAATTAATCTCAATCAAATGATATAGAAATTAGAATAAACATTGAGAACCATTAATTATGGTGAGGAGCGGAATCTCACTATGGCTGGGAGGACGATGGCCCCAAATTTTATAAGTTGCTAATATCATGTTGTGTATTATATTTATCAAAATTAAAATTTTACCCTAAAAGAGATAGTTTCCCCTCTCCCATAAAGTAAATTGATCCTCTCAATAACTTAATTATCTTTTTTTTATAGAGTTTCAGTCTATGACATTCGCTTATGATAATTACCTTTTTTATAATCAGACTAAGACATTAATTAGTTTTTAGTGTAGGTGAAAATTGAACCCTAAATCTCTTATTCAACAATCAGAAACTTTACTAACTGAGCTAACTAGAACTCACTCTCAAGAACTTAATTGAAGTTCAATAATAAAAAGATAGTAATATATCTCATTATTAAAAAAAAAATAAGTTTAAAAATATATTATACAAATTCTTTAAAAGCCGCATGCTAATTTGTTGTTTAAAAATTGAGTAATACTATAATTACAAACTATTTTACAATATTTTGACAAACTATTGATGTATCAAACTTCTTATTAGTTTTTATCTAGGCCTACAATTAATATCACTTTTTTATTTACCAATAACTATTCACCACGTCAACAATTTATAAATTTTGTAAAAATATTTGTATATCTAACATTACTCTTAAAAATTTAAACATACATGATAATTCTTTAACTGTCATTGTACAGTTATATTTAATGAACGTGACTAAGTAAAATTCATAGTCAAATTCTGTTAGGTTCTAAAGACTTAGGATTTAATGTATTTAGAACTCTAATGTGTATTGTTGGCAAACCATGATCAAAACAGGTTGTTTAGTCTTGTTTAGGCTTGCTCAAAGTTGTGTCTTTTATGTAAAGTTAGAATCGAGTGGTTGCAGAAGTATCTGTTACTTTCGGCCTGGTTCGATCGATCGAAAATTAGACTCGATCGATCAAAAGTCGACCAAAACGTGTTTTCTACAAAATTCCAACTCAGCCCAAACTCTATTTAAACGTCTTGGGGTTCAAGTAAAACACTTCTATATATAAGGAAAACCCTAGAACATTTTTGAGAGCTTTTTAGAGAGAGAAGAGAGTGCCTCTTTTGTATCTAGGGTTTTGTACCCAAACCTCTCTAAGGTCTTTGTTGCTCATATTGCTGTTTAGGTGAATCTCTTGTGAGATATTTGAGGAGCTTTCCTTCACATAAACTTAAGGTTGTCAACATCTTGATGATCAACAAGGTTGCTGCCATTGGAGCTTAAAGAATAACAAGCATGAGTGCTTATAGCTGATTGGAGAATCTAAGAAAGAAGGAGTCTGTGGATTCGGAGCTTGCACGTGGTCGTGTCAGTAAGTTCTACTGGTGGGTAACATTAGGAAGTCAAGCGGGGAGCTTGTAAGTCCTTTTATATGAACTTCGATTCTTTAATAGTGGATTCAGGTTTACCTTGAGGATAGTAAGGTCAAATCCTCCCCAAGTTTTTACCGTGTGGTTCCCTGGGTCATCATATCATTGTGTTATTTATATTTCCACTATTTTATCTCTTGATATGATTATTTGATTGTGTTAACCTAGATTTACATAATTTGACTAAGTTAATCACTTGGCTAATAACTAGGTTAATCCAATTGTTGTTTTAAGGAGTCTAAAAGCCAACAAATGGTATCAGAGCAGGTAGCTCTTCTGCTTTAGATCTTTTGATCTAGGAGCTGATCCTTGACCCCTGTTGTCATAGATAATTTGAAGTGTCTTTCTGATCATGCTTCTGCTCATGCTTCTACTGATTTTTTTTTATGCTTTTGAAACTCTTCGTAAGGAATTATCTAAATCTTTGAAAATTGCTAAGAAATTTAAAGAAGAGTTAAAATTGACTAATCTTGAAAAAGAGGATTTGATTGTGAGATTAGATGAATCTAATAAAAAAAATGAATTTTTGAGAAATCAAATTTCCTCTCAAGATGAGAAGATGAAAAGCTTGGAACAAGAGTTAGTTGAATCTAAAGCTAAAATTGAAAATTTGACTAGTACTAAGCCTGCTGTTGATAACAGAAGTGTTTCTATTTTTCTTAAACCTAAAACTGAGAAAGTTTATATCCCTCATTTCAAGAGGAATAATAAAGAAAAGACTTATTGTGCTAGGTTAGACAAAGATAAAAGTTCTGATGTAGACGCTGAAGTTTCTAAACCTATGTCTAAACCTACTGTTAGAGAGCATAATAAATCTGTTTTTGTGCCTACTTGTCACCTTTGTGGTGTTGTTGGTTATATTAGACCAAATTGTTCTTTGTTGAGATAAAAACCAAAATCTGAGACTAGATTTACTGTTAGGAATACTGATGTTCCTAAATTTGTTCTTGTTTGTCACTTTTGTGGTGTCTCTAGTCACATTCGTCCTAATTTTCATAAATTGAAATTTAAGCATTCTATATGTCAATCTAGTATATGTGATGATATTTCTCCTGCCATAAGTCCATATAAATTGTTTCATATTCTTTTGAAAAATTTGAGCTTGTTGGCTTGTGAAAGGAATTTGCAGGATTCCAGTCTCTCTCAGAAAATTGGTGTAATCCCTCAAATACACTCTGCTTCTCATGGATTTTCACCTACCAAGCCGAAGACTCGTGCTATATGGGTGAGAAAAGATTCTTTAAGGTGAGTGTTGCTGACTTGTCCTTGATTTAATTCTTTCAATTATTTGTGGACATGTTCTTGTTTCTATTTTTGATTGTTTTAATTATTCAAAAAATCCAAAAACATTGAAAATTTTTCAAAAAGACAAAAATATTTTATTTTGAGTCTTGTTTTATTTTTCTTGAGGATTACATGAATTATGATATCTCTCTCTTGATTTAGAACATGCTTGACATTGTGGAGATACTTGAATAGCATGTGGTATCTAAATGCTAAGCTTTTTCTGATTTTGTGTGAGTATGTACTAGTTTGTACATGTACTCAAGGGTTAATTAAGAAATTGATATTTCTTGTTTGTGTACCCTCTATAGCTTACTTAAGCACTAACATGCATTGCATTTGCATTGTTCATTTAGCATAATATGTGCTTTTTGTTTTTGGTCATAAAGTTTGTTAAAACCAAAAAGATTTTTGTGTTTTGTATTATAGATCTTTGATTTATAATCAAGGTTGGCCACCTTATCTTTACATAACTAGTTTATGTACCTTGTTTAGCTTGGATGAGCTTATTTATTGCACTTGACTAATTTGAACTGTGTAGTGCATGTTGTGTCGGAAAGATGTTTATAGTTTTTTATCACTTTGTCTTGATCTTGAAGTCACATGCCTTTGATTGTCAGACTTGATCCTTTTGAAAAAGGCATAAATAACATCTCACCACTGTTCACTAGCCAATCATGAACACCTTAGTGTATATCGTAAGATTTTGTGCTTGAGAAAGTGTAGCATATGCACAAAAAAAATATAAGGTGTAGCCTCGGTTTAATTGCTTAATGCTTAAAATTAGTGTGTACTATTAGGCTTGATGCCAAATCACATAATTAAAATAGGTGTGTACCATTAGGCTTGATGCCAAATCACATAATTAAAATTGGTGTGTATATTATGAGGCAAATTCAAGAAACTTACATGATTGCAAGCTTTTGTTCTAGGAGATGTGAGAGTTATATGATGTAACTCTTTTGGTAATAGTCTCTTTCAAATTCTATGTGATGAATTTGTAGACTTTGTGTTTGATTTCTATTCACATATCACCTCATATGTATCTCAAGTTTTTGCTAGTTGCATACACTACACAAGTTACTCTTTGCTAAACTTGGTACATTTTATTGTGTGTGATCTTGTTATGGCCATCCAAGATTAAAAGTTCCTTGATCTTTATGCAAAATGTGTTTAAAGTTTAAGAAATTGGAAATTCTAGAGCTTGAATGTACCCGATTTGGGGATTTTATTCAATTGGAGTGAAATTGATGAAATTAGCTTGTGTGATGATTAATTGGTCAAATTTTTCTCAAAATCTTAACAAGTGGTTTTAAATTTTTGGGGTTTTTGTTAGAAACTCTATGCTCAAGCCAATTTTGTGAATTTGAACTTATATTGAACTTAGTTTCACTACATTTGAGCATGCATCATGACATATTTTGTCTTGCATCATTTATGTTTAGGATTCACATGCATTGCATTGATTTCTGTATCCATCTTGCAATTTCATAGTCATATCTCTCATTGTTTTTACACATAGCATGCATACACTTTGCTACATTGGGTACTCAACTTGATCAAAAAATTTATTAATTAATGTTTGAGTTATGTACTTTCTAGTATATGTTTTTTTTTGTGTGAACTGTAGAAAATATTTTTCTTAAGAGATATGATAGATAATTAATGTGCAAATATTTTCTCTACTCATACAACTGTTTATGGGTCACATAGTGCCATGTTTGCATTTTATTGAAAGAGATAATATTTTTTCTTTATGTGTATCCTCAATTTAGTTTTTTTTTTTAAAACTTGGTTTGTGTCTTTTTATTTATCCCCAACCCCTTTATGTTTCCCCAAAACTGTTTTCCCAAAACATATTTTGTTTTTCCTATTTTTATAGGGAGAATTGTTGCTCTTCATAGGGGGAGTTGTCTCTATTTTCTATATAGCTGAATTTTTTTTGTCCCCTTGATTCTCTATTTTCTCTTATCCTTTGTTGCGTGTGTTGACTGTTTACTCTTTGTACGAGTTGTCTTTGTCAATACGTGACAAAAAGGGGGAGAAATAGTTGAAATGTGGGAATCATGTTTGTTTTGTTTAGGGGGAGTTGATTTTATTTTTGATAGGGGGAGAAAATAAATTTTTTTTTATGTATCTAACTTATGGGGAGAGTTAGTTTGCATATTTGTTGTTTTACTTGTATTATTTCCACACATGCGTTTATGCGTTTTGTTTAGTGTTTCAGGAAATATACAGGTTGATTCAATTTTGCTGCTATCTACACTTGCAACTGATGGATAGTAGTTATGATTGAATTTGTTGTTATGAGCATTACTTTTTGTAAATGGCTTTTTACTTGTAAACTTTGAGCTTTTAATTTGTGTTTTGTCATGGATTACCAAATGGGGAGTTTGTTAGGTTCTAAAGACTTAGGATTTAAAGTATTTAGAACTCTAATATGTATTGTTGGCAAACCATGATCAAAACAGGTTGTTTAGTCTTGTTTAGGCTTGCTCAAAGTTGTGTCTTTTATGTAAAGTTGGAATCGAGTGGCTGCAGAAATATTTGTTACTTTCGGCCTAGTTCGATCGATCGAAAATTAGACTCAATCAATCGAAAATCGGCCAGAATGTTTTTTCTGCAGAATTCCAACTAAGCTCAAACTCTATTTAAACGTCTTGGGGTTCAAGTAAAACACTTCTATATATAAGGGAAACCCTAGAACGTTTTTTAGAGCTTTTTAGAGAGAGAAGAGAGTGCCTCTTTTATATCTAGGGTTTTGTACCCAAACCTCTCTAAGGTCATTGTTGCTCATATTGCTGTTTAGGTTAATCTCTTGTGAGATCTTTGAGGAGCTTTCCTTCACATAAACTTAGGGTTGTCAACATCTTGATGATCAACAAGGTTGTTGCCATTGGAGCTTAAAGAATAACAAGCATGAGTGCTTGTAGCTGATTGGAGAATCCAAGAAAGAAGAGGTCCATGGATTCAGAGCTTGCACGTGGTTGTGTCAGTAAGTTCTACTGGTGGATAGCATTAGGAAGTCAAGCGGGGAGCTTGTAAATCCTTTTGTATGAATTTCGATTCTTTAATAGTGGATTCAGGTTTACCTTGAGGATAGGTAGGTCAAATCCTTCCCAGGTTTTTACCATGTGGTTTCCTTGATCATCATATCATTGTGTTATTTATATTTCTGCTGCTTTTATCTCTTGATATGATTATTTAATTGTGTTAACCTAGATTTGCATAATTTAACTAAGTTAATCACTTGGCTAATAACTAGGTTAATCAAATTGTTGTTTTAAGGGGTCTAAAAACCAACAAATTCCAAAATAAAATATCTATTTGAAACGCTTTTTTCTCCACAATTTTCTCAAAACTCAATTTCTATTCTTTTGACAGCAAAGACAACAGCAAAGTTATCTCTTTCATCCCTAGATCGATATTTGACTCCCGAAAGGGTATCCCTCTCTAGGGGTTGTATATCCAGTTAATCACACAAATAGAATGCATAACGTGGTAGAATTTATCATTTGATTGTTGGCATGAGTAATAAAATATTGTTCAAAGTATTTTACCTCTTTTTGTAATTTTCTAGAGTAGTTAGTTTTTTCTTCTTCAATTTCTTGTTTTCTAGTAATTTGCTGATTTTAAGGACATGAAATGGTACAAGCTTGAAACTACCACGGGTTGTCAACTGAGAAAAGGTTTTTTTGAGAGATTTTTTTTTTAGAAACAAACACACGAAAACATACTTCTTTTTTTTTTTTTTTTGGGAGAGAGATTGATTGATGAAATGATAGTTTCATAGAATGAATCTAGATTTTGGTTTATTGCTTCATTATTTGTAGGTTGAAAGATATATTAGACATTTGGTAAATATTACACAAGTGACAAGTCTTTTAGTATTATGGATGATAAATGCAGCCATTTCTCCAAGTAAAATTCAAATATTTAAGAGGTTAAAATTTTTAATAAAACAAAAATTATCTCATAAAAATCTAATAAATATAAGAATAGATTATAGACATGATATAAATACTCAGTTTAAATTCAATTTTACATCAAATTTATAAATCATTAAATTACTCCAAAATTTATGACTTATTCCATTATAATGAAAGGTAGTATTTAATGAAAAATTATGGCATTAAAAGAAATACAAAGTTAAATAGAATCAATAATTTCTTTCTGATACCACCACGCATCTTTGGTGTGATCAATGGTCACTCCACGAGCATTAGAGCATTCATAGTAGAGGTATTAAGAACTATTTTAATACCTCAAACACCAAAAAATGCCCTTTATCAGTGGTGTCAAACCCCAAAGCTTTTAGCAACTTGCAATAATAACTTGTTACTAGTACCAAGTCATTGCAGCAAGTTGCTACTATTTTTTTATTATTATTAATTTCTTTCATTCTTTCCCTGTCGTTCTCTCCTTCTCAGTCTCTTCATGGTGCTGGTTGTGGCTAGTGGAGTAATGACAGATTTATTTTTCTGCAGAATTCTAATTCAGCCCAAACTCTACTAAAAGTATTTGGTTTCAAGTAAAACACTCATAATATATAAAGGAAACCCTAAAACGTTTTTATGATTTTTTAGAGAGATTAGAGTGCATCTTATGCTTCTTTTGTAGATCTAAGTTTTGTACCCAAAACCTCTCTAAGGTTGCTCTTTATGCGGTGTGTGTGAATCTTTTGTGAGATCTAGAGGTGTTTGTTTTCACACATACTTAGGGTTATCAAGTATCTAGATTATGTCAAGAACTTGGTAATCGTTTTAGTTGCAGATTCAAGAGCTTAAAGATACATAAGCGGGAGTGCTTGTACTTGCTAAGAATCCAAGAAAGAAGTAGTCTATGAACTCGAAGCTGTCACGTGGTCGTAGTAATAAGTTTCCTACTCGAGGTGGCAATAAGATTTTAGTGATCTAAGGCGCTATTCTGTAAACTTCAATTCTTTCATAATGGATTCGTTTTACCTTTAGGATAGTTAGGTTAAATCATCCCTAGGATTTTTACCAGTTTAGTTTTCCTAGGTTATCATATCTTTGTATTTTTTTATTTTCCACACTTTACATTGATATGTTATATTTGTGTTAACCTATATTTGATAATTTGACTAAGTTAATCACTTGGCTAATGGACTAGGTTAACCTAGTTGTGTTTGAGGAGTCTAAAAACGTACAATAGGTGTGGTTGATGTTTTCTATTATTTATATTATTTTAAATGAAGTAGCTAGTAAAAAGATAGAACTTTTGATGTTAAATATATCGTAAAGTGAGTTTATAAAATATATAAAGTAGCTTTTTAAGATGCTAAAAGCTAAATCTTTTAGTACCACTGTTATGAATGCTTTAAAACTTGTTGGGTGTAAGGGGAAAGGATAGGGTTCAAGTCTCTAAGAGGAGGCTTCACACGTAGGAACGAAACTAGAACTTGGAGTTAAGGGGGGTAACTCTACTACTATCATTTGGCTCTATTACTGCTTAGCCGCTGAATTTTTTTTTTTTTGGATAAAATTGGTTGATTGGGCTTAATTTTTTTTAAAATTTTGTTATTGGAAATTTTTGTTGTTGGACTAATTTTTTTGGCCTTGTATATTTTGTTTTAGATTTTAGATGTATAATTTTTTTTTTATCGCATTTAAAATGAGGGAAAATGTTAGAGTTAAATTTTTTTTTTTTTTTCAAATTACTTATATGATAAGTGATTATTGGTAAATAAAAAAGTGATGTAAATGGTGGCCCAAATGTGAACTTGTAATAATTTATACCTCAACAGTTTGTAAAAATGTTGTAAAAATATTTGTGATTATAGCATTATTCTTGAAAGAATCAATGATATTGTTTAAGGAGCAATGTAATTTTATAAAATAAAATTGCAAAATAGTACCTATATATATACTAGTAATTTTATTTTAAAAAAATGGGGAGGTCCTTTGCTCCCAAAGCCTAAGTGTACCTTCGTCCCTTCACACAGACACACATAGATTATATACTATGTGTTTCATTTATATATAGAGCACGCCTCTCACAGACCCAAGACAAACATTTGGGCACCATGCCTGCACGACCCATATACCTTTGAAAGGCACACTCATACGTCTAGCGTTAATAACGTACTACACATTTTCATACATATTTTACTTAAATTTTCTTACGTAGTAAACTTTAATTGTTATATGAACCTATCATTTTTTTTAACGTGTATATTGAACGGCCGTAATAAAGTGTGTGTTATTAACATTATTGGTCCAGTGCACATGACACGACCCTCGGTCAAAAGAGAGAAAAAGAGACCTAGTCAAAAACTAGTCTGCTGTCATGTGAAAATAAAATCCACGAGTCCCTTTGGTACGCATGTTTGGAACTCAGGTCCTTTCATAGTCATGTAGGCAGACCAAAATTGTGAAATTTGAAAGAGTGTACGTGATATTGTACAAATTAAGAGGATGCTTAATTGCTTGTGTCCTGTATCAAATACGTTGAGCATCACATCCTAACTACACTCCAAGGAGCAAAATGCCATTATATACTGTACAAAGAATAATGATATCCATGACTACTGTACTGTCTCTCTTCGATCTATATCCATTTTTCCATTGTGTGGGATTCGCTTTATTTCTTGCCTGCCCATAAACAATAAAAAGCAGAATTAAATGGAGTATAAGAGAGAGAGTGTTTGAAATGAAAAAATATATAGGAAAAGATAATAACTCTGTTAATACAACTTTTGCGGTTGACCATATATGAATGGTGGTCAAAAAAGAAAAAAAAAAAGGGGTTCATGTGAATGTTGTAAGCAATCGCTCACAGCCGATTACATTAGGATTGTGGCACAAAAGTTGTTATAAGAAAAATCTATGGCCACACATGTTGTCACGATTTGCACATGTATTAAGTGAGGATTGGATTATTTTTTAGTTTTCACTAAGTAATATTGGTAGAACTTTAACTCTTCAACAAGTGAAGCAATTCAATCACAAGTTGACACATGTGAATGGTGAAAATTAAAGTAATAGATCTATATAACAGTGATGGGCAACCACTCATAGTCGATCACCATAAAATTGTAGCACAGAAGTTGTAATCGTAGAAGAGACCTTTAACTCTTCAAGTGAAGTATTTCAATCACATGCTTACACATTTTTCTTTTTCTTTTTTAATGGAAAGTTACACTTTACAACTCTAAATTATATACTCTACTACACTTTGCAACCTAAACTTTTCGAATGCATATTTTTCACTTTAAACTATAATCCTTGTTACACTTTAATTTGCATCTCAACATCAAGTTTGTCATTAAATTGGATAGAAAATATGGCATAACGTGAAAAGACCTAATTACCCCTCTTCTTAATTAATCCCTTAAAAAAAAATGAGAAGTTACATTTTACCACCATAAACTAGGCTTCTAATTACACTTTGCAACCTAAACTTTAAATTTTCATCCAAGTTAACGATAAAATTAACGTCAGGGTGCAAAGTATAACAAGAATCATAGTTTAGAGTGCAAAACATGCATTCGAAAAGTTTAGGGTGCAAAGTAAAATATAAGGTATAGTTTAAGGTGGAAGTGTAATTTCCTCTTTTTTTTAATGGTAAAAAAAAGTAGGGGCTTCATATAAAAATAATAAGTAACTAGTCAATGGACCACATTAAAATTTTAGCAAAAAAAGTTGTAGTCGTGTGTGTACACATATATCCATGAGTTTGATGTCACAACAAATTTCATACTATCATTTTTCACATCATCATTTATAACCACTAAGATGAAAAATTATGATTAATTACAATAAAAATGATATAAGCAACAATGTAACAAGAAAATGACATTATACTAAAAGGAAAAGCTTAGCCCAAAACTGGTTTTGAACAATATCATCCAACTCATTATGCAACGATTGAAGAAACCATCCATACGTAATTTAAGTTACATGATCTTTTTAACAAATCATGTGATGTGTTTAAAAAAACATATGGATAATTGAATTCATTAAGTGTATTTAAGGAGATAATTTTAAATTGATTAGGGGCTAATTAGCTAAACTTTGCCCTATATTAATTAAAATTAGAGTTTTACTAACGTGTACTCTTATGGTATACATTAATAAACAATTTTAGAAAATTTTTTATTAAAAAAATGAAAAAGTTATCAACTCTTTTTACAGTTTTTTCAATTTTTCATAAAATATTTCTAAAAATAAATAATTAATATACATCCTAAGAGCATATATTAATCAGATCCAATTAATCATATTTATCAAATATATCATATTGAACATTGTAATATGTACATATATATATATATATTTGAAAATTATTACTTATTAGTCGGTACCATTGTTCAATGATTTCAATGTGCAAATGTCTAGTTTGGGACCAGTTGAAGGATGGGTAAAAGAGGACAGAAACCCATGCGCGCAGTAAGTACACACTGGAATTTCAGCTTCTATTGCACATAATATTGGGTAATATTTGTTGCATAAATTGTTATTTTTTTGGCTTTGTATAAAAAGTTTGTGTATAATAAAAACAGAATCCTATAATATATATATATATATATATATTTTGTTTCTTTGAGCTATGTAAAGTGTAAACAGAAGCAGAGGAATAGGAATAGATAGGTAGAGTAGACACTAGACAAGAACGGAGTCAAACATCTTAAAGATTCAAAAAAGTGGGCTGGTCCAACTGACATCTGCTCGTGCCATCTCGAACAATGTGTGCAGTGACTAAGAGAGAGAGAGATGGTCGGATGGTCTTCCACAAAGGCTACGGGATGTTAGTAAGTACTCTTACAAATTGAAAATATTTGTCCAAAAAAATATGTAAAAATATTTGTAGGTAAAAAAATATATAAAAATATGTATAATATTATTTAAAAATTAAAAAAATATATTTAAGTAGTGTATTAAACAGTATATAAATTAGAGTATAAGATGAGTTTTGCGAGAAATTATAAGGTCTTCATTATAAATAAATGATGTAGTTCATTATTCTACTAAAAATTTTTATTTGTTTAAAATAATTAAGTTAAAATTTTTTTAAATAAAAACTGATTACTAACACAATAATTTTAAATAAATAAAAATATTTTAATAAAATGACGAAGAAGTAAACTGTTTCACCAAAAAAACCTGTATAATTTCACGGGTTTTGCATAGCTGCATGTCAACCTCATAATCATCCCAACGCTCGTGCACACTGTCTCAACTCTCAACTTTGAATATAAATTGTTTTTCTCTTCTACTTTTTGGCTAATGAGTTAAAGCCTTAAAGGTTAAGTTTTTTTTTTTGTTTTTTTTTAATCATAGGATCTTCAGCAAATTTAAGAGCCATTCATTTTAGTAATGATTTCAATTGAAGAAACTTTTCAAGTGACAGGATTTAATTTGAATGGTTATAAATTATATTATTTAAAATATAATTTTCTAAAAATGAAAAATAAAACTATCCCAAAAAAAAGTATAAAGGGAGGAAAGAAAAAGTTATTTTAGTTTAATTTGAATAGTTCCATAATTTCTTTTATCAATCATCCTCTCATGTAAGAGAGAGTCTCAAATTTATTGGTTACACCCAGTATAAAGAGAAATATTACATACCACTGTAAAATACCCCTTGAAGAGGAGTGAATCTGTTGAAGATAATGCATTGTTAATTGACTTTAGTAGGCTAACCTAGATATCCCCTCTCACTCAAGAGTCAAAGAGAGAAATTGAAAATAAGAGTGATCTTACGAATGAAAAATAATGTAAATACATGCGCGCACGCGCGCGCGCGCGCACACACATATATATATATATATATATATATTTTTTTTTTTTTTTCTTTCTTTCTTTCTTTTTTTGCTTTCCTTCCTTTCCTCCTAAGATAGAAAATTGAAGTATTTTTTTTCTCTTCTTGTTTTACCTTTTTTTTTTTTTTTTGACAAGGTTATTTGAAGAGAAATCCTTTAAACTTCTTCGATGTCTTTTTATTAGATTTGAATTTTGAAAATCTAACTGTTAGATTGCACGTTCTTATGTTCTTAACATGCATATCAAATTTTTTTAAATCGGAACTTACTATTCGATCAACAATTTATTTTTTATGAATAATTTTAGATTATAAAAAACTTGAAATTTAAACATTTAATTGATGTCATAGTTATTGATCTTTGATTTTCTTTAGTTTGTGAGTGTAGAGGATATAATAAGAACATACAATTCAATGGTTAAATTTTTAAAATTCACATCCAATAAAAAATTTTAAAAAATTTATCTCCAAACTAACATTTTCTTTTTCTTTTTTCTGTTTTCTGTTTTCTTTATTTTCTTTCCCCTCCTCCAACAACAAGTCGACAACCCAAATTTGCATGACACTAATTATGCAATAGATAAATATACACACGTTACACATACCTACTAATTAAAACTATAAGATCCCTTCTGGTAGAGTTGTTAAACAACTCATTTTTAGTTTTTAAATAACATTACACATATTTCTATATACTTTTTTACTCGCATATATTTTAAAAAATTACAAACAATAATTTTTAAACACTTGTACTAAACACGTCCTAAGTTTCTCATAAATATCTGCCATAGAGAAAGTGGTGCAGTACATATAGTGATAAATGATAATAATTGAAGGGTATTGATTATTGACATCATCATGCCGTGCGTTATGTAATGCCACTATGAAAAGTGAAAATACATTATTAGGGGATTATGTCTTTTGGTTCCACGAGGAAAATGATAGAAAGAGAAGGAAAATGGTCCCTAGGAAATAAATTCAATTGAGTAACCCAAGAAGAATATATTGCAAAATGTGCTTTGACTCAGTGGAATCATGCCCCAAGATATTCAAAAATCTTTTCCTTCATTCCTTTTTCTCTTTTAATTTTTTATTTTTCCTTAGCATCTTTGTCTTCCTTAGAAAAATATATGCCCAAGTCAAATCATTGGCCTAACACAATCACGTAGCTAGATCCACAATTTTCCCGTTTTTGATTGATGATTGATGACAGCTTCACGCGCTAGGCATGGCTTCCTCCGCTTATGATTGGAATAATTTCGGCAATACATTTTTACGCATATTTTTGTCATGTTTCGTTTCACGTTTCTGATAAGGATGGAGAAAAGATAATAGATTTATCCCCTAAAAAAAAAAAAAATGATAGTTTTATCTAAAAATAAAAGACAATCAATTATGTTTGTTACATAAAATAGTTGTAGCTAAGGATTTGGTACTAAAATTATTCTCCAATTAAAAAAGTTACAAAAACAAAAAATTTGACACTTGTTGATATTGCAAATTGTCAGTAGTATGCTAAAAAATAATGTTTATGATGGATCTAGATAAAAAATAATAAAAACTTCTAACTATATAACTTAACTGATGTACAAGACTTTGTCAAATTTTGTGTAAACATAGCATTACTCCTGATTTCACAATAATTGTGTAGGATCGACCTTGGATTTATTGTACAAAATAATTAAGGCGCTAGGCCCAACTAAACTCAAATTATATATATATATATATATATATATATATTTGGATCAGCTTGCAAGCAATGTTTTTACACATTAGATATGTCATTAATGTAATAACATTGTTGTGGGAGGTCGGGAGGGGTGCCTTTACGAAGGTAGGACTGAAGAGAGACTTGGCCCAATTCACCATGAAACTAGGCCCAGCCCACCCAAAAAAGCTTTACTTGGCCAATAAAACGAAGAGCTCGAGAAGTACATCCCACCCAAGGAAGCCCCATAAAGGTTATCTCATAGGAGATGAGGAGGAGGCCATTCGAATGGAGAGAGAGTGTTAAGGGAGGCCATAGAAACAGATGCGGTGAGAAAGAGAGGAAACTTCCACATGAAGCAACCATTACCTTCGCATTAAATGCACTGCAACAACTTAGTCTACCACATTAATGACAAAAGTGACGTCTGAACAGTATCCATATAGCCTATATCCAGCTCTACCACCATCATCCAAGCTAGGATGGGACAAGTATCCAAGAAAGAGGCTAACAGCCCTGCAAGTGGAAGGCTAAGATGAAGATCATATGGTTATAAAAGAGGAAAGACACCATGTCAACAAGGATCAAGCAAGAGAGAGAAAGAGAATTAAAAACAGAAGCTGTAAAGTTCTTCCTCAGTTGTCTTGAAGAGAAATATAAATAAGAATTTATTTTCATTCAATCTCAATTCCAATCAATTTTGCAGTCTTTAAACCCATTCTTTCCTACCAAACTGTTAGCCTAAGAAGCCCAATGGTTGGCCCGCATTCCCATCTCTACAAATTAATTGTATAAAACCCTAGATAAAAGTCCAGCACTAAGCACGGTTTTTATCCCATACAATTTGTATTATTAAAATGTTTTATTCAATGTTCCAAGGCATATTAAACAGGAGATGGAAGGGCACATGCACATTCGGTACACCTGTTTTACCTCTCTGTGCACAAAGACAATGAACAAACAAAACACAAATTCAATTTGTCAGGATTCAGCTTCTTCAAAGTCAATAAAAGTATTTATAACCTTTAGTATTTCTTAATAATAAAAATAAGGCGAAACTTAAATTTAGTACTTAATGGCCTGTTTGGATGTTTAAAAAAGGAGGGGGAGTAGAGTAGAGGGAGGGAGAGTAATCTAATTACCTTGTTTGGAAGTTTTTTAAGGAAGGAGGGGAAGGAGTTTGGAGGGGTTTGGAGGGGTTTCAACTCCCTCTAGCCCCCCATTTTTAATTCCCCCAAATTGGAGAGATTTGGAGGGAGAGTAGAGTACATAAACTATTAACCAAGTAAATTACCTAATTTACCCTTATTATATTAACAAAATTATATAAGGAGAAGAGATAATTACTCCCTTCCCCCTTACTAATTTTAAAAACATCCAAACAAGGTGGAGGGAAATCATTTTCTTCTACTCTCCTCTCCACTACTCCCCTCCCCTCTACTCTCCTCTACTCTCCTCCCTCTCTAAACTTCCAAACAAGCCATAAGTGTTGTTCTTTAAATTCTACCTCTTAAGATTCGGCCATATGATTGTATTTATTTAAAAATACACTTCTAACCCATGAGAAAAATGACACTTGACTGAATCTTAAGAGGTAACACGTGGTACACCTGTGTTACCTCCCTGTGCACAAAGACAATAAACAAACAAAACACAAATTCAAATTGTCAGGATTTGGCTTGTTCAATAAAAGTATATATAACCTTTAGCATTTAGTAATAATAAAATTAAGGCAAAACATTTTTTTTTTTTTAAAGAGTTTCAACTTATGGTGTCTGCTCCTGATGATAGCTCTTTATTATCAAATCAAAACACCAATCGGTTTTTGGTGTAGGCGATGATTGAATTTCAAATCTCTTACTCAACCATCAGAGATTTTACCAGTTGAGCTTACTAGAACCCACATAATATGACAAAACTTGGATACAGTACTTAGGTGCTGTTCTTTAGATTTCACATTTTAAGATTTAGCCATGTGGCTGTATTTAACAAAAAATACACTTTCAACCCAAGACATATGGTTGAATCCTAAGAGAAGAACCTAAGGAACAACACTCATTGTTGTACCTAATTCTTGTCCTTAAAAATAAAGTCAATATAAGTGTGGGGACATAGGCCCAAATATATATTAGGCCTTAGGCATTGTCCGAGAAGGCACAATGGTCTGAGAATGGATCAATGGCAAGAGAGACATGATACTTCGAACTTCACGAGCAAATTATGACCGTAATGACTAGGAGAGGTTGTCTGAGGAGGAGTATCCCCTCTACTAAATGCAACGAAGATCAAGATGTGCCTCCTATCATCCATGGTGACGTACCAGGAGGTTCTATTGATAAAGACATGCACTATGAACGTACTGGAAGAATGGGAGCTAGGAAATATATAAGGAAAAACTACTGCTACCACATTGAATACTCTACATCTAACTTTTTTACCGCATTTATGTGGAGAAGGCCCTTGAACAGTGCTGCCTCGACTACCTCAACTCACAGAGGGTCAGAGGGGGTGTTCGATGAGACAAGCACTCAAGTAATGGCCCGGATGATCAACAAGTGGAGGGTCAAGATCATTTAAAGGAAGATATATAATGTAAGAAACCCTTAAGGAATAGAGGATCAAGAAACTAAGAGAAAAACACTGTAGTATCAAGAACTGACTTTGTAATCAAACCTGAAAGAAATATATAAGAACAGATCTCCTCGGACTTTGTCGATGACGATTTTCTTCAGCATAAACTTGTCTATCTTCATTCTTTTGTCATCTGAATCTACTTTAATGGTTGTCTAATTCATTAAAGCCCAGTTTTTCAACCCACTCTCTACAAATTCATTGTTATGGGCTTTTTGAGTCTAAGTTCATCTATCTTTTGGGCTAGAGACTCAAATCTGGTCCTTACAATAAGTATAATTGTATGCCCATTTACTAGGCACTAGGCTAGGCACTCCTTTAAACCTTCATTATCAAAGATTATAGGTTCACGTGTGAATGGTGTGATTAGGTGCATGGTTGTCAAAATCGCGATCTGGATTGTAGGATCACATGATTGCACGATTTTACGATCTCACCTCATGAAAATGTTTAGGATCGCACTAGGATCATAAAAGTAGTCGGATCGTATGTAGGATTAGGATCGTGTAGGATCGTATGGGATCCTATTGATCCTACCAAAAACATAAATTTTTGTTTTTTTGTTTTTCTTTTTTATGGGATAAATTTTTTGTTTTGATGAAGTTTTAAGGGTTTTTATTTTTTCACTTTGGGGTGGTATAACTTTTTCTTTTATTTTTATAAAATTATGTTAACCTAAGCAAATATCTTTTAGTTTCTAGTGCACTTGTAATCAAAATGAAGGAATGCTTCATCATTTCTAAAAGAAAAATTTGAAGTTGGCTTTGCTACCTTTTAAGCTATAACGTTGTTAAATTTGTTTGATCAATATACTAATTTGTATTCTAATATTACTATTTTTTATATACATATATAATTTTATCAGTTATGCTTGTATTTGTATATTGTTTGATTTTTTTTTTAGCATGCTCTTTAATTGTTGTTGAGTGGTATAACTTAAATAGTTGAGTGTGAAATTGTATCTTGATGTCTTTTGCAACTCTATTATACAAATATATAATGTCTATATAGATGAAGAAATGGAATATGATGATTAAGAATTAAGGACGGCAGTTATAAGAACCTTAGAATGAGAAAAATTAAACGTTCACTTTACCTTAATATTCATCTTACTTTTGAATTTCATATTATAGTTAGCTAGTTTTCATTTGTTAATTTATTTTGGATTTCAAACTTGGAACTTAGAACTTGGAAAATATTTTCCACATGTTTTGATAAATATTTTGGTATTTGGTTGCTAATTAAACATTTATTGAATTTTTTAGATACATTGAATCAAAACTTAAATATATTTGTTTTGTTAGTATAGACTTAGTGATGTATGACATGCAAATTATATCATGTGATGCAAATCTTAGTTTTTTTATAAATGAATTTATATTTTACATGATTATTCAACATAAAAAGTCATTATCAATGTGTTTTTTGCTTTAAATCTAAAAATATGTAAGAACTTACGATTCACGATTTGATCTTACGATCTATGAACCCATTTACCTTCAATGATCCCACGTAGGATCCCCACTTTGACAATCTTGATTATGTGTGATTAGCTTAAAGTGAAGAAAAAAAAAATCTTTTAAATAGTTGAAAGCTTATACTTCAATGACATTACTTTGTATTTTCAATGAAAGACGTTTAAAGTGTATTAAAAAAAATTGTGTAATATTGATAAAAGGGAATGATAATACATAAAGTCTCAATTGTGGAGTCTCAATTTGAAATATTTTTAGAAACTTTTTATGGAAAAAGAAAAAGATAACTGATTTTTTAGAACTTTTTATTTTTTCCATGAAAGGCATATCAAAATTTTCTTAAAATTGTCAATTAACAAATATCCTAAGAGAATCCTTTAACGTGATGCATTTATTTATTCAAATCAAAATCCATGTCCAAGTCATTGAGGATGAAAATTCCACAAACAACCCTATTTTATTACTCTTACACATTTTTCCATAATTTGTTGAAGTGGTTAACTATGAATAGTAGATAACTAGTTTTACATGAACCTACCATTTTTCTTCATTACTCTTGACTATGAAGTCTAAAAGTTTATTGACCTAATTTATATATTTAGATCAAAATCCATGTCCCACCCATTTAGGAAGTGAATTTCACAAACAACCTTGTCATATTACTCATACAACTTTTTCCATAACTTGTTGAAGTAGTTGACTATGAGTGGTAAATAATTATTTTTTCATGGACCCATCATTTTATTCCTTACTCATGAATCAACCACTTCAATAAATTGTGAAAATATTTATGACGAAAATTGTTTAAATAGATTTATTTGTTAATTTGTATAACGTCGTATAAATTTTTTTTTCTTTTTTTGAAATTGAAATTCTATCTTAGCCTAATCAAATTGTATGTGTAAAGCTTCCTCTCATAAACTTGAACCCTGATTCTTGTTTCTCTTCACCCCATAAAAACTTATCTTGTGAAGTGACTATCGTGCCAATATAAGCAGTAGTATATAAAATCATATTTAATTTCACCTAGAGGGGAAACCAATTCATGTCAAAGAGACGTACCGTTATGTAACTAGTCCTTTTACTAAAATTTATGTGAAGTTGGTATTTTAAATGAAAAAGAAACTTTATCTCAAAAAAAGAAAAAAAAAAAAGAAAAAGAAACTTCTTGATGCCGACATTAGTTCATTTTAAAATTGCTGTCCAATCTGCATGATAATAGTATGGATGAATTGATTGATTTATTTATTTTTCACAAAGCAGCAAGAAGAAAACAACAGCAAGTACTACTAGCTAGGTTATTTTTCAACCTGTATCTTGACCATTTCTCAGATTCCCTTGTCACGTGGGTTATTTTTGTCTGCATGACTAACGATAAGCCCATCTTTTATAGATTTATTTCATTTTATTTTATTTTTAAGCAAAATCTTTTATTCAAGCTTTTACTTATCAGAAAACTTTAGTGGATGGGAATATATATAGGATATGTACGCGTATTCATAGCTCGCTCATCAATTTAGCCAGTTCCATTGACTGGTTCAGGTAAGCAAGAAGAATTAGAGAAAGTTGAATTATACAATTTATGTTCCACAATTTTTATTATAATTTTGACGTGATCTATCTAATAGAAAAAAGAAAAGTAAAAGCTTGACGCGCGCGATGTGTAGGAAGAGGAGAGTAGAAGATACAAAAGGAAACAAGTGGAGATGAGGGCAAGTAGATATGTTTTCTCGTTGTGTAGATGTTTTAAAATTTAAGGGAAAGGGAAATAGATATGACTCACTCTCCTTTATTTAGATGTTTTAAAAATAACATGGAGAGAAAATGAAATAATAATAAGACATTATGATATAAATTGACAATTATACCATTATTTTGTTCAATTTAAAGAAATAGATATAAATTGAAAACAATATTCAAACAAATTGACATAAATTACCCCCATACTCTTCCCTCTTCCCTCAACTCCCTTCTCTCCCCTTCCTCCCTCCCCTCCATTCAAACATACTGTAAATCAATGAAGAGAGATAAGTGTTCACATTTTAGCTGCTCAACTCTTCTCATAACTTGAACATCACATACTGAAATATAATTAGGATTTCATCTTTGGAAGACCACAGCATGAAGTAAAAAAACAAATCACCATTTAAAAAAAAAATTATATATATATATATATATATATATTAAGATTCAAAACTAAATTAATATATCAAAATTAAGACTAGCATATGTTTAGTATTAAAAAATATAAAAAGAAGAAGAGACAATATATATATATATATATATATCTCAATACATTTCTATTCAATCTAAATCCTAAAATTCATTTATGACTGATTTTGAATAATTTTTTGTAGCAATTTCACTCTCAATATACATAATTAAATAATCTTTAGAAAATCATACTGCAATTTATTCCTAATTTTGGCAATATTAACTACTAAAAAGATTATTTTCATTGGTTTTCTCATAACATATCAATAAAAAATATACCTCTAACAAAAAACACTTATCAGTGTTATAGCAAGTTAAAAAAAAAAAATGCTCAACTCTTGTCATAACCTGAACATCACAAACTGGAAAATAATTAGGATTTCATCTTTGGAAGGCCAAAGCATGAAGTAAAAAAAAAAAAAAATCACCATTTTAAAAAAAGTATATTAAGATTCAAAACGATTGTAATATATCAAAATCAAGACTCGCATATATTTAGCATTAAAAAATATAAATAGAAGAATTATCAAATATATATATATATATATATAAATAGAAGAAGAGACAAAAAGAAAATTATTTCTTAATAAATTTCTATTTAATTAAAATCCCAAAATTCATTTAAGATTGATTTTGTATAATTTTTTTTTTGTAGCAATTTCACTCTCAATATACATAATTAAATAATCTTTTGAAAATCATATTGGACTTAATTTCTACGCCTAATTTTGGTAATATTCATTACTAAAAACAACTATTTTAATTGGTTTTCTCATAATATATCTGTAAGGACTCAAATTGTATTGGACCCAAAAGAGGGATGAGATTTGAGCCCAACAAGCCCAAACAATAAAATTTTTAGAGAGTGAGTGTAAGAACTAGTTCCAATGAGTGAAAAAAAACATCGTTCTTATGCAGCAAAAGGAATTTCACATTAAATAAAAGAAAAACTCCTCTCTCCTCATCGACTAGGTTTTTAGTATATATCTCTCTGGATTTTTTCTCTCTCTCTTTTTCTTCAAAAAGTCTTCTCTAGTGTACTCCAATTTCACGTTATATACTACCTTCTTCATCCTGCTTTTACCGTACACGTGTAGGTTCCATTCTGAGAACTTCTTTCTGTTCTATCCAGAACTTCCTGGATCCTCCGCTCAGTGGCCATAAGGCTGCTTGGTTACTATTTAGGTATCACATCCACATTAATGCGGCCAGAGAGTTAGCTGGGAAGCATTTAATGTGGAGGTAGCAGCTTTTAGGAGATATTTGTTACCTTTCCCGGTTCCTTCTTTGTTCAATATTCATTAGTTAGTTTGCATGTAATTCTGTGAAGTTCCTTGACTATTAAAAGAGTTACATCCACCTCGGACTTTGGTTTGAGCAATAAATCTTATCATCGGACGTGGTTTAGGCCATTATGTACGACTTACATCTCTTTGTCTTGTGTTATTCTCAAAATGGTTCTATTTAACCATCCTCGGACATGTGAGTGTCCTCGGACTGGGCTGTTGGGCCACTAGCTCACTTCCTATGAACTCTCTGTTATCTTTTTAGGCAACTGGCCCCACAATATCAATAAAAAATATACTTCGAACAAAAAACACTTATAAGTGTTTTAGCAAGTTTAAAAAAAAAAAAAAAAATGAACAAACACAAAATCAAAAGTTCAGAATTAGGGGTGTTCATCAAACCGTATAAACCGCAAAAACTACACCAAAACTACTCGCAAAATGGCATAACTGCACCGCACCGCAAGTAATAGTATACCGCACCGCACTGTACCGCATGGTGCAGTGCAGTTTGCTGTTTTATAATAAGAAAACTGCACAAACCACACCACACCGTACCCTCTCTATATATTAATTTATTTTTAATATTAAATATATTATTAATAGTTTAATAATCGTAATTTTCAACCAAAAAAAAAAAAAAATAGTCTGATAACTCTAACAGGTGTTGACTAGAAAAGCCAACCCAAAATAAATAAAAACTTGCTCAATAATTTAAAACTTGGCCCAAAAAAAAGTGAACAATTAGTTTTGGGCTAGGTAGGAAAATCCCAAAATTTGAAAAATACACTGACTTCAAACTGCATCTTATATATAATACCGCATATGTGACCGCAAAAATGAGGTGCGGTGCGGTTATGATTTTAGCTAAACTCTAAACTGCATCACACTACACATGTAACCGCGAAAATAAGGTGCGGTGCAGTTATGGTTTTAGTTAAATTGCACCGCAGAATGCGGTACCAAAAATGACCCAAAACCGCAACGCATTGCACCGCAAACACTCCTATTTGGAACTACTCATCCTCATCACTCAAGATTATGTTTTGTAATATGTCTAATATCCTTCTTACATTTTGTCAAATAAAAAATAATAAAAAACCAAACAAAACATTCAAGTTGAGCCAAAAAATAGCATGACAATATCCATATCCCAAAGTACTGAACTTTTAAAAATTTGGTCCAAAATAGCAAATAGATAAAGTGTCAAACACAGTCATTTAAATTTTTTTTTTTTTTTTAAAGAGTTAAAAAGGTTATTACTAGTAGCATTTAATTTCAATTTTAGGGCCCAATTGCTAAATTTGGAGAGAGGTGGGGCGGGGGCAAGGGGAAAGCAATGGTTTTTCAAAATCTTCTCCTCTATATTTTATTTTAATGAAAAATTAAACTACACATTTTTTTTCTTGAGAAACATGAAAAAGTACACATAAACAATCTCTTTAATCTCCATATCATGAGTTAAAGCAAGATAAATCCAAACTTATTTGGAACCAAAACTTTTCCTTATATATAACTCATTAACTTTAGGAGTATTTTTTTAAAAAAAAAAGGAAAAAAATTTAGCTACAAAACTAGTTATAGCCTAAGACTACAATATTACTCAATAAAATAAACATTACTACTATAAGGTTGAATTTATTCAATCATGTGTTGGCTTTATTCCATGTCAAATTTGCTTGTAATTTAGTAACTAGATACCCTGTATTTAGTTGGGATTTATGTAAGGGTAGTGTGTGAGAGAGTGTGAAGAAAACTCATGATGTGTGTAATTCAAAGAAGTCTCACGACTGTATCTCGCGACTGGCAAGTCGCCAGAATGGCACACGTATGAAGTATGCAGGGAAGCTGAAGATCACGATAGCTGGAGTAGTACAGGACAAAACTTCCAGTCTGGCCAAACAGTTAGCTTGCGACTTGTTCCAATCGCGAGATCGAGTCGTCAGAATGCCCTGTTTGATGAAAACTGACTTTTCGCCTTCCTCATACACATTACTATAAATACCCTTATGCCCACGAAATGTAGAGAGTTTCCAGAGAGAATTTTGAGAGAGAAACCCTAGAGAAAAACAAGATTGACTCATCCATAATCTTTATCATTTGATTTTCCAAATTCCTTTACTCTCACCCTCTCCATTAACATATTCTTAAGAGGTACATTTGCCAAATTCTTATCTCGCCATACCCATATTAGTGAAGAGGTTTTTTTGTGCTTGGGAAGCAGTTCAAAGAGGACCAATTCATTTGGTTGATGCAATGAGCTTATTGTGGGATCTGGTAAGCTAGAGAAAACAAGGTTTGACATAACCTTGTTGGAGCAAGAAGCTTGGAAGGCTTAAGTACACTGGGTAGATTAGGCTTGAAGGGTCTTCTACTATTCATGTATCCCAACTTCATTATTTAGTGGATTATTGACCGCTTGAAGGGCAGTGGAGAAGTTTTTTGTCAAGTACTTCGGTTTCCTCTTCGATAACACATCGCCGTGTTATCTTTGTGTTTGCATCTCTCTTTTCTTTCTCTTTACCTTTTAATTGCTGCTATGTTTGTAATTAGTTATGGTTTAGAATGTGTTACTAATTTGGATATAGCTTATATTTCATATTCTGCACATATATTGTTTGATTATAAGCTTGTGTTGGTAATTTTGTATTCAAGGGTCTAAAAGTTCATTGGTGTTTTATTCGCAATTTGAACTTTCAATTGGTATCAGAGCATGTGCACTTGCTGTGGTTTAATTACCTAAGTGTGATCCTAGACCCCTTAGCTATGGATGAAGCTATGGAAAAGGCTATGTTGAATTGTGGTTTAAATGTTTGTAATGATGACTCTATGAGTATGTTTGAGGATTGTCCTAACAATGAACTCCTAGAGTTATTAAAAACAAAGAAACATGCTAAAATGTTTGTTCACATGCTGAAATATTTTGAAAATGAGAATCATATCCTACACAATAGTCTATGTGAGTCAAATTCTTTGATTAAGAAGTATAAAAGAAAGAATAGAATATTGTGTGATAAGGTTGATAATCTTAAAAAGAAAATTCAATCTAACAAGAGTGTGGAAAATGAAGACAATTTTCTATTTGAAGGTCAAGAGTGCTTGTCCCATGCTTGCTTGTTTGTGCACACTTCTTTGAAGGTATTTAATTCGTATTTATGGTATCTTGATAGTGGTTGCTCTCGCCATATGCTAGGAGATAAATCACTGTTTAAATCACTCAAAGAGAAGGTTGGTGACTATGTGACATTTGGCGATGGAAGTCATGCTCAAGTACTTGGCAAAGGGACTATTGAGATACCAGGATTACCTCTATTGAAAGATGTCTTATACATCAAAGGGCTTAAGGCGAATCTCTTAAGCATCACTCAAATATGTGATAAGGACTTCCTTGTTCAATTCTCAAAGAAGGGGTGTGTAATCATTGATGAAGAAGGGATTCGAGTTTTGGAGGGAAATAGGACTACCGACAAGTGCTATGGAGTAATTCCTACATCAAAGATTTCTTGCAGAAGTGCTCGGGTTGACATGTTGGAACTTTGGCATCAAAGATTTGGGCATTCAAATTTCAAACAAGTGGCTAAAGTATCTAAACTTAAAGCTGTTAAGGGACTTCCAAAATTTGGAAAGGTGGAGAAGCCATTTGTGCGCATGCCAAATGTGAAAGCAAACAAAGGCAAGTCATCACAAGGTGAATGTGATCGCTACTTCATGTTGATCTAATAGGGCCCACAAGAACTAAAAGCCTAGGAGGAAAAAGGTACATCAAGGTCATTGTTAATGATTTCTCAAGATACACTTGGGTGGAATTCTTAGAGAAAAATCAAAAGCATGTGAGAAACTGGAAATTCTGTACAAGAGACTTCAAAACAAGAAAGGGGCTCCTATTATTAAGATAAGGAGTGATCATGGCAAGGAGTTTGAGAATGCAAGATTTGAGTCTTTTTATGAGAAGAATGGGATTGAAAATGAATTTTCAGCCCCCAAAACTCCTCAACAAAATGGGGTGGTTGAGAGGAAAAATTGGGTGATTCAAGAAATGGAAAGAGTTATACTACTCAACAAGAAAATTCTGATGGATATATACATGTTTTATCGCATACAAAACATACGCAACGGAAAATTAACGGATCTACTTCATTCGCAATTAATAACATGTACTATGTAAATTTCAGAATATAAGAACAAGATAGTGTACCTTGGTATGGTGAATTTCAAAACAAAGATTAGAAGTTCTTGGGAACGTTTTTAATCTTCACTCCAATTCCACTAATGCCCAAGAAGTGTGTTCTCTCAATCAGTTATATGAGTTTGTTCTAGAGAGAATGAGAGAGTGTCCAACACTCACATACATACCATTTCATGAACTTGTTGTTCATCATCTATAAAATCTGTATGTTTCTCTCAATATGACTAATTATCTAATTAGGCCAGCCGTTAGGGCCTTTTCCAATTGGGTTTTAATATGTGGCTTGGAGTGGGACCAAAAGGAAACAAATAAGACACTAGCTCCAATGGGCCTTGAGCTTTTCTGTCAACTCTTGACAAGTCCAAAATTTTCATTAATTATATTTAATACCACTATATAAATATAATTGAACTCTAGGCCTTATTAATAAATTATATCCTAAGACTTTATTGTACATACAACCCCTTCATAAAATATTCATAATAATACAAAGTCATGAAAGTAGACTGCCACTTTGTAAATTACTACATTTTAATCCTTGAGTATTCGGTTTAATCCTTTAAGTTATTCATCATATATTTATGAAATCCAATTTCATAAATATATACTTTAGTAACTATTTACTAAAGTAGTTAGGCTTAATATTCTGAATAACAAATCCATTAAACTTATTTCAATGGAATATTTTTTATCTCTGTTAAGAGACTATGAATTCCATCTTGAGAATATATGTTCCATCAACACTAAATGTGGCTGCCCAACATACTGAGGTTTTGACCATAACTTTAGATCTCATTTTTGATATATCAAAATAACCTACACCTCATGATCAGGTCTATTATTTTCTTAAGATTAAGAGTTCATGCAAATATAAGTCGTGAGATTTATTGTTCAATTGACAGTCGTTAGGAGAATAATAAATCTCACAACGATCTAATTTAATATGTCTTAACTCTTAAAACATATTAATATATCAACTAGAAGTCACCACTTCCATGATCAAGACAAGTCATCTTAATTAATATGTTATAGTCTTCGCAGATGAAATGCCCAATTTTATCACCGACTACAAACTAAAATTATGAGTTTACAAAGAACTTGTGACTTATATCTTTTGTGACTTTTCACATAAATCACACACTATGTATCTTATGGACTATATGATAATGTCTGAATATTCATGTTACTATTATTTCAGATAATAATAATAAAACAACTTTATTAATTACAATATTAAGTCATACATCATGTCATACATAATGTCATACATAGCATCATACAATAGGATTCAAGGGCACTAATCCCAACAATCTCCCACTTGCCCTAAATACTCTTGTGCACTAATCTAACTCTCATTCCCTCCAAATGTGACTCGAAAGTCCTTTGAGGCAAGGTTTTGGTAAAGGGATCTGCCAGATTATTTTCACTTTCAATCTTTGTAACCACCATATCTCCACAAGCAACAATGTCTCAAATGATGTGGTATTTCCTCTTAATGTGCTTTCCTTTCTTATGATTCCTTGGACCTTTGGATTGTGCAACTGCTCCACTATTGTCGCAAACAATGTAATGGGAACTTGCTCCATTCTTTCTACACCAAGGTCAGAAAGAAATTTCTTGAGCCATACAGCTTCCTTTGTTGCTTCACAAGTAGCAATGTACTTAGCTTCCATGGTGGAGTCCGTAATACAAGATTGCTTAACAATCCTCCAACTTATGGCTCCACCTCCCAAGGTGAATACACATCTTGAAGTGGATTTTCAGAAATCTAGATTCGATTGAAAGTTTGAATCTGTATAGCCAATAGGTATCAAATCCTCACTTCGGTAAACAAGCATATAATCTCTTATTCTTCGTAAATACTTGAGAATATGCTTTACAACTTGCTAATGTTTTGGTCCTGGATTTGATTGATATCAGCCGACCATGCCAACTGAATAGCAGATATTTGGTCTAGTACAAATCATGGCATACATGAGATTTCTCACTGCAGAAACATAAGGAACTTGTCTTATCATATCTTTTTCCTCTTGAGTCTTAGGCCTTTGGTCATCAGACAAAGGAACTTCATGTCTAAAAGGAAGTAATCATTTTTTGGAGTTTTGCATGCTAAACTGTTCTAGAACCTTATCTATATATCTAGCTTGTGATAAGCCTAACATCTTATTCTTGCAATCTTGCCAAAACTTAATCCTTTGAATAAAGTTAACCTTACCCAAGTCCTTCATATCAAATTGGCTTGACTACCAAACCTTTACAAATGACATTACCCCTACATCATTTCCAATGAGTAGAATATCATCAACATAAAGCACTAGGAACATTACTATTTTATCCCAATGTCTTTTGTACACACATGGTTCATCAAGATTTTGATCAAAACCAAATGACTTGATTGCTTGATCAAATTTGATGTTCCATGATCTAGATGCTTGTTTAAGTCCATAAATGGACTTTTTCAACTTGCATACCATATGCTCTAGGTTCTTTGTTATGAAACCTTTCGGTTACATCATATAGATTTCTTCTTCAAGATTGCCATTAAGAAATGCAGTCTTAACATCCATTTTCCAAATCTCATAATCATAATAACCAACAATGGATAAGAGAATTCTGATAAATTTTAGCATTGCTACTGGTGAAAAGGTTTCTTCATAATCAATACCTTCTTTTTGAGTATATCCTTTTGCCACTAGCCTTGCTTTAAAGGTTTCAACATTTCCATCTATCCCTCTCTTCCTCTTGTAAACCCATTTGCAATCAATAGGTTCAATGTCATTAGGCGCCTTTACAAGATCCTAAACTTGATTGGAATACATAGAATCTAATTTAGATTTCATAGCTTTAACCCAATGATGTGCATCTATATCGTTCATCTCCTCTTCATAAGTGTAGGGATCCAATTCAGCCTCTTCTGAGATAGCTTCGTAAGTTTCTCCCAAACCTATAAATCTTATAGGAGGTCAAACAATTCTCCCACTATGACGAGGCACTTGTGTGCTAGTCATCTCATGAGTAATATCTTGTGGTGTATTTAATACAACCACATTATCCATAATTTCATCCATTGGTTGTTTATTTATAGGTTTATTCATTTTAGCCAAAACAACTCTACTTTTAGGAGTATAATCATTCATATAGTCATTTTCCAAGAATTTGGCATTTGTGCTAACAAACACTTTATTATCTTTATAACTATAGAATAAACCTCCAACAGTTCCTTTTGGATACCCTACAAAGAAAACCACTTTTGTTTTAGACTGTAACTTGTCAGACTTTCCTTTTAACATATGTGTTGGACAACCCCAATTATGGAGATGTCTCATACTAGGCTTACGCCCATTCCACAACTCCATAGGTGTTTTAGGAACAGACTTTGAAGATACTAAATTCAGAAGATACATTGCAGTATTTAAGGCATATCCCCCCAAAAAGAAATAGATATAGTCAAATAACTCATCATGGACCTAACCATATCTAAAAGAGTCCTATTCCTTCTTTCTGCTACACCATTTTGTTGTGGAGTTCTAGGTGCAGTCAATTGAGATACAATCTCATTTTTAGTTAAGTAATCCTTAAAATCCCAAAGAAGGTGTTCGCCACCACAATTAGATCGAATGGCCTTTATGCGTTTGCCTAATTGATTCTCAACTTCAGTCTTAAACTCTTTGAACTTTTCAAAGGTTTCGAACTTTCGTTTCATTAGGTACACACAACCAAATCTAGAGTAATCATTAGTAAAAGTAATGAAATACTTATGGCCACCTCTTACCTGGATTGACATAAGACCACATACATCTGAATGAACTAATTCAAGCAACTCTTGGGCTCTTCTACCTTTTGCATTAAAAGGTCGTTTGGTCATTTTGCCCTCCAAACAAGATTCACAAACTAGAAATTCATCAAAGTCCAATGGCTCTAAGAGTCCATCTTTGATCAGTCTTTGAATTTTGTTTGGATTAATATGACCCAAACGTAAGTGCCAAAGATATGCATCATTAGTAGAAGGAAACTTTCTCTTTAATGATTTTACATGAGAGTTATTATGTAATTCAGAATTATATAATTCATGCTTATCAGGAGTTAAAATATGAAGACCATCCATAATTTGCTAGAACAGATAAACATTTTACCCTTCTTTATTACAACATTGTCTTTAAGGATAACATAATATCCATGTTTACCCAAATAAGTTGCAGAAACCAAATTCCTACGAACATTAGATACATACAAACAGTCTTCCAATATTAAAACTCTAGACTCAAAACATAAATTATAAACATCAACAGCTACAACCAAAATCTTGCTTCCATCAGTCAAAGTAAGAAACAATTCTCCTTCATTGAGTTTTCTGGTCTCCTAGAACCCTTGCAAAGAATTGTAGATATGATTAGTACAACCTGAATCCACACACTAGGAATCTGTGGGATTTTGTACCAAACATATTTTAAGGAGGAATGAATTATTCATACCCTTTTTATTGGCAGCCTTGAATTTTGGACAATTCCTCTTCCAATGTTCTTTCTCATCACAATAGAAACACTTTCCTTTGATCTTCTTTCCTTTATTAGCAACTCCTAAGGCAATTTGTTTATCCTCTTACTTGGTGAAGTCCTTCTTCTTTTTCTTACCCCTGCCTTTTGATTTAGGTTGAGAAGTAGAAGCTTCACCAATATTGGCTTCAACATTAGAAGTGCCAAGGATGCTTTCTACCGCTACCAATTCATTCATTAATTCAGACAATGTATAAATCTTTTTGTTCATATTATAGTTAAGTTTGAATTTCTTGAATGATCCTGATAGTGACTGGAGTATCATATCCATTTGGGATTCTCCATCAATATCGGCACCTAAAACCTCCAATGTATTTAGATTAGAGATCACTGTAAGACAATGCTCCCTTACTGAACTGCCTTCAGCCATTTTGGTATTATAAATTTGCCTCATGGTTTCTTGCCTTGTAGAATGGCCTTGCTCACCAAACATCTCCTTCAGACTTAGCATAATGTCCGAAGCTAGTTCTACATCCTACATTTGATGTTGTAGAACATTTAAGATAGATGCTAGGATGTAGCACTTGGTCATCTCATTAGATTTTTGCCAACAATCATATCATTGTTTTTCCTCAGGAGGAGCATCTAATGAAGGAAAGCTAGGACATGGTTGAGTAAGCACATATTTGTGCTCTTCAACTGTAAGAACAATGTCCAGATTTCTTTTCCAGTCAACATAGTTGGATCCAGTCAGATTGTTTTGATTAAAAATAGTAACAAGTGGGCTAAATGATGCCATGTTCAAATTTGAAAATAATAAACATGAACATAATAAGTAAACTGGACATTATCAATTTAACATATAAACATATAGTATGGAACCTTAATAAAACCGTAATATAATATATGCAACGACAACCCAATCCCATATTCAATATCCCTTAGCATAGAGTGAACATTAAATACTATGATTGATTGAGAACTATTCTCATTTTAGTGCTATCATGATAACTCTTATCAAACACTAATAATATGCCGCTATACGTCTGGCCTCTAAATAATAATAGTAAGAACTCAGCATAGAGGATACTATAATATCTAGTCTAGTGTATATGGTTGTCTAGAATTATGTGTAGCCACATTTCATCCCCTTAACAGGCTTATTTTGTAGTACCATGATACAAAACACCCTTTGCATGGAATGTAAAGCTCAAAGCTAAGACAAGGTGTTTGATCAAACCACTATAAACAAAGAAATTCAATCTTGTAGGGCCATGAAATAAATACTCTCTGCATGGAATGTTAAGCTCGAAGCAAAGACAAAGTATATATTTCACACTACTATGAACAGACAATGGAAGCCGTGAGATTCAACCCTTGTATCTCTCTCCCACTAGATGTTTTAAAAGAAGGTTTTTAATTATAAAACATGCATAATATAATTACACATAGCCTTGCACTTTTAAAACTTGAAAACACTTAGAAAAAATTAGAATTCTCGGTTCTCGATCGATGCTCGATTGCTTCTCGATCGATCGAGCTTTTGAATTTCTAGTCTCGATCGATCGAACATGTATATCGATCGAATCGAGAAAAGTTCTGGCTGCTCGATTGCTTCTCGATCGATCGAGCTTCGTGAATTTTGAATTTCCAAAATTTTTAACAAGGCAGTTTTTTTTTTGTTTTTTTTTTTTTTAACGTTTTTCATGAACAAACAACCATCATATGAACATGATAGACAGAGATTGATATCAAAACTAAATTCCATTGATGCTATAGCCTTAAATTTCCATTTAACATACTTAAATTCAAATTTAAACAACATCATAACATCAATATCAGTTTTCATCAAATCATAGTTTCAACAAGAATTCAGAAAATTAAATATGTATAATCTTCTAACACCATGAAACTAATATCTCTAATTCCAAAACTCATAAAACATGTTATACAGATTCGAAATTGAAAACCTGGCTTTAATACCATTTGATGGATATATACATGTTTGTATCACATACAAAACATATGCAATGGAAAATTAACGGATCTACTTCATTCACAATTGATAACATGTACTATGTAAATTTCAGAATATAAGAACAAGAGAGTGTACCTTGGTATGGTGAATTTCAAAACAAAGATTGGAAGTTCTTGGGAATAATTTTAATCTTCACTCCAATTCCACTAACGCCCAAGAAGTGTGTTCTCTCAATCAGTTATATAAGTTTGTTCTAGAGAGAATGAGAGAGTGTCTAACACTCACATATATACCATTTCATGAACTTGTTGTTCTTCATCTAAAAAATCTGTATGTTTCTCTCAATATGACTGATTATCTAATTGGACCAGTCTTTAGGGCCTTTCCAATTGGGCTTTAATATGTGGCTTGGAGTGAGACCAAAAGGGAACAAATAAAACACTAGCTCCAATGGGTCTTGGGCTTTTCTGTCAACTCTTAACAAGTCCAAAGTTTCCATTAATTATATTTAATACCACTATATAAATATAATTGAACTCTAGGCCTTATTAATAAATTATATCCTAAGACTTTATTGTACATGCAACCCCTTCATAAAATATTTGTAGTAATACAAAGTCATGAAAGTAGACTGCCACTTTGTAAATTACTACATCTTAATCCTTTAGTATTCAGTTTAATCTTTTAAGTTATTCATCATATATTTATGAAATCCAATTTCATAAATATATACTTTAGTAACTATTTACTAAAGTAGTTAGACCTAATATTCTGAATAACAGACCCTTTAAACTTATCTCAAGGGAATATTTTTTTTTTATCTCCGTTCAAAGACTATGAATTTTATCTTGAGAATATATGTTCCATCAACACTAAATGTGGCTGCCTAACATACTAAGGTTTTGACCGTAACTTTAGATCTCATTCCTGATATATCAAAGCAATCTACACCTCATGATCAGGTCCATTATTCTCTCAAGATTAAGAGTTCATGCAAATATAAGTCGTAAGATTTATTATTCAATTAACAGTTGTTAGGAGAATAATAAATCTCATAGCGGTCCAATTTAATATGTCTTAACTCTTAAAATATATCAACATATCAACTAGAAATCACCACTTTCATGATCAAGACAAATCATTTTAGTTAATATGTTATAGTCTTCACAGATGAAATGCCCAATTTCATTGCCGATTACGAACTAAAATTCTGAGTTTACAAAGAACTTGTGACTTGTATCTTCTGTGACTTTTCACATAAATCACATACTATGCATCTCATGGACTATATGATAATTTCCGAATATTCATGTTACCATTATTTCAGATAATAATAGTAAAACAACTTTATTAATTACAATATTAATTCATACATAATGTCATACATAATATCATACATAGCATCATACAATAGGATTCAAGGGCACTAATCCTAACAAATTCCTCAAAAGTTTTGGAAAGAAGCCATGAACACTTCATGTCACATTGGTAATAGAATATTCTTTTGAGCCAGAACAAAGAAGACTGCATATGAAAGCCAAAAGTGAAGTACTTCAGAGTATTCGGAAGCAAGTGTTACATTTTAAATGATCGAGAGAACCTTGGAAAATTTGATGCAAAAAGTGATGAAGGCATCTTCCTAGGGTACTCTACTACTAGCCGGGCATATAGAGCTTTCAACAAGAGAACAAAATGGGTAATGGAGTCCATCAATGTGGAAATTGATGATGCTTTAAAAAAAGTAGAGATTAATGATGATAGAGAAGGACCAAGCTCAAAAGGACCCATTGTTGAGGTCGAAGCCCAAGATATTGAAGGAGAAGGACTTACAGCGGAAAAGGAATCGACTCTTGTGAACTCAAGAATGGAAACAAGGTCAATGTCTAGAACATCAAGTCCTCTCACTCCTCCGAAAGTTCATCCTCCTATCTGCTGGAATGATGAAGTGTCCACCTCAAAAAAGCTATCGTCAAGAGTAGCTAAAAACCATCTAGATAGTAACATCATTGGGTCTCTAGATGAAGGTCTTCGTCTTAGAAAGGGAAACATACTTCTGGCCAATCATGTAACATACCATTGCTACCTTGTCCAATTTGAGCCGAAAAAGGTAGAAGAAGTTCTTCAAGATGAAAATTGGATTGAGTCAATGCATGAAGAGATGAACCAATTTGTAAGAAATGATGTATGGGAACTTATTCCTAGGCCTGAAAATGTTCATGTCATCAGCACCAAATGGATCTTCAAAAATAAGACCGATGAAGATGGAGAGATTATACAGAATAAGTCTTGGTTGGTGGCTCAATGATACACTCAAGTGGAAGGAGTAGATTGCGATGAATCCTTCACTCCCATAGCAAGGCTTGAGTCTATCTGCATTCTTATGTCAATTGCATGCACTATGAACTTCAAAATCTACCAAATGGATGTGAAGTGTGCATTTCTGAATAGATACCTGAATGAAGAAGTGTTTGTTGAATAGCCCTAAGGTATCCAAGACCCTTACTTCGTTGATCGTGTGCTGAGATTGAAGAAGGCTCTTTATGGCTTGAAACACGCTCCTAGAGTTTGGTATGATCGACTTACAAATTACCTCTTGGATAAAGGATTCAAAAGAGGATATGCTGACTGGACTCTATTTGTCAAGAATGATGAGGTCTACCTTCTTGTGGCTCAAGTATATGTTGATGACATTGTATTTGGAGCTACCACAGATGCTCAAGCTATACAGTTCTCCGAGGAGATGAAGAAATAATTTGAGATGAGTATGGTAGGGGAGCTTACATTTTTCTTGGGCCTTCAAGTCAAACAAAAGAAGGAGGGCATATTCATTTCACAAGAAAAATATGCTAGACATATTGTCAAGAAGTTTGGATTAAATTCCAAAAAGCATGCCTCCACTCCTATGAGTTCATCTACAAGGCTTAATCTTGATCCTTTTGGGGTAAAAGTGAATCCAACTTTGTATAGGAGCATTATTAGGAGTTTATGCTCGATATCAAGCTGCTTCGAAGGAATCCCACCTGACTGGGGTGAAGCGAATCATACAAAATGTCAATGGCACTCCAGATTATGGCTTGTGGTACTCAAAGGATTCTAATGCTTGCCTCGCGGGTTATTCAGATGCAGATTGGTCAGGAAGTGTGGATGACCAAAGAGTACCTCAAGTGGCTGTTTCTACCTTGGGAACAATCTTGTCTCTTGGATAAGCAAGAAACAAAATTTAGTGTCCCTCTCTACGGCAGAAACAGAGTACATAGTTGCTGGAAGTTGCTACACACAATTTCTCTAGATGAAGAAGTTACTTCACGACTATGGGATTCCTCAAGATACAATGTGTGTATTCTGTGACAACACCAATGCTATAAATCTCTCTAAGAATCCGGTTTAGCATTCAAAGTCAAAGCACATAGAGATACGTTACCACTTCATTTGGGATTTGGTGGAAGATAAAATTGTGTCTCGAATTCATACATATGGAAAATCAAAAGGCAGACATCTTCACCAAACCTCTCGATGGCCCACAGTTTGAATCACTCCGTAAGACCATTGGCGTTGGTACAATTCCTTGAATCTCATGTGTAAAGTGTGCTTTACTTATTTCTTTTGAATTGATCTCACAGAGCACACACTACTTTGTTGGTTTCATATATAGCATGTTTTGAAAATCTTTGTTTGTTTGTTATTTGCTTTGAATTTTTTTAATTTTTGATCAATCTTTACTTGTTTTTGTGTCAAAAACTCCAAAAACACATAAAAAGTAGAAAATCCAAAAAGTTTGATCAACATTTTTGTGTTTAGTCACACGCATGTTTTGCGTTGTACCTTCGTACAATTGACTTTGTGTATTTACGAGTGTAGCTTGTTCTTTATGCACTCATATTTTTGTGGGAAAAATTTTGACATCTATGTGACTGTTGTAAATAGATCTTTAAACTTGTCATGAACGATTAGTCAATGGTTTTGTTGATCTTAAGACTTGCATAGACTTGTGCCTATATATCTTCTCACTCTTTTATTTTCTTTGCTTAAAGAGCTCAACCAATGTAAATCTCAAAATGAAAAGAGATAATAAGCTGCAAAAACCATCGCACATACTAGTATTCGACTAGGAAAAAGGGAAAGCGACTTATATGAAAATGTATGATGCCCAAAAAGCCAAAGGCTTGTACATCTAATTGAAATATCAAAAATTTCAAGCATCGATCTTAAAATGAGATGTATTGATTCAAAATGATCAAATGTTATGATGTGTATGAAGCCAAATGAAAAGCTTCAAAAGAATGTAATCAAATTTTTGTGGGAGGTCATATATGCATACTTTTATAATTAAGATTAGTCAATCTTCCTAGTGCTAATTGTGTATGTCTTGGTTGAATTGATCATTGAAACTTCACATTAGACTAAAGACTATCTCATCTTTGGTACCCTTATATATCACACATGTCTATGTTCAATGAATGCCTTATTCATTTGTGTGATTTTACTTGTTTAAATGTGTTGCACTTACTCAATCATATGTTGATCAAATACAAAAAGATTTTCGAGTGTTTTAATTATTTTTGGAAAGTGTTTTTGTTTTGAAAATTTTCAAAAACTGTGCAACTTTATTTTGGTGACTCTACCTCGCAAGTCAAGCAAGTCGCGAGACCCTAGTCGCGAGCTTACTCAGAAACTTTCACGACTTTCTGGCGAGTCAAGCCCCCAGTCGCGAAAAAGACTTAGAAAAATTTCAAAAATCTGGGTTTTTAGGATTTTCGTGACTTAGTTTGGCAACTAGTTCATGAGTGGAAGTTCCACTTGTGAGTTTACTTAGACTGTTTTGCAACTCCCTTCGTGACTTACTCGTGAGTGGACCTTCTAGTCATGAAAACACTTAGACAAATTTTTCATAATTTGTCACACAGGATTTTGGCAAAAAATGCGTGTTTTGCACATTGAGGGTTATTTTCAAGGCAGTTTTCAAAATATTTTCATTTTTCCCTCGCATCTCGTGACTATTCATCATCTTGTTCATCCCTCCCTCTTCCAAAATCATCGTTTTCACACACAAAACCTCCATTTACTTCATCATTCTTAACCAATCTTCAAGAAAAGGTATGGGTTCTGTTTCTTTCTTAATGTATTTCACATTTCTTGCCTTAGATTTCTTGGATTGTGTATCTTTGTTGAGATTTGAAAATGTGATGTTTGAATCTGGATTACTGATGATTTTGTTGAGCTTAATGTATGGGTTTTGTTGGTTATGTGGTTTTACACTGCGCCCTAGGTTGTACTTGGCAACAATTGTTGCACTCACACACTTTTTGACATGATTGAGATCTTAATGTCATGATTTTAGGGTTTTACTCAAAAATTCTGATTTGGGACTAACTTAGTGCTAATAAAGTTTGTTGTCCTATGTGGTTTTTCTTGCTCTTTGATATTACATGATCCAGCTTGGAAATGTCTCCATTCAAGAGATCAGCTGTGAAAGGAAGTAGTAGCAAAGGAAAGGAACTAGTGATTGATCTTGAGAGCCTTACTTTTAAGTCCAAGAAGTCTCGATCATCGAAAGGATTCTATGATGTTAGCAAGTTCAGATCATATGCATCATCACACACTTATGAGAACTACTTTAAGGATGCTCCCATGTTAGTGGAAAGGGTGCTTGAGCAGGGTTCTCTGCTAGATACGAACATTTCGAAATGGTTTGCTAACAAGGATTGGAACTTCCTCCTATCTAGCTTAGAAGAACCATATGAACAAATGGTGAAGGAATTCTATGCTAATGCCATTTCTGAAGGGGATGAGCTGAAATGTTGGGTTAGAGGACAACACTTAACAGTAACACCTTACTATCTTGCTAACATTCTGCATATCAACCGGCCAATGTTTCCAAAGCCATCGGTGTATGATGACTTGTATCTAGATGAGGATTTACTTTGGGAAACTCTTGAAGATAACTTGGAATTCTCTCTAAATGGGAAATCAATTAGTGTTTCCTCACTATCTACAAAATTGAGGGTGCTTACAACAATCATGTTCCACAATCTCTATCCTCTATCAAGCACCGGATACATGAATCTCGGCAGAGCCTTATTCCTTCATGACTTGATTACTGATGAAGAAATCGATATTTGTGCTCATAGCCGAAAAGGAATCAAGATAGAGAGTCCAACTCCTTATGGTGGTTCACGATCTAGCTTACACTCATATGATGAGAAGTTAGACAACATTATGGCATCCATCTAAGACATAAGCACTAAGATGTTTGGACTTGCCTCTCTCTTGTACTCTCACAGCATCCATTGTGATACGAAGTTCACTTCTCTCCGAACTCAATTGGACCAAATTCAAAGGAAGCTAGAAGAAAATGAAGAATGGCTATTCCATGACAAAAAGGGGGGAGATGGTGCATGATAAGGGGAGTGTAATGATAGGGGGAGAAAAAGCTTGATTAAAGGGGGAGTATTGAAGTTGAAGAGCAAGAGAAAGAAAAGGCCTACGCTTAATATTTTGCCTCATATTATCATATATCAGGGTTTATGTTGTGTATTTAATCTATGCTTTATTATGTACCTTTGCTTTGTAGCTCAGTACTTTTAGTTAATGTTATGCATTTTCTTTAGTACTTCACTTTTATGCCCTTATTGGATTTTATATCCTTGATGCAACTACTTTGTGTTTTGTATTGGTTAAGTATTGGACATGCAAATGATACTTTGCATCGAGCCCATTAGCTTGCATGTCTGGATGTTTATTCCTTGTGTGAATGATCATTGTGATCACTATTTATAGTGATTGTTCTTGTTTAGTCAAGCCATACTTTATTGCTATATTCTTTACTACTTGATCGTATTATGCTTGCTCCATATGCATTTCAAGATTTCTACTTACAATGATCATCTTGTGTTATTGTTTAAAGGAAAAACTTATTCGTATGGTTCAAGAGCTTCACAGTTTCTAGAGTTAGGTGTGAATGAGTTTTGACAATTGTTCCCAACTCACATGTTAAGTCTAGAGTATGTTTTAGGGTTTTGTCATGGAATAGTCAAAGGGGGAGATTATAAGGTTGAATTTATTCAATCATGTGTTAGCTTTATTCCGTGCCAAATTTGCTTGTAATTTAGCAATTAGATATCCTGTATTTAGGTGGGATTTATGTAAGGGTGGTGCATGAGAGAGTGTGAAAGAAAACTTAAGATGTGTGCAATTCAAAGGAGTCTCGCTACTGGCAAGTCGCTAGAACGGCACACATGTGAAGCATGCAGCGGAGTTGAAGGGTTACGACAGTTGAAGCACTATAGGACAAAACTTCTAGTCTGGCCAGGCAGTTAGCTCACGACTCAGACTCGCGACTCGTTCAAGTCGCAAGGTTGAGTCATTAGAATGCCCTGTTTGATGAAAACTAACTTTTCGCATTCCTTATACACACTACTATAAATACCCTTATACCCACGAAATGTAGAGAGCTTCCAGAGAGAATTTTGAGAGAGAAACCCTAGAGAAAAACAAGATTGACTCATCCACAATCTTTATCATTTGATTCTCCAAATTCCTCTACTCTTACCCTCTGCATTAACATATCTTTAGAGGTACATTTGCCAAATCCTTATCTCACCATACCCATATCAGTGAGGAGGTGTTTTGGTGCTTGGGAAGCAGTTCAAAGCGGACCAATTCATTTGGTTGATGCAATGGGCTTATTACGGGATCTGGTAAGCTAGAGAAGACAAGGTTCGGCATAACCCTGTTGGAGCAAGAAGCTTGGAGGGCTTAGGTGCACTGGGTAGATTAGGCTTAGAAGGTCTTCTACTATTCATTTATCCCAACTTCATTCTCTAGTGGATTATTGATCGCTTGGAGGGTGGCGGAGGGGTTTTTCGCTGAGTACTTTGGTTTCCTTTTCGATAACGCATTGCTGTGTTATCTTTGTGTTTGCATCTCTCTTTCCTTTCTCTTTACCTTTTAATTGCTATTGTGTTTGTAATTAATTATGGTTTAGAGTGGGTTACCAATTTGGATATAGCTTATATTTCATATTTCGCACATATATTGTTTGATTATAAGCTTGTGTTGGTAATTTTGTATTCGGGGGTCTAAACGTTCATTAGTGTTTTATACGCTATTTGAACTTTCAACTATATATTTTGAAAATCTAACTATTGAATTATATATTCATTACACTCTTAATACATATGTTAAATTTTGTGTCAATCATATATTATTTACTATATGATCTATAAGCTTATATTTTATACATAATTTTAAACTACAAAATTTGAAATTTAAACAATTTATTGATGACAAAAATATTGATCTTTAATTTTTTAGAAATTTTGCAAACATGGAGGATATAAGAAGAAAATATAATCCACTGGTGAATTTGTCAAAATTCACCTCCAATAAAAAGATATTAAGTAAGGTTGTAACTTAAGGCTATAATCAATTTTGTAATTAAACTTTGTCTTAAAAAAAAAATATGTTCCAAAATATGTAAGTAATCTATTTAGTAAAATCTCGTTTTCTTTCCAATATACAAATGCTTCATTATTTTGTACTAAGAAAGCAACAATGCTATAAACACAATAAATTTCATTACTTGTTAAGATGACGTATATTGATAAGTACAACATCAATTTTACTGTGACCACCATAGACATTACTTATATTAATTACAAACTAAAAAAAAAAAAAAGTAAAAAGAATATAGTATACAGAATGATCTAATCTACGTCTTAAGGACTTGATTTTAGGTCTAAGTTATCGGGTGTGAATGTGTTAGACACTCACTTTACCCGATACAATGACCAATATAAATAAATTCACTCCAAAACCGTACAATAATGTGATAGAAATATATTATAAAATAGAAAATTAAAGTCAAATTACGACCCATGCACGTAAAGTTCATATAATTCCCAAACAATCAAGAACGAAGCTTAGACTCAAATGGTTTAATGATGAATCAACAAATTTCAATATAAGAAAATTTAAGCAAGAAATGATAAGCTATGCGACATAAAGGCTTTGAAAATTCATATAAAACAAAACAAGCCTAATTTGGCTTTTAAAATGACTTAACCAATCCATTGAATGAACTTCAAATTATTGGCCCCTCTTCCACGTTGATTTATTTTACAAAGAAGACATATCATTATCACCTTATTTTAAAATGTAATCGTGGAAATCTATGGATATATATAATGTATGACGAGGTTTGGCACAATTGGGTTTCATATTTATTTCAAACAATTCAATTTCAAAAAATCTATGTTTCTAATATTTTTAAAATAATAAATTATAAGTGGCAAGTTATTATTGACTATTACTAATGGACAAAAAAATAATATCAGTGGTAAACCCAAATTAACATTAGTATTTGTTGTGCAGATAGCATCCTAGGACTCAAATCAATAACAGTAAATAAGTGGAAATCAAATAACAAGCACACACAAAGAACACAAGAATTTACGTGGTTCGGCAAACTTCCTACCTCCATGGAGACGACGCAGAAATTTCACTATAAAAAAATAGGGAGATACAATAGTGCACATGAACACTCTCAAGAAACCTAAATCTCAATACACCCTAACTCTCTCTCACCCACAAGACAAGAAAACACTATTCTTCTTTTTATGCGGCTGTTGCTAGGTTTTAGGAATTCCTCTACACTTGCCCTACAACACAAACCTAATATATATATATATATATGTCATAGGTCGGCCATTACTAGGAATTATATTCCTAGTTGTATTCGGTTTCCTAATACTGCTTGTATTTGGTTTAGATGACCGAATTGGGCTTGGCAATTCAAGCCACACGGGCCAAATATCAACAGTATTAATTTGTCACTTAATATTTATTGTGAAAATGTTGTTAATTAAATGAGATTTTTTTTAGAGAGCTTCAACCTATGGCGTCTGCTTCTGATGATAGTTTTTTATCATTAGACTAAGACACCAATCAGTTTTTGGTATAGGCGAAGATTAAACCCCAGGTCTCTTATATAATCATCAAAGACTTTATCAGTTAAGCTAACTGGAACCCATAATTATATGAGATGAAAACCAAAAATTCATAGTGAGATTTATTCTAATAATGCGTGAAACATAACATATTTAAATTATGGGATTTCCTATCCAAAGAATGATCTCATGCAACATGTAATTAATACATGATCATGAAACGTAAAAATGTGATGCACAAATTTAAAAACTATCATGATTAAAATAAAAAATTGAGAACTATATCCTAAAACATATTTGTGGATTTAAAAAATAATCTATATATATATATACATAATCGAAGCTTTTGGAGCTCCCACAATTTTCCACGTCAGCATAATAAAAAAAAAAAAAAAAAAAAGTCATAAACCCGACATGCCTCTCCTTCACTTTCACTACTCCATTTCCTCAATGCTCCACTCTCTCTCTCTCTCTTCCTCTTCTTCATTCACCATGAGCTGTAGAATCAGAGCATCTACCAAACCCTTCTCCTCTTCCTCACCAACTAGATCCGTGCTTTTCCACAAGTACCTTAAACCCAATGCCCTAACCCAAATCCGCGACTCCCGAATCAGCGCCCACCGAGTCAACTCGCTCTACCTCTCCTCCTCCTCGATCTCTCTCCACTGCACGTCATCTGCACTATCCTCCACCGCTGCCGCTCAACAAACTTCGGTCAACGCCTTCACCGACGGTATCCCTTGCTTCTTCGACAGGATCTACGGCCCATTAACTCAATCCTTAACTCGGTCCAACCCATGGCCCATCAACTTCGAAACCGGCCCTACTATGTCGGTCGGAAATACACCCAACCCAGCCTGTCAAAACCGGCCCAATGGTATTATCTTATAAACCTATAATATTTTTTCCTATAATATTTTTTTTCCCTGAATCTGAACTCTATAACTATTAGGACTCTATAACTATTATGTTATAAATAGTTGATTCTTATTAGTGTTTTTTTTTTTCACGGCTATTCAATTTCTAGGTTTATTGCTATTGCCTTTCTCTTCATTCTTTTCCTCCATTCGAATCAGGGTTAAAGGTATGTAATTCATTTGCCTCTTTGATAATCTATGTACATCTAATTTTAGTGTGGATTTCTTAATTTGTTTTTGAATTTTAGTTTAGTTATATCAGTTTTAGCATACAGCTTCATGGTTTATATTGTGATGAAGAAGTTGCTTTGCCTCTGTGATAATCTATGTACATCTAATTTTAGTGTGGATTTCTTAGCTTTTTTTGAATTTTAGTTTAGTTATATCAGTTTTAGCATACAGCTTCATCGTTTATTTTTTTACCCCAGCCTATTTTGTATTCTAGATTTGATTGAATTGTAACTTTAGCTGTGCTTCTCTTTGTATTTGTAATTGAGTTTGTGCACACGCTTAGATAATCAATTTGAATATTTGTTTTTTTGGTAATAGTTGATAGTATTGTACAAATTTTTTTATTGGCTGCACTATTGTTTGAATTGTTTTTGTGTGGAAATTGAGCTATGGGTTTGAATTTATTTAGTGGAAACTGAGCAAGGTGGAGTTATTAGCTTGCTTCCTAATAATCTTAGCGAAATTGGTGTGGAGTACGTTGAGGTTAGTTTAGATTGTGTATTTGGAATTCTTTTATGATTCATATGTTAGATATTGGGATTGGTATTGATGGTGGGATAGGTTTATATTGTAGAAAACAACATTTAGATAGTTTTGGTAATAGTTGATAGTATTGTACAAATTTTTTTATTCGTTGCACTATTGTTTGAATTGTTTTTGTATTGAGGTTAGTTATTCATTACATTGTGAATTTTTATTTGGATTCATGTGGCTACTGCTTTAAAAACTGATTTTAGTGTATAGTTTGGGGTAGTATACTGCTTATTATATTAATTTGTGTATGTGTGTGGTGAGAGTTTTTTATTTATTTATGAGAATATGTTTATTTTGGATATTTGCATGGCTGAAAATAATGATGGTGATGTTTATAATCAATTCCATCAATTAGTTCACCAAGTGGATTTAACTAATGGATACAATTGATTTCTCAATCTTAATAATGAAAGATGATAGATATCACTGCATGTATATGATATGGATTAAGTTTGTTTTTCAATCTTTTGTCTAAGAAGCAGGTGTCATTTGTCAATCTATTTCTTTTTCATTATTGATGGTAGTGACACGTATTTGATTATAAATCAGATATCAGTAATTGCATGAATTTGTTGATTATGGACAACTAAGTTTCTATCATTGCTCTAAAAAGCATGAGTCATATGTCAATCTATATTTTCATTATTGATAGCAATGATGTGCTATTTTATTCAATCCTTTGTTTCTTTTTCTTTTCCCTTCTTTATTTATTTATTTTATGTGTAAATAATTTATCAGTTTTTTGTACCTATCTAGGTTTTTACATTTTTGGATTTCCATTGATGTAATTGATTTAAAGTATTTGTTCCTAAGCCAATCTTATCCTATCCATCCCAACTTTGTCAGGTTACTATTTTGTTACCCCATGGTGATATATATATATATATATATATAAAAGTAGCACCTTTAAAGGATTTTTTCACGAAAGTTTTGATTTAATTGGGTTTTGGTTTTGTCAAATAACTCAAGTATTTTACACTAATGATATCATGTCTATAGAGTGCATGTTGATTATCCATGGAAATCATATTATAGATTTTATGATTTCTAAGCAAAAGAAGAGGAAGATGGAATTGATAATTTATTTATTTATTTATTTATTTTTTGCAAGCTTCATATCAAATTGTTTGATGATATGAAGGAGATTAAAAAAGAAGAATTTGCACTACACTGCACTGTTTCATTAAAATCTGCACTACACTGCATTTTTTCAAACTTTTTGTACTGCACTGAAAATTGGATTCTTACTATTTTGCAAATAGGGATTTAGCATTTTGATATCTGGCTTATTTGGCAATACAACTACAAGACGAGGAAAGTCAAGTATTTACCAATCTTTCTTTTATTCTATACTGTTTATTGCATATTTTTTGGTAATATGTTTGTAGAGAGAATTTGAAATTGGAATATGATTGCATATTTAAGTTTCTTGGTTATCTCAAACTTTCTTCAATTTTTCCCCTTTCTATAACATCTAACTGTTAATTTGTAATATATGTTTTTGCTATATAGTTATATTTATGAATTAAAATTTTGTGAATGCTTTGCTTTTAGTTTATTCCCCAAGCATGGAGTCTACTTTCTATGCACGATTGAGACAAAGATTAATTTTATCTGAAAAGAAAAATAGAAGGGGTACGATATTGAGATATTAAAAAAATATTTTTCTTTGAAAAACTCATAATTAGTATGTAACCTAATAATTAGTATGTAAACTAGGCCAAACAAGAACAAGAGATGATACGCCATTTGAAAGGAGTATTTGACGTAGACAATATAGCATTAATGATGAAAGCAGAAAACAACGTAAGTGCTACATTTTTTAGTTTTCCTAGAAAAGTTCTAAAATTAGGAAGAAAAAGTGAATTTTTGTTTTTGTTGTCATAGGAAAATTTACAGAACCATTTGGATTTAGGACCTCCAACAATAGTATGTGAACATTGTGGAGCTCAACTTTGGTATGAAGAGAGAACTGTAAAGTCAAAAACGCCTGCAAAACTGAAGTTTAGTTTGTGCTGTTCTGAAGGAAGAGTTGAACTCCCTCTATTGAAAGAATCTCCACCCTTTCTTGGAAACTTACTCAATATTAATAGTGATTAGAGATCAATAAACTTTCAATTGGGGATAAGAATCTACAACTCTCTCTTTGCTTTCACTTCTTTGGGGGGTAATGTTGATAGATCAGTGAATAATGGTTCTGGTCCATATGTGTTTCGTGTAAATGGTCAAACTCATCATAGAATTGGATCACTTCTTCCTATCCATGGCTAAAAACCTAAGTATGCACAGCTTTATATTTATGAAACTAATAATGAAGTTAAAAATAGAATTGATGCAGTTATACATAAAGCTGATAGAAATTATGTGGATCCAGATATCGTTACTGGGTTGATGGAAATGTTAGACCAGTGCAACCAATTAGTTAAATGTTTTAGAATGGTCAGGGACAAATTTGGTGAATCAGATATACATAATGTCAGAATTTGTTTAATACGAAGTCGCAATTCTGGTGAAAGGCAATATGACTTACTTGTAACGTCTGAGATAGCTGCTCTTATTGTTGGAGATTTTAATATTGAAAGTTCTGATAGAGATATTGTTGTTGAGAATCAAAGTTTAGGATTGCAACGTATAAATGGGACTCATCCAAGCTTTATGGCATTGCAATATCCATTACTTTTCCCGTATGGTGAGGATGGGTATATGCTTGGTATACCTTATAGGAATTTGAATGGGAGAAATTCTAGAAAAAGGGAATCAATAAAAATGAGGGAATACTATGCTTATAGGCTTCAACAACGCTTTCATGAGGGCAAGACATTGTTGCTTGGTAGAAGGCTTTTTCAACAATATATAGTGGATGCATACACTTCTATCGAAGAAGAAAGACTACAATGGGTTAGATTCAATAATAAAAAAAATTGAGGTCAGAGCTGTACTATGGTTTGAAAGATGCTGCTCTTCATGGTGATACAGATCCCATTACTGTAGGCAAGTGAATAGTCCTACCATCCTCATTTACTGGAAGTCCAAGGTACATGGTTCAAAATTATCAAGATGCAATGGCGATATGTAGATGGGCAAGTTACCCAGATTTATTTCTTACATTTACTTGCAATCCAAAATGGCTAGAAATCAATCATTCCTTAGAATTTATAAAAGGCTTGAAATATGAGGATTGGCCAGATATTGTAGCAAGGGTTTTTAAGATAAAATTGGATGAACTATTACATGATTTGAGGCATAAATCTCATTTTAGAAGAGTTATTGCAATTGTGTATACAATTGAATTCCAAAAAAGAGGAATCCCACATGCACATATTCTTCTATTCTTGGATCCAAAGGATAAGTGTCCAAGTCCAACTAACATTGATGGTATCATTATGGCTGAGATACCAAATCCAGATGAGGATCCTGTTGCTAATGAAGATGTAAAACAACTTACGATGCACGGGCCATGTGGATTTGCAAAACCGAAATCACTGTGCATGATAAATGGTAAATGTACAAAACATTTTCCAAAAAGATTTTATGAAGAAACAACAATTGATGAAGAAGGCTTTCCAGTATATAGAATGAGAAATGATGGAAAAACAATAGAGAAGAACGGAATTCTTTTGGATAACCGATATGTTGTACCTTATAATGTGGATCTTTTGGTGAAGTACCAATCCCATTTGAATGTAGAATGGTGTAATAGATCTCGATCGATCAAATATTTGTTTAAATATATAAACAAGGGATCAGATAGAGCAATAGTTGTTGTAGAAGAGAATTTACCAAATATTGGGAGTGATAGACAAGAGACCGACATTGTTGTTGATGAGACAAAAGCATACTTGGATTTTAGATATATTTCAGCTTCTGAAGCATGTTGGAGAATATTTGAATTTCCAATTCAGTTTCAATATCCACCTGTTGAAAGATTAAATTTTCATTTGGAAGACGAACATCCCATCATTTATCTGGAAAATACAAGCTTGGATAATGTTTTAAATAAACCTGGTATTGAAGAAACAAAATTTACAGAATGGATGAAAACAAATGAGGTTTTTGAAGATGCTCGAGAGTTGACTTATGCTGAATTTCCTACAAAATGGGTATGGCATAGTAATGACAAGCAATGGCAAAGAAGGAAATCTAAATATTGTATTGGAAGAGTTTATTATGCATATCCTTCAAGTGGTGAAAGGTTTTATTTGAGAATGTTGCTAAACATTGTCAAAGGTCCAAGAAATTTTGAAGAATTAAGGACTATAAATGATGTTACTTATCCAACTTATAAGGAAGCCTGTTATGCACTTAGACTTCTTGATGATGACAAAGAATGGCATGATTCCCTAATTGAAGCTTTGAGTTAGGCCAGTGGGCAACAATTGCGATAACTATTTGTTACAATGCTATTGTTCTGTGAAGTAGCTGATTCATTAAGTCTTTGGGAATCCAACTGGAAACTAATTACAGAAGATATACTAAATAGGCAAAGGCGTATCCTTTAATTCCAAGAACTAATCTTATCAGATGACCAATTGAGAAATTATGGATTGTATGAAATTGAACAAATCCTCCAACAATATGGAAGATCACTTAGAGATTATCCACAAATGCCCCAGCCAGATATGGATCTTATTCAGAATGGGAATAGACTTATTCAAGAAGAAATGTCGTATGATGTATCAAGTTTAAAAAGAGAACATGAGATCCTAATTTCTGGCCTAAATAATGAACAGAGAATAATCTACAATTCTATAATGGAAACTGTTGCTACTGAAAAAGGGGGAATGCTTTTTGTTTATGGACATGGTGGAATGGGTAAAACGTATCTTTATAGAACCATCCTGTCTGGTATAAGATCAAAAGGCAAAATTGCTCTTGTTGTTGCATCTTCAGGAATTGTTGCTTTGCTGCTTCCTGGTGGAAGGACTGCTCACTCAACATTTCATATCCCAATTAATGTAAATGATGACTTTACCTGTGACATAAAGCAAAGAACACAAGCAACAGAACTTCTCTAAAAAACAAGTATTATACTTTGGGATGAAGCACCAATGGCACATAGGAATTGTTTTGAAGCTGTTGACCGCACGTTACAAGATATACTACAAATTGAAGATTCTCAAAATGCTGAAAAACCTTTTGGTGGTAAAGTTGTGGTTCTAGAGGGTGATTTTCGACAAATACTTCTAGTTGTGAGAAAGGGAAGACGAGAAGATATAGTCCAATCCTCAATTAGCAAGTTATATCTATGGAATGATTGTCATGTCTTTAAACTCCAAACAAATATGAGGCTTCTACAGAACAATATGAGTGAAATAGAAACATCATTTATAAAGGACTTTAGTGAGTGGATTCTTAAAATAGGTAATGGTGAATTGGGAGAAGGAGATGGGGATTACAACATTTCAATTCCAACTGATTTGATTATCCAACCTTCAGAGAATCCAATGCAAGATATTATTGACAACACATATCTAGTTTTGGAAAATAAATACATAGATCCAAGTTACCTATAGGATAGGGCAATTCTCGCCCCTACAAATGAAATTGTAGAAGAACTAAATGACTACATTGTGTCATCCTTAAATGGAGAAGTTCATGAATATCTAAGTTCAGATTCTATATGCAAGGCTTCTTCAAATGTTCCTAACCAAGATCTCCTGTATACTGTTGAATTTTTAAACACGTTGAGATTATCAGGATTGCCAAACCATAAACTGACATTAAAAATAGGTTTGCCTGTAATGTTGCTTAGAAACCTGAATCAGAATGAAGGACTTTGTAATGGAACAAGACTCATTATAACAAGATTGGCTACATGGGTGATAGAAGCAGAAATCATAACTGGCACTAATATTGGCAAATGTGTGTTCATTCCAAGAATAACATTATCTCCAAGTGATTCAAAATGGCCATTCGTTTTAAAGAGACGACAATTTCCAATTTCAGTGTGCTTTGCAATGACTATAAATAAAAGCCAGGGACAATCATTGAAACATGTTGGAGTGTATTTGCCAAAACCTGTTTTTAGTCATGGGCAATTGTATATTGCTGTGTCTAGAGTTACAAGCAGAAATGGACTAAAATTCCCCATCATTAACGATGAAACTGAAAAAAAGTCTAAAACAAAAAATATTGTGTATAAAGAAGTTTTTACCAATCTTTGACTCAAGAAACCAACTAATAAAGGTAACGTAATTTTATATATTGTTTATTTTTCTGTTTATCTCCTCCAAATTGATTTAGCCACTTCATATATGCTTACTGTTTTGTTAAATTTCATGTCTATAAGATAATTGAATTACAAGCTAATTACTATTTTTTTTATCTTTAACAAGTTAATTACTTTTTAGTGTCTTTGTTATACTGCTTTGTTTTGTTTTATTCTATGAAATATCTAAATGAAAGATAGAATTTTTATAAACTTTCAAATTTATTAATCTATACAGGTAGGGATCCAAGATGATGCAATATTCTCTCCTTAATCAGCTTGTATAGACAAACACAAAGAAAATTGGAAAGTCAAGACCAAAATATCCTGGAAGTGGAATGTAATCAACTCAAAAACTAATGATATTATTAGTTTAGATATGATCTTAATCGATGAGCAGGTTTGTTTTTCTTCTATAGCTTTTAATATTGTTTAATCATTATATATACCATGAACTTTATCTATATAAAACTAATGCACTTTACTTGTAGAATAATTCAATACATGCAATCATTCGAAATAATATTGCTAAAAAGTTCAAGCCTCTTCTGCAAGAAGGAAAATTGTATGAACTCTCTTATTTTCAAGTGGTTGATGGCAATGCATTATATAGACCGGTAGACAATGACATCAAGATCATGTTCACATTGACAACTAGCATTAAGGAAATAAAGGAGACTGATGTTGATATACCGCGTCATAAATTCAAATTTGTTGACTACAATAAAATACATGAACGCGTTAATAAACATGTCCAACTATCAGGTATTTCTATATATATTATGCGTTATACTAATTTTTTTTAATAATTATGCATTATATTATTGTTATATACGAAAATAATTATATCTACATCTTTGTAATGCCTAGATATCATTGCAAATGTGATTGGTGTTTGACCAATTGAGCAACCTTGCATCAAAGGATCAAATGTCTTGATGAGAAACATAAATGTCATGACTATAGAGTATGTCCTTTTTTTTTTTTTTTTTTTTTTTTTTTTTATAATTATTTTCAATACATGCACTTTTTATTTTTTTATTTTTTTTGATAAACCAATACATGCACTTATATTATATGAACTTACATTTAACATTGGAAAATTTGAACAGAGGAAATGAAATAAGGCTTACACTTTGGAGATCAATTGCAAATGAAGTTGAGGAGAGCTTCTTTACTAAAAATCTAGGCCCTTTTATCATAATTGCTACATGTTTGATTGTCAAGATTTTTAAAGGCAAGTTTATTTCTCTTTTTTGTTTCTCTTTATAACCATCTTCTCAACTACATAAGAAATCAATCTTTTCAGTATCAATCTTTTGCAAAGACAACTTCGCAATTCTTCTTTTTTCCCTTTAAACTATTATAGATTCTTCTTCAATTCTCCCAGTTGTGTATGAAATTAAGCTTTCTATCCCAGTTATTGTGCCTGTGATGAATCAAGATAATTATGTCTCTAAATTATTCAGCTGAGAAAAATCATTTCAATGTATAAGAATTAAAAACATATTCATCACTCAGTGTTGGGGGATTCATTCCCTCCCTTTACATATTTCTTTGTTGAGAGAGGTTTTCCTTTTTTTATTTTTTTATTTTTTTATTTTTAAAATCTGTTTCAAGAGCATGGTTTTTAGGGTCCTTCGGTTTTCAAAATGTGACAAACATTTACTCAAATGTCATTATCTTTAGCATCTATATCTACCATAACAAAGGTGGATTATTTACCTCTGTATTCTACATGTCTACAAGATACTATGCCCTCTAATCTAGACCTCTCTCTGTTACAGTAATGATTCCATTGAAACTTCAATGTACTTTTTATTCCTAATGAATCCCATGTATTGCAGGAGAGTATAACTTATCGTCAACAAGTGGAACGAGAGTTTGTATGGATTTGGACATTCCTAAGACTGCTGAATTCAAAGATCAGTAAGTGCTTTGTTTTGGATTCACATTTTTAATATATTTACAATCTCCACAATACCATGTCTAATATCTTGATGTAATATTATAGGCTGGTGGAAAATAAACAACTAATAATACAAATGCCAAAGCAATTCAAACCACAATTAACAATTCAAGAAGAGATGAACATTAACAGAAGAAGCATAAGTGAAATAAAAAAATTTATGTGGGACTCTGATAATGAGGTAAGAAAAAAATATACCTTCAACAATAACATTGTGTCCTTAACATTGCTTTATGTACTATAGACTTGCTTTTACAAAATTTAACTAAAAAATTATAAATTGATTGATATTAAATTCAATTTCTAGGAAACTATCTTCACCTGTCAAGGAAAGATTATAAACATTGACATAGATAATTCTGGTTGGTATTTTATCTCTTGCGAAGTATGTCGTAAAAAGGTGAAGTCAAGAAACAAATTTTTATGGTGCGACAATTGCAACAAAAAGGCATGCTTCCCAATCCCAAGGTACACAAAATGAAAATGTTTACTTTTTATATTAAAATACACATCAACTAATATGATATTAACATTATATATGTCATTTCTTTTATCAGTTATAGAATTCAATTAAAGGTTGAAGATAGCTTAGGAATGGCCACATTCATTTTATTTGATTCAGAAGCAGAAAAAGTACTGAACATATTAGCCAAGGACCTTTTGAACAAATCTTTAGAGAGAATGTAGAAGATAAAATTAGTATTTAATATTTACTAAACTTTACTTGAGTGTACAATTTCAAAAATGTTACTTTTGTTAGGAGCCCGATGAAGTCATCCTTCCTGTGCAAATAGAAAATTTGAAAGGAAAACAATTTGTTTTCCAAATACAACTAAATGACTATAATCTCAACTATGGATGAGAATTCTACACCATCAAGAAATTTTTAAACTCTTTTGAAGAAACTGATAAAGCAATTCAGCTTGATAAAATGACAGAAGTAAGTATTCTTTAATTTAGAAAAATTACAAATATGATATTTAAGATGTATATGTTGTAATACATTCCTTAACCTATTCTATTGCCAGGCTTACATCAGTGATACTTCAAATGAATGTAGCAACAACTTATCAATTGAAGAAGATGGTGATTCTACAAAATTTCAAAAACTTGATGTTCAAAGCAAAGTGCAACTCACACCAACATCTGTACTCAAGGAAAACAAAAGGGCATATTCAGGGACTACCACAAAGCAACAAAGGAAGAAGATACAAAAAACACTTTAAAGTTGTCTTTCAATCTCTGAGATTTTTTATGCACAATTTGGTTTTAATGGATTTCTGATTTTTGTACTAAAGACGTATTTGAACAAAGGAAATTTTTTTGCTTTTATGCACAATTTGGTTTTAAATTGAAACAAAGAGGAATTAAACTCTTATATTTAGTTATTTGACAATACAACTTTACTTCAACGTTTTTTAAATATAATGAATACATTGAATATTTAGTGGAACACATGAAATAAATGAAATTGAAAAAAAAAAAAAAAAAAAAAAAGCCATAGCAAAAAGACATGGTATTGGGACATTTTCCCAATATGTGCAAATAAAAAATTATTGGGAGATGCTTCAGCCTAAAACAGTTGTGGCTTTAGGAGATGATAAATTATTTGTTTATGTATTAAAAAGACTAGTGTACCCAGTTGGTCCAATAGTAACACAATCAGGTAATTTGTCCAAGAATGCCTTGCTATTTGATTGGCTAAACAAGCAATCAAATGATTTTGTGGTGTATGTGTCATTTGGGAGTAGTATAACACTGTCACACGAGCAAATGACTAAGCTATTTGTGACACAATTTGGTTTTAATGGATTTCTGATTTGGTACTAAAGACATATAGGAACAAAGGAAATTTTTTTACCTTTATGCACAATTTCATGTCCTTCTATTATGGATATAATTTTTACTTATTTTTAATTAAAACAATTAGTAGTATTCCTGTGCATTGCATGGGTTCTTTTCTAATACTTATTAAACTAAATGTAAAAGCACATTATGATTATTGTAATTTATTACTTCATAATATTTGTGTAGGGACCCGGTTCGAGCACTTCCCTCCTGGGGATGAGTGGACCTAAGCCCAGGTAACCCTATACAATAAGTTTGTAGAGAGTGGGTAGAAGGACTAGGTATTAGTGAATGATACAACGGTTGATGTGGGTTTACAAAATCATCAAGTGAGATTTAGCTAAGTTTTCTAAGGGAAAGTTCGTCCTCGGCCCAGTCCGAGGAGCTCTTCCCTGAGCACTAATGAAAATAGGGGTTGTCCTCGAACCCCCTAAACCCCGAACCCTTTCTTCTCTGGGGGTTCATTCCATTATATAGTCTTATTCAGCTGATCTCTGCCCTCCACTTGTTGATCATCTGAGCCTGTGTCTGAGGACTTGTCCCATCAACCGCCTTTCTAGACCTCTTGCTAGTTAAAGTAACCAAGGCATCACTGTTCAACGGTCAATTCTTCATTAATGCGTCCAGAGTGTCAGTTGCGTGCTTTTAATGTGGGGATGACAACTCCCCTACAGATTACTCCTTTGCCATATTCCCCCGTCCTTCCCTGAGTACTTGTCTTTTTCTTTGGTATGCTCCGGGAGGGTGCTTTTGGTAGGGCGCGGACCTTCCCCTCTTCAATATCGGCTGGCCGAGGACATGGTCGTCCTCGGCGATGCTCCTTGACAATTTGGGCCTTCCCCGCTTATCTTTGGATACTGCATTGTCCTCAGCATGGGCCTTGGGCCCGATATGGAGTGGGCCGAGGTTGCCAAATCTTTGGGCCCCATAATAACCCCTCAAAATTCTGCTGCCTAGCTCCTCGAGTGGGGAGGAGGATTTTGATGTCCTCGGGTCTTTGTCCTGGCCTGGCGAATCTTGTCTTCTTGTCAGTATTAAAATCCTTCCAACTACTCAAGGAATGCTCCTAGCGTTTCGGTACTTGGAACGCACCTTCATTAAATTTTGGTGGCCCTGTGTCTTCCATGTTTAACGGTGTGATGATGAATGGACGGTAGGGATACTTCTAACTTAATGGGCGGAAAAGCCCATGCAGTTACTTTTAATTGGAGGTATAAATACCCAATCGAACCAATTTTCCCCTTCACTTTTACATTCAAGAGCTCCTGCGCACATACGCTGAACTTGGTCTAGCCTCTAATCGACCTTACGCCTCCTTTCAACATAAAAGGCCTGTCCGAGGAGCCTTTCCTCATTTCTGTAAGTTTTCTTCCTTTTCTGGTTCATACTTTTCTGCCTGAGTTCCTTGTCCTCGTATTCCTCTTTCTCTTTCCTTCGTTTTCCCTGAGCCCCTCGTTAATTCTTTAGGATGGGTAGATTTAAGAAGTTAGTTGAGTCTGGGGAGGCGATGAAAAAATTTGTTGCTGATTATAAGATCCCCGATATAGTGGGTTTGAGGTATTGTGGAGAAGGGGAGTGGAGCATTAGAAGAAAAGAGGGGGAGGTGGCGATTCATCCCTATGTGGCCAGTGATGAGGGATTATCTTAAGCACTTTGGCTTATCTCCCAGCCAGTGTGCCATCAATATGTTTAGGATATTAGGCTGTGTGGATGCCTTGAATGAGAAGATGGGGCTGGGGTTAACCTACAACGATGTAAACTGGTGCTACAACCTCTAGTTCCTTAAGGGGAAGTCTTATTACATGAAGACAAGGGACGATAGGGTTCAGCTCATCCAGTGCCTCCCTGAGTCTAGCAAGGGTTTGAACAAAGACTTTCTCATTGTGTCCAGAGAGTGGCACGACGGCCTTCATTGTCCAACAGTGGAGGGTACACTAGGTAGGGCATTCAGACTAGGAGAGGGTCTAATTTCTTGTGCCTTCGCGCTGTGCTTTGTTTGGTTGTTAACAAGAACTTGTTTTCTTTTATGCAGATCCGCACGCTTTTGAGTGTCAATTCGGCTTGGTCAACAAGGAGGATTTGCAAACCGTACTGAGGTCGGAGATTTTTATGAATAAAGCCGACAACCAAGTTAAAGCCGCTCATGAGATCCTAGGATACGAACCGATCCAAAGGTCGTTCTCGGCTCTAAAGTGTGTGATTCGAGCTAAGGATCCTCGGCTGCATAAGATCACCGTAGTCGAGCATGGATTTTTGATCCCCTAAGGATCTCTTGTTCCTGAGGGCGTACCGTTGGTGGGTACCTCTTTATCACCTCAAGTCACCGAGGCTGAAGGGGGAGAGCCAAAAGAAGAGGAAGTTGCTGACTCAGGCCCGTTCGAGGATGAGTTTGATGTGTTCGACCAATTCCACTCGCCCGAGGACCCTCTTGGCGATTTGGGTGACCCCCGCTTAGCTGAAGCAGACTTTTTATCCAAATAAGCCTCTCCTCGGTCTAAGATGAGTTTGAAGAAACAACCTTAAACAAGCCTGCTGGCCTTGATTGAGGGGCAGCCGGGGAAGGATGCGCCGGGAAAGTCTCCTCCCAAGCTTCCTCCTCCCCCTACCGTAACAGAGTTCGCCATTTGGATCCAAGCCTACCAGTCCTTGGCAGAAGAAAGACAAGGGAAAGAGGCCTAGGGGGGGTGAAAAGTCTGATCCTTCCTAGGGCGATGACAACGCTCAGCAGCCATCGAAGCAACTGAGAGCAGGGCGCCGAGGTTAGGAAAAACAGGCCACCGTCCAGCCCGAGGCCTAGGCTTGGCTCCTTGCCCCCATGCTCCATGGGAAGCCTTTGATGGATGATGCCTCCCTCAGGGACCCTCGAGGGGGTGAGGGTGCACATGTGGCTGACGCATTGGGGAGGTCCTTGCTACTTCCCGTGGATATAGCCCAACTGGAAGTTTTGAGGAGCAAGGAGGTCTTCCTCGGCCTCAAATAATGTTTGGGCATAGTAAGTTTTCTGATCACTTGTGATTCTCTTGGCTTCCTGCCTTTTGGCTCCTTGCTTATCGTGCATTGGTTTTAATTGGCAGGCTATCCAGACTACCTTTAGGTTAGAGGATATAGCTAGTAGTCAAAGCAGGGCCGCGAACTTGGAGCGTGACAAGCTACTGGACATTGTGGGGACCCTCAAATTCTCTAAGGCCGATCTATCAAAGGCGAAGAAGGAGTTGGAGGAAATGAAGAGGGCTCGAGACATCGCCGAATTAGGCCTAGTTAGCGCCCAAAAGCAGGCCCTGGATCAAACGGAGCGCCTACTTAAGGCAGAGGATCAGCTGAGGGTCGCCAAAGAGGAGATCGCGACCATGGAAAAGAGGGTGCTCGAGGCAGAGGGGGCTAGAGGCGTTGCGGAGTCCGTTAGGGATGAGGCCTTGAAAGCCAAGGAAGAGGCTGAGTCTGCCAGGGCCGAGGCTGAAGCTTCCAAAGGTAAGGCCACGTAGAAGGCCTACGAGTCAGGGGTGGCTGAGACAGAAGCCACCCTTAAAGCTCAAGTGCTTGGGATATGCAGACTTTACTATTCCCAGGTGTGGAATGAAACTTTGAAACAAGCAAGTGTTGAGGCTTTATCTGACCCGTGGAAGGTAAAAAGTGTGTACTACTCTCCTGCCATTCGCGAGGTTGCTCTTCCCAACTTCGAGGCCGAGGTGACTCCTGAGAGAGTTAGGGCTGTTCCTGATGAAGACGCCCCGGCAGCTACCATTTTGGACGAGCCCGCAAAGGAAGCTGATCCTCCTAGGGCCATTGAGACAAGCAAGAATCCCACTACGGATGCGCCCTAGGAGGCTGTGGACCCCTTAGCTGATGTCCAGGCCCCTCACATTGAGGAGGTATCTCCTTCAGCTGACCTTCCCCAGGTTGCAATCCTAAGCGATGGTTGCAAGGACCTTGAGACCTCTTCTGCCCAGCCTCTTGAGGGAGGAATTGAGATGAAGCTGAAGGAATGATCCTCCATGGTGCCTTCGCTTTGTTTGTTTGTTTGTTTGTTTTTTTTTTTTTTTTTTTTTTTTTTTTTTTTTTTTTTTTTTTTAAGTATTGTAATGGCACTTTTGCCTTGTGTAACTCTTAAATATTCAATGAAGTGCATATTTTATTTTCTCTTATTCATCCTGTTTGTATTATCCCTTTTTTTTTTTTACTTGCACAATCCTCGCTTTAATTGCGCTTTAGCTGATCACATCGATGGTTATGATAGCGTATAGAGGTTTACGCAAATGGAGACCTACCTCCCTCTTGTTTTCAATTTAGAACTAAGGTAGGTCGAGGTCACCAAATCCTTTTATTATTTAGTGAGTGTTTAAAGTTATGGAAGCAGGGGAACTCTTTAGATGTGGGTTGGATCAAGACTAAGTCTATCAAACCCTGAAATGCTTTAAGTGATGCTTATAAGCTTGGTCTCAAGGTCCATCGTAGGAGAGGTCACCATCCTATGCAGTGCCCATTACTAGTACTCATATCCTTTTGAAGTGACTAGTTTCCCCATTGGTTTGAGTCATTGGACCATGCAAGACATTGGTTCTATCTACTACTTGGATTCCTTCGAAGCAACTAATTTCCTCGCAACTTTGACACCGAGGACCATGCAATACCTTGGCTTATTTGAACACTTGGTCTTTCATGAGTGGATAGTTTCCCCATAGCTTGGGTCCGAGGACCATGCAAGGCCTTAATTCTGTCTGGCATTTGGCTTTTAAAGTAGTTAGTTTCCACATAGGTTTAAGTCTGAGGACCATGCAAGGCCTTGGTTCTATCTAACACTTGATTCTTCTGAAGTAGCTAGTTTCCCCGTAGGTTTGAGTCCAAGGACCATGGACGACCTTAGTTCTATCAAGCACTTGGCTCCTGAAGTAGTTAGTTTCCCTATAGGCTTGAGTTCGAGAACCATACCAGGCCTCAGTTCTGTCTAACACTTAATTCTTCTGAAGTAGCTAGTTTCCCCATAGGTTTGAGTCCGAGAACTATGTAAGACCTTGGTTCTGTCTAGCACTTCATTTTTGAAGTAGTTAGTTTCCCATAGGCTTAAGTACAAGGACCCTGCAAGGCCATAGTTCTGTCTAACACTTGATTTTTCTAAAGTAGCTAGTTTTCCCATAAGTTTGAGTTCGAGGACCATGCAAGACCTTAGTTCTGTCTAGCACTTAGTTCTTCCTGAGTGACTAGTTTCCCCATAGATTTGAATCCGAGGACCATGCAAGACCTTGGTTCCGTCTAGCATTTAATTCTTCTTGAGTGACTAGTTTCCCTATAGGTTTGAGTCCGAGGACCATGCAAGACCTTGGTTTTGTTTAGCACTTGGCCTTTGAAGTAGTTAGTTTCCCCAAAGGCTTGAGTCCGAGGACCATGCAAGGCCTTGGTTCTGTCTAACACTTGATTCTTCTGAAGTAGCTACTTTCGCAATAGGTTTGAGCCCGAGGACCACGCAAGACCTTGGTTCTGTCTAGCACTTGATTCTTTTGAAGTACCTAGATTCCCCCATTAGTTTTGAGTCCGAGGACCATGCAAGACCTTGGTTCTGTCTAGCACTTGGCTTTTGAAATAGTTAGTTTCCCCAAAGGGTTGAGTCCGAGGACCATGCAAGGCCTTAGTTCTGTCTAACACTTGATTCCTCTGAAGTAGCTAATTTCCCCATAGGTTTGAGTTCAAGGACCAAGCAAGACATTGGTTCTGTCTAGCACTTAATTTTTGAAGTTGTTAGTTTCCCCACAGGCTTGAGTCTGAGGACCATGCAAGGCCTTGGTTCTGTCTAACACTTGATTCTTCTGAAGTAGCTAGTTTCCCCATAGGTTTGAGTCCGAGGACCATGCAAGACCATAGTTCTATCTAGCACTTAGTTCTTCTTAAGTGACTAGTTTCCCCATAAGTTTGAGTCCGGAGACCATGTAAGACCTTGGTTCTGTCTAGCACTTAGTTCTTCTTGAGTGATTAGTTTCCCCATAGGTTTGAGTCTGAGGACCATGCAAGCCTTTGGTTCTGTCTAGCACTTTATTCTTCTAAAGTAGCTAGTTTCCCCCATAGGTTTGAGTCCGAGGACCATGCAAGACCTTGGTTCTGTCTAGCACTTGGCTTTTGAAGTAGTTAGTTTCCCTAAAGGCTTGAGTCTGAGGACCATGCAAGGCCTTGGTTCTGTCTAACACTTGACTCTTCTGAAGTAGCTAGTTTCCCCATAGGTTTGAGTCCGAGGACCATGCAGGACCTTGGTTTTGTCTATCACTTGAATTTTAAAGTAGTTAGTTTCCCCATAGACTTGAGTCCGAGGACCATGCAAGGCCTTGGTTCTGTCGAACACTTAGTTCTTCTTGAGTGACTAGTTTCCCCATAGGTTTGAGTCCGAGAACCATGCAAAACCTTGGTTCTGTCTAGTAGTTAGTTCTTCTTGAGTGACTAGTTTCCCCATAGGTTTGAGATCGAGGACCATGCAACACCTTGCTTCTGTTTAACACTAAGTTCTTTTTGAGTGACTAGTTTCCCCATAGGTTTGAGTAAGAGGACCATGCAAAACCTTGGTTCTATCTAGCACTTGATTTTTTTGAAGTAGCTAGTTTCCCCTATAGGTTTGAGTTCGAGGACCATGCAAGACCTTGGTTCTGTCCAGCACTTAGCTTTTGAAGTAGTTAGTCTCCCCAAAGGCTTGAGTCCGAGGACCATGCAAGGCCTTGGTTCTGTCTAACACTTGATTCTTCTAAAGTAGCTAGTTTCCCCATAGGTTTGAGTCCGAGGACCATGCGAGACCTTAGTTCTATCTAGCACTTAGTTCTTCTTAAGTGACTAGTTTCCCCATAGTTTTGAGTCCGGAGACCATGCAAGACCTTGGTTCTGTCTAGCATTTAGTTCTTCTTGAGTGACTAGTTTCCCCATAGGTTTGAGTCCGAGGACCATGTAAGACCTTCGTTCTGTCTAGCACTTTATTCTTCTGAAGTAGCTAGTTTCTCCCATAGGTTTGAGTCTGAGGACCACGCAAGACCTTGGTTTTGTCTAGCACTTGGCTTTTGAAGTAGTTAGTTTCCCCAAAGGCTTGAGCCCTAGGACCATGCAAGGCCTTGGTTCTGTCTAACACTTGATTCTTCTGAAGTAGCTAGTTTCCCCAAAGGTTTGAGTCCAAGGACCATGTAAGACCTTGGTTTTGTCTAGCACTTGATTTTTAAAGTAGTTAGTTTCCCCACTGGCTTGAGTCCGAGGACCATGCAAGGCTTTGGTTCTGTCTAACACTTAGTTCTTCTTGAGTGACTAGTTTCCCCAAAGTTTTGAGTCCGAAAACCATGCAAGGCCTTTGTTCTGTCTCGTACTTAATTCTTCTTAAGTGACTAGTTTCCCTATAGGTTTGAAATCAAGGACCATGCAAGTCCTTGCTTTTGTCTAGTACTTAGTTCTTCTTAAGTGACTAGTTTCCCTATAGGTTTGAGTCCGAGGACCGTGTAAGACCTTGGTTTTGTGTAGCACTTAGTTCTTTTTGAGTGACTAGTTTCCTCGTAGGTTTGAGTCCGAGGACCAGGCAAAACCTTGGTTCTGTCTAGCACTTGATTTTTCTAAAGTAGCTAGCTTCCCCCATAGGTTTGAGTTCGAGGACCATGCAAGACCTCGGTTCTGTCTAGCACTTGGCTTTTGAAGTAGTTAGTTTCTCCATAGGCTTGAGTCTGGGACCATGCAAGGCCTTGGTTTTGTCTAACACTTGATTCTTCTGAAGTAGGTAGTTTTCCCATAGGTTTGAGCCCGAGGATCATGCAAGACCTTGGTTCTGTCTAGCATTTAGTTCTTCTTGAGTGACGAGTTTCCTCATAGGTTTGAGTCCAAGAACCATGCAAAACTTTGGTTCTGTCTAGCACTTAGTTCCTCTTGAGTGACTAGTTTCCCCGTAGGTTTGAGACCGATGACCATGCAAGATCTTGGTTCTGTCTAGCACTTAATTTTTGAAGTAGTTAGTTTCCCCATTGGTTTGACTCCGAGGACCATGCAAGGTCTTGGTTCTGTCTAACACTTAGCTCTTCTTGAGTTACTAGTTTCTCCATAGGTTTGAGTTCGAGAACCATGCAAGACCTTGGTTTTGTCCAGTACTTAGTTCTTCTTGAGTGACTAGTTTCCCCATAGGTTTGAAACCGAGGACCATGCATGACTTTGCTTCTATCTAGCACTTAGTTTTTCTTGAGTGACTAGTTTCCCCATAGGTTTGAGTAAGAGGACTATGCAAAACCTTGGTTTTGTCTAGCACTTGATTTTTCTGAAGTAGCTAGTTCCCCCATAGGTTTGAGTCTGAGGACCATGCAAGACCTTGGTTCTGTCCAGCACTTGGCTTTTGAAGTAGTTAGTTTCCCCAAAGGCTTGAGTTCAAGGACCATGCAAGGCCTTGGTTCTGTCTAACACTTGATTCTTCTGAAGTAGCTAGTTTCCCCATAGGTTTGAGTCCAAGGACCATGCAAGACCTTAGTTCTATCTAGCACTTAGTTCTTCTTAAGTGACTAGTTTCTCCAAAGGTTTGAGTCCGAAGACCATGCAAGACCTTGGTTTTGTCTAGCACTTAGTTCTTCTTGAGTGACTAGTTTCCCCATAAGTTTGAATCCGAGGACCATGCAAGACCTTGGTTCTGTCTAGCACTTTATTCTTCTGAAGTAGATAGTTTCTCACATAGGTTTGAGTCCGAGGACCATGCAAGACCTTGGTTCTATCTAGCACTTGCTTTTGAAGTAGTTAGTTTCCCCAAAGGTTTGAGCCCTAGGACCATGCAAGGCCTTAGTTCTGTCTAACACTTGATTCTTCTGAAGTAGCTAGTTTCCCCATAGGTTTGAGTCCAAGGACCATGCAAGACCTTGGTTTTGTCTAGCACTTGATTTTTAGAGTAGTTAGTTTCCCCATAGGCTTGAGTCCGAGGACCATGCAAGGCTTTGGTTCTATCTAACACTTAGTTCTTCTTGAGTGACTAGTTTCCCCATAGGTTTGAGTCCGAGAACCATGCAAGACTTTTGTTCTGTCTAGTACTTAGTTCTTCTTGAGTGACTAGTTTCCCCATAGGTTTGAGACCAAGGACCATGCAAGACCTTGCTTTTGTCTAGCACTTAGTTCTTCTTTAGTGACTAGTTTCCCTATAGGTTTGAGTCCGAGGACCGTGTAAGACCTTGGTTCTGTGTAGCACTTAGTTCTTTTTGAGTGACTAGTTTCCCCATAGGTTTGAGTCTGAGGACCATGCAAAACTTTGGTTCTGTCTAGCACTTGATTTTTCTGAAGTAGCTAGTTTCCCCCATTGGTTTGAGTCCGAGGACCATGCAAGATCTTGGTTCTGTCTAGCGCCTGGCTTTTGAAGTAGTCAGTTTCCCCATAGGCTTGAGTCCCAAGACCATGCAAGGCCTTGGTTTTGTCTAACACTTGATTCTTCTGAAGTAGGTAGTTTCCCCATAGGTTTGAGTCCAAGGACCATGTAAGACCTTGGTTCTGTCTAGCATTTAGTTCTTCTTGAGTGACTAGTTTCTTCATAGGTTTAAGTCCGAGAACCATGCAAGATCTTGGTTCTATCTAGCACTTAGTTCATCTTAAGTGACTAGTTTCCCCGCAGGTTTGAGACCGATGACCATGCAAGATTTTGGTTCTATCTAGCACTTAATTTTTGAAGTAGTTAGTTTCCCTATTGGTTTGACTCCGAGGACCATGCAAGGCCTTGGTTCTGTCTAACACTTGATTCTTCTAAAGTAGCTAGTTTCCCCATAAGTTGAGTCCGAGGACCATGCAAGATCTTGGTTCTGTCTAGCACTTAGTTCTTCTTGTGTGACTAGTTTCCCCATAGGTTTGAGTCTGAGGACCATGCAAGACCTTGGTTCTGTCTAGCACTTGATTCTTCTGAAGTAGCTAGTTTCCCCATAGGTTTGAGTCTGAGGACCATGCAAGACCTTGGTTCTATCTAACACTTGGCTTTTGAAGTAGTTAGTTTCCCCAAAGGCTTGAGTCCAAGGACCATGCAAGGCCTTAGTTCTGTCTAACACTTGATTCCTCTGAAGTAGCTAGTTTCCCCATAGGTTTGAATTTGAGGACCATGCAAAACCTTGGTTCTGTCTAGCACTTAGTTCTTCTTAAGTGACTAGTTTCCCCATAGGTTTGAGTCCAAAGACCATGCAAGACCTTGGTTCTGTCTAGCACTTAGTTTTACTTGAGTGACTAGTTTCCTCATAGGTTTAAGTCCGAGGACCATGCAAGACCTTAGTTCTGTCTAGCACTAGATTCTTCTAAAGTAGCTAGCTTCCCCCATAGGTTTGAGTCCGAGGACTATGCAAGTCCTTGGTTCTGTCTAGCACTTAATTCTTCTTGAGTGACTAGTTTCCCCATAGGTTTAAGTCCGAGGACCATACAAGACCTTGGTTCTATCTAGCACTTGATTCTTCTGAAGTAGTTAGTTTCCTCATAGGTTTGAGTCCGAGGACCATGCAAGACCTTGGTTCTGTCTAGCACTTGGCTTTTAAAGTAGTTAGTTTCCCCATAGGCTTGAGTTCGAGGACCATACAAGGCCTTGGTTCTGTCTAACACTTGATACTTCTGAAGTAGCTCGTTTCCCCGTGGGTTTGAGTCTGAGGACCATGCAAGACCTTGGTTCTGTCTAGTACTTGATTTTTGAAATAGTTAGTTTCCCCATAGGCTTGTGTCCGAGAACCATGCAAGGCCTTGGTTCTGTTTAACACATGGAGTTTTCTTTATTGCTTGGAGTGAGGGAGCTCATCCTCATTGTTGGGGAGCTTGCTCTTAGAGTGATAACGGCCTTGAGCTTGCTCCACCAAGGGGGGGGCCTTCTTCGGTCTGGCTCCTTGACCCAGCGTGCCACTTTCAATTACGAGGCATCTTTTGGGCTATTCGAGTAACGCACTTGACGCTTCGGTGCGTGAGGCGCGTCCTTATTAATATCCTTGCGGATTTTCGAGGATTCAGCGGCTGGTAAGCTTTTTGGAAATTGGGCGGAGTTAATACCTCCACTAATTCTTCTTTAGGATTCTGCGCAGGCTGGTTTTCACCAGTTCTTGCCTTCTATATAAGGCATTTTAGGGTAATCTTTTCTTCAAATTTCACAAACACTTGGGTTCAATAGGGGTTCAAAGCTCTCCGTTTTCTGGGCATTTTCAAGGGCCTTGCCAAAATAGTGACTTGTGCCTGAGGAGATGGAGTGGCCCTTGAAAAGGGCAAGGACAAGGAAGCCGAGCCCCTTCAGGAGCCGAGAATGCCACCCTGATCCTAAATGACACAATGGAGGCGAAATAAGCAACGACCAAAGATCCTCCTTCTTTTCAACCTAGCTAGAGAGAGGACTCCCCTTGCAGTTAGGAAGGAAATCCAAACGGAACATAACGTCTCTCCTCCGCGCTTAGGTCCACCGGCCTTCCAAGCTGGTAGTGATTCGCCAGCGCCCGGTCGTTGTGGGACTGGGAGAGAATCAAGGGGAAACCTTGAGATGGGACCATCAAGCGCCGCGACTTCTTTTTCCTTCTCTTTCCCAGTGCCGCCCATGTTGGCTTGGGAGCTGTGGACGGTCTTAGAATAGGCCTGTCTTCGCCTCTCCCTCCATGTTTAGCTTGGCTTTAAAATAAGCCTGCCTTTTTTTTTTTTTTTTTTTTTTTTTTTTTTAACTTTAGAACAAGCCTGCCTAAGCATTTGTTGTACAATGTAACTTTTCTTTACTTAATAAAGAAGTAGCCACGTTTTGTTTACTTTACTTCTTGAATCTTTCATTTCTTTATGATGATTGCCTTCTGAATGAGTGCGTTGCTGTTGTTTTTGTTTTTTTGTTTTTTGTTTTTGTTTTTTTTGTTTTTTTGAACTTGGAAGAAGTGTTGTTATTGATCCTTCCGCACCAACTGTCGCACTCGCTAATCCTCAAGTCCTTTCCCGCAAACGGCGCCAATTGTAGGGACCCGGTTCAGGCACTTCCCACATAGGGATGAGTGGACCAAAGCCCAGGTAACCCTATACAACAAATTTGTAGAGAGTGGGTAGAAGGACTAGGCATTAATGAATGATACAACGGTTGATGTGGGTTTACAAGATCATCAAGTGAGATTTAGCTAAGTTTTCTAAAGGGAAGTTCATCCTCGGCCCAGTTCGAGGAGCTCTTCCCTAAGCGCTAATGAAAATAGGGGTTGTACCCGAACCCCGAACCCCAAACCCCTTCTTCTCTAGGGGTTCATTCCATTATATAGTCTTATTCAGCTGATCTCTGCCCTCAACTTGTTGATCATCTGAGCCTGTGTCTGAAGGCTTGTCCCATCAACCGCCTTTCTAGACCTCCTGCTAGTTGAAGTAACCAAGGCATCATTGTTCAACGGTCAATTCTTCATTAATGTGGCTAGAGTGTCAGTTGCGTGCTTTTAATGTGGGGATGACAGCTCCCTTACGGATTACTCCTTCGCCATATTCCCCCGTCCGACCCTAAGTACTTGTCTTTTTCTTTGGTATGCTCCGGGAGGGTGCTTTTGGTGGGGCGCGGACCTTCCCTTCTTCAATATCGGCCGGCCGAGGACATGGTCATCCTCGACGATGCTCCTTGACAATTTGGGCCTTCCCCGCTCATCCTCGGATACTGCATTGTCCTCGGCATGGGCCTTGGGCCCGATATGGAGTGGGCCGGGGTTGCCAAATCTTTGGGCCCCACAATTTGTATTTATCTCATATTTAATATTACTTCATAATATTACATGTTTCATCTAATATTACAACCAATTTATCTTTCAATAATTCAAATTAAAGAGATGTTTAAACCTCAACATGCTAACATTTTATTTAAAACTAGTCCATGCATCGCACGGGTTAGCGACTAGTAATATTAATTATCAAAAAACAATAAAAGTCTAACTACATATGCTTTTGACCTTGGATTCTCTCCCTTAATTGACGATGATCATGGATACAAATTTTTTCACTAACTACTTATGAGATGTCATGTTATATGGTTGGTGCATAATAAAAGTGATTCAATAGTTAACCTATATAAAAATAATGTTGCTTAATATTGTAAATAATTTTATGTACTCACTATTGCTAAATATAATTTATAATGGTGGTATAAGTAGTGAACTTGTGTAAAAGTGATATTACTCCAATCATATCTTATTATGCCAAATTGTGGAAAAACTTGAGAAAAATTTTGTTGAACCAACATTTCTCCTTACTGATTAATATTCTGTGCAATGCACAAGTTAATTTACTGTAGGTCTACCAACATTTGGGCTATTATTCAATCTAAAAAAGAAAAAAAAAAGGGCTATTATTATTATTATTAATTATATTACAAGTCATTAAACAGAGAGGAAACGTACAATATTAAAATGAATATTAAGAACATGAACATATTCTTCGAGTGAATTTACAAATATTTAATTATTTTTAACTATCTTAAACACACAATTATATTTTATAATTCTTAATAGTGTTTGTTATTAAATTAAATTTTTTCTTTTCTTGAAATTTTTTTTCAATTGTGTCAAAGCAAATAAACTTGATCAGGAATGTCATATTCAAAATTAACTATTTATCTTTCTCAAAAAAAAAAAAAAAAAACTATTTATGATATAGATTATAGAAAAATAACCGAAAAAAATTCTCTTTGTCTAAAATGATTGGTGCATGTGCATGTGTGTTGTGGGTGCCCGAGAATCGAGAAAGAAGTTGAAAATTTGTAGTATAAGTGTGGAGATGCTGCGGCCCATGGGCCCGAGGAGGGAAGTCACCTGAAGAGAGGAAGGGATGATTCAAAGGACTCTGAGGCATTCCCGGTGGAAATAAGGATATGAAGAGAAAGAGAATCAGTGATTATAAGGGAAGTTTCTAGTTTGGAATAGCCTGTTGCCTCCGTATTAAATGGTGGACAACAGTTTTATCAGCTGTATTGATGAGGAAGTGACCTGAATAGTGTGAGTCACAAGTAAGCAGACTCCTTCCCCCACCTTCTTCAGATGTGAAAAGGGACAAGTGTCATAGGAGGAGGTTTGTTAGGTAAGGATGGATGGTTGAGATATGATGAAGGAAAGAGTATATAAGGAAAGGAGGGTTCACAGAGAGAGGGATCCAGACACAAGTACCAAGAGATAGAAAAGAAACAAGAAGAACATTGAGAGAAAAGAGAGTGAATAGTAACATTTTCTATGTAATTGTGGCCTACTTGGGCCAGCTTGTATTGAGAGATTGGTTCATTCATTTAATAACATCTGCCTTTTCTTCCTTAATCTCCTCCTCGGGCGGAGCCCCCCTTTGTTGTTCGTTTCCTTCTCTTACAAATCATTGTTTTGGGCCACGATTGGACTAATCCAGCCACTATTCTAAGTGGGCCTGGGCAGCAAGTTCCTTTGGTCCTTACATGTGTAATCCCTTCAAACATTTGGGTAAATTAGACCGACCTCCCTTGTGTTTGATCAAGATGACAATACCTTCAAACACTTGTATAAATGACATTTTTTAAGGTTTCTTCATCCACAGATATCTTTCATAACATTAAAATATTACATTAAATAGATATCCCAATCCTAAACTATATTATAAATGACACTCTTTTCCCTTGAGTTTGTATAAATGAAACTCTCCTTTGTGGTTTCTAAAATTACTAAAGAATCATATTTTTTTATTAAAAAAAATAAAATATTCCGTTACTGAAGTGATGTGTGAGAAGGCATGAACTTATTTGTTAAATAACCACAAGGGGAGAGTGTCACTTACATAAAACATTTGGGGCAATTTTCAATTCAATAAATTTTAAGGGAGGATGGTGTAATTAATACTAATATTTCTTGTTACTAAAAAAAGGGTTAGGAAATGTAAATTTTTATGATAAACATAATTAAGGATATGAACATATTGTTTGAGTGAGTTATGAATATTTAATTATTTCAACTAAATTAAGCACAAAACTTTTTTTAATTTTTTTTAATTTTTGACTACACGTGTTATAAAACATGCACTTATCTTTGCTGGTTTTTGTTTCAATAGTTTTTCAAAAGTACTAATAATGAGCAACAGTGTCATATTCCAAATCAATTTTATTTGGATAATAAGTTTTCCAAGTGAATTTATAATTTCCAAGATACAGATGATTTGTTGAAAATTATTGCAATACAATCTATTGATTTCTTGGAGTTGAAAATTTAAATGTTTTCTTTAGTCCTTTATTGGTTAATCTTGAAAATCTAAAGAGTGAAAGGAAGAAAATTTGGGTTTTATGGATTGTGAAAAATAATTTAAACTTGTTTTGAACCTTTTCAAGTATTCAACGTATCTTCTTATTTGGTGCAAAAGATTTCAATTTCCAAACGAGCACTCATGGTCGAGTTTCATTTAAGTTGACGGTTCAAATGTATGATATTATCATTTAAAAAAAAAAAAAATATTTTATATTTTCATGTAATTTTCATATTTCATAATTTGAGATTTTATTTCCTTCATTTAATTTTACATGTTTTCAAATAGCATTGCAATATGTGAAATGAAATAAAAATTTGTCTTCAATAAAATTGAGGTTTTCTTTTATTTCTGGTAGATTCCAAAGCTTTTCCTTGTGGAGCTCCTTATGAATTATGGGGTTTGTATCTAGTTTGAACGAGATTTAACCTTATTATATTTCCATTCCTCATCACTTAAGATTTTTCAATTAGATTCAACTATGCAGCACATTAGTTAATGCAACCACATAGTTGAATTTACCACTAATAAATCTAATATCTAATTAACCAATTTTAAGTAAAAATGATGCTTTGATAATCAAACAACTCAAGTATCATAGAAAAGCAATTAGAAATTTGTAAATTCGGTAGACAGAAGATTAATAGAGGGTAGTATTTGTTACACATTCTATTATACAAATACATTTTTTTTAACATAAATCATATGCTAAGAAAAAGGTAATATTAAGATCACAATTTTTATTACAATTTTTGTTATGACTTAGTCACATGATAAGTCGTGAGTAGTACAGACGTAAACCTCCCACTTTTATTCCACGACTTGACACTAAAGCAAGTTGCGGTCCATTTTGCCTATTGAAACCCAAAACTCTCTCATTTCTCCACACCTATTAATAGCACCGTAGGTCTAGATTCTAGACTAGGTAATATAGGTGGATTTCATTTCCTATGCCCTCTGATAAAGTTGATTTCAACGACTGTAATAATCTGTGATAAAGTCTGATTGCTTTCCTCCCTGTTAATAAACATGTAATAGTACCAGCATATATCCTAATAAACCCCCGCACCCCCCCAACCCAAATAAAAAACACACACACACAGACACAGACACACATTCTCTCTATATATACAGAGGTGGCCAAGTCCTACATTTGGTTCTCGTAAAAGTTTCCAATGCCTGAACTCCTTTCTTCCATGGCCGGAGGCTTTTGGCTTTCTCTTGTAGTTGGCATATTCGGATTTTTGTTTGGTATCATTTTGAACCATTTCTTACCGTTGTTCTTGAGGCTTGGTCCTGTCCCTAGAGGGACTTTTGGTTGGCCTATACTGGGTGAAACCCTTCGTTTCTTGAAGCCTCATCCTTCTAATTCTCTCGGGGCCTTTCTTCAAGACCATTGTTCTAGGTGAGCACTCTAGCTAGATACTTGAATTTGTTTACATTTGTAGGTTTCCCATGAAAGGTACGCAATAAAGAAAGAAATGGAAAATTCACCATAAGTATCTGATTTAGTAGTGCATGTTTTAGGGATTAATGTATACATTTTTCAGGTATGGGAAAGTGTTCAAATCCCATTTGTTCTTGTCTCCTACTGTGGTGTCATGTGACCAAGAGCTGAATTACTTCATACTTCAGAATGAAGGGAAGTTGTTTGAGTGCAGTTATCCAAAGCCCATCCATGGCATTCTTGGCAAGAACTCCATGTTGGTTGCTGTGGGTGACACTCACAAGAGGCTCAGAAATGTGGCACTCTCTCTGGTCACCATCACCAAATCCAAGCCTGAGTTCCTCCATGACATTGAGACTACAGCCATTCGGATACTCCATTCATGGAAAGAAAAATCACAAGTCATCTTTTGTGAAGAAGCCAGAAAGGTATATTTGTATATTTAATTGTTTGGAAGAAGAAATTTATTAGACAAAGCAGAGAAGAAACATTTATCCATGTCAGGGGATTGAAAAATCAAATGTCAGAAATTTATTATTTTCTGTTTTTGACTTTTTTTTTTTGGTTGGGTTCCACATGCAGTTCACATTCAATGTAATAGTAAAGCAGGTGTTAGGTTTAACCCCAGATGAGCCACAGACTACAAGAATTCTTGAAGACTTTCTCACTTTCATGAGAGGGCTAATATCCCTACCTCTTTATATTCCTGGAACTCCGTATGCAAGAGCCGTCCAGGTCCTCCAAGCTCTTTATTTAAATTGCTCTAGCTCTTTAATTACTACGAGTCTATGACCCCCCCCCCCCCCCCCCCCCCCCCCACCCCAAAAAAAAAAAAAAAAAAACCCCACAGTGAAAAGAAATGAAAAGAAAAGTTCATACTACTTTATAAATAACTTTGTTTTATTGAAAAAAAAAAAAAAAACTATATAAAACTTCTTTTCTTTTGTTGCAAAAAGAAGGCATGTGACCAACTTTTTATATTGACCAAAGTCTCTTTACAGGCTAGAAGTAGGATATGTTCCACAGTGAAAGCAATTATTGAGGAAAGAAAAAGAAATGCTGGGAATTCTAGAAAGTGTGATTTTCTTGAGATACTTCTGACTGTGAACACCTTATCTGAAGAGGAAAAAGTGAGTTTCGTTTTGGATTCCCTTTTGGGTGGCTATGAAACCACCTCTCTCTTAATGGCCATGGTGGTTCATTTTCTATGCCAATCACCTCTTGCTTTACAGCAGCTAAAGGTAACATTTCCTATTTGCAATATATCTGAAATTTTATACTTGTTAGCCTTAGTTATTATGTTTTAATTCATTCTTCTTAAATATAGGTAGAGCATCAAAAAATAAGAAGCGTGAAGCAGAAGGATGAGAAATTGAATTGGGAAGATTACAAGAAGATGGAGTTTACTCAAAATGTGAGATAGTTCTATTTTTATTACTATTTTCAGTATTTTGTTTTTCCTCTTCTGATAGACCTTTTAGTGTCAGACATTTTATCAATTTTTTCTTCACATATAGAGTTATTTTTGTTTAAGGTCATCAATGAAGCTCTCAGATATGGGAACATTGTAAAATTTGTGCATCGAAAGGCTCTCAAAGATGTCAAATATAGAGGTGAATATATTTCATATATCATATGTGTCTGTGTTACTTTACAGATAATCATGCATGCATGAGCTTTTTTGTACTGTCTTAATACTTTTATGATCTGTATTTGAAAAAGTTTCTCTTGTTTATATTGTCTTTCAGATTATCTAATTCCTTCTGGTTGGAAGGTCCTACCTGTATTTAGTGCAGTTCATTTAGACCCAACTCTCCATGCAAATGCTTTCCAATTCCATCCTTGGAGATGGGAGGTAATTACTAATTACATCAATCTCAAATTCCCTGTAGGAATTTCCTACTATGCAGTCTGACACTCCAAAATCACCTGTGTCCCCGACACCGACACCGACACCGACACGCCACGGACACTTTACATGCGTGTGTTCTTGGTGTGTTAGGATTTTTTCTTTTTTATAAAAAAATCATGAGTTTAGATATCTCTGTTTTAAAGAATTTTTTTATAGTTGTTATTTTTATTGAAAATTTGAAAATAAAGATAGCATATGTCTATAAATAAATAAAATATATCTAAATGTACTATGTATTAACTAATTAATTATTTGTAATATTTCCGCTGTGTTGTATCCTAAATTTTAAGAATTATTTTGTTGTCTCGTATCGTTATCCATACTTCCTTAGACTATTGGTTTATAAATCTAACTTCATGCCCTTCTGTGTGTATATATTGTTGCTGATTTTGAGTAAAAAAGGTATTTATTTTTATTAATAGAAATGTTAGTGCCACAAAATACTTCATAACTATTAGTACAATTTGTCGCGCGACAAGTTATGATTGATAGAAATGTGGACCAACATGGACCCGTTATTTTATCTCTACTAGCTATAACTCGTCATGTATGAGTTGTAATAAAAGTTGTAAATTATTTTGTGGCACTAGCATTTCTCTTAAATCATGGAGAAATTATAAGGTCCTTATGGTGGACAAATGATGTGGTCCATCATTTCAGTAAAAGATTTTCACTTATTTAAAATTGTGGAGTTTTAAATAAAAACTAAATATTGACTTATCAATTTCAAAAAGGTGAGTCTTTTACTGGAATAGTGAACAAATGAGTGGTCCACCATGAAAACTATATAATTTCTCCAAATCATGACTTATTAGTTAGAGTTTTATGACCCGTTTGGTACCTATGTTTTTTTTTTTTTTGAGAAGCGGTACCTATGTTTAAACACATGTTTTTAATTTTTAAATAATATTACACGTGTTTTCACATTCTTTTTCATCCATACGTATTTTAAAAAAAAAATTAAAAACTGTTATTTAAATATACATACCAAATAAATCCTTAGTATGTGATAGGTTAGGAATTCAAACACCCAACTCGGCCATGGTTGGGTTCATGGATTATTCAATCCTGTCGTCTAAAATCATTGGATTCCTGGATGGGATTGAAGTCAAGTAGTTATGAAACAACCTACACGATGGGACGTCTATATATGTCAACTTACTGTTTAGGCCCATTGGGCATCGATTAACACCTTGGATCCTCTTTATTTAGCTTTGAAAAAAAAAAGCTGACCTAAGTGTTTGTTTAGTTTAAAAACAAAAATATTTTTGCTTTTTGCTAAATATAAGACAAAAGGTACGACAGTGTGACAAAAATATATAAGTTAGTGTAGAATATGAGCCTCGCTACTAAAAGATCAATCATGTATATAACTATTGAGTAGGAATTTTACCCTCAAACTGGGGCTAATTTCTAACTCAGGTTGAATAGATATTAGCTAGCTCCTTCCAATCATAAGTAAAATGTAGATTGATCATCGTGATACCCACAAAGTAGGACTACTAATGTAGAAATCCGCTTTGTTACGATGGTTTAAATATCAAGTTTCAATTTGAAACAGTGTGATTTTTTGGTAATAGAACACCAAAAAAAAAAAAAAAAAAAAAAAAAGGAACAGTGGAAATAATTCTCTATATAAAATCTCAGAGCCAAGATCAGATGTGCAAGAAATTCACTGCCTTTGGAGGAGGGGCTAGATATTGTCCCGGATCCGAACTTGCTAAAGTTGAGGTTGCATTCTTCCTTCACCACCTTGTATTGAGTTTCAGGTAACTCTAGTTGTTATAACATACATTAGTTGGAATAAATATGTATGTGAACATATATATATATATATATATTTGTGCTAAACTTGATGGTTTTGCTTGTACTTGTAGGTGGAGATCAATCGAGGATGACCTACCCTTGGCATATCCATATGTAGAATTTCAGAAAGGATTAGTACTATTATTGGACCATTGTTCCATTTGAGCCTTTGGCTAGTCCTGTTTATGCTTTGTTGTTAAGGTTTTGGGAAGATTTATGTTTGGGTGAAGGTTGAGAGGAGTTCCATCAACATACCAAATTCTTCTCTTTTTTTCTCTCTCTCCCCTTCAGAACTCAATATTGTTTGATATGAAACTCTCCATTCCATTATGACTTCTCTTCACCTCTCTACTAGTAATAGTAGTGGTAATTCTAAAGAGACCTGATTGAACTGCATATAAAAAATGGTTCTGATTGGTGTATATATGCGCAGCATCAAATTCACTGTGATATGCTTTGAGACTTTCAAATATTATTCTTCTGTCATTTCCACAATTTCATTACCACATCAATTTGTTCTTGCAATGGGTCAAATTAAACCTTTTGGGATTAAGTTAAAATTTATCATGATATCAAAGAATATTAGAGAAAGTAATTTTATCATGATATTAATTATTAAAGCAGCTCATCCTAAGTTCAAATCTTGTATTCACTCCATCACTCCTTACAAAAGGTTAAAATCGTTTCCTATCAACTCAACCTTTAATAGGATAAACAAGTGTGTTATATCTTATAGGAGACAAGAAAAATAATTGAATGGCCAAAAGATTCTGAAATAACTTTTTATCTTCCCTTTTGCCAATCATTATTTATGTAAGCAACATAATTGAGGGACAAATACTATATAGAAAGCGCTGGATAGGAATAAAGATAAATTAGAGGTACAATTATTTTGAATGCATCTCTTTCTAGGCTGTCTTCACTACAATCGGACTCCTCACATTGTGCTTTTCATCTGACCATATCAAGTTTCCAAAGACATAGTCCTTAGCAGCTTTGGCTTCTTTAACCTTGAGGGTAACATAGAAGGTTTTCTCTTCACCAACCTTCTTAAACTTCAAGCTCCTAGGCTTGACGATAACCGAAATTCCACTTGGTTCTTGGACATCAGCTCTATAAGTTCCTGGGGAACCTACATTCTTTAATTTTCGAGTAACCGTGATTGAGTGTGAAAGTTTAGGGACTGTGATTGAAGGGTAGTTAAGGTTTGTGAGACTTATTGAGGGCTTGGGGCAATTATAAAGGTCATCTGAGAAAATTGAAACTTGTGTTTCATTATATCCCAGAGCACATATGAAGTTAAGGTAATCATTGACAGATAAGTCATAAACTAGCCCGGGATCCATAGCACTGTTTGGTCGAACATGTCCTGCTCCATAACTAAATGGGGTTGCCTTAATGTAGGAAGCATTCGTCACTGGTTCCCCGTTGTTATCCAGTATTGTAGCTGTAAAATAGAAGAAAAGAAAGAAAGAAAGAAAATTAGAACACTAAACATGTACTAAGTTCAACTACTGAGAAAATAGAGGAATAGTGAAATTTTGGTACATTGCAACTATAGACACTATAATGGTAGTAGTAAAATAACAGCAACTTAGTGTTAGTGTCAAAATTTTGAGGACGGTTATGCTCAGACTAGTCAATGTCAACCAGGGACGGACCCAGGTGCAGGGCAAAGGGGGCCCGGGCCCCCCCTGGGTCCAAAAAAAAAAATTTTTAGTATGTAAATTTTTTAAAAAATAGGTTTGGGCCCCTTGATTTTTAGCTTGGGCCCCCCTTGGTTTTTAGCTCAGACCCCCCAGCTAGTCAACCCAAGAGTTTTCAAAAGCCCATGAAAACCTTAAAAAAAAAAATATTGTATAAATCTATTTATAATAATAATAATATAATATATAATAATGTGGTTTATATTAGAATATTAGATTATCTATTTATATTTGATAATAGTAGGAGGACAAATAATTTTTTAATTGTTTGATTTGATCTAATTGCACTTAAATAGTAATTTGCACTTCATTGCTCACACTTTTTTTTAACAAAAATTATTGTATAAATCTTCAAAATTTCATACCTATTAATCAATTTTTTATCCTAAATGCTGAAACATTAGATGTAACTCCTTAGAAAAACTCTAAAATGTAAAAAGGTAAGTTCAAACCTATTAATCTAAGTACAAATAATTTAGTACAGTGAAAAAAATGTAGGCACAAATTTACTTAAAGTTAGTTTGTGAAATAAAGTAATTTAATTTTGGCCATAATTTGGGCCAAATTAACTTGAGTTTTTTGCATTTTGAGCCAATGTAGGCTTAACCTATTAACACAATATAGGCATGACTAACTTGCTCCTTCTAAGAAAATTTCCTGGCTCCGCCAGTGATTATATGGATGTGCGTTTGAATTTTTTTTTTTTTTCACTTATCTCCGGCCCCCCCTACCTTGAAATCCTGCGTCCGTCCCTGATGTCAACTACATGTATTCTTTTGTATCATAGTGGTAGCACAATACTAATTTATTTTATTTTATCCGAATCTGTTAAATCTAAGAATTGTTAGCAGAAAGAGGATTCCTTCTAAAATGAAATGTAAGTTTACAACTTTAAAAAAGGCTTGCTAATCATAAATTAGCAATTATCCCAAAAGTTTAAACAGTTAGGAAATTGTGAATTTAATTATATACCTATAATTCTAATGTTTGATTAGGGTTACGGATGGGAGAACTAGAATCAGAATTGAATCCCAATATCAACTCTATTTTGATTGCTCTTTCTCTATAAGAATTTGGAGGGATACTCTCTGAGAAAGTGTTAAATATAATAGGCAGGCTGGTATATGTAGGAGATTGATTGAGCTGTAAAGAAGATCTAGGGGAAAGGTCTATAGGAGGTTATTTGAAAGGTAGCTTGGGCAGCAGTATCTAACATGTTTGAGTTTGGAATGGCAGAATTTATAATGGGAAAATTAGATCTGAAACTGATTTATACATTCTTTGAGTATTAGTGTGAGAAATTATATAAAAAATTGGGTATTATATAATCCTATTATTCAGGACTTTATGGTAGGAATTCTTGTAAGGTGTTGCTGTTAGGTATGTGCTGGCTCGTCTGCAGCTTGCCGTTTGTAGTGTTATGATGTATTGTAATCTGGTCGGCATGTTGAATAAAATTTCCTCATTAACAAAAATGAAAAATGCTAGCACTAGTCTTACCAGTTGTCATGATTGCTGACTTAATAGCTGCAGGACTCCAAGTAGGATGTAGAGTTTTAAGGAGGCCGGCAATGCCAGAAACATGAGGACATGACATTGAAGTGCCTGAAACAGAGTTGAATTTAACTCGGCGCTTGTCAAATATTTGATTTGTTGGACCTTGTGCTTCAGTATAGGCAGCTATGACATTAACTCCTGGTGCAGTGATATCAGGCTGCACATACAACAGTTATTGAGAAACATGACATTTTCCCCAAGAATTTATAAGAGCATGACATTCGTGTAAGGAAAACCTTAAGTATCTCAGGCGTTATGGTGCTTGGCCCCTTGGATGAAAACGCTGCCATGAAGGGAGCTGGCTTTGTGCCCAATATTGTTGTTACACGTGTAATGCAAGCTTTTGGAGATCTGTCAAAAATGTAAATTTCTCATTAAAAGGTTGCTCCCAATCCTACTGAAAATTTTGAAACTGATAAGAGGGTAACATATGTGTCTCATCAATAACATACTGGGAATTTTTATTGATGACCATTTCTTGAATAGGGCCACAGATTAGTTTAGAAGCTGTTCATTTTTTAAATATGTTACATGTTAAGTGTCTGCGCACAATGCTAAACCCAGTGCATTGTCTAGGATATGGTTGTGCATAGAATATGAGGCTCCATGTAGCTGTACTCTTAAGATGTGTAACATCTTACTTGGTTCGGTTGATGTAAGTAAAGATTGAGACACCATTAGTAAAATTGACTTGCGTAGCAGGGAGGACATGTGCATCAGCAGTAATCTCGTTTCCATTAATCTCATTGTTGGCAAGAATCATCCCCGGAGCGCCAGCAAATCGAGCTTGCAGACCCTTGTCCACTCTTGCATTTTGACCTCGAAGACAGACCAAGATTTTTCCCTTTACCTTTCTGGGATCAAGGGTTCCATTCTTACAAAGCAGACTGCATTACCAACAACTTGATTAAGCACATTACCATGTACAATTACATGGTTGTGTCCCAAAAAAAAAAAAAGCTAATCCAGAATAAACACTGGTTAAATTGTTTTACACTTACGCCTCTTCAGCCGATACATTAGCTGCTTTGGCATCTGCAGCACTAATGAGTGGGTAGAACTTGTTGCTTGGCAAGGCTGTAGATGACAAGCTTTGTCCCTACAGATCAAAGTTAATAAATTTAATTATACATAAGAAAAGAGTAGGCATCAAAGGGTGACATAATTAGACATAATAAACTTGCATGAAAGAAGGTTCCTTCCTCTTGTCCCCAAAAATCCTTGTCCCTAGTTTCCCTTTAAGCTTTTAATGTGAAGCCCCATTATAGCAAAAAGAAATCCCACCGCAATTTCTTTGCAAAGAGCCACAAAGGAAGAGGAATGAAAGTCTGATCTTTTAACAATCACTCCAGCTAAGTTAGTACCCCAACCAAATTCATATAAAATGCGATCAAAATTTCTAACATCATCTTCAACATGATTATGTGTTTATTCCCTTGGCTAAAATTAATATGACATGAAAAAGAATAAAATTCATCTGTTCTACTTTGAATATTCTACTTTAATTTTATGCTCTACCAATTGTAGCGCGCCACATGTTCTTTTTGCCCCTTTATAAAGTATCTAAAGTTTAAACTGGATTAAAAAAAAAAAAAAAAAATTAAACACATGACATATTGCAGTTGGTAAAACGTAAAGTGAATCACCAAGAATAAAACAAAGGATTTTCATTCGATCATTTCATGTTCAATTTTTTAATCTTTTAGCAATTGGAGCAAAAGCTAACCTTCAATTGCACCTTGTTGCCAAGGATAACATAACTGTTGAACTCCCGGTCCATCGTGCTAGCTCCCACTGTTATCTGCCAAGGCGCAAAGTTGGAGATAGTCCCAGCATCAGGACCAGAATTTCCAGCTGAGCAAATCACCACAATACCATGCTTAACAGCATGAAATGAGCCAATTGCGACGCTATCATTAAAGAAAAAAGTAGGCTTTCCTCCCAGTGATACAGATAGCACATCAACACCATCATGGATAGCCATATCAAAGGCTGCTACTATATCTGCATCAAAGCATTCGTTTCCACCCACTGGAGGCCAGCAAACCTTGTAAGCGGCCACCCGGGCTTTTGGTGATCCACCTCTTGCTGTACCTTTGCCAAAGCCAAACACACTAGCCCCTGATACAAAATTACCACCAGCTGTTGATAATGTGTGTGTTCCATGGCCATCATTATCGCGTGGTGTGTTGAAGGAGGAGTTTAGAGGACCAGCAACTGATGCATACCCTTTATTGAAGTATCTTGCTCCAATCAGCTTTCTTTGGTACACCAATTTGGCACAAAGAGTTACCAATGAGTTAGAGAGAAACTATATAACTAAATGAAGTTTGATTGAAAAAACAAAACTAGACAAGCTTTAGAGATTACAAATTGAGCAGAAAACAAGGGTGATGGACTTGATTTACAAGTAATTTTCTCTTTAATAATATTGTTTACTAATCATTAAGGGTGATTCAATGGGCCAATCCAGCCCATTTTTACTTAGCACATGGGCCAGGTCTAGCGGGCCTTTATTTGTCGATGGACCATGTCAGGCTGGGCCAGAAGGATAAACTCCAACCCATAACGATCCTTCTTCAATGGGTTTATAAAAATTAGTTAAAAATATTATAATTATATTATATTACAACACACAAGTTGTTAAATTGAACTATTAAGTAAATTAACAAAGCAATTGATTAGCTTGTATTGATTGGAATAAATAAGTACATTGATGTATTTATAAAAATATATTAAAGTGAGAATGAAGTTTAGTCAGCGGTAAAATATATCTTTTAATAAAATAATAAAATGATTTTTTTTAGGAAAAGAATCAAAGAATTCAAAAATTATTACATTTTTTTTTTGACAAAACCTATTTAATTTTTTATTAAAGTTTCAAATGATTTTTCTTTTGCTATATTTTAATATAAAAAAAGTCATTTTTATTTTTAAATTCAAAGTTATTAGCCTACTGGCAAAATACATATTTAATAAGCATAATTTAACATAATAAGCATCCTAGAGGTTAAAGGTGTGGTCATAAAGTCGTTCTCATGTTTCAAATTTGAAACCCAACCCCTCAAAGTTTTTTGGTTATACATTTTAGGTTAATGGGTTAGGCAATGGGCAGAAAAAACTAGTTTACTGCCCTTTCCCACTAGGCTAGTAGTCTACCCATAAGCCTTAATAGTATCGAGCTAGGCCTTCCACTAGCATGGTAGGCTGGAGGGCTACTGGGTGATGTCATGGAACATGGGCTATTTGGTAACCCTTACTAATTAACTAAAGAATGTAATTGTCTTAAAACTTCTGTCAATGATCACGGATGGGAGATATACTCTTCTTATATCAATGATGCTAGAAATATTACAAATTTTATTATCTATAATTTACAAACTAACATATTAACTATTATATACTTCAAAAAAAATAATTAAGAAATTTATTTATTATGTTGTTAATGTAGTACCAATTGTATTCATTGCAAGGACACCTTTATGTTAAGCTCAAAGTGTTCATATGACTTTAAAAAAAAATTAATATACTTCCCAAAAAAAAAATTATACATAATTATTTTTTAAGCTCATAGTGTTCATATATCCTTTTTTTTTTTTTTTTTTTCCTTCTTATTTTCTTTTTGTTATTAGAAAGAAATCGTAAAATTTCATGTATTTGAATATATTTTTTATTATTTTTTATGTCAATACAATTCAAGTTCTTTTTTTATTAGATTTTTTTTTTAAAAGAAAATTTTAAGTTTCTTAATGGCCACTCTAGGAAATATTTGTAAAACCGATTTATCGTACTTAGTTTAGACGATCTTTTGTATTAAAATTAGCTGTAGTTTTAACATTTTCTAATATTTTGACATATTGTTAGCAAGCGGGTATCTCTTTTCATGCCTAAAGTGATTAAAAATAAGACAATTCAAATTTTATAAACAAATTTCTTTAATGCAAACACAAGTGCATGTGCTCATGCACACATGCACATGCAAGCTATCTGTAAGGTTGAATTTAATCAACCATCTTGTTGGCTTTATTCCGTGTCAAATTTGCTTGTAATTCAGTATTTAAAAACCTTATATTTAGGTGAGAATCATATAAGGGTAGTGTGTGAGAGAGTTTGAAGAAATGTTCAAGATTGTGCAGTGAAGCAAGGACTCGCGATTGGATCTCACGGGTGGCTCGCGATTGGCAAGCCGCTAGAAGATGCATATGAGTGAAGCATTCAGAGAAGCTGAACGGTCATGCCAGCTGTATCATTACAGGAAAAAAAGTCCAGACTGGCCATTCAGTTAGCTTGCGGCTTGAACTCATGACTTAGTCAAGTTGTGAGGCCAAGTCGCTAGCCAGTTCTGTTTTGGAAAAATTACTCTTTGCATTCCAAACACATACCACTATATATAGACCCTTATATCCATGAAATGTAAAGAGCTTCTAGAGAGAATTTTGAGAGAGAAACCCTAGAGAAAAACAAGATTGACTCATCCACAATCTTTACATAGTGACTCTTCAAATTCCTCTACTCTCACTCTCTCCAGTGTTACATCCTTGAGAGGTTCTTAGCCAAATCATTTTCTCACCATACTCACATCTGTGAGAAGGCATTTTGGTGCTTTGAGAAGCAATTAGTAAGGGACCAATGGTTATTAGTTGATGCTATGGGCTATAGCAAAATCCGGTAAGCTAGAAAAGACAAAAGTTCGGTGTAACCTCGTTAGAGTAAGAAACTTGGAGGTCTTAGGTACACTGGGTAGATTAAGCTTGGAGGGTCTATTGCTATTTATGTATCCCAACTACATTTTCTAGTGGATTATTGACCGCTTGGAGGGTGGTGAAGAAGTTTTACGCCAAGGGCTTCAGTTTCTTCTTCAATAACACATCGTTGTATTGTCCTTGTGTTTGCATCTCTCTTTCCTTAATCTTTGTCATTTAATTTCTGCTGTGGATGTGATTTTAATTGGTTTAGATTGTCTATCAATTATGTTATTAGCTTATGTTCATTTTCCACACATGTATTATTTGACATTAAACTTGAATTGATAATTTGTTAACTAGGGGTCTAAACGTTCATAGTATTTTATATGCTATTTGAACTTTCAAAGTCCAATTGCCTTAGCAAAGTAACATCTTTATTATTATTTTTTTCATACATCTTAGCAAAATAAACAATTGTCAATGAAAAAGGGATCGATTGTTGTAAACTAGTGTATAATAAACAATTTAGAAGACCAAGGTCTTGAATCGTTCATTTAAAAAAGGGATTGTTGCAAACTAGAGTATAATTAACAATTTTGGATACGTAGATCGATGTAAACCATATATCGTATAATATTTTGCCCAATTTTATATAGCTAACATAAACTATTATTTGTTGTATTGATTTTAGACTACAAGTTGTACAGAGTAATTAAGATAGAATAAGAGACGTAGATCCTTTTTTTAGGTAGAAAAAGACTTAGATACGTTAGTTTAAAATATGATCAAGTGGATATGACAAAACTTTCACGTCCTAACTTGTAGGACAACTAATTCCAAACTCCTTTACATAGAATAAAAAAATTTAAAAAGAAAACCTATTTACTCCTTAGTGTAGCAGTTTCTGCAACAATACATTTTTGGAAGGTAGTGAAGCTTTTACATAAACCCAATTTTTTTTAGTGAGAAGGGGCGGTGCATTGATTTCCTCAACCAAATGGATCATCGAGATGCTTTTGTTTTTATCTTTAAAAAAAATCGGTAATTATTCTATATTGTGTAAGAGATTGTGTTGTATACTAAGAGTATACTAGAGTGTATTGTCATTTCTATATGACTAATGTGCACATTTTCAGGGGGAGAAATTATATCTCGTGCACATTCGTAGGTAGAGAAAGCCATAAGGAGATGCATATACCAAGGGGGAGAAAACATTTTTTTATGAAAAAACCTTATTTTGCTTTGTTTTACTTAATGCTTGTTTTCTCGTTGCTTTATGGTGCTTTGAGTTACTTTTAATATCTATGCTTCGTTGCTCTCATCGCATCATGTTTATGTGTTGGGCATGCATACATCCTTATGCCATTGTACTTTATTGATTGCATGTTCGGATGATCTTTTATTTTGCCATATGACCATTGTAGTCATTTCCATATGATTGTCATATGTTTGATCAAGTTGCTCATATGTTTCACATCATATTTACTTGATCGCATTTTTACTTGTTACATTATACTTGTCATTTTGTTACTTGCTTTACCTTAAAGGTCTAATGTGTTTTGTGCAAGTGTTTCAAGTTACAAGTATATATGTTCCATATTCATCACAGGTTTTAGATTTAGGTGTGAGTGAGTTTTGCCATTATTCCCAAACTCACGTTTAAATCTAGAGTTTGTTATAGGGTGTTTTGTCACGGAATAGTCAAATGGGAAGATTGTAAAGTTGTGATTTATAACTATGTTTTATGTTGGCTTTATTCCGTGACAAAAAATGTTGTATTTGCAATAATTTTATTTCTTGTATTTTGTGAGATTTTATTGTATTGGGTTTAGTATTAAGTTGATGAAGAATCGAGCATGAAATGAAGAATCAATGTAGTTTTGTGTCTAGCTCGCAAGAAGTTTGTGAGAAGAGTAACCCGCAAAAAAGACACGTGAGAAACACATGCTGGAAGCTGAAGAGTCAAGTGTCAAGCTGCATTTCGTGAGTGCTTCACGAGATAAGCCATCTCGTGAGTTTCCCATGAAACATTCTCTTTGGAGGATTTTTAGTGTGACTTTCTTATCCTTCACCCATACTATATATACCCTCATTACCCACAAAAGTAAAAGAGGCTATTTAGAGAGAAAAACCATAGATAAATTTTCTACAACACAACACACCCATCTTTTAGAGAGAGAGCTACTCATCCTTAATGAGAAGTCATTATAACCTCTTCTCCTTCCCTCTCCTATTGTCATACATTAAGAAGAGATTTGTACCCAAACATAACTCACACATTTTCAGAGTGTAGAGAGTGTTTTGGAGCTTGAGAAGTTTTAGGGATTTGCCAAAAGAAGCCGGTGAGGCTTGGCAGATACAATCGGGCGTATTGCGGGATTTGGAAACTAGTGAAGATAAGACTCTAAGAAGTCCGTTGGTAGCAGGAGTTTGGAGAGCTCAAGTACATTGGATAAACTAGACTTTGAGGGTCTTTTGTTATACTCCAACTTATTCACTAGTGGATCAATTTTGACTTGGAGGGTTGTAGAGAGGTTTTTTGCCGAGTTCTTCAATTTCCTCTTTGATAACACGTTTTGGTGTTATCTTGTGTTTGCATCTCTCTTCCCTTACTCTTATGCTTTACTTTTATTGTTTATTGTTCATGTGTATGCACTAGAGTAAATCTAGTGATTATGCTTTTTTACTCTTGTTTTGTACTTAGTCTAAGTTAAAGTAAAAGCAATCCAGTCATATTTTTGAATTTGGGATCTAAACAAGCTCGTGTGTTAGCACAAATTCGAGCTTTCATATTGTATATAGTATAATTTGTCTCACATTTCCCTAAATATTACTATCTTAAAAATTACTAAAATTTATAAGTAAAATTTATAGTGTGCTCTTATGTTAAAAAACTAAAGATGAAATGGGTTATTCTAGGTTTAAGATAATTGTGTGCAATTTGTGAAGAAGGTGAAATTGAGCACGAGAAAAGGTGTTGGCAGAAGTGGCAATGGAATTGTGAGACTAGTTCAATTCATTTGTAGAAGGCCAAGTCGGAGGTGTGTCAATCAGGAAAGAGAATTGGTGATGGGTCTATTGCAAAAAAAAAAAAAAAATCTCTTTTCATATATTTTTATTGTGCCTTACCCACAAATTTCTAGGTAATAGTATTTCATTTTTTTCCTTATTACTAAAATGCCCTTTAAAATAATACTTCATTGCCTAATCAAATTTTTAACTACTATATCTTCAACAATATTAAATGGAATAAAGAGCAATCTTTTTTTTTTTTTTTTGGGAAAGAAGAAGGAAATTTTTAATTAGTGCACGAAGAGCCAATGCTGCCCTAGTGGTAGTTTACATTCTAAAGCAGAAAGAAGAGCTTTGACTAGCTAGGCCCTTCAAGTTAAGGACTAATAACCTATGTGTTATTTGAGTGTATTGAATATACCAATAAAAGTTGCTTTATGGATACCGTTCGGTCTCTTTCCCCACCTACTTTAAAGGAGAAAATCCACCATGTTTCCATTGCATGCTTCCTCTCCCTCGCATGAGGGTGGGCCCCGCAAGTTAAGGACTAATAACCTATGTGTTATTTGAGTGTATTGAATATACCAATTAAAGTTGCTTTATGGATACCATTCGGTCTCTTTCCCCACCTCCTTTTAAGGAGAAAATCCACCATGTTTTCATTGCATGCTTCCTCTCCCTCGCATGAGGGTGGGCCCCTCAAGTTAAGGACTAATAACCTATGTGTTATTTGAGTGTATTGAATATACCAATTAAAGTTGCTTTATGGATACCATTCGGTCTCTTTCCTCACCTCTTTAAAGAAAAAAATCCACCATGTTTCCATTGCACGCTTCCTCTGCCTCGCATGAGCTGTGGGGTCCGCCCTCATGCAAGGGAGAAGAAGCATGCAACAGAAACACAATAAACCCTCTCCCTTTAAAGTTGATGTTCGCCCACATATGTTTTTAAAAGTCAACATTGTTGAAAAGAGCCTTTTTAACTCCCGTGTTCTAGGAATGGTTATTCGGCATAAATAACACAATTTAGCAATTAGCAAACAGCGAATGGGTAGAAAGTACCTTAATTTGTAAAACCCTGTTCTTAAAGTCATAGGAAATCACTTCAAATCTATTTAAATATCTTTTTTTTTTCCGGGCAATTTTGATTAGAGCCCATTTTTAATCATAGAACAATAATTTTTTCATTGATAACAATCAATTTTTCTGTGATTGGCTTCAGTATGTCAACTGTGAAAGTCAAATTTGAATTGCATTTGGCTTGATCTACTTTTCTTGTAGTGTATTGGTTGGCATGAAACAGAGCTCTTTGAATGTATTTGGGTTCACATCTATATTTTCTTAGTGAAACTCTCTCATACACATCACCAACAATAAGCCTAAGGTAAAACTAGGCAAGTTCTTGTCTACCTGTTTCTTTGTTCTCTCTCTTTTTTCTGCAGAAATTTATGATAATAAACTAATAAATTGTCATAAAAACTTTTGCTATTGTAACATTCTCTACTGGGAAAATTGGGAAGTTTGAATTAAAAACTTATCAAACTTGACTAACATGTTAACAAAAGATCAATAAATCCAGAAAAATCCAGAAAAAGAAGGGTACCTGTTACAGTGAAATCCAGAATCAGTGTCATTTTGGCAGATTCCTTTCCACTTTGATGGAATCGGTCCCAACTTTTCATCACTAAAGCTCTTGGATTTGGGCCAGACCCCTGGTAGTGGTATATAAACCCATTGGACAAAAAGTGAGGCTAAAGAAAATCCAATACTTACGCAACAGACAATCAATGTTATCCATATATTGTCTAAAAGTCTGTCACATGATTCCGTTTCTTTTGTTGTTACTGGCAGACTTTGTTGTCAAACTTTTCCGATCATTTCCAAAGTCAGAAGCTATGAGAATCGAATCATATATAACTACTTTCATTGGTTAATTACTTGGGTGTTTTAGAAGTTATGAGAATAGATCATAAAATCTTCCATTAAACTCCATTATTTAGATATTAGACAACCACATTTAAAGAAAAAAAAGATTAACTTCTTTCAGGCTTCATTACGTTTGATTATCCACTTGAGCGAATCATCAATTATGGATCAAGTGCTCACATGTTAAAAATTAATAAATGCTCAATTATGAGTTTTAAAAAACACTTACATGTTAACGATTCATTAATTTATATGCACAAATTCATTGTAGTTGTGTGTGCTTTTTTTTGGATATTTGTCTATAGCTCTTAACTTTATTTTTTTGTAAAAACTAAAGGCATCTTAACCAATATTTTTAGAATATTTATTAACAAAATCCTGTTACAAATAATTTACAAACTAATATTGTAATGAAAATGTTTAACAATATAATAAATGAATATTTGAATTACTTTTTGTTTATTGATGGAGCACCAGTTTCTAAGACTTATATAATAAAATCTATAATATTCCTAACATAACTCTTAAATTTATTTGTTTATTTACTTATTTTTAAAACTTAAAATTTATTTAGATTGATTTATATTTTAATCAACTTTCAATGAAAAAATAATTAAAGAAAAAATATATTCAATCACTAAACATTTAATTCTACCTACATATTATTATCCATTCATGTTTAGGTTCAGCGAACCATTATTAGCAAGTGGGCAGAGTCAGAAAAGGAAAGAATCTTTCTAGATGCCGCTGTAGCTTAGATATTTACCAATGCCAATTAATGGTGGTCCAATGGCTTAACAGCAAAGTCAACACAACTGGCCTAGTCTGCCTAGAACCCTCAATTTATATATATATATATATATATATTTGCTAGGTAATTATAGGGAATAAAACTTCCGAGCTCATAGATACTCATGGTTCTGGGTACCACCAGGTTACAAAGCCCGTGGTCCTCGATTTATTTATTTATTTTTTTTATGAATATTCTCATGCATGAACATGGACCAAGTTATCTCTTTTGCTAAACTCAAGAAGTGGTCTATGCAATTACATCCATAGTGACAGAACTCTCATTTTTTGCATTGAACGTAGTACTCAAAAGTCCAAATTCAATATATATTATTTATCAATTTACTACATTTTGGATGATGTGTACTTGTCTCAGCCAAAAAAATAAGAAAGAAAAGGATGATGTGTACATGACAGTGAACTAAAATGATAGATTAATTCAATTACATACAATTCAAATGATGATTATTCAATTGCATACCATTCAAATGATGATTATTCAATTACATACCATTCAAATGAAAAATTCAAAAAAAAAAAAAAAAAAAAAAAAAACGGTCTCGTTAATGTATGTCCTTAAGTCATACACTAATCATTCATTTTAGGAAATTTTTTTATAGAAAATTATATTACATACCATTCAAATGAAAAATTCAAAAAGAAAAAATAAATAAATAAAAAAAACGGTCTCGTTAATGTATGTCCTTAAGTCATACACTAATTATTCATTTTAGGAACTTTTTTTTATAGAAAATTATCAAAAAATTTGACAGTTTTTTTATTTTTATTTTTTTCAATTTCTCATAAAAAGTTTTATAAAATTGTAATGTATGCTCTTAACGTACGTTTGCCCAATGATTATTAGGCGTTTTACGTTTTTTGGCCGGGTCTCACTACACTGTACACAATCTAACTAAACTTTAAAAAACACACATAAGCAGGTCACTCGTAAGTCCCACGACACTATTTATGGTTTAAAAATTATTTTGTTACAGTGTTTTCAATAATAAGTTTTTAGTTTTTAGCAAAATAAATAGTATCCAAATAGACCCCTTAATATATAAATTAGTAAAACCCAAGGAAAAATACTCACCAGTATCAAGGTTTCCAATAATTGTATCTTCTCCATATCTTGCCTTCTTCCAAATCGAGCTGGAAGGATTGGACCCAACATGGTCGAGTTCCATAATGAAGTCCCATGATCGAGTTGTGTGTAATTTCCTTCCCTTGTTCAGGAAAACAGAGACCACTTTTGGATGTTCTACATTTCGATAAAAGTTTATTTATACAAGTTATATATATATATATATATACAAGATAAGGTACAGAGAGAAAAATGAGAGTATATAGCAAGGAGCTAAAAAGGACGCAGCAGATTTCTTACTAGCTATCTCGGCTGCTACTTGGTCGTCCAAGGTTGCCGCAAAACCATTGATGTGCCTTGTGTATGAGTAAAATATGGATTCTTTTGCGACATCATAACTGCATGGTAAAAAACTCAAGATTTGGATTGCAAAAAAAGAAATTAAACATGTTCAAAAATCACTTATAATAATAAGTTCATGTAAGCACCTTGCCAAGAATGATCCAAGAAACTCATAGTGAGAGTCGGTTATTCGATTTATATCAACTGAGAGTTCTGGGCCATGTGAATGGGCTCCCAAGTACACCACATATGACTATAACCACACAAAAGAAAAAAAGTAAAGAAAAAGAAAAAAGATTGGACATAAATAATGAAATAATCGAACAGTACTTAAGAAAATAAAACAAAGAGAGAATAATTTATCAACAGCACCAGTACTACATAGCTAAGATATTTTGATATTCAAAGAAGAAGGGCTAGTGCTTACATTTTGGGTAGCAAAGGTGGGTCTCTGCACTATATAGAGCAGAAGAAATGATTGGAGGAAAAGGGCAGGCCTTGATAGTTTCATTGGCTATTTCTTTTGTGAAAATTTGCCTGCGATTGATCCTTGTTTGCTGCGCGTTCAACGGAGCAGAAAGTTGTCACTTATTTTATAGCGTGGAACACTGCTAACAGTTCTTGTATTAATAATAAAATATGATTAAAAATTCTTGTAATCAACTGACACTTAAAATAAAAAAGAAAAAACCGAGATACTTGAAAAAAAAAAAGGAAAAAAAAAAAGAATAGAAAGGATCATTTTCATTTCATTAATTTTGTGATTCATATTAAATATTGTATAAATTAAGAATGATGTTATGTTCAGTATATTATCTTACTTATGAAACGGATTATTGTGACGATTGTGCTTTTAATTCTAATACAACACGCCATAATAATTTTAAAAAGGGACATCGGGATATGAATATCCTTTTCGTTTACATGTCGGACATGACAAGTTAATTCATCATTAAAAACAAAAATGTTATAGCCATTTATTTTTAAAGATCCTAAAAGGTTGGTTTGATTAAATGAACTATAAATATCCGTTTGGATAATGATGAAAATTGAAGCGTGCATTTTGGCTTTTTTTATTTATTTATTTATTATTTTTTGAGAAGAGCGCCACAAGTGGAATTATACACTGTTCAGTGGATTCCGTACACTATTCACAGGACTTACAAGTTCTTTATTTAGCAAAAATAATTTAAAATAGGGTCTCATAGTACTACTCACACATTTAAAAATTATTTTACTACAGTGTTTTCAGTTTTTAGTTTTTAGCAAAATAAGCGGTATCCAAACACACCCTAAATTGATCATCGATTCAGTTTTTAAAATGTAAAATTATGAAAAGAAAATTGGGGGCATGTTTAGTACAGTTGTAATGATTATTATAGTGTAATAGGAATCAATATACAAGTTGTATAATTCAAAAATATATACGTATATATATTACAAGTAGTAAAAGAAGTTGTCCTGGAATTATTATTCATATTCATTCATTTGGTGATAACATTGGAATGGAATCCTAAGATATCATATTTTATAGTCACATTTCCTAAAATATCCTTTCTTTTTATTTGGTTTTCTTAGTATTTTATTGTGTATTAATATAACAAATTATTTAATTATATTACTGTTCAAAATTAATATATTAGGACTTTATATGGCAAGGGTGGTTATCCACCAAGTAGATCTCTCTCTCTCTCTCTCAGCTTTGAAGTTGCCTTTCTTTTTCTTATCACTCATCAAACTTGGCCCTCTCTTGTTGTATTTTACATTGTAATGTGGTTGGGTGTTGATTTTTGTGATTGAATTGTAGGAATTATAAGATAGAAGTATGGACAACTATCTGAAAGGCAGGAAGTATGGACACTTCATTGGGAGTGTTATACTGGGATCATCTTGGCCATGCATGTTATAATTTTTTAGAAGAGTTTGAGATTCTACTTAATAGTGCACATTTCCTTTCAAAGAAGAGTGAGATGGAAGGTTAAATGAAAGAGTAATCAAAGGACATGTCACATGGTAGAATCTCATACTCTTCTATATGTAGTTCATTATATTGTTGATTTAATGAATCACAATATATTTACTTTTAAGTAATTTAAAAAGGGGGTAAATTTTACAAATTAACCTCCTTTGAGATTTAGGGGAATTATACTTCACCCCAAATTTTAAGAGAAATGATACTTTTCTCATTTAAGGTTTGAGGAAGTCAACACATTAGCTATTCTATTAATAACAATAACAAAACATAGCCCCTAAGTTTAAATCGCATTCCATTCCTATGTATGTCCATGCCATTGGAATGTGATGATACTATCTATCTGTATCAATGGATTAGTTGGGTAATCATAGTCTCTAGATAAATTCAAAATGTTTGTTCCTATTCAATCAATATGGATGAAGGACAAAGTTTGGCTACAAGTTGTAGCCAACAGCTACAACTCTCAATGAAAAAATTAATATAAATAAATATTTTAAAGGCTAAAATGAAAATTGCATCCTCTAAGTTTAACTAAAACTCATTTCAGTTTTCTAACTTTACTTTCATTCAATTAAGCCATCTAAGTTTCAAATTTATCCAATTCAAGTTTTTGCCTAATTCCGATAAAAAATTTCCATTAAGTATGCAATTAACTAATAAAAAATTGAAAAAAAAAAATACTCATGTAAAAAATCTATAAAATATTTTTATTAGTTTTAGAAAAAGGTTTCTCTCGAAACAATTTGGGGAGAAACCCTTCAAACTTTTCCTAAATCTTGTTATTAAATGTTGTTGATGCCCAATTTTGACAAAAGGGCCCAATAGTATAAGAAGCCCAAAAATATGAAAAATGTGGAGAAAGAAAGTAGTAAATTAAGGACCATTTGGCCAAGATGGCAGGAATGATGGTCCATAAGCCCACAAAATAATAAGTGGTCTCAAAGAAAGCAACGGGCCGAGGAAGCCCCAAAGAATGAAGTAGTAAGCCCATGGGAATCATGAGAAAGGAAAGAAAGCAAAATGGGCCGAAAGAGCCCAAAGAAAGGAATTAGTAAATGGGATTGGTTCGAAGGCTGTACATAACACCACTAAGGCATGGGAGAATGCGTATGTGGTTGGATCTAGACCGTACACATGGAATGGCTGTGAGCAAAGGGGGAGGAAGTGTTGGCTAAAAGATCCTATTCTTGGTTTGTGCCAAAGGCGTAACTGCCTTGGGAAGGAAGCAAGATATGCACTTGGCATGGTACTATAGCACTCACAAAAAAGGAAGATAGTGACTTTCCAAGGTCAAGAGCTATGGGGACACCCCTTATTGGTTGAATGTATGCTGGACCATCTTAGAGACATGTGCACCACTCATAACACTCCTAATGTCCTTATCAATATCTAGGATTGGTTTCCTAGGCAAAGGCAAAGTCACCTACCCATGGGTTCCAGTGCCACGTTGGTGCAAGTTCTATCCTCTACTCAGCAAATAATATTACAGTTGTGGAAGGGTCCAAAATAGGGAAATGATGACTTAATACTTGTCTTTGTACTCAGCCATATTCCTTAGAGTATAAGAAGAACATGCAGCTATATTGTTAGCGTAATAACCTAAGTAGATATTTGTAGAAGAGAGTAGAAAGTTGTTCGAAAGAAAGAACCTTATTGTAAGAGATTGACCTCTTTTCACAAATAATTTTCAATCTGAACAGAGCAAGAATATTCCATTCTTGCTCAAACCGTGGTTTTTCATCTCTTTCCTAGAGTTTTCCACGTACATCTTGTGTCTTTTTCAGCATCACTTACTTCTTCTTGTTTAAATGTGCATCTTCTTCTTTTTCGAGTGTCATGTCGAAGCTGGCGTCTTTTCAGGTTTTGACATGTTAATGTACTATTAGGTAACTTATTTTAGTTTCTTACATAAGCTCAAATCTAACTTGCATGTACATTTTTGGTGACTCCACTGGGGATCTCTAGTTATCTGCTTTTTAAATGTGTCCTGGTTGGGTTATATACATTTATTTTGTTGTACTTTCTCCATGCCTCCAAGGAAGAAAGTTACAAGAGTACTAACTGGTGTGGGTGAAAACCATTGGCCAAAGCCAAGTGCAAATCACATATCCATGCACTCTGAAGGCACAAAGTCCTCTGGTGAGGCTAGTCATCCTAAGAACAAGAATATTATGGCTGCTATTGAAGACCTTAAGCGTTCCCAAGCTGCTATACGGGTAGAGTTTCAGTCTTTGCATCAAGAAACAACTATACCCCAAGCTCCTCAAGGTGGTCAAGGTCCTCAGGGATCTCCTTACTTGACTAGGGAAGACATATCTGCTATTTTGTTTGAAGCTAAGAAGTTGAAGAGTGCAGTTTATGTTGATACCAGACCTCCTTATCCTAAAGAGATAGCCGAAAGACCTTATCCTACTAACTACACTCATGATCATGAGTTGAGACTCAGGGAGTTTTCTAAGTCGTTAGAAGGCCACGCTTTTACCTAGTATTCTAGTTTTGCACTAGGGTTGGTTTTTAGTTGGAATGACTTGGCAACACAATTTATGAAAAATTTCTTTTCTTTGGAAGAAAAGCTCACGCTGTTAGATCTGTAGCACAAAAGGCAAAGGGTATCTGAGGGGTTGTTGGAGTATATTCGTAGGTTCAAAGACCTTTTTTTGGTGTACTATGACCCTGTAGAAGAGGAAAGACTGGTGGATGTTTGAATTGCAGGTATGCTTTATGAATGTTGGCCTTATCTCGAAAACTTGCAAATTTCTAATTTTACAAGACTTGTAGAGGCTACGAGGAGAACAAGCATGTCCGTGAGGAAGCCTTCAAAGGGTTCAACTTCACAAGCCGTGAGTATGCCTAGACAACCTTGGAGAAGAAAAGGCAAGAAGGTGGAAGTTGTTGTGGCAGAAGAACCTAAAAAAGTAGTCAAGGGTAAAAAGAGGGAGAGAGGTGGTATCCCCCCTCCTTTTATTGTGTCTACTGAAGAGCTATACAGTATCCTAAAAGCTTGGTTGAAGGACGGTGTAGTAGTGTTGCTAAATGTAAATGTGAATCCATGGAAGAAGAAAAGCAAAGTCCACTTTATTGTAGGTATCACAGGAGATGTGATCACCATACCATGGATTGCTATGCTTTAAGGAACATTTTCCATGATAGGATAGCCAAGGGAGATTTGGTTATCAATGCTGGGAAGAAGGTTAATCCAAGTATACGTAGACTAGAGGTAGCAATGACTTTCTTTATGGGTCGTGAGGATCCCATGGAAGAGGAAGTAGGGAACATGGCTAGTAGCAGTTCAGCGCCCTCACCTTCGTTAGATGAAGAAATGGTAACAAGAATTCAACAGGTGGATAAGATACACTCCTTTCTTGAAGGAATAAGTCTTCGGCCATTGGTTAAAAGAGAGGCAGCTCAAGCTTTGACTAGGGTGATGGAAAGGAATCATGAAGTGGTAGCTGTTGAAGGGAGCTTAATGCAAGTGGCATATCAAGAAGCAAAGGATTCGGTTACCTTTTTTAGTAAAGATTTAGCTAATCGAGTTATTGATGGTGACAAATCTTTGTATCTCATTGCCTTTTTGGGAGTATCTCGAATTAAAAGGGCCTTGATAGACATTGGTGCATCTACTAATATTCTTCCTCTCCCAACATTTGATGCCCTAAGTATTCCGAGGGAAAGAATCATTCCAGAGCCACTTCAAGTTACAGGAATAGGATCCTTGCAACAAAGTACCCTAAGGCATGTGTCACTAGATTTTAGGGTTGGGCTAATTTGGGTACCCACTATCATGCATGTAATGGAAGGGAGTACATCTTATCACATCATCCTAGACCGTCCTTGGCTGAAGGCATTTAAGGTTGTAGCTACCACATATCATCAATGTGTGAAGGTCGTTTAGAGGAATAGGCAAGTGGTTATTGAGGCCACTAGGTTGCCTTTAGATAGAGCAGAGCTTCATTTTGCTAAAGCAGCCTTATATCAAGAGTATGAGCCTAAGGCTGAGAATAAAATTCTTCCTTTTAATCCTATTGCTCTGCAAGTAGAGGAAGAAGATGATGGTGAAGTTGTAGAGCCAAAAAGACCTTCTAAGATAAGAAGAACCATTGGGCTTGATGGCCGAGTGGTATACGAGTTCTGACGGTTGAAGGAAGGGGATGAGGAGGATGAAGAGTCTAATTCCCTTAATTTGACACAACAGCTAGAAGAGGTTCATGTAGCTGAGAAGCCTGTGAAAGAAGCTCCTAAGTACATGAACGACATTGTGAAGAATGTGCAGGAAGAACTTGTTGAAATTGATCTGAATGATGGAGAGGAAGGTGAAAGATTAGTGAAAATTAGTAGGAGTTTGTCTGAAGAAGAAAGAAGAAAATTAATAACCTTATTGAGAGAATACAAGGATGTTTTTGCTTGGAGTTACCAAGAAATGGCAAGTCTGAGCCTGAACTTGGCAACACACAAGTTTAAGGTGGATTATAATGCTAAGCCTGTAAAACAACCACCAAGAAAATACCGTTTGAATTTAGAAGAAAAGATAAAGGTTGAAATGAAAAAGCTTTTAAAGGCAGGTTTCATTAAAGAAATTGAATGTCCAAGCTAGTTAGCCAACATAGTTCCCGTAAAGAAGAAAGACGGTCAAATAAGAATCTATGTGGATTTTCAAGATCTCAATAAAGCTTGTCCAAAGGATGAATTCCCAAGTCCTAATGTTGATATTCTGGTAGATGCAGTAGCTGGTCATGAACGTTTCTCCTTCATGGATGACTATAGTAGGTATAATCAGATTTTTATGGACCCAACAAATGCCCTAAAAACTACCTTCAGGACACTTTTTGGGAACTAATTTTATAAAGTGATGCCTTTTGGGTTAAAGAACGCAGGGGCTACTTATCAAAGAACTATGATTTTGATCTTTGGTGATATGCTTCATAAGCAAGTGGAAGATTATGTTGATGATCTAGTGGTGAAGGTAAAGAATCCTTTTGAGCATTTGTTACATTTGAGGCAAGTCTTTAAAAGATGCAGAGAGCACAACTTAAGGATGAACCCTTCCAAATGTGCCTTTGGGGTGTCTTAAGGGAATTTCTTCGAATTTCTTGTTTGTCAAAGAGCGATTGATTTGGATCCCACAAAGGCCGAGGCAATAACCACCCTCAGTCCCCCTACAACTTTGAAAGAGTTGAGAAGCTTTATGGGAAAAGTTTCATATCTAAGAAGATTTATTCCAGGTCTAGCTGAGATCCTGAAGCCTCTTATAGAGCAAACTAAGAAGGGAGTGACCTTTGTATGGTGTAATCAATGTCAAAAAGCATTCAAGAAAATTCAGATGATATTGGTAGATCCTTACACAATGGTGGCCCATTTTCCTGATAAACCTCTTTTATTGTCCACAGCTAACATAGAACATTCCTTGGGAGCATTACTAGCTCAGGATCAAGAAGGGGTAGAAAAGCCAATGTTATATTAGAAGGCTTATGAAAGGACCAGAGTTAAGGTATTCAACTGCTAAGAAAGTATGTTTGTTATTAGCCTTTGCTGTGTCAAAGTTCAATCATTACTTTTTAGGGCATCGTGTACAGTTGGTGACCAAGAGCAATCCTATGAAGTATCTCTTAACCTGCCCTCAATTATTAGGGAGAATGGCATAGTGGGCCATTCTGACATCGTGCCTTGATATCGAATGCATAAGACCAACTGCCATTAAAGGTCAGGCAGTAGCTAATCTCTTAGCTAACTTCCCTAAGACAAGTGATTTTTCACCTCCTCAACAGGAAGTTTTGGTGACAGAAGAGCAGGAGTGGTCAATGTATTTCGATGGTTCGTCTATGTAAAGTTGTGATTTACAACCAATTTGTGTTGGCTTTAATTCTGTGCCAAATTTTATTGTAATTTTGTTCAATCTTATGTACCCTGTATTTTATATAGGATTTCTTTATAAGAGTTGTGTGTGAGAAAGAGTGTGAAGACTCAAGGCAAATTGAAGAGCAAAGAAGTTTTCGCGAGTAACTTGTGAGAAGCCTTCCCGCGAAGTGAAGCATGTGTTTAGCACATAACTAGAATGCGAAGAGTCATGACAGATGGTGACAGCTAGTTTTCGCGAGTGTCTCGCAGGTAAGGCCTACCCGCGAGATACCTGTGAAACATTCTGTTTTGCCAATTTGTCATATCTGATACACTAGGTCTCTACCCACACTATATATACCCACATTACCCACATATGTTGAGGAGTGCTTTCAGAGAGAAAACCCTAGCCACAAACCTTTGAGAGTGAGAGATTGTCATACCCACAATTCTCTACACAATCCATTGTGGTTTTCCTCAACTCCTACCTCTCTATTTCCAAATCCTTGAGAGGTTGATAGCCCAAACACTTACCACACCCATCCTGAGTGTAAAGTAAGGTTTTGGTGCTGCTGGGAAGTATTGGAAGAAGCCATTTGTTTGGTGGATGCAATCTGGCTGAATTGCATGATCTGGAGAGCTAGAGAAGACAAGGCTTGGCGAAGTCAATTGTTAGTAGGAGCTTGGAGGGCTCGAGTACATGAGGTAGACTACGCTTGGAGGGTCTTTTGTTATTCGTATACTCCAACTTATTCTTTAGTGGATCGATTTACCGTTTGAAGGGCGGCGGAAAGGTTTTTCGCCAAGTACTTCGGTTTCCTCTTCAATAATACATCAGCGTGTTATTTTGTGTTTCCATTCTTCTTCTTTACTTTTTTAGCTTTCATTTTACTGCTGTGTTTTGATGAATATGGATTAGAGTAGTTAAATTGCTTATCCGCTCGCATTTACTCTATTTCTCACTTAGTTTAAGTTAGAGTAAAATCAATTGAGCCGTAATTTTAATTTAAAGGTCTAAATAGCTCTTGTGTTTTCACACATTTTCGAGCTTTCAATCTACATTTCGGGGGGAGGGATAGAAGTGGTACTAAAGTCACCAGGAAAGGAACATACATTTGCTTAAAAGTTACATTTTCCTTATTTTAATAATGAAGCAAAGTATGAGGCCTTGTTGGTAAGGCTGAAGGCTGCCAAAAGGTTAGGCATAAAAGGTTGAAGACATTTGATAATTCTGAATTGGTAGTAAGGCAAGTTGAAGGAGAATATGGAGTAAAGAATCCTAGTTTGGCTGCTTACAGAGCTGCAATGCAAAGGATTATGGAACACTTTACTTTCATAGAATACAAGGTGATTAGCTGGAATGAGAATAAGCTTACTGACTCGCTGGCTACCTTAGCCACCAAATATGTGTTAAGGAAAGAGAAAATGACACTTCGAGTGGAGAAACAACCTGGTTTGGTCCAGGATGAATTATGTTGCCCTAAAGATTGGCGAGAACCTGTATTGAAAGTAATGGCTTTAAGGAAGTATGTTAGGTTAGAGTTACCACCAAATATGAAAGACTTCCTCAGGATCAATGGGGATTTGTTTTTTAGAGTAGCAGAATATTTGCTGATGAAGTGTGTTTCAAGGCAGGAAGTACTGACACTATTGCATAGGTTGCACTATGATATTTGTGGTGTAGATCTTGATGTCAGCCTATATAGAAGACTACAAAGGCTAAGGATCTTTTGGCTAGAAATGGCCAATGATGCTAAGGAAGAACAAAGGAGTTGTAAAACTTGTTCTATCATGCCTCCAGATCAAGTAGAAGTGCTTAATGGCAAATTGTTGGAAGAAGATTGGCAAGATCTATATGTGAGATACCTTTTGCAAGGTACATTACCTGCTGATCAGGTACAGAGAGAAAAGTTGAAAAAATATGTGACCAGGTTTAAGGTGGTAGATAGGAAGTTATTCAAAAAACGCTTTTAGGTAAGGTGGATGGTTTGTATTCCCACTAGAGAAGTCAATGGTGTTCTTTCAAACCTACATGAAGGAGAGCTAAGGGGACACCCGGGTGGGAGGAAGCTATGACAAATGGCTTTAAAATAGGGATATTACTGGCCCACAATGCAAAGGGATGCTTAAGACATTGTTAAAAAAAGTCAAAAATGCCAAAGACTAGAGGATGAAATACACATCGGCCATCAAAGTCTTCATCCAACTGTGGCTCCATATCATTTCCACAGTTGGGGGTTGGACTTTGTAAGACCTATAAACCCCCCTCTAAAGGATGTACATGGATATTGGTAGCCACTAAGCTATTTATCAAGTGGGTAGAAGCTGTGGCTATGAAGAAGGCAATAGGTAGCTTAGTGGCTAATTTCTTGAAGGAGAATATAATATGTCATTTTGGGGTACCTAACAAAATTATTTCTGACAATAGCACACCATTCTTGAATAAGGATGTACACCATTCGACAGAATGGTATTCCATTTCACACATGACATTAACAGCTTATTATCCCAAAGGAAATGGTTTAGTTGAGGCCTCTAACAAAATATTACTGAAGATATTAGGAAAGATGACTAAGGAGAATGGAAAAGGATGGAAGGAGGAACTTCCTATAGCTTTGTGGGCACATAGAATAGTTAAGTCACAAGCTACAGGTGCTTCACCCTTTTCTTTAGTCTATGGCACGAAGGCTGTTATCCCAATAGATTTAGTAAGACCAGTAGTGAAATTGGCAGAAATTGTAGAGATACCTAGAGAAAACACTTTGGAATTGGTGGAAGAAATGCGTGATAATGCTGCCTCTCATAACCGCCTTTACCAGGCTAATATGAAGGCTAGGCATGAAGGCCAAGTTAAGGAAAGAAAGTTTCAAGTGGGAGAACTTGTTTGGAAAACTGCCCCTCATGTGTGAGGAGTGGTTGGAGTTGTTAAACACAAATTTTCTCCAAAATTGGAAGGTTCATACATAGTGGAAGAAGCACATCCCTAAGGACATTATTGGCTAAAGGATCAAGCAGGTATAAAGGTGTATAACCCCATTAGCAAAGCTTACCTTAAAAAGTATCATGCTTAATCTTGTAAAAATATTTTTGCTGCCATCATGTCAAACTGATGTTGTGTTCCATAAAACTCATACTATTATAAATGAAGTCTTATATTCAGCTATTTCATATGCTATTGTTCATAATAGGCCAAAATGGCCAAATACCACAATTTTCAAAAATTTGTAGCAAAAAAACATTGTTTCAGAACAATATAGGGAAATACCACTTTTCTAGAACTCGAATTTCATAAATTCGAGTTCCAAATGGTACTTCAGTTTATGAAACTCGAGTTTCTCATCAATTTTGCCACCGTGGCACTGCTGAGCTGGAAATTGGGCGATTAGAAAAATAATGTGGTACTCAAGTATACCAAGCTCGAGTACCACATTATTTTTTTTAATCGCCCAATTTCCACCTCAACAGTGCCATGGTGGCAAAACTTTTAGGAACTCAAGTTTCTTAAACTTGAGTTTAAGAAACTCGAGTTCCATAAAAGTGGTATTTCCCTAATAAGTTCCAAAATATTGTTTTTTTGCTACAAATTTTTGAAAATTGTGGTATTTGGCCATTTTGGCCGTTCATAATATGCATGCAATGTCTAAATAGTTTAACTAAATAGAGCATAGTAGAGTTATAACACAACCACGTGGTCTTCCAAGACCATAAAATATTACAACTTGAGAGTTAAATAATGTTTGTGAGAAAACTAAAATTTTCAAGGGAGAAGTCTGGATTGCTCAGAGCTCCTAGCTCGCCTTCCAACTTTTCAATCTCTTGTCTTAATGAGTTACGTTTTGCTGTGACACCTTCTAATTGAGTTTGAAGGGTAGAGCTTGCTTCTTGTTGGGATGTTAATTCCACTTGAAGTCTGTTGATAGATTCCTAGAGCTGAGTGATGGAAGTGACATGTACCTATAAGGCTGATTCTGTTTCTTTTGTTTTTTTGATGCGTAGACACCCCATTTTACAACTTGCATTTAACCAACCGAAAGATCTTTAGATTTGTGATACAAAACAAATCTTGATGCTGTAACGATCATAATGGTATGTCATGGGTTTTGATCAGATTACTTGATCAAAAGTTATCATACAAATAATTTTCAACAATCATGGCTCACCTACACGATGGGTCCAATCACATCCTATTTTAAACACTTAATTTTGATTGATTCTCACAAGAATTAATTTAAAATTAATTAAGTGTGATTTTTGATTGGATTTCTTTTTTTTTTTTTTTTAAGAAATAATAAAAAATGTTTTCCTTTATGGCATCTTATCTGGTCTTTTGAAAAAAATTTGGAGATAGAAAAAGATATGATCCATGAAAAATTCAAAAAACAGAAAAATGCTATAAAAAAAACGTCATTATCTTCAGTGGCAACTTGAATCGCATTTTTGGCCTTGAAAACATTGAAATTTGGTTTTCTCTATTTCTATAAAAGTTGTAGAGAATTGAATTTCATTTCAAAAAACATCAATCCCAAATCAATTGAAATTTTGAGAAGAAAGTTATGACCAAAACATGAAACAGGTGCAGAAGATAACACAAATTCAGCATCATCTTCAATTTTCTTTCAAAATTTCAAATGGGGATCAACATCAAATCTATTCAAGATTATCTAATAGGCTTATCCCTTCTCTTAGCTTCAGAAGAAAATTTTTTGAAAATTAAATCGGATAGAGAAACAGATACATCCTGTGGAAAATTTCAAAAATGCTCAAAAAACGTTACTATTTTCAGCAGCAATTTGAAACGCGTTTTTGGCCTAGAAAACATTTAAATTTGGTTTTCTCTATTTCTGAAATAGTTGTAGATAATTGAATTTCCTTTCAAAAAGCACCAATCTTAAATAAATTTGAATTTTGAGCTGAAAGTTAGAGCCGAAATACGAAGCAGGTGCAGCATCATCTTCAACTTCCTTTCAAAATTCAAATGGGGATCAGCACCAAATCCGTTCCAGCTCATTTAAACAGGTTATCTCCTCCCTTAGCTTCAGAAGAAAGCTAATAACTTAGCTTTAAAGCTAAGCTATCCCTTCCCCTATAAATAAAGAAGACCTCTTACATTTTCTGGATCCCGAATTTCCTCTAGAGAGCTAGTGAGAAAGCAGAAAAGAAAAGCTATTGTGCAACCATTGTTCTTACTTTGGTTGTAGTTTAGTACTTCCTTGCTTTCTCCCTAGCCCTTTAAGTGATCACTTCCCCCTTTTAATTTATGTTCTACGCTGGTAAGTAGTTAATTGTGTTCTTAACTTTCTACACATGCTTGAATAAATGCTTAACAAGTCATTATTTGTTTCTTTCATGATATGCTTGGATGAACATGCCTATATGTCTCATTAATATTCCTTTTACATGCTTAGATGAGCACTTCTAGGCTAAAGAACAATTTTCTCTTGAATGCTTGGATGAACACTTCTAGGCTAAAGCACAACTTTCCCTTGAATAATTACCTGAACATGTCTAAGTAGTTGTTTTACTTTTTTTAAAATGCTTGAACGAACATGTCTAAATATTTTGATTTTCTCTAGATGAACATGTCTAAGGGATTTTCCTTTACCTTTTTTTCATAATTGCTTGGATGATCAAACATGCTTAAATGTTTTATTTTATTTTTTCTCTTTGCAATTATGTTGATGACAAATAACATGACAACTTTGTTTTTTCTTCACATGCTTAGATGAACATGTCTAGGCTAGGAATTCTTTGTTTAAATTGATTTCTTGAATGAACATGCCATTACCTTCATGATTTCTTTACATTAAAATTGTTATCTAACAAATTTCACTTTTTGTGTCAAATTCGCCTAACACATATTTTCTTGCAAATTAACATGTTTATATGACATATTGTTTGAATTTGTTTGACATGACATGATATTAGCCACCTTAACCTAGGTGCTTAATCCCTTCCCATCTCGTAAATTAGCCTCCGAACCAAGATCAAGGGTTCTAGACCATGCTTTTATATATGCAATTTTACATTTTTTAGAGTGTAACTAAGAAATAAAGCAATGTAATTTACTTTTCTTAGATTGTATCTAGGACAAAAAAGCATTTTAAATTTTTGTTACAAAATTGATGTAAATTGTCATATACATTAATACAACAGAAGTATTTTTTAGTGAAGGTTTTCTTTTTTTTCCTTCTAAATTAAATAAGTGGCAACTCCATGTTAAACCCTCGATTTAGGGGGGGAGTACATTTTACAGTGGCGACTCCGCTGGGGATGTTGAAGGCTAGACTCTAGTTTAGGTTATGGTGGCCAACCATGTCATTTGTTTGTTTATTGCTTTTAATGATATGTTATATTTGTTTGCCATAACATCAATTGCATGATTGGAATTATATATGAATTGTGTATGTTGCCCAGAAACACGGTAATTGTAGCCATGGATCGCGGTCCTCTTGGATTCGTGTACCCAGTGGTGAACCTACCACCCCATCGCCTAAGACTCGCTTGATCTTTCTTGCATTTCGTAAAGGACAAACTCTACCATTTGGACCAACGCGGCATTTGTATGTCACAAGTTGGGAGGTACAAAGTCCTAGCTTTTGGGGAACCTATTAGCCTACCTTTTACCTTCATGTAAGAAGCCATAGAACTAATCTTTAGGTCAATCCCATAAAATACATTGCATCCCATGAATGTGTTTGGCTGTTGTTTGATCCATGATGTGCCTTAATCCAATGCTTAGGCCCATCATAATTGTTTAAGATTTCTTTAAAAAAAAAAAAAAAAATCTAACTTTTGCATTTTGGTTGAAACCAAAGAATCTCAATCAGGGTTCAAGCCCACCAAGTTCAAAGCATAACTAAAAGCTCAAGATCATCAAGCTTAAAGACATCAAGATTAAATCCACCAATCTTAAAGTGCAAGGCCCAAGCAAACATCAAAATCGAGGCTTCCAATTAAGAAATGGCCAATAACCAAGAAGATCAACACATGAATGATCATAGGGAACAACCGCTTCTCACCATTCAAGATTTACTCAACACTTTAGTAGTAGGTCAAGCCCAACTCCAAAAGGACATCCAAGCATTGATCCAACAGATGGGGAACAATAACTCTCATGAATCCTCTAGGGCCCAAAATGATAATGGGCCCAGAAATTCTAAAGAAAGCCATGGCTTGGTGTTGACTGAAAATGAGAAAAAGATGGTTGAACGAATGGACCAAATGGAAAAGCTCCTAATGAGATCTAGAAAGGTTGAAGAAGCTATGGATCTACATTCACTTTCACTCTTTCCTTAAGCAAGGGCCCTACTAAAGTTTAAGATGCCAACATTGGACAAGTTTGATGGCACGAACTGCCCTAAAGCCCATCTGAAAATGTACATAAAAGCATTGCAACCATTGGGAGCTGATGAAGAGTTATTGGCCCAAATGTTTCAAAATACACTCATTGGAGCTACCCTAAGTTGGTTCCTAAATTTGGAGGATTCTCGAACTCGGACTTGGGAAGATATGTGCCATGAATTTACAAGCAATGCAAGTACAATACTAAGGTGGACATCACTCGGCAAGACCTTGAGACAACCAAGCAAGTTTCCAGTGAATCTTTTCATGCATTCATCACAAGGTGGAGGACAAAAGCAGCGCAGATGACCGTTAGGCCCAATGAGGAAGAACAATTGAACATGATTGTGAAGAATCTCCTCTTGACCTACAAAAGTATCTATTTGCTCAATACTTTCCCAACTTCAAGACCCTAATTACTGTTGGAACCCAAATTAAAGATGCCATCAATAACGGTAGGATTATCCAAGATCTCATGGGCCAACAAATCATTGCTGCACCAGCATCTACCAATCAATTCAACTCTACTTCATGAGTTGCCAAGCCATAATGGGTTTTTCAAGAACTTTTTTTATTACAAACTTTGTCTGTTCCTTACTTGTTTCCATTTTTCTCTTATCTTAATTTCATTTCTTGTTTGATGCATTTTGTTATTCATGCTTTGTTTGATGCAAAAATAAAAAATTCAAAAACTCAAAAAAATAAAAATTAAAGAAAACTCTGGACTAGGGGCATTGGGATCTTTAGTGACATTTCCGACTCCCTTTAAAGCCCAATTGAAAATAGTTTCCTTGAGTCCTACAATTTCTATCAAAATGGACTTGCTCATGATAATCCTTCAAAAATTACAAAAATGCTTTTCTTCAAAAAGAGAAAATAATAAAATAAATTCAAGGAAAACTTTCCAAAAAAAAAAAACTTCCAACCAAGGGCATTGGGCCCTTTAGTGGATTTTCAAAAATCATGTAAGGCTTAACCTTCTCATCAAAGCCCAGTCCACTAGGAAAAAGTGTGAGAGGTCAAAAATTTCAAATGTTATTTTCCTCAAGTACTACGTGAGAATTCCTTTGGCAAAGCTTTTGCAAATCATAATGCTTAATGGGTCAGCCAATCAATGTGCACCAAGAGATAATTCATTTCATCTGATTCATGTAAGGATCTTTGTTGAATCACTTAGAACATAAGAAGAGAAGGTCCTAAAAGGCAATCAAAGAAAATCCAGTTATTAGAAAATCTCAACAAAAAAAGATTCCACCAATCAAAAATTCTCAAAAAATGTACACTCAATCCAAATCTTAGAACATTTTTTGTGTCACAATATTGAAGCATTCATAATTTTTATTCCAAAAGAAAGTTACTAAAAGAGTTTGAGTTACTATGCCTATAAACAAGCCTTACTAGGGATAGGAGGCCATCTTTGGTTTAGCCACATTATTCCTTGACACCCATTACAAATATTATCCATTGCTAGCCCATTTGAGCTATTAAATAGTTAGCCTTTTTTTTTCATGAATCCATAACAACCTAAACCTAGGGTGGGAAAATTCGAGTGTGCATACTCAAATTTTATGCTATGGAGGACAATCTCATAGCTTTAATGAAGACATCAAGGAAAGCAAAGTCCATCAAGATTATAAGAAACAATGGAGATCACATTTTAGAATGCAGATGATAATACTCCATCAAAGTGAGAAGACAAGAGTTCGTCAAGCTGAAAGCTAAGAGATTCCATCATACGGAAAGAGATGAGAGTTCATCAAGTCAGAAAGCAAGAAGCAACAACAAGAAAATCTCGCTAGATTGAAAACCTGAAAGGACAGTCTAGGCAAAAATTAGGAATACAAAAAAAGATAGATTGAAAACCCGAAAAGGTGGTCTATGCAAAAGGAGAGATAAAAAATTTGAGTGTGAGAGAGTCTGCTAGGTTGAAAACCCAAAAGGGCGGCCTAGGCAAAAGTTAAGACAAAAAAAAAAAAAAAAAAAAAAAAAAAAAAAAAAAAAAAAAACTACGGATGGCCTAATCCTTCTTTTAAAAGAGGTACGTAGGCAGCTTTTTCAAGCACGGTCAGATCAAAAAAATTCATTCATTCATTTGCTATCAAAGAAAGAGGAATAAAAAAAGAACAAAAAAAGTCCAATTGGTCAAAAATCGAAGAGGTGGCCTAGTCACAAGAAGAGAAAAAGAAAAGGCAACCTTTTCATAGGTTTAAAAAAAGAAGAACAAAGAAGGTCGAAAACCGAAAAGGCGGCCTAGTCACAAGTTCCAAAAGAAGATGAAAGATTTGTTAAGATGAAAGTCTAGAGGTTTGAAAAAAGAGCAAGAAAGAACATTCATACAATAGATCAATGAAGAGAAAGTCAGAAGAATTCAATCACTACAAAGACCTCAACACAAATTCGAATCAAAGAAGAAAATTTGAAAGCTCAAAAAGAGTTGCCTAAGAAGAATACAAGGCAAACAAGAATGATATAACTGTGATACCAATGATCCATGATGACCAGTGAGCAGATGACAAGAATGATGAGAATTTCAGCACAATGTCAAGAAAGGGAGAAACAAGAAAATTCTTCTAATGCCTAACTTTTGAGTATTGCACACTTGAGGGGAATATCTACAGAGGATTTTGAGCCTTTTTATATCATTTCTTTTATAACCTAAACCTTGCCTACATTACAACCCATGCATAAAGACCTTCTTGAAGTTCTGCTAGTCATAGGCACATCCTTAACTCTGGCAATATTTTCTCTTGGATTAAAAAGGAAAAATGCTTGAGGTTATCAAGCCCCACTAGCATGTAATCTCCATGACACAGTTTCTTAAATTCTCAAATGGCTTGAAAGAATTCTCTAATTGAAGGCACTCCCTTTTGTTTGTTTCCAACAAATGTGACTCCCAAATTTGGGGCACTCCTCTTTGTTTCTATGCCACAAAAAAAAAAAAAAAAAAAAAAAAAAAAAAAAAAACTACATTTTATTTCTTTGATTTTCCTTAAGGACCTAATCCAACAATGTTTAAAAAGAAGAAGCAAATTTGATTACATGCGTTCAATGACTTTGATCCTTTTTAGTCAAGAAGATTGACTTGACTCTTAAGCAGTATGATAAGCTAAAATAGTTGTTGAAAGGATTATCTCATGATCATTTGGGAAAGAAAAAGAATTTTCTCAAAAGGCACCACTATGCACCAAATGGGTTTTCAAGAAGAAAATCAATTTCTTTTAAAGTCAAATCACCCTAGAAAATAGTGGGACATCCACTTGTTGAGCACCACTTTTCCTAAAATTCCTAAAACGTTTTCTGATATTAGACCACCATAACTCGAACCTGGGTGAAGGCAGTCTAGTTTTGGTGGTGGAAGTAAAGGGGATTTCAGGGCTGGATACCAATATCTTGATGAGTTTCTCCTTTTTGAAGGCTAAGGAGGCCACCACAGTGGGTAAAGCTAAAACAGATAAATGCCCTAGTATGCCTTGGTTAAAACCAAATTGGCAGGCAAACCTATAAGGATTATAGGTTTGAGTCTCATACTCATCTTGAAAGCGAGCTTGACGGTGAGAGGGAAAAGCAAAAGCAACAAAAGAAAGTTCCTCTTCAAACTAGGGGTGTCTCTGTAATGAGAAACAAAAATGCTTTCCAAAGAAGTGAATAGTTGGGGAAGTCCACCCTCTAAGGCAGAGTAAGGTCTGGCTGTCCAATCAGTAAGGTCATCCAGTTCTTTACTAAGAAAACTATTCGAAGACACTACTATCTTGTTCCAACACCAAGAGCGTGGCAGCCCTTAGGGTGATGGCAGACTGGTCTTACAAGAGCTTATTACTTTAGGAGTAGGGGCATAATTCCTAAAGTGTTCCTTTAATCATATTTGTAGAAAGGCAACGGGTACAAAGGTTTCAACTTGAAATCTACCCCATGAGTGTTGCAAGTCAAGGGTAAAATGATCTAAGTGAGAATACAAAGTTCTTAAGAAATAAGGAGTAAGGGAAAGGATTGTCCTTTGGCTAATTTAATGGCTAAAGGGAAGTTTTTACTCTAAATATCTTCATAAGGATATCCCTTAAACAGATGGCAAGAAAGTACAAAGGCAATAAAGTCTTCAAGTTCGTAAGGGCTAGAATTACCTTCTCCGACAACAAAGTTAATGCCTTCCTTCAAGGAATCTCCATTAGCTTCCTCATCCACACCATCAGCACACTCCCTCCAGAAGTATCTGATCCATCCCCAGAAGTAAGTCCTGGAACTTTTGTCTCTGCCAACACTAGTATCTTCTGGTACTTCCTCACTGGGGGCTTTCCCTTTCCTTGCTGCCTTTAATATTGATTCCTTTAAAATTTTCTTCATCGCATCTTCAAGGAATTTCACCACTTTAGACTCATCAAAGGATAAAGAGATGTTGACCACTTCATCATCTCCAAACACGGACAACACACGATGTGTTATCAAAGAGGAAACCGAAGCCCTCGGCGTAAAACCTCTCCGCCGCCCTCTAAGCGGTGAATAATCCACTAAAGAATGTAGTTGGGATATATGAACAGCAGAAGACCCTCCAAGCCTAATCTACCCAAGTACCTAAGCCTTCAAAGCTTCTTGCTCCAACGAGGTTATGCCGAACCTATTTCTTCTTTAGCATCCCGGATTCCACTACTAAACCATAGCATCAACCAATGTAGATTGGTTCCTTCCTAACTGCTTCCCAACAGCACCAAATAAACCTTCTCACAGACGTGGGTGTGGTGAGATAAGGATTTGGTAATAAGTCCTCTCAAGTGTATGACAATGAAGAGGAAGAGAGAAGAGGAATTTGTAGAGTCTCTAAGATAAAGATTGGGGATAAGGCAATCTTGTTTTTCTCTAGGGTTTCTCTCACAAAATTCTCTCTGGAAGCTCTCTCCATTTGGTGGGTTTAACGGTTAAAAAGGAATGCAAAGAGTCAGTTTTTGCCAAACAGGGCTGATTGGCGACTTGGCCTCGCGACTGATCTGAGTCGCGAGTTCAAGCCGCGACATATTGGCCTAGCCAGCTTGGGACTTTTGTCCTGTAGTGCGACAGCTGGCACGACCCTTCAGCTCCCCATGTGTGCGTCTCACGTGCCTGCAGTTGGCGGCTTACCAGTTGCGAGTCCTAGCCGCGAAACTCTACCATCTTGCACATACTTGAGCTTTTCTTCACATCTTTTCACACACTACCCTTACATTAATCCCACCTAAATACAGGGTTACTAAGTGCTTAAATTACAAGCAAATTGGAACAGAATAAAGCCAACAAGATGGTTGATTAAATTCAACCTTACAATCTCCCCCTTTGGCTGTTCCGTGACAAAACCCTACAATAGACTCTTGACTTAATGCGTGAGTTGGGAACAGTTGAACAAAAGTCACTCACACCTAACTCTAGATTCTGTATAGCTCTTAAACATATGAACAAGTAACTCCTGAAACACAACAACACAATAATATCATTGTATATAGAAAACTTGAAATGCATATGGAGCAATATAAGCATGATCAAGCAAAAATGAACTTAAGCAATAAAGCAATAAATCATGGCTTGATCAACCAAGCAATCACTACACAAAAGTGATTACTATGCTCATTCACACAACGAATGAACATCCGGATATGCAAAGTGATAAGCTCAATTAAAGAGTATTATTTGCAAGACCAACATTCAACAAATGCATACAAACATATATGCATCTAGGAATAATCCTACAAGGGCACAAGAGTGACAGTACTTAAAAAGGAACGCATAGCATTAAGTTAGAAGTACTGATTTAACAAAGCACAAAGGCCGCATAAAGCATGGTACAAACCACAAAGGCCTACAAAAGTGCATAAGACCAAACCCTAAAAGCTTACAAAAGCAAAATGGGTACAAAAATTAAACATATGCTGAATTAACGGAATAACATCATCAATATATAATTAAACCAAAGTGTTAAAAACATTCAAGAGTAATGAGTTTAATCCAAACTAGAACACATTGTATCAAACCTATAATCATAAAAACATAGTTATCCAAAACATAGTATCAAAGCTATAGACATAATAATATATGATTATGTAAGCTCCCCCTCAAAACAAGCACTCCCCCTCAAGAGCTGCCCCTAAAAATTCTCCCCCTTTTTGACCGAAATGGCCAAAGGGTCAGTGCTCCTGGTTGGTGTGAATACTATTAAACTTGGCAGAAAGTACATCCAGTTGATCCTGCATTGCTGTCATTCTTTCAGTATGTTGAATTTGGACCTCTCTAAGTCCATCAAACCTCTCTAAGATGATCTGAAATGCATCAGGAGGTGCAGCAAATGAGGTAGAAGCCCTGCTCCTCTTGACTCTTCTTCTTAGTGTGGAAGATGGTCCTACAGCCTCTGCTTCAGTCTCCATCGGATCCTTTTCTCCTTGGTCACCCTCCTCTTCATCACCTGGAAGACGACTTTGTATCTTTGTGATTGTTAGTTTGTTGATTGCTGAAAGTGGAGTCATGGGACTAATATCTTAAGGAATTCTAACACCCTTTGCTCTGAAGATCCTCATAAGGAGACTAGGAAAGACCAACTTTGCCCGTGAATTTGTTTTGGATTCATCCATTATTGTGTCAAATATATGAGAGCTTATGTCAATGAATGTTTTCTCCTTAAGCTCCATAAGGAAGATAGCTCTGGCATTAGAAAGAGTAGTCAATTTTCTAATAGGATACAAGTTGTACATCATTATGGTGGTCAGACACCTCATGTCAACAGGAAAGGCATTGGTGTCGAGGCATCTCCCTTCTTTAACCCCACCAATCCGAGCCTGGACAGAATCTAAGGACAACATCCTGTCTTTGTAGTTGATGAACTCATACTCCTCTAAACCTTCAAGTCCAAGAACCTCATCAATGTCATGGGCATCCAAGGTGAACTCCTTTCCTCTTACCCAACAGTTCAGCTCATCTTACTTTATAACCACATTTGCATAGAACTCCCTTATTAAAGGCTCACAGACTGCAGGTAGGTCACCCAGAAGTTTATCCCAACCTCTACCTTCAAAGCATTCTGGAATGAAAGTATCCTTCAGGTCATGTAAATCCACAAACCTTTCCTGGATAATGGTTCCCTTCATGAAGGAATCTCTGTATCTCTCAAAATGCTTGACAGACCTAAATTGGTTGCTGTCCATTTTCGTCCTTTTATCAACTTTCTTAGCAGGAGTCTTCTTCTTTGAAGATGTGGAAGCCATCTGTAAACACACAGAAGAGGCCACAACAAGAGCAAAACACAATATGTGGAAGTGCACACATATTAGTACCAATTTGATCACAATGACAATAACAAAGTGATAAGACAACCCTCAAACCAGGAAAAGTAAATACCCAGAGATTTGTAAAACAAATCAAACAAGATCATTCAGAATAGATGCATACTGGAGCAGGCATTAAATAATTAAAAATGGACAGTGTAAAACACTATCAGACAGATGAGAGCATATGCCAATGAAACATGACATAGTGAGTATGACAAATGCAAGATAAACCCAAAAGCAACAACACAACCATGATGTGATGACTTGGAATCAAAACAATACTAGCCACCCAATTTAAAAACTCAACCATACTGAAATACCCAAACTCATATTCAGGAAAAAAAAAATACAGAAAACCCCAAAACCGTATACACTCAGGGAATCAGAACTTACGAATATCAAAGCACAGACCAAATCAAGCATAAAGATATTAAAACATGATATTAACCATATTCAACAACAAGAGTAAACAAACCCACTCAATCAAACCCAACATTGTAAACAAATCCATGTTCGAACCCCTCAAAGCTCAAACCAACATAGCAACTCACAGATTCAAGAAAATAACACTTAAATCAAGAAATCTGAAGTGAGAGATAGAAAACCCATACATTTTTCTTGAAGATTTGAGAAGAGAAAATGCAGAAATGGAGGTTTTCCAAAGGAGAACACGGAGTGTTTTAGAGAGAGAAAACAATGAACAGTCACTTGATTTTGAGGGAAAAGCCAAAAAAATTTTGAAAACTGACTTTAAAATGCAAAACACTCGTTTTTCGCGACTGGATCAAGTCGCAAGTAAATCGCCAAGGGAAGTCGCAAAACACTGTGAAACCAAGATTCTTGAAAAATCTTCTAAGTGTTTTTCGCGACTGGAAGATCTATCCACGAAGGAGTCACGATCTAAGTCGCAAAAATCTTTGTGTACCCCTCGCGACTGGACCTTCCACCCGCAAACAAGTCGCCACACTGAGCCGCGAAATATGCAGAAACTCAAATTTTGAAAAAATTTTCTAAGTCTTTCTCGCGACTGGGATACTAACCTGCCAATGACCTGCAAAAAATCTCAGAATGGGCTCGTAACTTGGACATGCGACTGGCCTAACCCGTGACTTAGTCGCCAAAACAAGGGAAAACAGTTTTTGAAATTTTTGATATTTTTTGTAAAAACAAAATACTTTCCAAAAACAACTAAAACACTCAAAAATCTTTTTGTGTTTGATCAAACAAAGATTGAGCATGTGAAAACACATTTAATCATGTACAATCACACAAATGAATATGACATTCATTGAACATAGACTTGTGTGTTGTGTGTGGATATCAAGAATGAGATAGTCCTTAGTCAAATGTGAAGCTTCAATGATCAATTCAATCAAGTCATACACAACTAGCACTAGATAATGTGACATATCTCAAGTATAGAAACATGCATATATGACCTCCCACAAGCACTTGATAACAATTCTTTGAAGCTTTTCATTTGGCTCCATATTTAACATATCATTTGCACTTTTTGAGCAAAGAAAATTTTTGGCCTTTTGGGCATCATACATTTTATTTTGGTCGCTTTCCCTTTTTCCTAGTTGAATACTAGTATGTGCGATAGGCTTTTGCACCTCTATATTTCTTTTCATTTGGAGATTTATATTTAAAGAGCTCTTTTAAGCAAAAAAATAAAAATAAATAAAGAGTGGGAAGATATATAGGCATGAGTCTATGCATGTCTCAAGATCAACAAAACCATTCACTAATCATTCATAACAAGGTTGAAGATCTATTTACAACAGTCACATAGATTTCAAAATTTCTTCCACAATGATATGAGTGCATGAGAGACAAGCTAAGCTCGTTAAATGCATAAAGCCATTAGTACAAAAGTACAAAACAAAACATGCTTTGAGACAAAACTCAACAAAGCCGATCAATCTTTTTGGATTTTCTACTTTTTATGTGTTTTTGGATTTTTGACACAAAAGCAGTAAAATATTGATAAAAAACATAACAAAAAAAAAATGTAAAAACATTTGAACCAAAGACAAACACACACACACACAAAACAACAACCTAAATACTAGCAAGAAGCACACAACCAAGCAAATTCACAAACATGGGAAGTATTGATGCATGGACATGTTGTAATGCTTATGCATGAGTACCCTTCGTCACCCACATATCACGTGCATTTGGGGTGATATCCTTAACGGATTGGGTACGAGAATTAGGACTATCAAACCTTCGTGTGAAGCTTTCCAGGCAATTTATGACGGCACCGATCATCTTCATGACGTCCATCATTCCTGGATCACGGTTTTGACTTCTTGGTTGCTCACCACCCCAAGACCTCACGTCATTTCTTCTTCCTCGTGATCGAGGTGCACTTGCATTGTTGTATGCTCTCAGCTTTTGACAGTTGGGTCTGGTATGTCCTTGCAATCCGCAATAGTGACAAACATATTCCGTTCTAGGACCCTATTGAGATCTTGGAACTAATCTCCCTCTAGCTCCATATCTGGATTCTGATTGATTACGGGACTTATTTAACACCCGTTGATCAGCCAGCTTCGTCTTCTTCTCAACCTTAACATTCTCAGGGATGGGCTTTTCTACAATCGGCTCTATGGCCTTCACAAATTTCACTTCTTTGGTAGCTTTGGCCGATGAGCTACTCCCTCCTGTATATCCCAACCCAGACTTATCTAAGAAGTGTTTTTGAGATGAAATAACATCTTCCAGCTTCTTGGAGGAGACCCTTTCTATCTTGGCTTGAGCTTGCACCACCTCTTACTCAAGAAATATTACTTTGGTATAAGCTTCCAATAACTCGCCATTTAGTGTCTCAATCTCACACTTAGCCTTTTTATATCTAACCAGAAGACTTTTGTAGTCCTCTTCAGCCCTTTTCATCTTCTTCACAGCCACCTTTTCAACCCTTGCATACTCACCCGATTTCTCAAGGAGTAAGGCGTAATTCTATTGAAGACTAGCTATATTTCTATCCTCTTCAGCATCTGATTCCTCAACAATCCCTAAGGATTCATCATCACTATGTTCTCCAAGTTCTTGTACAAGTTGATTCAGGTCCTCCGAGGACTCAACATGCTCAATAGCCATAAATGCGGAGTAGTTTTCTTCTCCATCACAGCTGTCCTCAGAGTCAGAATTTGATGAGTCAGAATCACTTAAAGTAGTGGCATAGGCCTTTCCTTTAGACTTCAAATAATTAGGACATTCCTTTTTAAAGTGCCCATGACCATTACATTCAAAACACGTAATTCCTTGTGAGGATTAGGAATCTTTACCCTCTTTTCTTCTGAACTCTTTCTTCTCTTTTCTGGTACTCTGAAATTTTCCTTTATCACCGAACTTCCCACTATTTTTGAACTTCAAGAATTTCCGGAAGTTCTTTACAAGATATGCCACATCTTTGTCTACTGCATCCTTTTTCGAAGAGTCATGAGACACCATTCTATCATCAACTGTCTTAAGAGCTAAAGACTTGCTCTTCTTCTATGTAGGCAGGGACAAGTCATAAGTCTATAGAGAACCAACTAGCTCTTAAACCTTAATGTCGTTAAGATCTTTGCTCTCTTCAATGACTGTAACTTTGGCACAGAAACTCTTTGGTAGTGACCAAAGGATCTTCCTTACAATTTTTTTGTACTCCGTCTTTTCTCCCAAGTTAAATTTGCCAACGACCAATTCGTTCGATTTACTATAAAACGAGTCAAAAGACTCATCTTCACTCATCTTTAACTCCTCAAAGTGAGTGATCAACATTTGAAGTTTGGTGTCCTTCACTTTCTTAGTCCCTTCATAAGTTGTCTCCAGAATTTCCCATGCTTCCTTAGTAATGGTGATATGTGAAATCCAGTGAAATTCTTCTCGAGAGACACCGCAGAAAATAGCATTCAATGCCTTGCTATTTGCATTGGCCGCAGCAAGAGAAGCCTTATCCCACATAGACTTGGCAGCCTCTGACCTTGTCCATCCTACTTCAACTGCATCCCACACAGCATCATCAATAGAACACAGAAACACCCTCATACGGACTTTCCAAAATGCATAATTATTACCCTCAAAGAATGGTGGTACATTAAGAGATTGAGACCTATCCATCTCAAAGGGGCTCAGGGATCACACTTAAGTAATTAAACCACAACAAGTGTACCCGCTCTGATACCAAGTGAATGTTCAATATGGGTATGAAACACCTTTGAACGTTTTGACCCCAATTACGAAAATATCAATTCAGGCTTAATATCAAATGATTAACGTACGAAATATGAAAATAAGCCAAACACAAAATTGATAAACAATCTAAGCCAAATATAAACACATCCACAGCAGTAAATATAAGGCAAAGATAAAGGAAGGGAAGATGCAAACACACGGACAACACACGATGTGTTATCGAAGAGGAAACCGAAGCCCTCGGCGTAAAACCTCTCCGCCACCCTCTAAATGGTGAATAATCCACTAAAGAATGTAGTTGGGATACATGAACAGCAGAAGACCCTTCAAGTCTAATCTACCCAAGTACCTAAGCCCTCAAAGCTTCTTACTTCAACGAGGTTACGCCGAACCTATTTCTTCTTTAACATTCCGGATTCCGCTACTAGACCATAGCATCAACCAATGTAGATTGGTTCCTTCCTAACTGCTTCCCAACAGCACCAAATAAACCTTCCCACAGACGTGGGTGTGGTGAGATAAGGATTTGGTAATAAGTCATCTCAAGGGTATGACAATGAAGAGGAAGAGAGAAGAGGAATTTGTAGAGTCTCTAAGGTAAAGATTGGAGATGAGGAAATCTTGTTTTTCTCTAGGGTTTCTCTCACAAAATTCTTTCTGTAAGCTCTCTTCATTTGGTGGGTTTAAGGGTCAGAAAGGAATGCGAAGTGTCAATTTTTGCCAAACAAGGCTGATTGGCGGCTTGGCCTTGCGACTAGTCTGAGTCGCGAGCTCAAGCCGCGACATAATGGCCTAGCCAGCCTGGGACTTTTGTCCTGTAGTGCAACAGCTGGCGCAACCCTTCAGCTCCCCATGTGTGCATCTCACGTGCCTGCAGTTGGCGGTTTTCCAGTCACGAGTCAGCCGCGAGTCCTAGCCGCAAAACTCTGCCATCTTGCATATACTTGAGCTTTTCTTCACATCTTCTCACACACTACCCTTACATTAATCCCACGTAAATACAGGGTTACTAAGTGCTTAAATTACAAGCAAATTGGCACGGAATAAAGCCAACAAGATGGTTGATTAAATTCAACCTTACACTCATAAACATCCTCTAGAGATGGAGATATTTCTTGACACCCTGTGAAGAAGGTATAAGTAGTGGAATTCTATCGATATAGAAGAGAGAGAAGACTTTCACTATCTTTGTTGATCTCTAGACCAAAGAACACAAGAATGGTGTCCACAAGTTTCACTCTTTGTAAGATGTTCATGAGGGGGGATGAGCCAACACTCTTCGACACCAGCTTTTCCAACCTCTAGAAACAGAAGTGTGAGATTTCAAAACTACATCTACGGTGGGAGCATAGTCCCTTTTGCAAGTGCCAAGCCTGGGAATATGCTTTAATTCTAGATCCATGGTTAGAAGATCATTGGGTTCCCCACCTGCTATGTAAGGAGGATCTTCAGAACAAAGGGCTGAATCCCAATCAAGACTTTTATCATATAGATAGTCTTTGAAGAAGGGAGGGATAATCCATTGTTCATCTACAAAAGGATTTTCGTCTCCTCCTAGAAGAGGTTTATTGCTCTTTAAAGTGCAGATTCTGCAAATTTTGCAAAACTGGATCTTAGACCACGTTTTACACCCATGAATTGGTGTTTGGGAAGGATTCTGGGTTTCGGATTGAAGAAAAAGAAGATAAACAAGAAGAAGAAGATAAAGGAAAAAGAGAGAAATAAGGAAAAGAAATATCTTTCTTTTCCTTTTATACTTTGAGAAGTAATTTTTTTTTCCCTCCAAAAGAGGATGGTTCAAAAGTGAGGTATCTTTTCAAAAGTGACACGCGTCAACACATGGAAAAACTGAATCTCTGACAAGCAAAGGGTAGTTGATGGTGCTAAAATCAAGGAAACCACCTTCGCAGACAAAGTCTAAAGGTGTGACCCTTCATTAAAGAATTTAGTTTGATTTATTTAAGCTCACATTTTGTTAACTGACATGTTTACATTTTGTGCCTTTGTGTAGGGATTTTATATGTGATAAAATTAACATAAAGCATGATGTTAATAAAACAATAAACATATAATTAAATAAACTTTCTTTTATATATGTTTTTGTGTGTGTGTGTGTGTGTGTGTGTTTTTTTTTTTTCTTTTTTTTACAAAAGTTGGAAAGAGGGATTTACATGATTTGGCCCTTATGGCCTATCACCTCTTTCCTAGGCACAAAATAAAAAACAAACAACACAAAACTATAATAAGATAAAAAAAAAGTTAAAGTTCTTACAACTTAAGCCAATAAATGGCTAAACAAAACAAATACATAAAATAAAATGTATAAAAAAAATAAAAAAAAATAAAAAAGAAAGAAAAGATTGCAGGATTAATGGTAGACAAATCAAGGAGACTGTGGTGCATAGGCATCCGAGTCATCCCCAAAGTCTTCTTGGGATAATCCGGAGCCTAATACTTCATCTCTTCCTCCTCCTCTTCTTCTTCCTCTTCCTCTTCCTTGCCATCATCATCCCTTGAGTCAGAACTATTAGAAGATTTGTCAAAGGAGCCTGACTCCTTAGAGTCAGAAAGCTTTGAAGCACCAGACTCCAAGCTTGATTGGGAGGTCCTGCGCCTTCTCTTGTGCCTAATAAGGGCATCCATAAATGCAGCAATTGCTGCCGCCTCAGCATCCTCTTCAACCCTTAGTCAAAGTTCTTCAAAGTCCTTCTCTTCTTCGTCGCTCCAGTTGAAGGGAGTGACCTCTTCGAGAATGAAGACATGAGGAGACAAAGGGTGAATGAGAAAAGGAAGAGGGGGGGTGCACAGGGCTTGGTGGTGTGGAAGGAGTGTGGTCATTGGAAGCACTGGCAAAAGAGCCTGGAGGTTAAGGTTTTTGGAAGAATCTGAAGGTACAAAGGGAATGAAGAATAAAGAAGAAACATTACCTATTTAAATCCTCAATTGCAGTTAAGTGAAGAGACATGGCATTTATGAGGAGTAATATCTATCTGCCAAAATGCAAGAAACGAAGAGGCACCAAAACGGCTAGGAGCACCCCTGTGAACCATGTGTCCATTTTCGAACATCACAAGACATGATTACTAGGGTATTAATGCTTGAACCAATGTGACCGTCATAGGCCTTTTCCATTAAACACCATTGATAGTCAGGGGGCTAATGTACATAACACCACTAAGGCATGTGAGAATGCATATGTGGTTGGATCTAGACCTTACACGTGGAATGGTTGTGAGCAAAGGGAGAGAAAGTGTTAGCTAAAAGATCCTATTCTTGGTTCGTGCCAAAGGCGTGATTGCCTTGGGAAGGAAGTAAGATATGCACTTGACATGGTACTCAAGCACTTACAAAAAGGGAGATAGTGACTTTCCAAGGTCAAGAACTATGTGTTAGATTCTAAAGATTTAGGATTTAATGTATTTAGAACTCTAATGTGTAATGTCGACAAACTATGATCAAAACAATATGTTTAGTCTTGTTTAGGCTTGCTCAAAGTTGATTAATTATTGTAAAGTTGGAATCAAGTGGCTGCAGAAGTCTTTGTGACTTTCGGCCTGGCTTGATCGATCGAAGGACAGACTCGATCGATCGAAAGTCGGCCAGATCGTTTTTTCTGCAGAATTTCCAACTCAGCCCCACCTCATTAAAATTTTAGGGTTTTATGTTTTTTCCCTAGGTATATAAGGCAAAACCCTAATCACGTTTTTTAGAGTTGTTTCAGTTGTATTGTTGCTCATATTTTTTGTTTTGTGTAAATCTCTTGTGAGATCTAGAGGAGCTTTCCTTTATACAAAACTTAGGGTTTTCAAGGTAGAGATCACTTCAACATCTTGATGATCAACTCGGTTGCTGCCATTAGAGCTTAAAAAAAAACAAGCGGGGAGCCTGTACTTGATTGGAGAATCCAAGAAAGAAGGAGTCCATGGATTCGGAGTTTGCACGTGGTCATGTCAGTAAGTTCTATTGGTAAGTAGCATTAAGAAGTCAAGCGGGGAGCTTGTAAGTCCTTTTGTATGAACTTCGATTCTTTCATAATGGATTCAGGTTTACCTTGAGGATAGCTAGATTAAATCCTCCCCAGGTTTTTACCTTGTGGTTTCCTGGGTCATCATATCTTGTGTTATTTATTTTCCACTGCTTTATATATTTTTGATATGATTGTGTGATTGTGATAACCTAGATTTTCATAAATTGACTAAGTTAATCACTTGGCTAATTAACTAGGTTAATCTGGTTGGTTTAAGGGGTCGAAATTTCCATTACTATGGGGACACCCCTTATTGGTTGAATATATGCTGGACCATCTCAGAAACACGTGTACCACTCACAACACTCCTAATGTCATTCTCAATATCCAAGATTATTTTCCTAGGCAGAGGCAAAGTCACCTACCCATGGGTCCTAGTGTCACGTTGGCGCAATTTCTATCCTCTACTTAGCAGATAATATCATAGCTGTGGAAGGGTCCAAAATAGAGAAATGATGATTTGATACTTGTCTTTGTACTCAACCATATTCCTTAAAGTATAAGAGGAACATGCAACTGTATTGTTAGGGTTAGAACCTAAGTAGATATTTGTAGAAGAAAGTAGAAAGTTGTTCGGAAGAAAGAACCTTATTGTAAGAGATTGACCTCTTTTCACAAATAATACAATCTGAACAAAGCAAGGACATTCCATTCTTGCTCAAACTGTGGTTTTTCATCTCTTTCCTAGGGTTCTCCAAGTATATCTTATGTCTCTTTTAGCATCACTTATTTCTTCTTGTTTAAATGTGCGTCTTTTTCATGTCCTACCATCACTTTCTTCTTCTTTTCCAGGTGTCATGTTGAAGCTGGCATCTTTTCAGGCTTTGACACATGTTGATGTACTGTTAGATAACTTATTTTAATTCCTTACATAAGCTCAAATCTAACTTGCACATACAAAGGTCAATAAACCCAAAGGCAAAGGATGTGGTAATTGGGCAAGGGAAGCCCAAAGGATTTAGCAAAAACCCATGGTAATGAAAGAGGTAGGAAAGAATGGAATGGGCCAAGGATGCCCGAAGAATGGAATGGGTTGAGGATGCCCAAAGAATGAAGTAGGCCGAGGAAGCCCAAGGTGTTGAATGGACTAGCCCAACAGGAATGCTAGGCAGTGAAGACTAAAAGAAGGAATACTATGAGAAGTTGGCAAGGCAGGCGTTACAGCCCGCAAGTCCAGAAATAATAACAAGGCAAAAAATGGGTGAATGATGAAATAGTAGGAACAATGCAGTAGCATGGCAGGAGCACCAGTCAACCCACGAACAAAGGATAAAAAAGGGAAAGTGGGCTGAATTAAAGAAAAGAAAGCTCACACTCAAGCAATGCCTAGCTAGAAGAAGAAACGGGATGCAGAGAATGAAGACCCAAAAACTCATTCATGCCACAAGAGTTAAACAAATTAATACCAAAGCATGCATTCGGATCAGACAAGCCTGAAGGCAATGGCAAACGCATGAGAGCCAGAAAAGCAATGGACTTATATGGAAGTAAGGTATGCACACAAGACTCAAGCACCACTTACTTATACCTAGCCAATACAGGGGAGGTGGGTCACGGGTTAGAGGTAAGAGAGGGTGTGATCTGGCGATGGAGAGAAGGAGGAGCCTATTTTGGGGGTCCTGCTCAAACTCTTTTAGGAGAAATGTCCCACTAGGATGGTATCTCATCCAAAAGAGGTAAACATGAGCTGGAGCCACTAGATGTATGCTATAGGGGTTAGTAAGGGAAAGGATTTACCCTTATTCGGATGGGAATGCAAAGGGGGTGAGTATAAACAAAACCTAACCACTTTTGTCTAGGAATAAGGTGTGGCACGGCCAACACAGTATAGTAGTGGTGGTTGGCTAGTTGGCAGACCAGTGAGCAGTCTTGGAAGGACACCTACAATAGATCAAAAGCGGTTAAGGGGTAAAAATGGCAAATCTGGTCACGACAGACAGTATAAAAGGCCATAGACGTGCACAGTGAAAAGGGGGGACGGAGGGGAGAGTGAAAAGGAAACATAAAAGAAAACATAGAAAATAAGTATAAGAAAAGAAAGAAAACAGAAAACCAAGAGTAATGAAGGAAAACATGAGTGATAGGAGTAAAAGCATGCATCAATAGGTTACCCACTTCTCTTCCTCTCAATAGCCCACTCTCTAATAAGTCAAGAATCTGAGATCAAGCCATCTAGGTCTTTTTTTCAAAGTGAGTAACTTCTATAGTAGGACCACTCCCTGAGGTTACTCATATTAGAGATTGGTTCCCTTTTTAAATTTGAATCTACTAAGGGGTTAAGTTCATCCCTCTAGCAAACTACTCCTCTTTTCCTTGCCATGGTTGATGAATGATTAATACAACGCCTTATTATTAACTTATTCCTACCAAAATCGTGTTCTAATACTTCTTTCCTTGTGGAATTCCTCATATACTATTATTAGCAAAAAGCACTTTAGTTAAATATGCTTTAGTTATCCTATTGTATTGTATCCTCCTGCTATGACATATGTAACAATTATATCTGCCGTGAGTGTGTGAACACACTTAAAATTCCTGCCAGGACGTGTCAACACAAGAAGGGCCCAACTTGCGCACAGACTGGTCCAAGGTGTGTTTCAGTTAGGCCAATCTCGACTCTCCTACCCCAGAATCATAGGGTTGTGGCACAGCAAGAGTAATCCAGCCCAAGACACAAAAAAAGCCCACCATAAATGTGAATTCTGAAAATCTAACTGTTGAATTACATATTCTTTATATTTTTAATATGCATGTCAAATTTTGTTCAAAAATGATTTTATTTACTATTCAACCAATAAACTTATTTTTTTATGAATAATATATTACCCCAAAAACATAAAATTTAAACATGTCAATGATGACATAACTATTAATTTTTTACTTTCTAGAAATTTTGCAAACAAGGAAGATATAATAAGAACACACAATCTAACGTTTAGATTTTCAAAATTTATATCAAATAAAAAGATATAGGAGGGGTATGAAGGATTTCTCTCCAAACTAGTTTGGAGAGAAACTTTTACCTTTTATTTTATAGATTTTTTTCATGTGAGAAAAATATTTTTTTTTAATGGAAAGTTTTTGACAAAATTGGATAGAAAATTTGAATTGAATAAATTTGAAATTTAGAGTACTCAATTGAATGAAAGTAAAGTTTTTTTTTTTTTTTTTTTTTTTTTTTTTTTTTTGAGGGGGAGAATGAAAGTAAAGTTAGATGATTGAAATGAGTTTCAATCAAACTTAGATAGTGCAATTTTCATTTTGGCCTATTTTAAGAATCTAACTACTAAATTGTATGCTATTTATATTTTCAACACACATATCAAATATCGTGCTAATCAAATGTTATTTATTATTCGATTCATAATCCTAATTTGTATACATAATTCAAAGTAAAAAAAAAAACTTGAAATTTAAATATTTGATTGATGAAAGAGCTATTAATCTTTGATCTTTTGGAAAATTTGCAAGTATAGAGGATATAAAAAAGAAAGGTAATCTAATAGTGGATTTATCAAAATTTATATTTAATAAAAAGATATTGAGTGGAATTGTAACAATTGGCTATAAACTAGAATATGAAATATTGATTTCAATGAACCATTTAAAATAGGTCAAGAGTTTTATGGGGAGGTGATACTATGCAATCAGTCACTTTAATTCATAACAAGAACTTAGGATTAAATCTCTCCTTCTAATTGTTGTAAGTGAAAAACACAACGCATCACGATGACATGGTCATGATGAGAAGTGGATAACATATATATGGTCTCGCAGATATCCATCAAATTATCAAGAAAACACCAACTGCTGGCCGAAACTTGTACATGCAAAACACTGGATACCATGTATCCTCAATCGCCTTCCATCCCATCAGTATAATTAAAATAAGGCGCATATTCTGAACGAGACAGAAATACAAAAATCCAAGTGTTTTGGACAAAAAATCCCCGATGTTCTTGTGCTGACTGAAAGAGCTTTACTTGGAATATTGAGCTTTCATAACAAGAACTTAGGATTAAATCTCTCCTTCTAATTGTTGTAAGTGAAAAACACAACGCATCACGATGACATGGTCATGATGAGAAGTGGATAACATATATATGGTCTCGCAGATATCCATCAAATTATCAAGAAAACACCTACTGCTGGCCGAAACTTGTACATGCAAAACACTGGATACCATGTATCCTCAATCGCCTTCCATCCCATCAGTATAATTAAAATAAGGCGCATATTCTGAACGAGACAGAAATACAAAAATCCAAGTGTTTTGGACAAAAAATCCCCGATGTTCTTGTGCTGACTGAAAGAGCTTTACTTGGAATATTGAGCTTGGTCTAAGTTTAATCCCATATTCAGTTAAGGCGTATCAGGGCCCAAGTGTTAACGGGTGTGCTATGCAATATATAGCCCTTAAATTCACAGAGCCCAAGTTCAAATTGGACGTCATTAACGGACTATATATCCCTCAACCGGAAGAAAATCTACTTTGTTTCATCATTTCATACCAGTCAAAAAGGAAAAAGAGCCAACACATGCGATATCGATTTAACCTACCAAAATTATTTCCTGTCCAGGCCCAATTTAGTAAGACCTGTGGTGATGAGTGGCCCAATTTATAGGCCTTAGTTCTAAAGCTTTTGGGCCGATTTGGTTTATGTGTGTATATATATATATATATATTGAAAGGAAAATTTAGCCACCTATTATAGTATGTCCAAACATGGAGTCCGGAATTCCATTACTTAAGGCTGATTTTGATTGTCCTCTTAAGGCAAAAGAATGAGCTCAAAAAGAGCTAATCTAGAAGTGACTGCTAAGAGCAAAAGAGAACACAAAAGCTTAGAACATGGCAACAAAGGCTAGTTTACGTGTTGACAATTGGGCTTGTGAAGTTGGTTGTGGGTTTGGGCATTATGACAACGAAAAAAAAAAAAAAAAAAAAACTTGAATAACAATGAGCCGTAATAAGTTATTAAAATATGGTAAATTTAATCATGTAATCACATACTTTTTATGAACGATTGTAAAAATTAATATTTTGATGAAATTTGAATTAAAATTTGTTCAAAAGGCTCAAATATGGATTAGTGAAGGAGTTAAGATTAACTTGAGGGAGATAAAAACGTATGTGTTCCAGATTTTGTGATATAGCGTATGTGGTTTAATTTGTTGACCTGAAATGCCAACTGCAATCTTCAGGGCTTTGATGTGGGCCTTCTTGCCATTCATAATGCGAAAGAAGAACCTCTGCTTGTCCATGGATATGTTGTAAATGAAGAGGCTCACGAACATTAGGACTTGATACAAAACTAGCTGAATCTAGACTCATTTATGAGTTTGGTAATAAGCTTTATATAATGTACTTGTGTTGGATCTCAAGCTCAAAAACTTAATATTAAGCATGAGTTTGAGCTTAATATTGAGCTCGAGCTCAACTGACTAATGAATCAGGCCGAGTCAAGCCAACCTTAATGTTTTTGAATTTTTTATAATCTCAAGTTTGAAAATCATTTATAGGCTTGGTTTGAGCTCGGGCCAAGCTTGAACACTTTATTTTAGTTGCAAAGCCAAATTTGAGTACTTTCTACTTAACAAACTAAGCTCATTTAAACCATAATGACACTTGGAAAACCATATTATACTGAAACAAATTGAAGCAATGTTAAATGATAGCAAATACTTTATTTATTTTAGGCAAATTAATTGCATCTTCTAAGTATGACTAGAATTTATTTCAGTATTTTAGTTTTACTTTTGCTCAATTGAGTCCATTGAATTTCAAATTTATTCAATTCAAGCATTCCATCCAATTTCGTTAAAAAAAAAAAATTACAATTTAAAAATATTTTTCTTACATGAAAAAACTCTCTAATACTAATAAAAAATTTATATTTTTTTATGTGTTGAATTATTTTTTAATTTTTTTCATTAGTTAAATGTATACTTACGAAAATTTTTTAACAGAATTGGATGCTATACATACCAATCACATAACTTGTCACGTTTTTTTTTTTTTCCAATCCTTATTAAATAGCTAAATTTAAAGTTGGGGCAAATTAGTGGACTTATAGTATATTATAATATGTAGGGTATAAAGTAGAACACTAAAAGTGAGACAAATGATTTTTATCCCACAAACTAAGAATTTGAGTGTGTATGTGTTAGATTATGCATTAATTAAGTACTTAAGACACAGACAAGAGTGAGTTCCAGTTAGTTCAACTGGTAAAATCTCTGATGATTGAATAAAAGATCTAAGATTTAATCCCTGCCTAGTCCAAAAACCGACTGGTGTCTTGACTTGATAATAAAATAGATCACTTTCCAATGTACAATTCATATTCCATATTCAGAATAAATATTTTTGTTGTTGTTGTTGTTTTTTTCTTTTTTTTTTTTTCTTTTTTTTTTTGGTTATTTTATTTTCAAAATAAATAGGGTTATTGTTGTACTACTACTATGTGCAATACTTAACCATTAATGCCTTAGATTTGGTTTCATATATAACCAAGGTGGTCAATACCGTGCTAATAATAGTCGTACTAGTAGTATGTACCCTACCAGGAACCAAACCGGTTTTAGTGTTCCTTTGAAATGTGCCAGATGAAATATCATATTGCACCAGCATGTACCAACTGTATCAGATATTTTTTGAATTTTTTTGAATTGTAAAGAAAAAAAATAATTAGGGAATGTTAAAAAAATGGTATGAAACATGTTATTTAAGCTGATACATCAGGTTAATATATTGCAAAGCATGACTTTTGGGGGATGTTTAATTAGTAGCCTCATCCCACATATGCAAAGGCTTTACTTTTTTCTTTTTCCTTCTTTTTTGCAATGATAAAGGTTTCTATTGAAAACATTTTTAAATTAGTTTATGATCTCATACATAGGCATACCACAAATCCACAATAATGTTATTAGCTTACCACCTTACTCATGAGCTGTTAAAAAAATTCAAATTGCAAATTGTCATGGGTTTATATGTAAGTTTTTTTTTTTTTTTTTAATTTAATTAATTAATTAATTTTTCTTTTTTTTTGAGGGGAGGGTTCATATGTAAGTTGATATACTAATTTAAGAATGTTGTGAAATAATTGTGTGAACTTTTATTGTCTACCTTTTTTTTTTTTTTTTTTTTTTTTTTTTTTGAGAAAGTTATTGTCTACTAGATTGTAGCATAATTGTTCTCTCCAATGTGTGGTTCGGACTTCACAACTTATAAGTGTAGAGCCACAAAAATTAAGTGCAACTTTTAGCATCTCCTATGCATTTATAGATCAGTTTAGTGTAGTCTCTTTTGCCATTCAGTTCACATTTATACAATGTTTCATTGGTGAAGATTGAAGATGGAAAATTTTCCGCTGTAAGTATTATTCTCTTTCAATGCCATAAACGGTCAAAAATAATAATAAATAAAATGTGAGATCGTGCAGCTCTAATGTCATTTCTACATTTTCATAATTCCCGTGGAAATTTATGTAGTGATCTCCAATCATAACACATTCACATTCTACCACTTTTTTTTTTTTTCCTTAGAATAAGAAAACTTATTCAAACATTAATTTTACATAATTAGCTCTATGGGCTGTCTGAGTTTGAGAGCCTAAATTAACATTCTAGATTTAAGATCCTTTATATTCATCTTACAATGTTCTTCCAGCACATATTCTCCCTCTATCTCTCCTAACATCAAATCGACCATTTTGATCTTCATTTGTCTCTTGCTAAGGGCAGTCTCTAATTTGTTAATATCTACCTTTTGTGTGTGCGCTTTACAAATCATCTTTTGCACTTTGCCTTATTTGAACATATCAATTCTAACCAATTCACTGGATATGAACAGGAACACCCCCAACCCAAAAAAAAAAAAAAAAAAAAAAAAGGACCCATTATTACTCACTAATTTGTATAAGTAATAAAATTTGGTTCGTATAAACATCATAAAGACCCATTAATTCTAAGTGAGACGAAATATATGGTTGACAAAGCATTGTAAACACCAATTATAAAGATGAATGTAAAATTACAAGATGGTGCAAGCATATGTGTCATAGCGGGGCTCTCTAATCTCACAGAATAGCAATGCGTATGGAGGCAAATTATACCCCCATGACTATGAGTCCCACTCCCAGCCATGTACTGTACCTTCGTTTCATCTTCCTTCTCTTCCTTTTTCTCTTCTTTCTTGTCTTCTGCGACGCTTACTATGCTCGCATCCCCTACTTTCTTCCTTAGCAACATTGCAAGTTCAGCTGTATCAATCCCTTCGCCTTTTACCTCTATTTGGTCCTTGTCTTGACCTTTTAAACATGCTGATTCCACCCCTGAACATGTCCAATGTAACTTGTAAAATACTTTTTAAGTACAAGTACAACTATATATAGTTAAAAAGAGGATCAAATAGTATTTGTAATTGTAAAAAAATGTTCCAAATTTTGTGATACAACTACGTACGTACGTGGTTTAATTTGTTACCTGAAATGCCGAGTGCTATCTTGATTGCTTTTTTACGGGCCTCATCACCTTTGCTAATGCGAAAAAAACACCTCTGCCCATCCATGGATACCCTGATGACCACCGTTTGCTTAAGAAAGAAAACATAACTATAATCACATATAAATATTGATGCAATTTTGAATTAGCAAATACTTCTTTTCTATTAGAAAGTTGAGCCGTCACTAGTGCATTCCTAGCAAATAAACTTTTTCCGATTGCATACCTTCATGCTCTTGGTTTGTTAGAAATGATGGACCAAAAAGCCAATCAACTTGTGGGAGAGAATAGAATTTGGAGGTCTGCTATTTATAGGCCTCCAAGTGAACAGTTTGCTGAGGGCTATAGGAAGTGACGGGGACCATTCGGTATTCATATTTCATTGTAACGTGTTTATCTTTGCAATTAAAGGAAAATGTTAAAATTATTATCAATTTAAATACAAAATGTTAATAAAGGAAGATTATTGAATACTCTGGGAGTACCATAAATACATACTTCCTTCTCTCACATAAATCGTGGTCCCACTATAAATTTAATTAGTAGAATTCACAATTATGTGAGAGAGGAGAGTACATTTTTATGATATTCTAGGAGTACTCAATAATTATCCTGTTATAAATAATATCACAATAAATGTTATTAGTGTCAAATTAATTAATATAACATATAAATTAATATCAAAATTACTTTTTTTCTATTATTTATAAATTGATACATCAATTTATATGGGACTTATAGAATAATAAAATTTGGGCTAAATTGTAAAATACACTCCTAAGATTTGAGAGTTTAGATTTTACACCCTGAAGTTCTATTCTATTTGCATTAATAACTCTTCCATTCTTATTAGAAAAAAAAGTGCTACATAAATTTGTCATGCATGTTTAATTTGTCTAATAAAATGATGTCACCCCATTTTTGTAACCTAAAAAAATAAAAAATAACATGACATAATAAAAATGATGTAGCATCATTTTATTAGATGAATTACACACGCATTGTAAGCTTATGTTGCACTTAACATAAAATATAGATGAAGTGACTGCTAATGCAAATAAAATAGAACTTCAGAGGGTAAAATTCAAATTCCAAATTTTAGGAGTGTATTTTGCAATTTAGCTTAAAATTTGTTATAAACATAATATCATTAAAAAGAAAACTAATATTCTATTGATGAACTTGAAATTATGAGACCAAACTTAAATTTCCGTACACCAAATTGTGAGCGCGCGGTTAAGAAAAGATTACACGACAGAGGAAAAGGAAGAATCATACAGAGTAGGGGTCCCTAATACCTAATCTCCCAACTACTACTACAACTATATAGAGTAAAGAGGTTCACATGGTGTTTGTAATTGTAGTGCGTTTCTAGCATATAAACCTTTCCAATTGCATACATTCATGGTCTTGGTCTTGGTTTGTTAGAAATGATAATATATGGTGATGGACCAAAAGCCTCTCACCATGTGGGAGAGGCTGGTATTTGAAGGTTGGGGAGAGAGACAGAGAGTACTATTTTTGTTTTGAAGTTTGACGTGGTAGTTAACACTGATATTTATAGGCCTCTTTGGAGGCTTGTCTGAGTGAACAGTTTGCTGAGGGTTATTGCAAGTATTATCAATTTTAATGCTTATATATTGGCATCACAATAAATGAGAATAGTAGTAACTAATTACACAATATAACCTATAAATATCAAATTTACATTTTTTTTTTATTTTCTATTTAAAAATGGACACGTCAATTTTTAAGACTTACGGTATAATCAAATTTGTAACTATCCTAATATCACTAAAAGACTAATATTCTTCTTTCTATAATCCAAAAAAAAAAAAAAAGGGGAAAGAAAGAAAGAAAGAAAGAAACGAAAACAAAGAGGCTAACCCTATTTGGTTCCTCAAAGTTTTGTTTTCAATTTTCATTTTCAAAATTTTTTTTTTCTAGGTTTTCTCATTTTTGTTCTCAAAACCCATTTTTCCAACCCAAAAAACAAGTTGTATTGTTTGGCACCAGAGTTTCTGGTCTAACTTGTTTTTATTTTTATTTTTTACTTATTTTTCAATTAAAAATTCACCACCACACCCACACTGCAGGTAAAGAATTCCACCAACACAGCAAACCAAAACCCACCTCTATCACCACCACCACAAGCAAACTCAACGCCAAGTTAGAATGCACCACCAAAAAGCAAACCCAAAACCACCACCATTAGCACCAGTGCACCACTAATGGTACAAATCTACTGAAATCCTATTTTCAAGCCCACGGTGGATACTCCTCAATTCAAGCCATATGTCTACACTACCATCACCCACATTTATAGTCACAACCTACCACCACCAAACCCAATCGGTTTAGAACCAAAAAAAAATTTGAACTCAACCGAGAGAGAGAGAGGTTTTTGTTTGATGGGACCTACAAAAAACAGAAAATTAAAACAGAAAGCCTACTAAAAATGGGGGAACCAAACTAGCATCTCCTATGCATTTATACATTGGTATAGTGTAGTCTCTATTGCCATTCAGTTCAAATTTGACATGAAGAACCACAACAATGCATGGTTCATTGAACATAACATATGTAGAGTTCATTGAACATAGCATATGTAGAGTATTAAAGGAATTGGTGATTCTCATCCCCACTACCATATTTGTATCTTTTTATGGTGAAGCTGGAAAAGTTGCCGCTTTAAGCATTATTCTCTATCAATGCCATGAATTGGCAAAAATAATAATTAAATAAAATGAGATATCGTGTAGCTCTAATGTCATTCCAACCTTTTCATAACTCCCGTGCAAATTTATATAGCTTCTATGATACATCCACAATCAAAATTCAAAAACCTTCTTTTCTATGAAAGCTTCAAACATAAATTTTACATAATTAGCTCTATGTGATGTTTGATTTTAAGAGCCTAAAAGATATCCCTTTTTTTTTAAAGTAATTAATAATATTTGGTTCTTATAAACATCTCATAAAGACCCATTAATTTTTTTTTTTTTTTTTTGGAGAATCAAATACCCATTAACTCTAAATTAGTTACATAGCACATATGCATGCAGTAAGACACAGAGATATGGTTGACAAAGCATAGTTAAGAACAATTAATGATGAGTGAAAATTTTTAATATATAGAACAAAAGAGAGAGCATATAAATTCATTGGGCAAATGCATAAACTTCAAATTGGGATGAACCTAAGAATTTAACATTTATAAAATAGAAAATATATACCACACTACTGTCTATTTCAGTAATTCATAAACGATTAAGGCTAGCTAGTTTTAATTATTATGGCATGCTGCACTCTTAACACCTTCAAATGAAAAAAGTCTTTTGGCCTTATCTATAGAAATCATGAAAGTAAATCATTTTCCATTGATTTATATGAATTGGTCCCATTTTGTGTTTGTGTGGAGCTAAGGTTACTTCAAAAGGCGTCTTTGTATACACACAACTGGCCAAAATAAGTAAGCCCAGACTATATATCTACACACTCGGGTTCTTCGTAATTGTTAGGGAACAATATGTAACACACATTCCACCAACAATCAACCTACAATTTCAAGTATGGCTAAATTGTCCTTATTGTCAAATAAGAAACAACTAAAACAGATTTGAATTTCTCAATGACTAGAGAAAAATAACACCAATGATTTATATAGAAACCAAGTTCTGATATTATAAAAGTCATTTATTTTATATTTATTAGTAAAAATTTGTTTTTTAGAAACATTTTGAGCATACTATAAGTACAGCAGATTATTCAGATATTAGCTGCTAATCTAGACAAGGATATGTGGTCATTGTAGTTTCTTGAAAACGACCATGTCCGCACACTACATATGAAAACTGCAAGTTGGAAACCAGTCAGAATCTCACACTTCAGCGACGTATCTCTCTCGTTAGCATTGCTTTTTTACTTTTATCCGTAAATAATAATTACAATATGAATTGAATACGATTGATGGACCACAATTAAACCAATAATGAATGAGAATTAACTACTCTTATTTCTTTTCTTCTAGACATGGTTTCCCAAGCACAGCGACAGCTCCAGAAAACTTTTTTCAGGGTGTTTTCTAACAAGTATAAATTACACAATTTAATAAAAAGAAAATTTTGTATATTGACAATAACAACAACAATAAAAAAAACACGCAAATACATAAAGTTTACAATTGTTTTCTACGTTGTTTTCTTATCAAATATTATAGTAAAAGAATAAACAATAAACTATAAATTCATTTGAAATATTAATAAAATTATTAATTATTGTTTTTAGTTGTTTCATTAATTTATTTGTCTTTCATAAACTATAATCTGTTATATTGTTATTTCATTAATTATAAAATAAAATTATTTATGGCAAATCTGCATATGTGCATAGCATTAATTATTTATGGCATGTCATTAATTATTTGCAAGCATATCTGCATATGGTTATTTTTATAAATAAAATAATAAAATCATTAATGGCATTTTTATAAATAAAGTCAACATTTTGAGTAATTAAAATCATAGAACCTTCTTGAAATTCACTTTCCCATTTCCGAAACCCACCCACTGACCTACGTGAACCACTCTTTCTTACCGATCCAATTTATTTCAATTGTCTCTCACACTTGTCAATATTCTTTTCAAAGTTTCAAACGGCTGGACACCATCACAATAGTGCATTCTCTCTTTCTCAGTCTCTCATCTTGTTCTTCTTATTTTTCTTTTCTCAATTTTTCTTGCTGCCACTATATTTTTTTGTTTTTTTTTCTTCGATGTTTTAAACTGAGACGAAGATAGTCACGATGTGATGACCGATGTGCTCTGTTGCAGCGTTGCTTGAGGCGGAGGCACCGTCTATTGGTTGTTGTTGTTGATGTGCTTTGTTTTGGTTTTACTTTACTTGATGGATCTGTTGCTCTGGTTTCTTTAGGTTACGTTGTAATAGTGTATATTGAGTTTTGGTTTTTTATTTTTTTTTTTAATTTTGAGAATCCGTGGGTTTTTTTTTTTTTTTTTGGTCAGCAAGGACAACACACACTAGCTATATCCTCAGCTAGTATTCTTTCCACCACAGGCGGTGGATACAAAAAGACAGCATACGTATTTACATTGCTAGAACCTAATCTAGCCATTGCATCCGCACAACGATTGGCCTCCCTATAGATGTGCCTTATCTGCTTGTTTGGAACCTCCCTCACAAGATTCCTGCAATCATTAAGCAAAGGTTCTAAATTCAAATTGGTAGTGTTATTATTCAAGAGAGTAACAACACTTAAAGCATCCAATTCAATTACAAGGTTATTTAATCCCATTTCTTTTGCTAATAATAGACCATCACGGGGTTTGCTACCATGTTGGGCTTGCTTTACTTTTTTTTTTTTTTTTTTTCTTTAGATTGGGTTTGTAATTTGTTGTTTAGGATTGATGTTGGGCTTTTTTCCTTGGTAGGCTTGCTCTTTTACAAATTTTTTGGGCTATTTTTTTTTTCTTGTAAGTAGAACAAATAATTTTTTATTATTTTTTTTTATTTGAGGGTGTTCCTAGTTTTTTTTGAAAGCAAGGTGTTCCTAATTTTGGTTTAGGGGGTTCCTAATTTTTTTTTAAGGGTAAACAAATAAAAAAAATTTAATTATTATATATAATTTTTTTTTTCAGGTCAGGTGTTTCTGGGAACACCCTGGCCTAAACGTGGACCAAAGTGATTTTCCAAGTGGACCAAAGTGAGGAATTGGTAGTTGCCATTTGTTTTAGGTCTAGGAATAACCAATATTGATCTCTATGAAAATGTCTATTGAAACTAAATTATGGGTTCGAAGTTAGAATACAAACTTTGGAAGATGTTATGCTCGGGCATCCATTTGTGTTATTAGGCCATTTTAATATGAAAATTATTAAGGGAGCCCTATCTTAATCATGCATTTATTTGAATTAAATAAAATGCACGTAAGGCAACATCACATCACATCATGAAGCAAAAGGAAAAAAAGTGAAATTTAAATTCAAATCAGAGATAATTTCAAGCAAAATCAGAGCACGCAATAGCAAAGAAATATATTATTTCGAAGTCATATTTAAAGCTTGATTATAGTTGAATCTTGATTAATTATAATCACACGATCACGGATTGGCCCAAATGAGGATACTTTCAATTGTTCAAACTGACTATCAAACTATCCCAAAATAAGGAGTTTTAACAGTTTAAAATTACATGCTGACAATATTCCAAGCCATTTTAATACATATCTCATTACTTCTTTAGTAGGTTCTAGGTTCTATAAGTGAACTAAACCTGTCCGAAAGAGAAGAATTGGAGCAAACAAACTTGTCAGGTTTCAAAATCACATTTTTGTTTTCTAGGAAACGAAACCTTGTTTCGAAAAAAACAGAAAACAAAAAGAAAAAGACACAAAACAAAAGCTACGTATGAAAACTCATTTCCTTATGAGAAAGAAGAAAGTGAAAACAGTTACTTAAACAGAAAAACACAGAATACAAGTGAACAGTACGTACCAACTTGCTTGCTTTGAATAGAGAGCACCAACAAAAATTTTCAAGAGATTGTGCAGCCTTGCATAGACCGAAGCTCTCTCTCTCTCACCACACCTTTGTCCTATTGAGTTGATACTATACATAGGCTAGTTTAATTTAGCTCTGAAATTACAGGCACCGAGTACATACTATATAGGCCAGGGCCCAGTGGTGCTGAATTGCTGATAATACTTAGACTCTCGGTGCTCATGTGGAGGAGATCGTTGTTGCACTGATCTCTATTTTTATCACACATTTGGCTAGCGTAGAGAGGCCAATTCTGGTCATGCCGTTGGAGTTTATACTGTATGTTTTGGCAAAAGCCACTGTGTTATTTTTAATGGTATTTTGGTTTGTATGTTCTTGAAAGGCCTAAGAAAGGAGAAATTATAAAATCTAGAAATTATAAAATTTACATGATGGATAAGTGATGTGGTCTACTATTCTACTAAAAAATTGTCACTTGTTTAAAATTGTTAGTTAGAAAAAAAATTTTAAACATAAATTAATTACTGACTCAGTAATTTTAAACAAGTGGAAGTTTTTTAGTGAAATGGTGGACAAGTGACGTGGTCCACTAGAGGACCCTGGTGATTAATTTTTATTGAATTATTTGGGCTAAAATTCAAATTCTTATTGAATTATTTGGGCTAAATTTATTTCATTAGAGGGCCACGAATTATGTGGTGTAAGGGGGGTGGGTGAAGAATTTTGCTGGGTCCAGGAGGGCCAAGAAGAATTTTGTTGGGCCAATTCCTTAAATTTTATATTTTTAAATATAGTTATATACTACACAATTTCTTCTTTCTTGTTTTTATATAAAATATAGGGTGGCAATAACATAATAGCTCCCTCCAGTGGAGTGCACAAAAAGATATATCGTGATTTATTATGTATTAACTCAATCAAGTGATTCAGTTTTGGGATTAGTATAGGGTACTTGCACCGGGTGCAATTTACCATACAATGTCTCACAAAATTTTTTTACTTTTTACATTTTTTAAGTTTTACTTTTTACTTTATTTTATTTTTTAAAAAACCATTTTTAATCAATGGTTGAGATTGGAAATTGCTTTTTGCAACTATCAATCTCAACTCTCCATAGGAATTGTATCAGGTGCAATATGATAAGTATTGCACTTGATCTCAATTGGTATAAAGTCTATCCACGCCATACCCTAAACCTTGTAGCATTTACATATAGCAAACTAGGGTTCTCCCTAATTCTCTATCTCTTCTCTCTCTTCTTATGCTTCCACTTCTCGATACTATTTTTTTATTTCCTTTAATTTACTCCTCAGATATAAGCCATACTGATGATTGGAGCTCTATGATGAAGCTAAACAATGTTAAGTAAGAAATGTAGATTTTGGCAAAAGCCAGGATGCAAATCAACTGGTTATGTCATACAATTAGACACTATAGTCGAAAATATTGTAACCATTTGTAAATTTACTTTGGATGTAGAGTTTACTTTGAAAATGATATCAAATTATAGAGTTTATTATATAATTGTTTTTAAATTTTATTACTTATTTTTATGAAAAATAGTAAATCACTACACAAAAAAAAAAAAAAAGAACTTAATAATATTATCATAAACATCGTGTGGGCAAATCTTTCATAAGCTTTATTTCTAATACTTACTTAATAAAAATCAAATTATAAATATCATGAAATGTGAAATAGTTATTTATTTAAATTTTGTAAATGAAATATACATATGATCAAATTAGTTTATATATAGTTTGTTACCTTTTTTTCCCCCTTATTAATAATTAGAATGAGAATTGAAAAGACAGCCTATTAAATCAGTACTATCTCTAATTTTTCATGTCAATATATAAGCTTGGCCACCCTTGAGAAATTTATATCTTTAACACTCACCACAATATTCTTCCTCCAAAAAAAAAAAAAAAAAAAAAAAAACACTCACCACAATACTGGGGGAGGTGCCATTATATTAGATTGCTCATATTTAATGTTAAATATTTTGATTAGAAAAATGTTTAGTTTCCAATATATTCCCTAATACAAGAAGATGACATTTGTCGTTGTAATGAAACTTTATCCTTCTAATTATTAATTTGCATGGTGTCCTTTGATGCCTTCTAATGAAGACTCCTTTTCGCCTTTTTGGTTAAAATCATGAAAGAAACCATTATCCTTGGATTATATGAGTTGGTCTAATTTTGTGTTTGTGTGGAGCTCTTTGATTACCTTAAACTACGTTAACATGCGGGTACACCGACAAATATGGCCAAAATGAGCGGGCCTAGCTATCTAGACACTAGGATTCTTCTTTGTTTTATTGGGAGCAATATGTAAGATGATTTTTTAGGAACAATATGTAAGAACACACATTCCAATAACAAGTCACTTAAAATTTCTAGAACTAAAATGTAATTAAATATATATATATATATATATATTTGAGGTATTTAGTTGGGAGGATATTAGGATTTTCGTAAAAATAATAAATAATAAATCCTGCATGTTCTAAACCCAATGCTCATAGTATTGATAGAGAGAGCTGTGAAGCAAGAAAAAGGTAAGGAAAAGTAGTTAGGAAGATGAGTGCATGGTAGCGCCGCTTCGCTTCTTCAACAAATCAAGCTGGAAGAGCTCTAAGAATGAAGACCAAGAATGGCAGAATTGGTGGGCGTGGCGGTTGTGGTGATGAATGAGCGTGTGGTGGGGAAAATATATAGTTAGGAAAAATTTTGAGAGAAAAGAAAAAAGGGAATGGGGATATCCCAGTTAGGAAATTAAAGAGAGAAACAGTGGAATGAGGATTGAGTTGAATGACTGGTTGGAAATAATTTTAGGGGGGGGGGGGGGGGGGGGGGGGAATTAAATGAGAAATAAAGGGGAGAGTAAAACAAATTGTGGACAAAAAAAATTGTGTAGAAATTTCTAACATAACATATTGAATTAAAAAAAAAAAATTTTAAGTCCAAATTAAACTACCTTATTCAAAAATAAAATAATGTAACTTGTTTTTAATGAAATTTTTCAAAATGATTTATTTTTGAACTCGTTAGTGCATGTGTCAAACTAAAATTGGTACCGAAAAATGCATTTTACACTTCTTCAAATCAAACACAATTTCATTCATTATAATTACTTTTTAATAAAAGTTTCAACATATATAATACCAAACGCAATTTTTCAGGAAAATATATTCAAGCATAATACATTTTGTAAAATCTAATTTGTTGGAATGCATTCTCCCAATATTCATTGCAAACACTATCTAAATTTTCCTTCATGTCAAATAGAAACATCTGAAAATTAATTTCAATTTCTCTATTGGGATGGAAAACTAACACACACCCTCGATTTATATTGAAACCAAGCTCTGATTTAATACTAGATACATCTCCATCAGCTCAAGAAGCATTGAGGACTAATTTGTTTTTGTTTTTTGGGTACTTAAAAGAAATTTAATCTTATCTAAGTGGAAATTTATCATGAAGACCCGGAGAAGATGTATATTTTAACTGTTCAAACTGTCTCCCTCTTTGTGGTTTTTTCCACCGGTTGATACAAAATTACAAGATGGAGCAAACATTTTTGTCATAACAGGGGTCTCTAATCTCATAGAATGCGTAGGGGGGTCCATAAGGGCACTGTATCTTCGGTTCATCTTTTTTTTTCTCTTCTTTCTTCACTTCTGCGACGCTTACTATGCTTGCATGCCCTACTTTCTTCCTTAGCAACGTTGCAAGTTTAACAGTATCAATATTATCTCCTTTTACCTCTATTTGGTCCCTGTTTTGCCCTTTCAAAGCTGATGATTCCACCCCTGAAAATGTCACAATTTTTAAGTACTAGTACAACTATAATTAGTAGGTTAAAGAGTGGTGTTTGTAGTGTTGTAAAATTTGTAATATAGTATATAAACGACGTTTTGTTACCTGAAAGGCCCACTGCAATCTTCATGGCTTTTCTGCGGGCCTTCTCACCTTCCGTATTGCAAAAAAAATTCCTCTGCCCATCCATGGAAACCTGGATGACCACAATTTGCTGAAGAAATAAAACAATTATAATCACAAATGAGTCGACTTTAAATTGTATCAAATACTTTATTATATATTTTGTAATAGAAAGTTGAGTTTATCACTATTCACTAGTGCTTTCCTAGCATACATATATATCTATTCAATTGCAATGATTGTATGTGGAGAGAGTACTAAATATCAAATACCTTCATGATTTTTGTTTGTTAAAATGGATTGTATGTGGGGATGGACCAAAAGCCAATCACCTTGTGGGAGAGAACAGAATTTGAAGGTGGAGGAGAGTGTCCTAAATACTGCTATTTATAGGCCTCTTTGGAAGATTAGTGAGGGCTATTGGAAGTCATGAGGACCATAGCTTACGTAAAGGTAGGGAGCATTTTTTTTTTTTTTTAATATCTTTAAAAAAAACTAATATTCAATTCATGAATATGAAATTATATGCACTCTTCCTTTTAGATTTCCGTATACCAAATTATGAGCGCATAATTAATGTACTATATTAAATGGGAGTTGTGAATAAAATCACACTTGATCTTAATTAATGTATGAAGATCTTCCGTTCCACTTTTAGTATTCTTCTTATATTTATATATATATATATATATAAATATATATATTTTTTAATAAAAATTTATGATGTTTACTTTATAATGATTGTTTTTTATCATAAGGTTAAAACACTAATTAGTTTTTGTATAAGTGAATTCAAACCCCAGATCTTTTATTCAATAATTAAAAATTTTATTAGATAAACTAACCAAAACCCATTAGAATTTTACTTTACGTTCTACCAATTACAACTTATTATATTGTTTTTTTTTTTTTTCTCTTTATTAAATAACTATAGTTTACAAATCAAACAAGAAGGAACATGTGGGTAAGAGGATTTTTTTTTTAAGAGAGAGAGAGAGAGAGCACTTTTCACTATCCATTACAATTCGTATTTCCATTTGAGTAATGCTACAAACATAAACTATTTTACAATATTTTTACAAAATGTTCATGTGGTTAATCTCTTATTAGTTTTAATCTAAACTCACTATTAATATCACTTTTCTATTTATCGAGAAATTATTGTGTAGTTCCGGAGTACAAGGTCAGCAAGCTGACCCTGTAGTCCCACCCAATAAAAGCATGCCAGCGCATAATAAGTTGCTTACCTCAGCAGGATTGACAGCTTAGTTGCTCTGTTAACGTCTGTTAACGTTTGGAAATTTTTTGTTTCACTTTTAATTTTAAAACAGGGGCGCTCCTTCCTTCTCAGGCTCTCACATACAATTCCACTCTTCCTCTCCCATGAACAGCGGCTCAAGAACCATGGGCTGTTCCTCTCTTCTCTCCGTCAGCGTCGTGGAAGTTCACTGTGCGGCCATCTTGCTGTGGTTGGTTCAGTTCGTTCTCTGATGCCGTTTCGGTATTCGTTTAAAACGAAAACCGATCTAGCCCAAACGAAAACAAAATCCCCTCCGAACTCTTCTCTGTATGGTCCTTATCAAGCTCTTTCATCCTCTAATCCATCGCTCCAAACGTTATTCACGGGTATAGCCACCTGTAAAGGCGTAAACAGAGTGCAATTTTTTTAAAATCATCTTTTGTGGAAATTTCTTATACTGTAATTATTGATGATTTGAATCTCATATTTTTGGGATAAATCTACTGTTTGGGGTTTTGATTGTAATGTGATTTGGTTTGAAATTGTTACCCAATTTGGTGTTTGGATCTGTAATGTTGTCATGTAAGTTGTGGCTGGTGAGGCTACATGTAATTTGGGGTTTAGGTTGTAATGTGTTTTGGATTTGCATTTTTTACCCAATTGGGTGTTGGATTTGTAATTTTGTGAAGTAACTTGTGGCTGGTGAGTCATTATATAAAGCATGGCTCACGATATTTTTTATTGCATATAAAGTGTTTGTTTAAATGCTTCTAAGGCCACACCTTACCCAATCCTTGTCCAACTTTCTGAGACAGAGCCGAATCCTTATTTTGCAGAGCTATAAGTTTTTTTTTTTTTTTTTTTGAGTGAAGCATTTGCTGTTTTGCAATGAATCTATTATTGATTTAGTAGTTTCCATTTACTTGCGATATCCAGTAATACTCTCACAAGTAAATCCCAAGTGAATGATTTAGTAGTTGTACTCAAATTGCACCTCCTCCCTTTGGAAAGGAGGCAATGCGTAGCTTTTGTTTCTTTATTGATTATTTTTATAAATTTGTTATGAAGTTCTTTTATTATTTTTCTTTGGAGCTATATTTCAGGTAAATGCCTGTTTCTTTTCTTTTGTTTCTCAACCACTAGTCTTTGTTACTCTGTATATGCAAGTATGTTCTACAGTCAAATGTCAAATTGATGGTTCCTTGGTGAAAGTATACTTTTCAGAGAGTGTTGTTTCCAAGTGTTGGATGCTTACTTTTACTCTTTTTTTTTTTTTGGTTTATTACCAAAGAGGCTTCGTTGAGGCCCATGCTAATGATGGTTTACTAGAAATATTTGGCTTAAAGCAAGGGTGGCATGCATCTTTTGTTATGGTTGAACTCATCTCTGCCAGACACATTGCTCAAGTGTAGTATCAAACTTGAAATGCTATCGTGTAAAGTTCTGACTACTCAAGTGCTGACATGCAGCCTTGTGTAAACTTGAAATTCTTATTCAACATTTGTGGAAATTAAGAGTGTCCCTTTTCAGTCAGTTATGATCAATGGAGAGTGATATTAGTGCCTTGTGTTCCATTTAGGTATAGCTGGGATTCATGTAAAGCAGGCGAATTACCAGAGGGCTTGTATTGTAAATTATATTTCTGTGCCTCAGTAACAGTGTATTTGTTGTTGTATCAAAATCATTTGTTAGTCAAAATCATAAGTTGATGGAATTTATTGTCCTTATGTCAATTAAAATTACATTAATTCCCTTTTAATTTTTTTTCATTCTTGTTTGGATTGAGTTTTATGCCTCCTTTGTTATATAATGTTGTGAAGTGCTGCTTGGATAACCTAGTTGAAGTGGTTCCTTTATGTCATTGTGATGCAGATGATAATTAGCTTAATTATAGGGTAATTCCCTTGGTCATGACTATGAAGCAAGACCATTAACCATAATAACACAATTCTCACATTTACTGTCTTCCATATTGGGGAAAAAAAATCATGGAATTGAAAAAATCTTCTAAATGTATTTGAAGGTTATTACATTAAAATTAGACAATTCCACATCAAAAAAGTGTTGCCATAATATGCACTTTCTCCAAATGCTTCCAAAAGTTACAAGAGGATAAAATAAGACGAGACATTCTTTTAGTTCAAAAATCACATACATTACAAGAAAGTGTTCTCGTGACAATTTTTTTACTGGCACCATTGCAATTCCGATTTCAAAGTAGAGAACAACTGTAATAATAAGTTTTGCTTGTCTTCGACTATAATAAAAAATACCTTATGAACTCTCTTACTTAGTTCATTGTGGCCATTGCCCATGTCTTACTTCTGTAACTTTTCTATGTGGTTGACAACCTAATTTATAGAAATATAAATAAATAAATGTATAAAGTAAGTAAGTAATCCTTGAGAACAAGAAATAAATGACACTATTGATAAAACAAGTATGCCACAGAAATTTTCAAATTTACCTCTTGGCTATATTTGTAATTTGGTTGCTTGGAATTATAAATTAGTGAGCTCATTTGGGAAGTAGATGAATTCTATAAGGAATAAAATTTAAGAACACATTATATCAAAACAAAGCTTTGTACATATAGTTTCACATAGTATAGAATGAATGAATTGTGTCAATTTACCTGATTAAGTTGGGCTACAACATCGGTACCTTGCAACATTGATGTAAATGGTACATTTACATAGCTCATGTCCGAAATAGAAAATAGCTCATAATTAGGTATCAAGTATAACAATCAGATTATGACTATACATTATATATATACCTAAGAATGCATTGTCCAAGGCGTGTAAGATTGACCATATAAGTTAGCACCTGTAAAGCTTGTATAAGAGTAGGGACTAGGTGGTTGACAGACTGGTGGATTGTATGCGCCACCAAATGAGACATTTGAATGTTCTTCAACTACTTGTTGTTTTCTTTTTCCTATGAAATTGTACATAAAAAAGATCACACACAAATCAGAATTTAATACACAAAAAAATTTAATGATGATAAGAATGTTAAATTTTATATTTAGTTTTTAACAAAAAGTTACTCACTTAAAGAAGATGCATCTTTAGATGTGTTTGCCTTGCGCTTCTCAAAGTGCCCTTTAAGTCTAGTATTTTTTAAACCTTTTGATCTCACACATGGGGGATTTAACACTGACACCTCATTTGGCAAGCAAGGCATTTCGTCAATGGTGTCACATTGTATGACTTCATTCTCTTCCACATTTGCATCTCCACCAAACTTGACCCTTGATAACTCCCTTTCAATTTTTTCATCAAGTTCCAATAGCAATTTTTGGCAAATTCTCTTAAGGCTATCCTCCCCTTGACTTTTAGATATGATTGTGTTAGCTATTCGCATCATGCTATTACGCCATACTATCTTTGCCTCTTTATCATTACTAAGTGAATGGTTGTCTTGTTCGTAAGTCATCATCCCCTTCTTAGCCTCTTTTGTCCAACGTTTCAAAATGTATTGACTTGGAATTCTAGTTAAATTTTTTATACTAAAAACCCGCAATGCATGACAACAAAGAATCCCCAATGACTCAAATTTCTTACAAGAACAAGAAATATTGCTATTGAGATGATCAAACTAGACAATGCATACTCTTTCACTATTTTCTTCTTTGACCTCAAAAACAGCAATTGTATCTTGACAATCAACTTGATCCCAAACCATTGCAAGACTATTAAGAAAATGATTTTCAAATAAATTGAATATCTTACAGGTGTAAACTTGAGCTGCATGACCCAAAATGCCACTCTTCTTAACTACTTTTTGTGGGGCACCTTGCTTGCATCGAAAATCTTCATCCAACTCCGAGGAACGCATACCTGCCAATACATTTTCATATTCAATTACAAACTTAGTGAGGCTAATTGATTTATTTGCTATACCATTCAAAACATGGTTCGTGCTTTCACTCCTCGAGGAAGATTTAAATTCAGCTGTGAAAAAATCCTTAGTGAATGCAATGCTCCACTTATGTCAAATTTTGTACATCATATTAAGCCAATGATGATTCTCAATATTAAATTTTTGTGTCATTTGATCCCATGTCTGTTGAAATTCCAATTCTGAATCACAATATTTTTGGCACTTGTTGAACAAGTACATGAACTCTGAGTTAGAGTTTAAGTCTCCTAAGCGAGAAGGAGCATTTTTTGAAATATGCCACAAACATAACCGATGATGTGTATTTGGAAACACTTCCCCAATGGCATTTGACATAGCTTGATCCTGGTCAATGAAAATTGTTATAGGCGATCGATTCCCCATTGAGTCTAAGAATAAAATAACCATTTAAATGAATCAGGGGTCTCATCCAAAAGGAATGCACATCCAAACATCACATTTTGCCAATGGTGATTAACACCTACAAATGGAGCACAAATCAAATTATATTTGTTGGTACGGCATGTAGTGTCAAATACCACTACATCTCCAAAACAATCATAATCAACTCTTGATCTCCCATCTCTCTAAAAAAAATTTGTCATTCGATTTTCTTGATCTACTTGAACTGTGTAAAAAAACATGGGATCTTTTGCATGCTTAGACTTAAAATGATTCAATAAGCTTTGAGCATCTCCAGCACTAATCATTGTCATCTTTTGCATATTCACATGATTATAACAATCTCTTTCAGTAAAGCCCACATTTTCACTCCCTCCAACTTCTTTTGTTAGATATGAATAAGCATTCTTTGTACTTATACCTGCCTTCACCATGGTATCAATTACATCTGCCTTAGGTTTTGAAATATGATGACCAGATCTTAACAAATGCCTTTCTGATTGTAGTGCAAGTTCATGATTATGCTATGGATTAAATGCACTAACCCTCCAAACACCATTTTCAACTGTGAAACGAATAAATGCTTTACAACCAGTTCTAGTCTCTAGTCTCTTCGAATATTTCTCTTTACAAAAATCTTCATCTAGTTTAAAACCCTCCTTAGAACATAGAAATTCACGTTGCTTTATGTTCTTCGTCCCATTATAATATCTAGGCTTTCCCTTTCGAATACTAAAACCCATTCGCAATGCATAATCATTATATAAAGCATATGCTTCATCTGCATTATGGACCACCTTATTCAACAAATTTTCATCACTGTTTTCTAGCCTTGCTACAAACATGCAATCCCCTTCAATTTCTTCAATATCACTTGGTTTGCAAATAACTACAATAATTTTTATGACAAATATAAATATTAGAAACAAAATACTAAGAAAATTATAATTCAATAATTATATCATGTTTATAATTTTTTTTATCGATATGCACCATGTTTACAATTTTGTATGTCCTCTTAAACACCTATGGTATACTTAATTACAAAACTCTTATGTTTAGGCACAACAATATAACAATAAAGTTTTAATACCAAATTTTTTAATGTTTATTTATTTAATTATTTTTTTGGGATTGACTATGGATAACAATAATAGTAACAACAAAATTTTAGTCTTAAATTTTTTTGAGTCGATTATGGATACTCATTAAAAAAAAATTATAATAATAAAAATTTACAATAAATATTGCAAAGAGCAAAAAAAAAAAAAAAAAAAAATTACAGTGATACATATTTATATAGTTTTATTTGAGAGCAAATATATCACCACAAATAATTAAACATTCTTTCAAAACATAAATTAAATCAAAACAAGACAAAATAAAATATACCTTTATCACTTTCCAAGTCCATTATCTCTACCATGCTTTTACTTGAATTCTTTTACTTGAAGCCAAAAAAAAAAAAAATAGTGACTTGTTTGTTATTTTGTGTCCGCCGCTTGTCTACTGCCATAGAATTTGGGTTCCGTCGATATTCTTTATGGCTTTTAAGTTGAGAACCCTACAGCTTATATTACTTTTATCACTTGCTATTATCACTTATTTTATTGATGTGGGCCCAAACCTTTTAACTGAGCTTTATGAGGCATGCTGAAAATATAGAATTTGGCTTCACGGTAACAGTCACAGACGTTAAAAGCATCAATTATTATGATGCGCTGGCAGTCCTGCTGAGGAAAGCAACTTATCATGCGCTGGCATGCTTTTATTGGGTGGGAGTACAAGGTCAATATGCTGACCTTGTATTCCGGGACTACACAATAATTTTTCCTATTTATCAATATTTACTCACCACATCAACCGTTTTTAAATATATTTGTAAAATAGTTTATATTTCTAGCATTTTTCTTTCCATTTTCATTTTGCTATAAAGAGCACTTTCACTTTCCAAATGAAAAACATCTTACTGATTACTACTTTAACTAGTCCATTTCTAAGATGGGGAAAAAAGTAGTCCATTTCTCATTCATTATTGGTTTAATTATTTCTAAAGGCAAAATTTTTTTTTTTGAAAAGTTCATTTCTCATTCATTATTGGTTTAATTTCGCTCCATCAATTCATATTGTAATTATTTATAGATAAAAGCAAAAGCAATGCAAACAAGGAAGACACGTGGCTACAGTGATGTGTGAGGTTTCCTACTGGGAGTGTGCGGGCATGGTCATTTTCAAGAAACTACGGAGACCTTATGGTCCGTTTGGATACAGTTTATTGTTGTTGAAAATTACTGAAAACTGATTGTTGCTGAAAACACTATAGAAAAATAATTTTTAAATGTATAAATAGTATCGTGGGACCCATTTTTTTAATTTTTTTAATGTATGAACAGTACTGTTACAGTGCGTGAACAGTAGTAATTGTCTCCTGCATAGTAATTTTACTGTTCATGTGTTGAAAAAAAAAAAAAAAAAAGGTTCCGAAACATGAACTTGGAAACGCACCGCAACTTGAAGTGTTATCCAAACACATACTATATCCTTGTTTACGTTACCAGCTAATAGCTAAATAGTCTGCTGACTTAGTAAAATAGTTTTTGAAAAAATACTATCACTTATACACTGTACTGTAAATGTGACCGCAAAAGTAAGGTGCGGTGCAATTATGGTTTTGACTAAATTCTAAACCGTACTGTACCGCACATGTGACTGCAAAAATAAAGTACAGTGCAATTTTTATTTTGGTTAAACCACACCGCAAAATGTAATACTAAAAATAACCCAAGATCACACCACACCACACCACACTACAAACACCCCTAAACACAAGTATAGAGAGCATTTGTCATTTTCCATTACAATTTGTATTTCCATTTTCATTTTCCTATAGAGAGCACTTTCACTTTCCAAATGAAAAACATCCTACTGAATACTAATTTAACTAGTCCATTTCTAAAATGGGGGAAAAAAGTACAACACTTCTCATTTATTATTGGTTTAATTATTTCTTAAAAAAAAAAAAAAAAAAAAAAAGGTCCATTCCCCATTCATTATTGGTTTAATTATTTCTAAAGGCAAAAAATAAAAATTTGAAAAGTTAATTTCTAATTCATTATTGGTTTAATTTCGTTCCATCAATTCATATTGTAATTATTTATAGATAAAAGTAAAAGTAATGCAAACAAGGGAGATACGTGGCTACAGTGATGTGTGAGGTTTCCTACTTGCAGAGTGCGGACATGGTCATTTTCAAGAAACTACGGAGAACATGTTCCTTGTCCACATTACTAGCTAATAGCTGAATAGTCCGTTGACTTTTATAGTCTACTCAAAAAATAGTTTTTGAAAAAATATTATCACTTAAAAATTTATAAAATATTTTTATTAATTTAATATTTTTTTTGGTGAGAAAAATATTTTTTTGAATGGCAATTTTATAACGAAATTGGACTAAAAGCATGAATTGAATAAATTTTAAACTTAGAATACTCAATCAAATGAATATAAAGTTAAAAAACTGAAATAAATTTAAGTCAAATTTAGAAACTGCAATTTGCATTTTAACTTAAATATAATTAATGAAAATTTTGATTTTATCGAGAGTTGATAGGTAAGCTCAAAACCCATTGAGACTAAAGATTAATTTATTTTTCATTACAGATTTTGCATAAGATTCAAAACCTTGTCAACCAACCGCGTTAAGGAAAATTTGTAGATGTTGGCAAAAAAACACGGTGTAAATTTCATATACTATAGTTGAAAACATTGTCATTTGGGGTCTATTATGAGACTTGGGCATTGAAATTCTATTGGTCTTTTCCTTTTTCGTCTTTTTAAAAGTGGGTGTTGTTAACCATCACAAACCATTGGCATATACAAAGAAAGAGTGGGTGCTATTATTAATGATGTTGATTTGTGCTATTTGGTTTCTCTGGTGTGTTAAGAGAAAGGTTGGCTTCTGCTAGAATCTGCTGTGTGAGTTCATATTCTTTATTTTATTTTATTCATATATTTTTTATTTTACGTTGCTAGATACTATAGAAATGGGTGAATATGCACAAAATTTATAGCATATATTTTTAATTATTATAAAATTAAAAGAAAAATCTGTACATGGACTTAGAATATTCTAAATGATACCAATATCGTCTTCAGTGGAGTTGTCAAGCTCATAAATGATACTAATAGCGATAGATACCTAACATTTAAATTTATTTTATTACTAACTCGGGATTATATAACATCGTGCGAGATCTAATTACCAAAATAAAATAAAATTCGTGCGAGATCTCCAATATTAAATCTAGTAGTAATAGAATACATAAAATCCATTAAAATAGTTACGAGGTCTATATGATGGGTAGGAAAGAGGCTAGGCACCTTACAATATTTGATAAACAACGATTACCCAATACAAATCATTTTAACTATTCTAATTTATTATGTAAGGATGATGGGATCAAATAAATATAAGTTTAGATTTAGTAGGAGCTGCCTCTAACCGAGTCAGGGTTCAAAGTCAAAAAAGGATGTAAAGTATACCCTTAATATGGAGGGCTCTAAGAGAAGGTTGCTAGTTTCATACCTAACTGGTATACTTTGTAATAACAAATTGAGAAACTCTAATTAAATAATTATTACACCACATAGGACTTCTTCTTCCTTTTGTTGAATTCATATTGTATTTATTTTACTTTTACATGGTTTTTCAATTTATTGCATCACTTCTTTTTCCATAAATTATTATTTGCTAAATTTATTTATGTTAAAAAATTATGCTTTTACATTATTAGATGTAAATGTGCAATTTATGAAATTTATATTAAAAATGATTTTATTTAAGATTAAAATGCTTTTATTTGAAAGTTTGCTAAACGTGTTGGGAAATTTAGACTCTGGTTGATATTAACAAGTTTTAAACCCAAGTTGTTAAGTAGATTTATTATGAGTAAACCTTGTTAAAACAAATAAATATCAATATCATGTCAATATCATGCACAGTGGAATAGTAAATAAGACAAAATATAATGACACAGGAAAATCAATGAAATAAACTAGTTTCACAGTAAAAAACCTAGAGGAGAAACCTTTCTGAAAAACAATTCACTATAGTAAAGAGAAGTTTCAGATTGTTAAAGTTTAAAAAAGTTATAACACCAAGGCCCAAAATGGCACAACAGATGGACTCCATATAAAAGGGTTGGGCTCACCACAAAAGAAAAAGATGGTAGGCCTAAATCTATTAAAAATTATTTAAAGCCCAGAACCCATGAAGGATAAGACTTAGAAACAAGCGAAGGGAAGAAAGGAAATAGGTCCAGCCTGCCAAGATCAGAAAATCAAAAGAAATCCAGTAGGAAGAACTGGGCCAGGATACCCAGAGTCTGCCAGGGGCTCGAGATCCTCGGGGTGTGCAACACTGCTATGATGAGATGGAGAAAGTTCAAAAGAGCACCAAGTAACACAAGAAATGAAGGACAGACACGTCCTTCTTAGCAGCCCAATGGTGTAGAAAGGAATCAGAAAGCTTGGGATTAACAATTTATGAACAACAGGCTGGTACCTCGGGAAGCCTAGAAGGAAGAACCATGAAGAGAAGTAGTTCAGAAAACTTTCAAGCTGGCAAAGAGGGAATCAACTCATTCAAGAAAAATGACAAAAGGAAAGGTAGCCAAAAAGCTGAATCCGAAAAGGTGAGGTGTAAAAGCCTTGAAGGAAGAGAGATTAGAAGTCAGCTCTCTAGGGAAATCCTAGGAAGGAAAGTCAGCAAGGAGCTTTCGGGGAAAAGGCATCAAAAGAAGAAAACTATGAGAAATGAGGAAGGGACCAACCACCAGAGTGGCTGGCATGACATGGGCGTTGGTACCCAAGGGGAAAAGAGGGGAGAATTAATGGTACCCCGGGACCTCAGAATGACGTTATAAAAGGAAGAAGCAGCCAACATGGGAAAGACATTCAGCAAGAGTAAATCACAACAGAATCATTGAGAAAACTCTATCAAAAACTCAAAGAAAATAAGGAAATATTGCCCGATATCCCAAAAAAGAGTCACTGTAGAACATACTTGGATTCAAAGAGATTCAAACTTTGCAAGTCTTAGAGGCTTAGATAGCCATCTAAGTATGTAATTTTTTAGCTTATTTGAACCTTGTAACACGTCTTAGTGAACACATTGTAATCCACCATTAAGAAGAATAACGAAATATTTCATATTAATTTGAGGATCCTTAACAGTTATTTCGTGTGTTTCTTTATTATAGTTTTTTTTCTTTGTTGTTTTTCTTGTTGTTCAATACATATATTCTTGCTTGCTAGTATGTACGTATTGTAAGATTCTTTTTCTGTGCACCACTTGGTTTGTAAACAGCCCATTTAGCTACGGTGAACCAAGCCCAGTCCCTTCAAACTACAACAAGAGGCCCCGAGGTCCTCGCTTAAGCTTGGGTCTAGACACTGTCTAAAAAAGGACCCTCACATTTTGATGACTCCATTAGGGACTGAGTAAAGAAGAGGGAAGAAACAGTCCCTTCGCAGAGCATAGCTCCAAGACCAAGGAACAGCAAAGGTACCAATGCGCCACTTGTGGCCTCTGAGCCCATAGGAGAAAATGAAGTGGCCTCCAAACAGAGGGGCGAGGTGCCCCTGGTAGAACAAAAGGTCATATTAGGACAAAGATGTACAAGGCAGGAGCCAGACCATGTGGCCTGAATGACAGAAATGTTGAAGGATTTGCAGCAATAAATTCGCCTCCTTAAAGAGGGTAGGACACAGGAAATCAGGGACAATGTTCCCCCCGTGGTCAACCTGGATAGAGCACAACCAAAGGGAGGGTCAGCAATAAAAGGGGGAGCCAACCCCCAATACCTAACGCTAGCAGATGTCAATGCCCTTTTAGAGCTGGAAAAGAAAAAACTCTCGGGAATCCCCAAGAAATTTTCTAGGGATCCCCCATTCCTACCGGAGCTCCTTGGCAAGCCATATCCCAAAGGATATGAACTCCCAAAGTTCCATCCTTTTGATGGGAGAAATGGAAGTGCTATGGAACACATGAGCGGGTTTATTCACACTATGGGCCCCTACGCAGGGGACAGAGAGCTGTGCCTAAGGAAGTTTGCTAAGTCTCTAGTGGACAAAGCATATACATGGTACACCATGCTAAGGCCTAGGTCCATTAAGACCTGAGACAAAATGATGAAGAGGTTCTTTGCAAAGTATTACCCAGGTGAGGACAAGGTCACCTTCCAAAGCCTTCAAATGGTAAGGCAAAGGCTTGGGAAGGATCTTGTCCAGTTCATCAAAAGATTTAAAAACGTGTCTCTAGACTGTTATGGAGACCATGAAGAGAATGAGCTAGTAGAAACTTGCATATCCAACATGTTATTTGATTACAGGCTTAACCTTAAAAATTTATGCATAATCCAGTTTGCTGACCTGCTGCAAAGAACTAGAAGGACAGCGCAGACTATGAGAACAAAGAAGGTGCTAGTACCCAAGGCTATGACAGCGTTAGTTGGAGAAAAAAGGAAGAGGCCTGAGGGGAAAGTGTTCGAGGAACTACCAGTGATCCCATGTACTGCAGACGAACTAAACCATGTCTTGGACAAATGGATTGGAGATGGAATCGTTAGGTCGTTTACTGTGTCTAGGCCACCAATTGAAGAAGAAAAGAAGAATCCTTTATTTTGCAAGATCCATAACTATGTCAAGCACTCCACCAAGCACTCCACTAAGAGAGGAAACCCTGGAGCTTACTCAAAAGGAACCCGAAGTACAAAGGAACCCTCTACCCAATCATAAGGGAAAGGGGGTGGTAGTTGTAGTAATCCATGATAACCCAGCGGAAGTAGAAGAGTTTGAAGGATCCTTCCATCCAAACATAGTCAAGACCCTTCAAAAGAACCCTAAGTTCAGGTCGATATTCAACCAGTTGGGATTTGGGCCAGAAGCAAGAAGAGTGGCCACAGATTCCTTTATGAGTATAGTAGCAGATTCAGGAATAGAATGTTTCATAGCAGAATCTCATGCTAGTTGAGCTTACTTGGAGACAACCAATTCAATAACCTTCACTAGTGAGGACATGGACGTTGAGCATCCAAACCATCGCATTCCTCTTTATCTGATGGCCACCATAAACGGCGTCCAAGTCAGAAGAGCATTAGTAGACACAGGGGCTTCACTCAACCTCATAGCCCTGAGTACCCTAGAAGCCGTAGGCTTAATTGGCAAGAGGATCCTGGGGGCTCCATGAAGATAACAGGATTTGGAGGATCAGCATAATCAACTGAAGGATATGTGCAGCTAGCCTTAAGAGTTGGCCTAATAGTAACCCTAACTAGATTTCATGTAATCAATTCAGAAGTGTCATATCATATGCTGTTGGGATGCCCATGGCTCCATAAACACCACCTTATTCCATCCATGTACCATTCATGTGTTAAGAGAAGATTGAATGGGAGGCCCGTAAGAATCCCTACCAACCATAGCCCTTTCAGCCAAGGAGAAGTAAACTTTGTAGAAACGATGTTTTACACTGAGCTAAAACCAGATGACGAGAGCCCCACGTTGGGGACCCCAGGGACTCCTATCTTGGAAGAAGAAGAATGAAGGGGCACCCATGGCCTAAGAAACCTCTTGGAGAGAAAAAGGCAAAAAAGGGAGCCCAGCTCATCAGGATCTCGAGAATGTGTAGTAGTGTGAGAACTTAGAGGAATGCTAATTTATCATTTATAAAGGTGTACAGGGCCTGAATGTATCATGCAGGAGAGTCCCAAACCATCAAATTGTATGATGGCTCAAGAAGAAATCCTAGAGGAACCAGTTAAGGAGGCGCAAATTCAGCTTGAGGAAGAATTAAAATAAATAAACTTGGGAGCTGAGCTAGGATCCCAGAAGCTTGTTTTCATTAGTAGTCAGTTGACAGCACAAGAGAAAGAGCAATTAGTGGTCTTACTCAAGAAATATGTGGATGTGCTCGCATGGACCTATGATAAGATGCTTGGTCTGGATCCGGGACTGGTGGTCCATTCTCTCAACTTAGACCTAAGAGTCAAGCTAGTAATCCAACTAGCCAGAGTCTTGCACATTGATGTAGAAACTCAAATAACTCAAGAGGTCAAGAAGCTGTTAACAGCTGGTTTTATCAAGCCCATCCAGCAACCTAAGTGGCTTTCCAACATAGTACACGTAAAGAAGAAGAATGGCCAAATCAGGTGTTGTGTGGACTTTCGCAATCTGAACTAAGCATGTCCAAAAGATGAGTTCCCTCTACCTAATATAGACCTCCTTGTGGATTCAGCTGTAGGAAGTGCCATGTTTTCATTTATGGATGGGTATAGTGGGTACAACCAAATCTGCATGGCTGCTCAAGATGTAGAGAAAACAACATTCAAGACTCTAATTGGGAATTTTTATTACATTGTGATGCCTTTTGGCCTAAAAAATGCAAGGGCCACATACTAGCGAACCATGACAGCTATCTTCCATAATATGATGCATAAGGAAATAGAAGACTATGTGGATGATATTATGGTAAAATCAAAAACCAAGGTAGGACACTTTCAGATATTTGAACAAGTTTTTGAAAGGTGTAGGAAGTACAAACTACACATGAACCCCATGAAGTGTGCCTTTGAGGTATCTGCTAGAAAGTTTCTTGGGTTCCTGGTACATCACAAAGGCATAAGTGTGGATCTAGCCAAAGTCGTAGCTATTGTAACGATGAAAAGGCCTACAACTATAAGAGAACTCAAAAGCTTCTTTGGGAGGGTTTCCTACATCAGAAGGTTTGTACTATGATTGGCTTCAATCACAAGTAGTTTATCCAAACTGTTGAAAAAGGGGGTTAAGTTCACTTGGGAAACTGAGCATCAGGAATCCTTCTAGAGGATCTAGCAAATCATGAATCATTTTTCCACCCTACAGGCACTAGTACGTGGGCGACCCCTGTTGCTATATTTAGCGTTAAACTCCCAAGCTATAGGAGTCCTACTAGCACAAGAAGATAATGATCGGATTGAGCAGTCCATTTATTATGTAAGCAGGACACTTAAGGATACTGAGACCAGGTACCCCAGGATAGAAAAAGCATGTCTGGTGGTTATATATGCATCCCAAAGACTAAAATGATACTTCTCAGCCCATCGGATTATCTTGGTGACTAAGTCACATCCCATAAAAGCGCTCTTCCACTAGCCCCTCATGATAGGAAGGATAGCACAGTGGCTGGTCTTACTCTCTTAATATAACATTGTTCTTAAGACCCCCAAGGCCTTTAAAAGTCAAGCCATAACAGATTTACTAGACTAGTTCCTAGGAAAAGAGGAATGTTCACTAAGCAAGGAAATCTCGGGAGAAGTGGCAGTGGCAGAACTCCTAGGAAAGAAGTGAACAATGAGATTTGATGGGTCAGCAATGACAACTTCAAACGGATTAGGAGTTGTACTAAGTTGCGAAGATGGGAACACCATGCCCTTATCATTCAAGCTTGGGTTCTCCTGTTCGAATAATGAAGTTGAGTACGAGGCATACTTGACTGGGTTGACCATAGCACTCAGAATAGGAGTAAAACATATGAGAGTTTTAGGAGACTCCAATCTTGTGATCTCCCAAGTGAAATGTGACTTTGCACTAAAAGAGTAGAGTTTGGCAGCCTACAAAACTTGGGCACAAAGATTGGAGTAGGAATTTCAAACTTTTAGCGTGGAATACACCCAAAGGAGTGAGAACAAGTTTGCTGATGCACTAACCACCTTGGGATCCTAAATGTCATTCAAAGGAAGAGACACTCTGGTAAGAGTAAGTAAGCAGGAACATTCCATCATAGGAATTCTCAAAAAGATGTTCCCTGAGGAACCAGAGTAGGAAGATTGGAGGAGTGAGGTCAAAGAAAAAATGAAAGAGGCAGGACATGGAGGAAGTATCAAGGAGCTAAGAGATTACGTTTTGATAGAAGGGGAGCTGTACAGGAGGCTGCCCGAAGGGATCCTATCCAGATGCATTAATAAGAAAGAAGGAAAGTTAAGATTGGAAGAACTACATAGCCAGGTCTTTGGGGTTGCAGAAAAAATTAGCCTATACAGAAGGATGCAGCGCATGGGGTACTACTGGCCAAATATGAATAAAGAAGCAACAACCATACAGGAGAATTGCCAAAAATGTCAACTTTCAATAGACAAGGAAGAAAGCTATGCTGTATTTGTTACAAAAGATTGGAGAACTCCATTCATGGAGTACTTGGTTCAAGGGATCCTACCAACTAATAAAATATTAGCCCACCAGCTCAAGAAACTTGTAGTCAGGTACTTCTTACAGAACGGGATCCTATTCAAAAAGGGGTATAGCGAGCATCCCCTAAGATGCCTGGGGCCAAGGGAAGCCAGAGAAGTAATTAGGGAAGTCCATTCTGGTGACTGTGGAAGTCACCCAGGGAAAAAAGAAGACTCTACAAGCAGTTGCTACTGTTGGAGTACTATTGACCAACAATGAAAAAGGATTCCAAGGAACTAGTCAAAACATGCCATGTCTGTCAAGTACTTGGAGATGCAATTTATACTCATCTAAATGTGCTGCAGGATATGACAACACCATGACCTTTCCACACTTAGGGGCTTGATCTTATAGGGCCTATAAACTCTCCTTCCAATGATTACATATGGATCCTGGTAGCCACCGAGTACTTTACAAAATATGTAAAAACAATTCGCTTAAAAAAGGCCATTGGAGCAGCTATGACAAACTTCATTCGAGAACACATCATTACAAGGTTTGGGATCCCCAAGAGGCTGATCAGTGACAATGGGACCCCATTCAAAAACAAAGACATGAAAAACCTGACTGAGGCATATTACATCAAGCATGGAAGGTCTACACCATACTACCCACAAGGAATTGGCCAGGTTGAAGCCACTAATAGGGTGATGCTAAAAATCCTTAAAAAGATAAAACATGAGTATGGGGGAAAATGGAGTGACCACCTAGCAGATATACTCTAGGCATGCAGGAGCTCTGTGAAGACAGCCATAGGGTTCTCACCATTCTCCTTAGTTTATGAGACAGAAGCCATCAGTCCTGTAGAATTAGTTGTCCCTACACCAAGAGTAGTGCTCTTAGAAAACTAGGAGGACACCGAGGACACAAACAATGAAAGGAGATTGGCAGATCTGGAGGGGTTAGAGGAAAAAAGAGAAGTGGCCAGAAGGAGAAATCAGAGGTACTAGCAGAGGATGATTAAGGCATATGCACAGACAGTACACCCAAGGGCATTCAATGAGAGGCATCTGGTGTTAAGAACAACGGAACATGTAAGAAGAAACCTCCCAGGACCTTCGAAGTTTTCCTCAAAGTGGGAGAGACCCTACATCATCAAGGAAGCCCATGATAGTGAGTATTACTACCTCACAAAGGAAGATGGGACAATCCTGACAGATCCCATAAATAGGAAGCGGCTGAAACAGTACTAGGCATGAAAAGGGAGAAACCTCAGTACACTAAGGCCTTTTTGCCAACTCTCCAACCTGTTAAGTGTTTCACCATTCTTTACTTTTGTTATGAATTTTGTTTAAGTAATTTTGTTCAAGAACCCATGATAAAAGGACATTCTGTGATCCTTATTATCTTTGATAACCTTTCCGTGTTCCTTAGATGGAAATTGTGCTTTGATTTAATGAAATCTCTTTTATTTCCTTTAAGCTACAGCTAAATTAAATATTGCAAAGTCCGAATATGGGTAATTTTGAGGGGGGGGGGGGGTACTTGGACCAATGCAAAAAAAAAAAAAAGAACTTTGACACATGACCCAGGACTCACACTGTAATTAGTTCAAAACACATGACCTAGAACCACGGGCAAAAGAAATTGCCCAAGATACCTAGCCCAGTATTTGACAAAAGGTGACCTGCCTAGTTTATGATCTGGGACATAGAAAAAGAAAAAGAGAGAAAAGAAAGAAAGCACATAGTGTACCCAGTTCAGTACCTGCGTAGCAAAGCAACCACTAGGGTACCTGATCTAGAACCTACAGTAAAACTTATAGGGACTATGGCCCAGGACTCAATGCAAAAAAAGAGAAAAAAAGAAAAGCGGCATACAAAAAGAAAAGAACAGATCTACATGCTATTAAAAGTTAAAAGCAATCTTGAATAAAAAAATAAAAATAAAAAAACACACAAATACAAATCCATGTCACAGAAAATGAGGAAGAAAAGCCAGAAATAGTGTTCAACAGAAAAAGATAAAGCTTATACAACCCAAATTGTTTGAAAAAAAAAATATACACATCTGAACTAGCTAAAAAAAAGGGGGGGGGGGGGCTAAGGCATAAGCCCGGCCAGCAAAGAACTGTCCGAAGAAATGACAGGAACAGCTGAAGAAGAGAGAACTTTCTGCTTTTTAACCTTCAAGATCTTGTTGGCACGAGCTAAAGCCTGCTCAACAGCAACAATTTCAACATTAAGACTCCTGGAGGCCTGCCTCTTGAACCGCATATGGGCCAGTGAACGTAAATGCTCCAATAAGAAGGACAAGTTGAACTTTCCTTCTATAAGATCCTGCATCACTCCCCTCCATTCCAAAAGTCTTTCCTTAGATAAGGAGTCGAGAAAAGAGTTCCTCAAAGAAATCAGCACAGCACATAGCAGCTCCATCAAGATATTGCCTAAAAATACACCTCCCTTGAATCCACTAGTAAAATCTCCATGGACCTTGAACAACCCTTCTAGCCATGGCAAACCTTCCACAGGCATAGAAAAGTACAAGAAGTTACCATAGGGAGGCTTGAAGCAATAGAAATGACTTGCAAGGAGGCTGTTGAACTCTAAAAGATCAAAGCGGGCCAAAAAAGCAGGAAGCCTTGAGCTAGGATCTGAAATAGTCACCTCTGGAGCCTCTCCCATTGTTATATCTCCACTCGTAGGGATTAGTAAGCTTTCAACCCTCTAGATGGTTTGGGGGGTCCTTGCCTGGGATTCAGCAACCTGAGCAGACCCCATAGCTACCCCAGGAACTATGAACTCAGGGTCTCTAACACCTGTGTCAACACCTGCAAAAGCAGACATAGTTCAAAAGGAGGGAAAGAACCAAGGATGAGAGGTAAAGTAAGAAAGTAAAAAAAAAAAAGAAAAAAAAAAAAAAAGGAGAACCAATATCAGCTTCCTGTGGTGGAGCTTCCTTTTCTTACTCCTCTGATTTCTTGGAGGACTCTGTGAAAGAACACACAGCACATTAAAGAAAAGGCGAGGAAACTTTGTCAAAATGGCTAAAGGAAGGTAAGGATATTAGGGGCTTTGCCATAGAAGGAAAAGGCAAGGGAAAAACACAAAAGGGGGGGAAAGAAGAGGAAACACAATAAAGGTGAACAACACGCACCTTCAGAACTCTCTAATTCCAAAGAAGAGGCAGCCTCAAGGGCAGATCGAACACCGGTTTAACCTAAAAGAGAAAGAGAAAATGGGAACTCTGAAAAAAAAAAATTAAAAAATAAAAGAGAGAGAAAGTAAGCATTTTATAAGGGGCAAATGAGGCTCACCTGCTTGTATGGATGGAGACGCGCCCCCTAGGGGTTCTTTCCTTAACGCAGGTTCAGTCACAGGTTTAAAAGGCACAATTTTGATGGGATTGAAAGTCTGCTCAGGCTGAGGATCATGGGAAATAGGGGGCTGGGAAGCTACAGGATCCTAGGTAACCAGGGGAACAGAAGGCAAAATGGGTTGGACACCCTGCATTGGCTGCCCAACTTCCTCAGTCATACAACCACTAGGGGGCTTCTCTTCTATGCTTTGGAAAATAGCAGCAGGAGCAACAGCCACTTCTTCCTCCAGAGTCCCACTAGTCGTGGGAGGAGGTACCCCCACCTGCATAAGGAAAAGAATGCATAAGTACACAGAACCAGAAAAGGGTGAAAACAAACAGAAAGAGGCATGAATAGAAGAGGGCCATACCACATCATCACCAGACGATTGACTCGCGCCCCTCTTGGGATCTGACTTGCATTTGGACTACAAGGAAGAAATAATCACTTATCAATTAAAAGAGAAAAGAAAAGACATTGCAACAATAATAATAAGCCACTGCAAAATAAAAGAGAGAAGAAGGAAAGAGGCCTTGCCATTCACTCTCTCTCTCCAGAGTCTCCAATGGTCTTTTGTCTACTACGGGTACGCCTAAAGGGTCTTAAGGGAGACTGGGGTATAAAATCAGAGGATCCCAAAGAACCCTAGGCTGAAGAACTCACAAGAACCTAAGAGAGAGAAGACTCTATGTTAGTCTTCACTCGAGTCTTTGGAATTAAAAGATGCCTAACTTCCTTTCCCACTGTAGAGGAGCTCACTTTCTCGGGTTCCTCAAAAATTACTAACTGCTTCTGAGATTTCGCAGTCTTTCTTTTCTTGGTCTCAGGGCCAGCCTCGGTACCTTCAACACCCTCTTCAAGCTCAGCTTGCTTAACCTTTTCCTGCTTAATCTTCTTCTCTTTACCTTTGCCAATGGGAGTGGCAGCACCAATTGCCTCTACTGCCCTTCTTTTAATTGGCACACCAAAAGAGGCACCAACAATAAGGTCACATCCTGACCAAGTCTCTGAAAAATCTTGTGCATAACACACCCAACCACCCCTAGAAACCTGCCACTCCACAAACCCTGTCTTGTTGCTTATGGCAGTAAATACAATACCAGCAGTAGGGAGGGATAGACACATGTTGGATGTAGGAGCAGAAAGAATAGCAGGATTGGGAACTCTCCCAATCTTGCTGGAACCAACATGATCAATAAAAGATTTCTAAACTCTTCTCCAGTAGCCAGCAAAACCACTGGAAGCAAAGACTCTCCTCTGAGAGTTTGGCATAACAAATTGAGGACTTCTCCGTGACCAATAAAAGAAGGCCTAGAGCCTTAGAAATTGGTCCAGAGAAGGGAGAGAAGGCATTACATCCTTAAACACTGGTGGGATATCTTGATCAAAACCAAATTGCCAGAGTACTCGGTGCGCTGAGTAATGGGTATACCTGGGGCCACCTGAGGAAGGCATTGGAAGCCATGAAGGACTAACATAAGCGAAGTAGGCCAAACAGTTTTCATCACCAAGACGCAAGTCAAAAGTATTTCCTGGAGAGTTAAGAAAAGAAGCCAATATAAAGTCACAAGCAAACCCAGGGCTGAACTCCTGGGGAGAACACCACTCTAAGTGCCCTACTTGGTTAAATAATTTAACTAGATTAAGGCCACCACCTTTCAAACTAGCCCAATAAAAGATAATGGGATAACTATCAGTAGAACTACCACATAGACCTTTAATTACATCAGGGGATTCCTGGAACTTGTCTTTTACAAACTTCAAAATTCTACATTTTGCTAAAATAACTGAAGGACGGTCCCAAAAGAATACCTGAAGAATGGTACAGTGGAGGGACGAGGTGATCGCATAGCAAGAATCGCCTTCAATTTCATCTCCGTGAAGTAAATCCAACTGAGAGTAAACATGGCCCAAGAACATGGGGGCTAGAGGATATTGAGCATCCTGGGCCAATCTGATTGCCAATGGGAAGAAAATGGACTTAACCTCGTACTTAGGGTACTCGCTGAACAAAACCTTGTTGAGCCAAAGTGCCAAGAACCCAGCTCACCTGACTACCTTATCTTTCTCTCGCGAAAGGTTCAGAACCCACCTACCCATTCTAACCGGTTTCCCACCAGGAGAAGCAGTACGCCCGCCAAAATGATTGAACAGTTTGTCTTCAACTTTAAGATCCTCGTCAGAAAGACTGATGTCAAAAGGACTCCCATCTCCAAACATTGGGAGGACGAGGTTATTGACCACATCCTTTAAAGTGATTGTGAGCTCACCAACAAAGAAGAAGAATGTATAAAGGGAGGGGCATCAACGGCGTACCAAGTGCCTGAGACCCTTAGCGTCTTTGAAACCCTCAAGGTTCTTGGAAATCGCCATGGCTTTTAGAATCCCGGTGAGCTCCAGACAGCCCACAAATTCCTCGTCGAAAAGTTCCCTGTCCACCCATATGGGCCAACCGGTGATCTTCCCAAGAACGAAGTCGAAGAAAATAGGAACTACCTCCCGAGATCCCCTCATAATCTGAAGATCTAAAATCTCTCTTGGATCTAGGATTTGGGCGGAACTGGTAAAACCCGCCTGACGGAAGAATACCCAGCATTAGGGACGAAGGGGGCTTACCATAAGATACATGAGGGAAGAACATGCTAGGGGTGTACCAAGGGTCCTGTAGAGGGAAAGCTAGGCACTCCATGACCCCCTACGACTCGCCCTGCACAGAACCAGAAGAACTCTCACCCTCAGAGGGGTTGGAAGTATGCTCTCTCTTTTTCTGTGAAGAAGAGGAAGCCATAAAACAACAAGTATACTGGAAAATAGAGAAATTGAAGGAATGGAGAACATGGAAAAGGGAAAACAGAGCAACAAATTAATTGGAAGGAAGAAGATAAGCTTGGAATGAAAGACTTTGGGAAGTGAAAAGAAAATATGAAGTAACTACAATAATGGCACGAAGAACAGTTGGAGAAGACAATGTATGGAAAGACGCGCTAGTTGCCAAAGATTTAATTTCAAAGAAAAGAGTTATTGGCAGTTATTAATGGGAGTTACGGGGAACATAAAAAGTGGGTGGAGGAAGTTTTCACTCTAAAAATCAACTGCCACGTACCGTGTAAAGGGGGGGAGTTACAAGAGAATGAAATGCAACACGTAAAAAAGACCAGGACATCCAAAAGTAGCAGGAAAGTCAGGATCCTGAAGGAAGAAGAGGAGAAGCCCTGAGGGTAATCAAAATAGTGAAAAAGGAAGTAAAACTCACGCGTGGGCTGTAGGCAACCCACGAGCTCGGGGGGCTAAATGTTGAGGTCTAAAAAAGTTATAACACCAAGGCCCAAAATGGCACAACAGGTGGACTCCATATAAAAGGGTTGAGCTCACCACAAAAGAAAAGAACGGTAGGCCCAAATCCATTAAAAAGGATTTAAAGCCCAAAACCCATGAAGGATAAGCCTTAGAAACAAGCGAAGGGAAGAAAGGAAATAGGTCTAGCCTGCCAAGATCAGAAAATCAAAAGAAATCCAGTAGGAAGAACTGGGCCGGGATACCTAGAGGTTGCCAGGGGCTCAGGATCCTTGGGGCGTGCAACATTGCTAGGATGAGATGGAGAAATTTCAAAAGAGCACCAAGAAACACAAGAAACGAAGGATAGACACGTCCTTCTTAGCAGCCCAATGGTGTAGAAAGGAATCAGAAAGCTTGGGATTAACAATTTATGAACAAAAGGCTTGTACCTCGAGGAACTCAGAAGGAAGAACCATGAAGGAAAGTAGTTTAGAAAACTTTCAAGCTGGTAGAGAGGGAATCGACTCATTCAAGAAAAATGACAAAAGGAAAGGTAGCCAAAAAGCTAAATCCAAAAAGGTGAGGTGTAGAAGCCTTGAAGGAAGAGAGATTAGAAGTTAGCTCTCTAGGGACATCCCAAGAAGGAAAGTTAACAAGGAGCTTTCAAGAAAAAGGCATCAAAAGAAGAAAATTATGAGAAACGAGGAAGGGACCAGCCACCAAAGTGACTGGCATGACATGGGTGTTGGTACCCAGGGAGTAAAGAGGGGAGGAATCAATGGTACCCAAGGACCTCAGAACAATGTTATAAAAGGAAGAAGCAGCCAATGTGGGAAAGGCATTCAGCAAGAGTAAATCACAACAGAATCATTGAGAAAACTCTGTCTAAAACTCAAAGAAAATAGGGAAATATCGCCCGGTATCCCAAGAAACAATCACTGTAGAACATACTTGGATTCAAAGGGATTCAAACTTTGCAAGTCTTAGAGGCTTAGATAGCCATCTAAGTCTGTAATTTTTTATCTTCTTTGAACCTTGTAAAACGTCTTAGTGAACACATTGTAATCCACCATTAAGAAGAATAACAAAATAGTTCATATTAATTTGAGGATCCTTAACAGTTATTTCATGTGTTTCTTTATTATATTTTTCTTTCTTTGTTGTTTTCCTTGCTGTTCAATACATATATTCTTGCTTGCTAGTATGTACGTATTGCAGAATTCTTGTTTTGTGCACCACTTGGTTTGTAAACAGCCTATTTAGCTGCAGTGAACCAATCGCAATCCCTTCAAACTACAATAAGAGGCCCCGGGGTCCTCGCTTCAGCTTAGGCTTGGACATTGTCCAAAAAGGGATCCCCACACAAATCTAATACAAAACCTTTGTCCCTAGAATCTACATTCCTCGTAAATGAACTTATAGCAGAAACCTTCTACCGCTTCAGAACCTCTGAACTCTTCAATATATGAACGCCACTCTTTTGCACAGATCCTAGTATGTGACTAACTCCAGCAACTTCAAGATGTAGTTGGCTACAAAGTTCTTCACTTCATCAACAATGAAGATCAAGAAGTACTTGGTTATAAAACCCTAAGGCGTAAAAGACACAGTAACTTCTTGTAGAGAGAATAAGGCACTAGGTCACTTTTTGCATGTGTTCTCCATGTATAACGACCTTTAAAATAAGCCTTATATATGTCTAGAGTTGTGAGAAAAGAAACCCTACACATACATGTCAGCTATGGCCAAAAATCAAATATGGAAATTTTGATTTCGTAGATCTCAACAGATTCAACTTGTGTCGAGCTTCTGTTAAGCTTCATTCTTAAATCTTGATAGATATTGTTTCTTTCGAGGTATTTGTCGAGCTTTAATGAATAACTCTTCTTCACTTGTTTCTTGGTCAAATCTTCATGGTTTTAACACTTGACTTGAATAACATGTTTCTTGAAGTATTAAACCCATCCTAGATCTACCCAATTACAAGTAAAGTGCATTTTATCAAAGGATTGACCAATTACATAAAATATGTCCCTAACAATCTCCCCCTTTCGTGACAAAACCATAACAAAACAAATAATCATGAGAGACGTCTTAAATCATTAAACTCATAACCACTTGTTGTATTACGAAGTAAATCTATCCCTACTACAAACTCTTGAAAAACTTTGCAAGAAAAGAGTTCACGGCATGATAGACTTTCACAACTTGTCTTTCTGAAAAACTTAAACAAAACTCATCAAGGCATCATGTGTAAAACAGAAATAAGGATTGCATACATAAAGAAACATGCGTATAAAGATAAAGAAGAAACAACACATGTAAAGATAGGTGAAAAAGACATACATCATCATATATATATATATATATATATATTAAAGATAAGCACAATGTATGTAAAAATGGTCACAAGACCAGTGTACAAGAAGCTAAAAGAAGCTCCTAATACAAAAAAGAGGTAAACACTCCCCCTAACAAGATGAAACACAAGTCCCCCTTATAAAGGCATGTATTTCTCCCCCTAACATGTAGAATCTTAAAAAGAAACCATATTTTCTCCCACTTTTTGTCATGATTGACAAAGGGTACAAGAAGTTATAAAGCTTCACTCGAGAAACATAAAGATGATCTAAGATGATCAAGGGACACAAGGAATCCATATAAATGCATGAATGTAATGAAACAAGATGCTATGGATGACAAGATAATAGAAAAATCCAAAACATGTGAAAACCAATGCATGCAAGAGGGTCTCAATAGATTAAGAAGCTGTCGAGCTGCTTTCGAGCTGGCAGAGAGCACATAAAATTACCTCAATAAATCAAGATATGTGTTAAGAATCTATCGAGAAGCTACCTAGAAATCTCGATGGATCGAGAATCTGTAGAAAATGTATCGAGTAGACAGAAAGCACAGAAATTTGGCTTGATGGATCGACCTAGCTGTCGAGGAGCTATCGAGGTCAAATCGAGAAATCTCGATAGAAGAGGTATCTGTCGAAAAGCTATCGAGGATGTAGAAAAGAGGTTTTTCAAGGGGGAAAAATGCATAAGATGAGAAAGCAACAAGATGGCTACTCAAACAAGCATCCAACATGTTAAGCACTCAAATCGCACCTCAACTCCAGATGCAAAGCATTCCTAGATCCACAAACACACTAAAAAAGTCTAACCAATTTTATATTTCAAAAACAAGTTAAGACAGCTAAACAAGTCTACTCTCTAGAAAAATTCAAAATTTTTGTTCCTATTCAATCAACATGCATGAAGAACAAAGTTTGTCTACAAGTTGTAACCAACAACTACAACTCTCAATGAAAAAATTAAGATGACTAAAGACCTATTTGGTTTGAAGATAACTTAAAACTCAGTTCTCAATTCTCATTTCTCATTACTCAAACCTCAGACTCATATCTCATACCTCATATCTACTTTTCCCTTAAATTAGCTCTACTTTTGTTTGGTTCAAGTTTTCGGGTGATATCTCACTTTTTAAAGTCAATTTTTTTTATTGCTAAATGGAGCCCACACACTGTCCTCATTAGAACAGTATTCTTCTTCCCCGCATATGTTTTATCTCTCCTTATTTCCTTTCATTTTTCTCTCTTGCTTCTTCACTTTCCTCTAAAACTCTCACTCCTTTTTCTCTTCATAATTTTTTGTCCCTCTCTCCAACCACCACCCTCTCTCTCCAATCGACCCAGCCGCTAGCCTCCTACCTCCACCATCAACCCAGCTGCTACACTAACTCACCACCGTTAACTCATGAAACCAACAACTACCGCCACAAAAATGTAATAACCACCGAGGAGTACGCCACCATATACGACCCATAACCACACCAATCTCAACCCACAAACCCAATGCCACCATAAACAACACATAAACCCACCGATCTCAATCCATAAACCCACCGAGAAACAGATCTTTAATTTGGGATGAAAAAGGGAAAGAAGAAAAAAGAAAAAAATAATTATGGGATGAGAAAGGCGAAGAGGAAAGAAGAAAAAAAGAAGAAGAAAGAAAGAAAATTCTAGGATGAGAAGACTTGTGGGCGTTAACGAATAAGAAAGAAGAAAGAAAAAGAAGAAGTGGAGATGAAAGAGACCAGCATTTCTGGTTTGTGTGAGAGACCGAAGAGAGATATATAATAAAGTGAAGTCTGACTTGATAAAGACTAGACATAAATGTGAGTCCCAACACCTTTATTTTTTACAAATTTACCATTGAACTCAGTTCTTATCACTTGAAAACATCTCAAACGTGCTTTCAATTTTCATCGCTCTAATTCAAATTATTTTCAGTAAATGGGTGGTGAGAATTGAGAATAAAAACTAAGCCAAACAAGCTGCCTTGAAGTGCGGCCCATAAAATTTGGGAATTGAGTTATGAAAAGTGAGAATTGAGTGATGAAAACAAGTTAACCAAACACCTCCTAAATATTTTAAAGGCTAAAATGCAAATTGCAACCTCTAAGTTTAACTAAAATTCATTTTAGTCTTCTAACTTTACTTTCATTCAATTAAGTCTTCTAAATTTCAAATTTATTCAATTTAGGTATTTTGTCTAATTCCATTGAAAAATTTCCATTAAGTACGCAATTAACTAATAAAAAATTGAAAAAAAATAATTACATAAAATATCCATAAAATATTTTTATTTATTTTAGAAGAAGGTTTCTCTCTAAACAGTTTGAGGAGAAACCCTTCAAACTCTTCCTAAATCTTGTTATTAAATGTGAATTCTGAAAATCTAATAGTTGAATTATATATTCTTTATGTTTTTAAAATACATGTCAAATTTCGTTCAAATCAGATATTATTTACTATTCAACCAATAAACTTATTTCTTTATGAATAATACATTACCACAAAAACATAAAATTTAAACTTGTCAATGATGACATAACTATTGATCTTTGATATTTTAGAAATTTTGCAAACATGGAAGATATAATAAAAACATACAATCCAATATTTATATTTTCAAAATTTACATCAAATAAAAAGATATAGGATGAGTTTGAAGGATTTCTCTCCATATTAGTTTGGAGAGAAACCTTTACCTTTTATTTTATAGATTTTTTTCATGTGAGAGAAATATTTTTTTTTAATGGAAAGTTTTTAACAAAATTGGATAGAAACCTTGAATTGAATAAATTTGAAATTTAGAGTACTCAATTGAATGAAAATTACAGTTAGATAATTGAAATGAGTTTCAATCAAACTTAGATAGTGCAATTTGCATTTTAGCCTATTTTAAGAATCTAACCATTAAATTGTATGTTATTTATGTTTTTAACACACATATCAAATATCATGCCAATCAGATATTATTTATTATTTGATTCATAATCCTAATTTGTATACATAATTTAAAGTACAAAAACTTGAAATTTAAATATTTGATTGATGAAAGAGCAATTAATCTTTGATCTTTTGGAACATTTGCAAGTATAGAGGATATAAGAAAGAAAGGTAATCCAATAATAGATTTATTAAAATTTACATTTAATAAAAAGATATTGAGTGAAGTTGTAACAATTGGCTATAAACTAGAATATGAAATATTGATTTCAATGAACCATTTAAAAAGGGTCAAGAGTTTTATGGTGAGGTGATACTATTCAATCAGTCTCTTTAATTCATAACAAGAACTTCGGATTAAATCTCTCCTTCTAATTGTTGTAAGTGAAAAACACAATACATCACGATGACATATAGTCATGATGAGAAGTGGATAACATATATAGGGTCTCGCAGATATCCATCAAACTATAAAGAAAACACCAACCGCTGGCCGAAACTTGCACATGCAAAAAATTGGATACCATGTATCATCAATCGCCTTCCATCCCATCATGATCATCATAATTAAAATATGGCACATTACCTTGTTTCAAGCATATTTCTCCCATGCAGCTTTAACTCGATACAACGTTAGAATTAGTGGTTTCTTATTCTGAATGAGAAGGAAATACCAAAATCCCCCCATGAGCTTAATTTGGACAAAAAATCCCCCACGTGCTTGTGCTGACTGGAAGAGCTTTACTTGGAATATTGAGCTTGGTCTAAAGTTTAATCCCATATTCAGTCAAGGCGTATCAGGGCCCAAGACTCAACGGGTATGCTATATAATATATAGCCCCTAAATTCACAGAGCCCAAGTCGAAATTGGACGTCAACCGGAAGAAAATCTAGTTTGTTTCATCATTTCATACCAGTCCAAAAGGTACAAAAGCCAATACGATGTCGATTTTACCTACCTAAATAATTTCCTGTCCAGGCCCAATTTAGAAAGACCTGTGGTGATGTGTGGCCCAATTTGTAGGCCTTAGTTCTAAAGCTTTTGGGTTGAGTTGACACACACACACATATATATACATATATATATATATATATTGAGAGGAAGATTAAGGGAGTGTTTGGATCATCAATTTCCATAACTCATAATTCAAAAATGGTAGAACTCATACCTAGAAGTCTGTTTGGCACCACTATAACTCTATTTTCATTACACAATTCTCTGATTTTTTGAGTTACGAGTTATGAAAACTAAAAACACATTTTAGCTGTTTTCAGTTTCCATAACTCATAACTCAATGACATTTTTGTAATTAAACACACATGGAGAGACCCACAGCCGCACCTTTTGAGATTTTTTTTCCCCTTTCTTCTCTTAGGTTCGATCTTCAGTTTTTTTTTTTTTTTTTTTCCTTCTTCTTTCACTAGTTCGGTCTTTAATTCTTCCTTTTTTTTCTTTTTTTTTTCTTCTTCTTTCACTGGGTTCAGTCTTCAGTTCTTGTTTCTTCTTTTTTTTTTTTTTTTCCTTCTTCTTTCATTGGTTCGGTCTTCAGTTCTTCCTTTTATTTTATTTTTTTCCTTCTTCTTTCATTGGGTTCAATTTTTCAGTTGTTGCTTCTTCTTCTTTTTTCCTTCTTCTTTCACTGGCTCAGTCTTTAGTTCTTCCTCCTTTTTTTTTTTTTTTTTTTTTTTTCACTAGGTTCGATGAGTTTGGGTACTAGGAAAAAAAAAAAAAAAAAAAAAAAAGCTGCACTGAGTGACAGGTATGGGGCCCACAAACAGTGTGAAAAATATTGAGTGATGACAAATGAGTGATGGTGCCAAATGGGTAGGGTATTTTAAGTGATGAGTGATGAGTGATGAGTGACGGAAATTGAGTAATGAAAAATATTGATCCAAACAAGCCCTAAGCCACCTATTATTGTATGTCCAAACATGGAGTCCGGAATTCCAATGCTTAAGGCTGATTTTGATTGTTCTTTTAGGGCAAAAGAATGAGCTCAATAAGAGCTAATCTAGAAGTGATTGCTAAGATCAAAAGAGAACACAAAAGCTTAGCACATGGCAACAAAGGCTAGTTTACATGTTGACAACTGGGCTTGTGAAGTTGGTTGTGAGTTTGGGTCCTAAGATGATGACGACGAAAAACACAAATAAATAAATAAATAACCAAACAAACATGAATAACAATAAGCCATAATAAGTTATTAAAATATGGTTAATTTAATCATTTGACCACATACTTCTTGTGAACGATAGTGAAAAATAGGGTTTGGATGAAATTTGAATTAAAATTTGTTGAAAAGGCTCAAATATGGTTAGTGAAAGAGTCAAGATTTAACTTGAGGGGGATAATATGTATGTGTTCCAAATTTTGTGATACAACATATGTGGTTTAATTTGTTACCTAAAACACCAACTGCAATCTTCATGGCTTTGATGTGGGCTTTCTTGCCTTTCACATTGCGAAAAAAGCACCCCTGCCCATCCATGGATACATTGTAAATGAATAGGCTCACGAACATTAGGATTTGATACAAAACTAGTTGAATCTAGACTCGTTTATGAGTTGGTAATAAACTTGATGGAATGTACTTATGTTGGATCTCAAGCTCAAAAACTTGATTTATTTATTTATTATTATTATTATTATTATTTTTTTGGATAAGAAAAACTTGATATTAAGTATGAGTTTGAGCTTAATATCGAGCTTGAGCTCGACTGACTAATGAATCAAGTTGAGCCAAGCCAAGCTTAAGTTTAAAGAATTTTTGACAAGCTCAAGTTTGAAAATCATTTATAGGCTTGGTTTGAGCTCAAGCCCAACTTGTACACTTTATTTACATTAATTGCAAAGCCAAGTTTGAACTCTCACTACTTAACAAAACTCAATTTTTTTAAACCCTAATGACACTTGGAAGACCATATTATAATTTTAAAAAAAAAAATGAAGCAATGTTAAATGATAGCAAATACTTTATTTATTTTTAGGCTAAAATGCAAATTAATTGCATCCTCTAAGTATGACTAGAACTCATTTCAGTATTCTAGTTTTACTTTTGTTCAATTGAGTTCTTTAAGTTTCAAATTTATTTAATTCAGTCGTTCCATCCAATTTCGTTAAAAAAATTACCATTTAAAAATATTTTTTTCACATGAAAAAAATCTATAAAACTAGTACAAATATTTTATAGTTTTTTTTTTTTTTTTTTTTTTTTTGTGTTGAATTCTTTTTCAATTTTTTTTTTCATTAGTTAATTGCATACTTAATGGAAATTTTTTAATGGAATTGGATGAAAATTTTAAATTGAATAAATTTGAAACTTAGATGATTCAATTGAATTAAAATAAATTTTAGTCAAACTTAATGGATACAATTTACATTTTAGCTTATTTTTTAATGGAAATTTGAGTTGCCACTAATACGGTACTAGCATATAAAGCTTTCCAATTGCATACCTTCATGGTCTTTTTCTTCTTTTTTTTTTTTCTTTTCTTTTTTTAATGTAATAACCGTAATATCACTAAGAGGCTAATATTCTATTCATATACACAATTAATGTAGTACATTAAATAAGAAGTTGTAAATAGAACCGCACTTAACCCTAAAAAAAATGTGACAAGTTATGTGATTGGTATGTAGAGCATCAAGTATTTGAGATACAAAGAATAGTGGTTTCTAGTTAGTTCAACGGGTAAAGTCTCTAATGGTTGAATAATAAATCTGAGGTTTAATCTCCGTTTACACCAAAAACCAACTGGTGTCTTGGTCTGATAATAAAAGAGTTATCATTAGAAGCGAATGTTTTAGGTTGAAATTCTCTCAAAAAGAAAAAGGAAAAAAAGAGAGACATAAAGCAGAGTGATCATAATTTGTAAGTTAATTCTTCATAAGAAGAGTGATTTGAAAACCAAAGAGTAATTTCAAAGAAAGAGAGAGTGAGTTCACTTTTCAATGCACTTCATAATCCACTTTCAAAATAAATAGGATTATTATTGTATTACTGCTATTATTATTACTAGTGGTAACATTGTGCATATGTATGGGTACAATTAAAACAATCGCAATTACATCGTTCAAATTATATATATAGGGACCCATTTTCGGGCGACCCCCATACAATAAATTTGTAGAGAGTGGATAGAAGGGCCAGACACTTAGCAAGAAAAGCAACAGTCGGTGTGGGCTTACAAGGAAGATAACTAAAATTTGGCTAAGTGGTCTTGAGGAAAGTTCGTCCTTTGCCCAGTCTGAGGACCCCTTTTCCTTAGAATTAATGAATACAAGGGTTGTCCTTTGGACACCGTAAAAGAAAGAAAAACTCTCCTCCTCCTTTTCTCCCCTCAGGGGCAGAGAGGAAAATCCCTTTTACTTTGGGGATTCTATTTATTATATAGTCTTGTTCAATTGATCTTTGCCGTCCACTTGTCGGCCATCTGGACTTGTGTCTAAAGGCTTGTCCCATTAGTCGCCTTTGCAGGCTTTCTGTTAGTTGAAGCAACCAAGGCATCACTATTGGCTAGTCAATTCACCACTGATGTGACCAAAGTGTTGGTGGCATGCATTCAATGAGTGAGTGACAGCTCATTTCGTTCAATGTCGGTTTGCTGAGGACGTGAGCATCCTCGACGAGGTCCCAAAAGACTTGGGTTTCTCCCACTTATCCTCGGACTTTGTACCGTCCTCAGCAAGGACCTTGGGCCAAATGTGGAGTGGGCCGGGCTGCTTAATACTCGGGCCCCATAATAGCTCCTCAAAATTCTGCTGCCGGACCTCTCAAGAGAGGAGGAGGATTTTAATGTTCTCGGGCCGATGTCCTGGCTTGTCGAGCCTTGTCTTTCTGTCAGTGTCACAATCTTTTCAACTACCTAGGGGACGTTCCTGGCATTTCAGTATCTGGAGCGTGCCTTCATTAAATTCGGCAACTCTGTGCTCACCACGTTCAACGGTGTGATGATGAACGGATGGTGGGGATTCTCCTAGCCCATTGGGTGGGAAAGTCCAGACGGTTATCTTTAATTGGGGGTATATGTATATACCCAGTCGAACTGATTTGTCCTTTCACTTTTGCATTCAAGAGATCTTGCACACCTACCCCGAATTTGGTCACACCTCTAACTGTACTTGCAACTCTTCATAGCACAAAAAGCCTGCCCGAGGAGCTTTCCCTCGTTTCCGTAAGTCTTCTTCTCTCTCTAGTTCGTACTGTTCACTTGAGTTCCTTGTCAGTTCTCTAGGATGGTAAGCTTAAGAAGTTAGTTGAGTCTAAGGAGTTAATGGACAAATTCATTGCCGATCATGGGATCCCCACTACGGTGGGTCTGAGGTATTGCGGAGAAGGGGAATTGAGCTCGAGTAGGAAAGAGGGTGAGGTGGCGATCCCTATAATTGCCTTTCTGAAGGGCGGAGTGAGGATACCCATGGGGTCGGTGATGAGGGACTATCTTAGGCATTTTGGCCTATTTCCCACTCAGTGTGCTACTAATGTATTTAGGATTTTAGTCTGTGTGGATGCCTTGAATGAGAAGATGGGACTGAGGCTAACCCATCATGATGTGAACTGGTGCTACAAACTCTAGAGCCTGAAAGAGAAGTCTTATTACATGAGGACGAGGGACGACAGGGTCCGGCTCATCCAGTGCCTCCTTGAGTCCAGTAAGGGTCTGAACAAAGACTTCCTCATTGTGTCTGGGGAATGGCATGAGGGCCTTTCGTGCCCAACAGTGGAGGGTACACCAGGTGGGGCATCTAGACTAGGAGAGCATTTTCAGTTCTTTGTGCTTTAGTGTCCTGTTTTATTTGGGTTTTGACAGGAACTTGCTTTCTTTTATGTAGATCCGCGTGCTTCTGAGCGTCACTTCAGCCTGGTTAATAAGGAAGACTTGGAGAAGGTGCTGAGGTCGGAGATCTTTGTGAACAGAGACGATAACCAAGTCAGAGCCACCCATGTGGTCTTAGGATACGTCTCGATCCAAAAATCATTCTCAGCTTCGAGGCACGTGATCTGAGCTGGGGATTCTCGGCTACGTAGCATGACTGTAGTTGAGAAAGGATTTTTCATCCCCGAAAGGTCTCCCATCCCCGAGGGCGTACCGCTGGTAGGTACCTCTTCGTAGGCTCAAGCTTCCGAGTTTGAAGGGGAAGAGGAGGTTGCTGACTCAGGTCCGTCCGGGGACAAGTTTGGCATGTTTGACCAGCCCCATTCGCCCGAGGACCCTACTGGTGATTTGGGTGACCCTAACTTAACTAAAGCGAACTTTCTGTCTTAAGAAGCCATTCCTCAGTCCAAGATGAGTCTCAAGAAGTGGCCTCAGAAGAGCCTGTTGGCACTGATTGTGGGGCAGCCGAGGAGGGATGCGCCAAGTAAGTCTCCTCCCGAGCTTCCCCCTCCCCCACCCCAACAGAGTTCGGCGCCTGAGTCCAAGTCCACCAGTCCTCCGGTGAAGAAGGACAAAGGCAAGAGACCTAGGGGGGGAGAAGAGTCTGATCCTTCCCGAGGTGGCGGCGATGGTCGGCCATCGTCAAAACAGCTGAAGATAGGGCGTCGAGGCCAAGAGAAGCAAGCTTCTATCCAAGCCGGGGCCCAGGCTTGGCTCCCTACCCCTATGCTCTATGGGAGGCCTCTGACGGATGATGTCTCCCTCAGGAACCCTCAAGGGGGCGAGGGTGCGCTTGTGGCTGACGAATTGGAGAGGTCCTTGCTGCTCCCTGCGGACATGGCCTAGCTGGAGGCTTTGAGGGGTGAGGAGGTTTTCCTTGGCCTTAAGCAATACTTGGGCATGGTAAGTTTTCTGATTGCTTGTGATTTTCTTGATCTTCTGTGGTTCCTTATCTGTTGCACAATGGTTTCAATTAGCAGGCTATTCAGGCTACTTTCAGGCTGGACGACATAGCCAGTAGCCAGAGCCAGGTCGCTGGCTCAGACCGTACCAAGCTGTCGGACGCCATGCGGGCCCTCAATGCTTCCAAGGCCGATCTTAAAGCGGCTATGGACCAGTTGAAGGAGATGAAAGCGGCTTGAGACGCTACTGGTTCAGCCCTTGCTGCTGCTGAAAAACTGGCTCTAGATCAAATGGACAGGCTGCTCAAGGCCGAGGATCAGTTGAAGACAGCCAGAGAGAAGATCGTGACCCTAGAGGAGAGGGTGCTTGAGGCAGACAGGGCTAGAGGTGCTACAGAGTCTACCAAGGCTGAGGTTGTGAAAGTCAAGGAGGAGACTGAATCTGCCAAGGCTGAGGCTGTGGCCTCCAAAGACAAGGTCACGTAGGAGGTCTATGAGGAAGGGGCGGTTGAAACAAAAGATAGCCTTAGAGCCTAAGTGCCTGAGGTGTGCAGACTTTACTGCTCCCAAGTCTGGAGTGAGGCCCTTACACAGGCTGGGGTTGAAGCCTCGTCCAACCTGTGGAAGGCAGAGAACGTATACTATCCTCCTGCCATCCGTAAGACTGCCCCTCCAAGTTCTGAGGCCGAGGGGGCTGCCGAGGGTGTTGGGGTTGTCTTTGAGGGAGGCACCCCAGCTGCTTCTACTTCGAGCGAGCCCCCCAAGGAAGTTGATCCTCTTGGGAATGTTGAGGCAAGCCAAGGTCCCATTGCTGGTGCGCCTGGGGAAACTGCGGACTCCTCGGCTGATGTTCAAGCACCCCTTGTAGAGGAGGTATCCCACCCAGCTGAACCTTCTCAGGTTGCAGCCCCAGGCAAGGGCCCCAAGGATTCTGAGACCTCCTCTGCCCAGCCCCCTGAGGGGGGAGTTAAGATGGAGCCGAAAGAGTGATCCCTTGTTGCGTCTCTGCCCTGTTCTCCGTTTTCTCCTTCTTTATTATTATTATTATTATTATTATTATTATTATTATTATTATTATTATTGTGTTAGTGTGTTTGCCTTGTAAAACTCTTTTTTTTTTTTTTTTTTTTTTTTTTTTTTAAAGACTCAGTAAAGTGCATATTTTGTTTCCTTTTATTCGCTTTGTTTGTATTATATTATACATGTGCGCCTACATCACTTGTACGATACTGGCTTCAATTACGCCTCGACCGATTATATTGATCGTCATCCCCTACAGCGCTCACTACTAGTACCTAAGTGGTTAGCTTCGCCATAGGTCTGGGCCCACGGTCAACACAAGTCCTTGGTTCTGTCCAGTGCTTAGGTCCCTATAAAGTGATTAGTTTCCTCATAGGTTTGAGTCATTGGACCATGCAAGACTTTGGTTTTGTCTAATACTTGGGTTTTCTTGAAGCAACTAGTTTCCCCATAGGTTTGGCGCCGAGGAACATACAAGACCTAGGCTTTGCTTTACACTTGGTATTTTGTGGGGGGATAGTTTCTCCATTGGCTTGGATCTCCTAAGGCGACTAACACTTGTCTTCTGAAGTAGCTAGTTCCCTCATAGGCTTGAGTCCGAGGATTATGCAAGGCCTTGGTTCTGTCTAGTACCTAGTTCTCTTTTAGTAGTTAGTTTTCCCAGAGGCTTGAGTCCGAGGACTATGCAAGGCCTAGGTTCTGTCTAACACTTGTCTTCTGAAGTAGCTAGTTTCCCCATAGGCTTGAGTCCGAGAATCATGCAAGGCCTTAGTTCTGTCGAGTACCTAGTTCTCTTTTAGTAGTTAGTTTCCCTAGAGGCTTGAGTCCAAAGACTATGCAAGGCCTAGATTCTGTCTAACACTTGTCTTCTGAAGTAGCTAGTTTCCCCATAGGCTTGAGTCCGAAGATCATGCAAGGCCTTGGTTCTGTCTAGTACCTAGTTCTCTTTTAGTAGTTAGTTTTACTAGAGGCTTGAGTCCGAGGACTATGCAAGGCCTAGGTTCTGTCTAACACTTTTCTTCTGAAGTAGCTAGTTTCCCCATAGGCTTGAGTCCGAGGACCATGCAAGGCCTTGGTTCTGTCTAGTACTTAGTTCTCGGACTTGCTCCGCCGAGGAGGGGACCCTGCTTTGGTCTAGCCTCTTCGTCTAGCGTGCCTTTTTTGATTACGAGGCGTCCTTTGGGCTATTCGAGTAACGCACTTGACACTTCAGTACGTGAGGCACCTCCTCATTAATGTCCTTGCAGATTTACAAGGGTCCAGCCGCTTATAAGTCTCTTGGAAATTGGGCGGAGTTATTGCCTTCGGTAATTTCTCCTTAGGATTCTGTGCGGGTTGGCTCTCACCAATTTTTGCCTTCTATATAAGGCATTTCTGGGACGATCCTTCTCTTCAAACTTCACAAATATCTGAGTTCATATCTCATAAACGTGCTACTCCTTAGACGTGTCTAGGGCTTTGCCAGAATAGTAGCTCGTGCCCCACGAAACAAAGTGGCACTGGGAAAGGGCAGTGATAAGGGAGCCTAGCTCCTTTCAGGAGTCAAGGATGGCACCCCGACCCTGGACATCATGCTGGGGGTGGGGTAGGAGGAGGTCGCAGATCCTTCTTCTTTTCAACCTAACCAAGGATGGAACTCCCCTTGCAGTTCGGAGGGGGATCCGAAAGGAATGTAACGTCTCTCCTCCGAATTTGGATCCGTCAGCCTTCCAGGCTGATAGTGATTCGCCGGCTCCTAGTCGCTGTGGGATTGGGAGGGAAACCAGGCGGAACCTTGAGGTGGGATCGTTAGGCACCGCGGCCTTTTCTTCCTTCCCCTACCTAGTGCCGCAAGTGTTGGTTGGGGAGCTGTGAACGGTCTTAGCGTAGGCCTGTCTCCACCTTTCCCTCCGTCACTTGTCTTGGCTTTAAAACAAGCCTGCCTAGGCCTCTCACCCTTTCCTCTTCTCTTGCTTCACCACCAGCCTGTTTAGGCGTTTTTCTTTGTAGTTAGCTTTAGAACAAACCTGCATGGGCATCTATCTTTGTAGCTAGCTTTAGAACAAGCCTGCATGGGCATCTGTTGTAAGATGTAACTTTTCTTCAAATATTAATAAAAAAAAAGTAGACCCATTTCATCTCTTTTATTTCTCGCATCTTTCCATTTCTTGTGATTGTTGCCTTCTGAATGAATATTGTTGCTGTAGACTGTATTATTATTATTATTATTTTTTTTAGAAGTGTTGTCTTTCATATTTTCACACCAACCATCGTACTTGCTAGTGCCCAAGTCCTCCCCACAGACGGCGCCAATTGTAGGGACCCATTTTCGGGCGACCCCCATACAATAAATTTATAGAGAGTGGATAGAAGGGCTAGGCACTTAGCAAGAAAAGCAACAGTCGGTGCGGGCTTACAAGGAAGATAACTAAAATTTGGCTAAGTGGTCTTGAGGAAAGTTTGTCCTCGGCCCAGTCCGAGGACCCCTTTTCCTTAGAATTAATGAATACAAGGGTTGTCCTTTAGACACCCTAAAAGAAAGAAAAACTCTCCTCCTCCTTTTCTCCCCTCGGGGGGCAGAGAGGAAAAGCCCTTTTACTTTAGGGATTTTATCTATTATATAGTCTTGTTCAATTGATCTTTGTCGTCCACTTGTAGGCTATTTGGACTTGTGTCTGAAGGTTTGTCCTATCAACTGCCTTTGCAGGCTTTCTGTTAGTTGAAGCAACCAAGGCATCACTGTTGGCTGGTCAATTCACTACTGATGCGACTAGAGTGTTGGTGGCATGCATTCAATGAGTGAGTGACAGCTCCTTTCCTTCAATGTCGGTTTGCTGAGGACGTGAGCATCCTCGGCGAGGTCCTAGAGGACTTGGGTTTCTCCCACTCATCCTTGGACTTTATACCGTCCTCAGCACGGACCTTGGGCCAAATGTGGAGTGGGCCTGGGCTGCTTAATACTCGGGCCCCACAATACATAATATTAGTTTACATTTTCTTAAACCATACATTTCTAAAATATGTAATAATTTATCACCCATATATGATTTAGAATTTAATTGAATTTAAACTCTTCGATTTTTCATCAAATAATTCACTTGCCACAAAATTTAAAAAATTAGATTGACACATGTCACAAAATTGGATTTTAATTCGAATCTAATTAAAATTTAATTGGATTTACTCTGAACTTTGACTTTGACTTTCAATGTATATGTATGTGTGTGTGTGTGTGTGTGTGTGTAACCATTAATGGCCTTCGAATTGGTCTTGTATAAAACTAGGGTGGTCAATACCATACTAGTACTTACTAGTAGTATGTACTATACCACCAACCAAAGCAGTTTTGGTATTTCTTTGAAATGTGCCAAATTAAATATCATATTTTATCAGCCTGTACCAACTGTATCAGATATTTTTTGAATGTTTTGTGCAGTAAAGTAAAAAAATAATTACAGAATGTTAAAAAAAAAAAATGTTATGAAACATGTTATTTAAGCTAATACATTGGGTTAATATATTGCAAAGAATGATTTTTGGGGGATGTTTCCTCATCCCACATGTGTAAAGGCTTTCCTTTTTTCTTTTCCTTTCTTTTTTGCAATGTTAAAATTTTCTATTCACAACATTTCTAAATTAGTCTATGATCTCATATGTAGGCATACCACAATAATGTTACTGTATTATCAAATTAGTCTACCACCTTACACATGAGTTGTTAAAAAAATTCAAATTGCAAATTGTCATGGGTTCATATGTAAGCTGATATGCTAATTTAAGAAGTTGATATGCCTGCACACAGTAGTAGCACACACCGTCCACCACCGTGAAGGTAGTGAAGCTCTTGCAAAGAATGATTGAATGAAAAGAAAGCTTATAAAAAAGATCAAGGATTCAAGATGAAGAAAAGAAAGGTGAGAATATAGATAGAGAGATACAGAGATACAGAGATGAGAGATTATTTGATTTTTTTTTTCTTTTTTTTTATTTAAGAAATTTATAATCTCTAGCATATTCCAAGACATTTATGTTGTATTATTAATGAATTTTTTTATATTAATTTTGATTTTTTCAAATTTCAAGAGTGAGTTAATGAATTTGTCTCCTATTATTTAATTTTATTAGTTGAATTTTGACTATTTTTGTTTTTATTTTTTGTATTATGGGATACAATGGGGCCTTTTTAATGCATTTTATTGACCAATAAATGGACTTAAAATTTTTTTTCTTAATTAAAAATATATATATATATATATATTTATATATTTATATAGGCAAAAACACCATTTTGGTCATTATATTTTAGAGTCAAAGTCAATTTAGTCATTACATTTTGGTGGCAGTCAATTTGGTTTTTATTATTTTCAACTTGCAGTTAATTTGATCCATACCGTTAACTCACTAACGAAAAATGCCTATGTGACAAATGGTGTGCATAGTTGGCACACACTTGGATAATAAAAGAAAAAATATATATTTAATTGCTACATAAGAAAACCACATCAGCAATTTTAAGAATAAAAAAAATGCACGTCAGAGAAACAAAAACAAAAAATTTGAAAAGATGAGTTTTTTGAAAAATCCCCCATCTTTTATTAGAGTTTCATAACAACCAAACATAACCCAAAAAACAACCCCACATACAAAAATCAAACTCAGCATGGGGTTGGGTCATGTTAGCTCAACATGCATTTTCTATTCTTGTTTTGGCAATGAGGAGTTGCAGTTGCAGAGAATGAATTGAAGAAGTAGAAAGAGGATGTCATTGTGTTTTGGATTGAATTTTGAACTTGGCAGTGGAGGTGTTTATTGAGGTGGTATTGGAAAGTGATGCTAGCAAGCAACGTGGCTTATGTTGTTTGAATTTTTCTGAAAACCAATTAGTTTATGCAAATTCCATTCTTCAATACTTCAACTAAAGTGTTCTCTCTTTCTCTTTCTCAGGCCCGTTTATTTTCTCTCCCTTTTAGATATGGGTTTGTACTTGCCTAGATCTGGGTTCAAGCTCCACCACTGAGATTGACATGCACTTGTCGGATTCGTTGGTGTTGTTGGCTGCTGGAGTTTGCGGTGGTGTTGTTGTGTTCGTTGTAGTGGCTCATTGGCTTGGAGTTAGCGGAGAATTTTTTTGGTTCAATTTTATTTTTGTGTGTGTGAGTTGCTATGTTTGGCTACCAAGAAACTCTAAGAAAATTTGGGAAGTTGTTGTTGTTGTTGTTGATGTTGTTGTTGTTGTTGTTGTTGTTTTTTTTTTTTTTTTTTTAATTTTATTTTTTATTTTTTTTTAAATTTTTAACTCCTTTTAAATTTTTTGTTTTGTTTTTCTAACATGAATTTTTTTATTCTTAAAATTGCTAATGTGGTTTTTACATAGAAATTAAGTATTTTTATTATTATTTTATTAGCCATTTAGCCATGTGTGTGCCAATTCTGTACATTGTTTATCACATAAACATTTTCTGTTAGTGAATTAATGGTAATAACTAAATTGATTGCAAGCTGAAAATAATAAGGAACAAATTAACTAATACCAAAATGTAGGGATTAAATTAATTGTGACCCCCCCCCCCCCCCCCCCCAACACACACACACACACACACACACACACACACACACATAAAATACAAGTGGATTCTTCTTTTATTTGGAGCCTCAGGTGATTGCATCACACATCTATGGTTCGGCCACCCTGCTCCTTGATTGGAGCATAATTGTTCTCTCCAAAGTGGTTCGGACTTACACTACAACTTACAAGTTTAGATACAAGTGGAGTCTTCTCTTTTATTTGGGGCCTCAGGTGATTGCATCACACATCTATGGTTCGGTCACCCTGCTCCTTGATGGAGCATAATTGTTCTCTCCAAAGTGGTTCGGACTTACACTGCAACTTACAAGTTTAGAGCCACAAAAATTAAGTGCAACTTTTAGCGTCTCCTATGTATTTATACATCAGTATAGTGTAGTCACTTTTGCCATTCAGTTAACATTTATACAATATTTCATTGGTGAAGACTGAAGATGGAAAATTTGCTGCTAAAGTATTATTCCTATTACATTTTCATAACTCAAGTGGAAATTTATATAGTTTCCAATCATAATACATCCACATTCTCCCACATTTTTTTTTTTTTTTTTTTTGGATAAGAAAACTTATTCAAACATTAATTTTACATAATTAGATGTCTAGTTTTAGAGAAGATATTTGGTATCAAATAATATTATGCTAGCGGTATTAAAATACAATAAGTGTGAGATATGTTAGCAAAAAATAACTAACCACTAACAATTAAAAGACGTGTTAGTGGTTTCTCAAAAAAAAAAAAGATGTGTTAGTGGATAGTTATTTTTGCATACATGTCTCTCGTTTATTGAATGTTGATACAGATGACTTGGTATCATTTGATACAAAAAACTTTTTCCTAATTTTAAAAGCCTAAATTAACATTCCAGATTTAAGATCCTTTAAATTAATCTTACAAAGTTCTTTCAGCACATATTTTCCCTCTATCTCTCATAACATTAATCAACCATTTTGATCTGCATTTGTCTCTTGCTATGGGCAGTCTCTAATTTGTTAATATCTTCCCTTTTGTGTGCGCTTTACAAATCATCTTTCCAACTTTGCCTTATTTGAACATAAAAATTATCACTTTTTATTTAAGTAATAATATTTGGTTCTTATAAACATCTCATAAAGACCCATTAATTCTAAGTGAGACGACATATATGGTTGACAAAGCATTGTAAACACCAATTAAAGATGAAATGAAAATTACAAGATGGTGCAAGCATATGTGTCATGACAGGGCTCTCTAATCTCACAGAATAGCAATGCGTATGGAGGCAAATTATATCCATGAGTCCCAGCCATGTACTGTATCTTCGTTTCCTCTTCTTTCTCAGTTTCTTCTTTGTCTTCTGCAACGCTTACTATGCTCGCATACCCTACTTTCTTCCTTAGCAACATTGCAAGTTTAGCTGTATCAATCCCCTCGCCTTTTACCTCTATTTGGTCCTTGTCTTGACCTTTAAAACATGCTGATTCCACCCCTGAACATGTCCAATGTAACTTGTAAAATAATTTTAAGTACAAGTACAACTATATATAGTTAAAAAGAGGATCAAGTAGTATTTGTAATTGTAAAAAAATGTTCCAAATTTTGTGATACAACTACGTACGTACGTGGTTTAATTTGTTACCTGAAATGCCGAGTGCTATCTTCATTGCTTTTTTACGGGCCTCATCGCCTTTCTTAATGCGAAAAAAACACCTCTGCCCATCCACGGACACCCTGATGACCACCGTTTGCTTAAGAAAGAAAACATAAATATAATCATATATAAATATTGATGCAATTTTGAAGTGGCAAATACTTATTTTCTATTAGAAAGTTGAGCCGTCACTAGTGCATTCCTAGCAAATAAACTTTTTCCGAATGCATACCTTCATGCTCTCGGTTTGTTAGAAATGATGAAACAAAAAGCCAATCAACTTGTGGGAGAGAATAGAATTTGGAGGTCTGCTATTTATAGGCCTCCAAGTGAACAGTTTGCTGAGGGCTATAGGAAGTCATGAGGACCATACGGGATTCATGTTTCATTGTAACGTGTTTACCTTTGCAATTAAAGGAAAATGTTAAAATTATTATCAATTTAAATAAAAAATGTTATAAATGATATCACAGTAAATGTTACTAGTGTCAAATTAAACAACACAACATATAAACTTCAAAATTATATCAATTTATATATGACTTATAGATTAATAAAATTTGGGTAAATTACACATTACACCTTTAAAATTTGGAGATGTTTAGATTTTAAACTTTGAAGTTTTAGACTTTGAAATTTTTCCCTTGAAGTTCTATTCTATTTACATCAATTGCCTTTCCATTCTTATTAGCAAAAAATTGCCACATAAACTTGTCATGGGTGTTTAATTTGTTCAATAAAATGATGTAATCTCATTTTTGTAGCCTAAAAAAATTAAAAATCACATGACATAAAAAAATGTAGTATCATTTTATTGGATGAACTTAACAGGCGTAGTAAACTTATGTAACACTTCACAAAATATATGGATGAAGCGACTGTTAATGCAAACGAAATAGAACTTCAAAGGGTAAAAATACAAATTTTGAAATTTTGGGGTGTAAAATCAAAACACTCCCAAACTTTGGGGGTATAGTTTGCAATTTAGCCTAAAATTTGTTATAAACATAATATCATTAAAAAGAAAACTAATATTCTATTAATGAACTTGAAATTATGAGACCACTCTTCATTAGATTTCCGAAAACCAAATTGTGAGCACACGGTTAAGAAAAGATTACACGATGGAGCAAAAGGATGAATCATATATAGTAGGGGTCCCTATTACCTAATCTCACAACTACTACAACTATATATAGTAAAGAGGTTCACATGGTGTTTGTAATTGTAGTGCGTTTCTAGCATAACCTTTCCAATCGCATACCTTCAATGGTCTTGGTCTGGGTTTGTTAGAAATGATAATATAATATATGGTAATGGATCAAAAGCCTCTCACCATGTGGGAGAGGATGGTATTTGAAGGTTGGGGAGAGAGAAAGAGAGTACTATTTTTGTTTTGAAGTTTGACGTGCTACTTAACACTGATATTTATAGGCCTCTTTGGAGGCTTGTATGAGTGAACAGTTTGCTGAGGGTTATTGCAAGTATTATCAATTTTTTTTTTTTTTTTTACAAGATAAAATTTCTACTCTGTCCTAATCTAAATGTATATGTGTGTGAAGCTCCCTCCTAGAGACTTGAACTTCAGTCCTTACCTCCCACACCCCATAAGCATTTATACTTGTGGAGTAACCACTGCACTAAGGGTGCACGGTGGTCAAGTATTATCAATTTTAATACTTATATATTGGCGTCACAATAAATGTGAATATTAATTACACAATTATATAACCTATAAATTTCAATTTTACATTTTTTTTTTAATTTTCTATTTAAAAATGGACATGTCAATTTTTAAGACTTATGGTATGACCAAATTTAAAAATGAACACGTCAATTCTTCTTTCTAAAAAAACAAAAAAAAAGACAAAAACGAGAACAAAGAGGTTAACCCTATTTGGTTCCTCAAAGTTTTGTTTTCAATTTTCATTTTCAAAATTGTTTTTTCTAGGTGTTCTCATTTTTGTTCTCAAAACCCACTTTTCCAACCCAAGAAACAAGTTATATTGTTTGGAACCAGAGTTTCTGGTCTAACTTGTTTCTATTTTTATTTTTTACCTATTTTTTAATTAAAAATTCACCACCACACCCACACCGCAGGTAAAGAATTCCACGAAACACAGCAAACCAAAACCCACCTCTATCACCACCATCACAAGCAAACTCAACGACAAGTTAGAAAGCATCACCAAATAGCAAACCCAAAACCACCACCATCAGCACCACTGCATCACCAATGGTACAAATCTACTAAAATACTATTTTTAAGCCCATGGTGGATACTCCTCAATTCAAGCCATATGTATACATTAATTACCACCACCCACATTCATAGTCACAGCCTAGATTCACCATCACCAAACCCAATCAGTTTAGAACCAAAAAAAAAAAAAATTGAACTCAAGAGAGAGAGGTTTTTGTTTGATGGGGCCTACAAAAAACAGAAAATTAAAACAAAAAGCCTACTGAAAATGGGGGAACCAAACTGGCATCTCCTATGCATTTATACATTGGTATAGTGTAGTCTCTTTTGCCATTCAGTTCATATTTGACATGAAGAACCACAATGCTTCACTGAACATAGCATATATAAAGTTCATTAAACATAGCATATGTAGAGTATTATAGGGAATTGGTGATTCTCATCCCCACTACCATATTTGTATCTTTCTATGGTGAAGGTGGAAAAGTTGCCGCTTTAATTAAGCATTATTCTGTATATATGCCATGAATTGGCAAAAATAATAATTAAATAAAATGAGAGATCGTGTATCTCTAATGTCATTCCAACCTTTTCATAACTCCCGTGTAAATTTATATAGCTTCTATGATACGTCCACAATCAAAATTCAAAAACCTTCTTTTCTATGAAAAGTTCAAACATAAATTTTACATAATTAGCTCTATGTGATGTTTGATTTTAAGAGCCTAAAATATATCCTTTTTTTTTTAAGTAATTAATAATATTTGGTTCTTATAAACATCTCATAAAGACCCATTAATTTTTTTTTTTTTTTTTTTTGGAGAATCAAATACCCATTAATTCTAAATTAGGTACATAGCACATATGCATGCAGTAAGACAGAGAGATGTGGTTGACAAAGCATAGTTAAGAACAATTAATGATGAGTGAAAATTTTTAATAGAACAAAAGAGAGAGCATATAAATTCATTGGGCAAATGCATAAACTTCAAATTGGGATGAACCTAAGAATTTAACATTTATAAAATAGAAAATATATTCAACACTACTGTCTATTTCATTAATTCACAAACGATTAAGGCTTGCTAGTTTTAATTATTATTTCATGCTGGACTCTTAACACCTTCAAATGAAAAAGTCTTTTGGCCTTTTCTATAGAAATCATGAAAGTAAATCATTTTCCATTTGATTTATTTGTATTGATTCCATTTTGTGTTTGTGTGGAACTAAGGTTACTTCAAAAGGCGTCTTTGTGTTCACACAACTGGCCAAAATAAGTGAGCCCAAACTATATATCTAGACACTCGGGTTCTTCGTAATTGTTAGGGAATAATATGTAACACACATTCCACCAACAATCAACCTACAATTTCAAGTGTGGCTAAGTTGTCCTTATTGTCAAGCAAGAAACAACTAAAAATAGATTTGAATTTCTCAATAACTAGAGAAAAATAACACCAATGATTTATATAGAAACCAAGCTCTGATATTATACTAGAATACATCTCCATCGCCTCAAGAAGGATAGAGGACTTGATTATATATGAAAAATGCTAACAAGTGCCCTTAAGGCACTGATTAATAATCAATTTAAATAAAGTTTTTATGGGAAATAAAAAAAAAAGTAATTAATATTTTGACAATTTTTTTTATTTTTTATAAAAGTGGTATCAAATTTTTTTTAAAATTGATTATTAATAAGTGTCTTTAGGGCACTCGTTAGTATGACCCATTATATATATATATATATATATGTAAATATATAAGTCATTTATTTATATTTATTAGTAAACATTTATTTTTTAGAAACTTTTTAAGCAGACTATAAGTACAGCAGATTTTTCAGATATTAGCTGCTAATCTAGACAAGGATATATATGTGATCATTGTAGTTTCTTGAAAACGACCGTGTCCGCTCGCTACATTCACATATGAATACTGCAAGTTGGAAACCAGTCAGAACCTCACACATCAGCCACGTATCTCTCTTGTTTGCATTGCTTTTTTACTTTTATCCATAAATAATAATTACAATATGAATTGAATACGATTGATGGAACGCAATTAAACTAATAATGAATGAGAAATGAACTACTCTTCTTTCTTTTCTTCTAGACATGATTTCCCAAGCATATGCCATCATCCAAGTGGACCATATAGAGAGGAAAAATTTCCAACCTATCACAAGCTGACACGTCACACTATCAAGTCCACAAAATACAACCAATTACAAAACTCCACGTATTGCTGCTAGGTTTTGCTATCACTACTCAGAAACTAATAAAAATTTGCCAAGTGTCATGCAAAAACCAATTACGCATTAGCGCATGTAAGCGATGACATAAGCAGTCTCGCACATGTAAGCGATGACATAAGCAGCCTCGCACATGTAAGCGATGACATAAGCAGCCTCGCACATGTAAGCGATGACATAATCAGCCTCGCACGTGTAAGTGGTGACATAAGCGGACCAATCAGGCTGTGACATGTGTCACCAATCAGACTCCACCACGAGTCGCTTACCTACCCCTAAACTCCTATAAATAGAAGCCTTCCTAAGGCATTAGGAGGGCACCAAGCCATCTGAAGTACAAGCAGCATCAGAGAAGATTTAGAAGCATCAGAAGTATAGAAGCTCTGTAGGAATCAAGCCTCAAAGCCTTCGAGAACTTCAAGAACTTCAACCTTAAAATCGAAGAACATTCGAAGTAGAATCATCCAAACTATCTGTCTAGATCCAAAAGTTTGCGGGAATCAAGCCTAAAGTATTCGAAAACATCAACAAATCACATATCAGTGAAGCTCTACGCATCCAAGCTTCTAAAGTCCCGAAGAACTTCCACCACAAACCTTTGAAGACGAAAAACACATAAAGAACGTGAAGAACAAAGGATTCCTAACAAGCTCATAGCCAGAGATTCATTATAATTCCGTTTCAGCAATCTTTGATTAATCCCTCAACCAAATTGAAGGATATTTTGTGTTCAAGTCAAAATCACATTACCATAAATCCAAATCAATAAGTCTTGCAAGGAGATTGAATCAGAGGATCACTCTTTTGTAATTACAAAGAATTGTACTACACATTCATCAATACAAATTCGCATTTGTGAAACTATTTTACTTGTTTGATTTATTTCAAACTAAGAAATTTAGTCATCTACAGACCAAAGCGAGGAATTTGTAGTTGCCATTTGTTTTAGGTCCAGGAACCAATCTTGACCTCTATGAAAATGTCTATTGAACTAAATTATGGGTTCGAAGTTAGCGTACAAACTTCGGAAGATATTATAAGGAGGATTTGATTGAGTATCGAGGAGTCAAAGAATTGAATCCAAAATACCAAATGAAAATAGATCGATTTTTTTTCATTCCCAATGAAATACATATTTTGCCAGAATCTTCTTCCATAATGGTACAGAACAATAGTCTTATTAGACTAGATACACGAATCACTTTAAATACAAGAAGCCGAGCGGGTGGATTGGTTTGAGTGGAGAGAAAAAAAAAAAGGATTGAACTTAAAATCTTTTCTGGAGATATCCATTTTCCTAGAGAGATGGATAAGATATCCCAGCACAATGTTCATTTGTGTTATTAGGCCATTTTAATATGAAAATTATTAAGGGAGCCCTATCCTAATCATGCATCAATTTGAATTAAATAAAACGCACCCAAGGCAACATCACATCACATCATGAAGCAAAAGGAAACAAAGTGAAATTCAAATTCAAATCAGAAATAATGTCAAGCAAAATCAGAGCACGCAATAGCAAAGAAATATTTTTATTTCGTAGTCATATTTAAAGCTTGATTATAGTTGAATCTTGATTAATTATAATCACATGATCACGGATTGGCCCAAATGAGGATAGTTTTAATTGTTCAAACTAACTATCAAATTATCCCAAAATAAAAAAAGTTAATAGTTTAAAATTAAATGCTGACAATATTTCAAACCATTTTAATACATATCTCATTACTTCTTTTGTAGGTTCTAGGTTCTATAAGTGAACTAAACCTGTCCAAAAGAGAAGAATTGGAGCAAACAAACTTGTCAGGTTTCAAAATCACATTTTATTTTCTAGGAAACGAAAACTTGTTTTGAAAAAAACAAAACAAAAAGAAAAAGACAGAAAACAAAAACTATGTACGAAAACTCATTTCCTAATGAGAAAGAAGAAAGTGAAAACAGTTACTTAAACAGGGAAACACAGAGAACAAGTGAACAGTACGTACCAACTCGCTTTGAATAGAGAGCACCAACAAAAATTTTCAAGAGATTGTGTAGGCCTTGCGTAGACCGAAGCTCTCTCTCTCTCTCTCTCAACACCTTTATCCTATTGAGTAGATACTATAGATAGGCCAGTTTAGCTCTGAAATTACAGGCACCGAGTACATAGGACAGTGGTGCTGAATTGCTGATAATACTTAGACTCTCGGTGCTCATGTGGAGGAGATCGTTGTTCCACTGATCTCTATTTTTATCACACGTTTGACAAAAGCCACGGTGTTATTTTTAATGGTTTTTTGATTTGTATGTTTTTGAAAGGCCTAAGAATGGGCCTGGTGCTTAATTTTTGTTGAATTATTTGGGTTAAATTTCAAAATCTTATTGAATTATTTGAACTAAATTTATTTCATTAGGTGGCCACGAGTTATGTTGGGCCAAATCCTTAAATTTTATATTTTTATATTACTACACAATATTTTTTATTTCTTGTTTTTATATGCAATTTAGGATTGCCATAATATAAGGATAAAGTTTAGCTACAAAATTGGTTGTAGTAAAAAATTACAATCTTACTTAATATTTTTTTATTGGAGGTGAATTTTGACAAATTCACCATTAGATTATATCTTCTTCTTGTATCCTTCATGCTTGCAAAATTTCTAAAAAATTAATGATCAATAGCTATGTCATCAATAAATTATTTAAATTCCAAGTTTTTGTAGTTTAAAATTATGTATAAGATATAAGCTTATAGATGATATAGTAAATAATATCAAATTGATACAAAATTTGGCATGTGTATTAAGAGTATAAAGAACATACAATTCAACGGTTAGATTTTCAAAATATAGTAACATTTATTTTATTGGGTAAGATTGTTGCCTTAAGCTATAATCAATTTTGTAGCTAAACTTTGTCCGTAATATAATAGCTCCTTGGTCATGCCAATGGAGTGCACGAAAGATATATTGTGATTTATTATGTATTAACTCAAGTGATTCAGTTTAATATAAAGTCTATCCACACCTAACCCTAAAGCTTGTAGCATTTATATATAGCCAACTAGGGTTCTCTGTGACCGTAATTCTCTGACTCTACTCTCCCTTCTTTTGCTTCCACTTCTCTAAACTATTTTCATACTTCCTTCAATTTACTCCTCAAATATAAGCTATACTGAGGATTGGAGCTCTATGATGAAATGTAGATTTTGGCGAAAGCCAAGATGCAAATCAACTGGTTATGTCATACAATTAGACACTATAGTCGAAAATATTGTAACCATTTGTAAATTTACTTTAGATTTAGAGTTTGCTTTGAAAATGATATCAAATTATGGAGTTTATTATATAATTGTTTTTAAATTTGATTACTTATTTTTTATGAAAAATAATAAATCATTACACAAAAATAAAATTTTTTGAACTTAATAATTAATATTATCACAAACATCGTGTTGGCAAATCTTTCACAAGCTTTATTTCTAATACTTACTTAATAAAAATCAAATTATAAATATCATGAAATGTTAAATAGTTATTTATTAAAATTTTGTAAATGAAATATACATATGATCAAATTAGTTTATATATAGTTTGTTACCTTTTTTTTTCCCCCGATCTCTAATATTAATGTTTCATGTCAATATATAAGCTTGGCCACCCTTGAGAAATTTATAGCTTTAACACTCACCACAATATTGGGGGAGGTGCCATTACATTAGATTCCTCATATTTAATGTTATATATTTTAATTAGAAAAATATTTAGTTTCAAACATATTCACTAATATAGGAAAATGACATTTCATTGTCATGAAACTTTATCCTTTTAATTATTAATTTGCATGGTGTACTTAATTTATTGCCTTCAAATGAAGATTTCTTTTTGCCTTTTTCGTAGAAGTCATGAAAGAAACCATTATTCATGGAATTATATGAGTTGGTCTAATCTTGTGTTTGTGTGAAGCTCTGGTTACCTAAAACGACGTCAAAAGGCGGGTATACCCACACACATGGCCAAAATGAGCAAGCCTATAGGCTTGCTCATTTTGGCCATGTGTGTGGGTATACCCGCATTTTATTAGGAGCTAGCTATCTAGACACTAGGATTCTTCTTTGTTAGTTTTATTAGGAGCAATATGTAACATGATTTTTTAGGAACAATATGTAACAACACACATTCCAATAACAGGTCACTTAAAATTTCTAGAGCTAAAATGTAATTTAAAAAAAAAAAAAATTTTTTTGAGGTATTTGGTTGGGAGGATATTAGGATTTTTGCAAAAATAATAAATAATAAATCCTGCACGTTCTAAACCCAATGCTCATAGTATTGATAGAGAGAGATGTGAAGCAAGAAAAAGGTAAGGAAAAGTAGTTAAGAAGATGAGTGCATGGTCGCCGATGAGCGCTACTTCACTTCTTCAACAAATCAAGCCGGAAGAGCTCTAAGAATGAAGACCAAGAATGGCAGAATTGGTGGGCGTGGTGGTTGTGATGATGAATGAACGTGTGGTGGGGAAAATATACAGTTAGGAAAATTTTGGAGAGAAAAAAAAAAAAGGGAATGGGGATTTTGTGGGGGGGGGGGGGGGGGGGGTGGGGTGGAGGGAATTAAAAGAGAAATAAAGGGAAGAGTAAAACAAATTGTGGACAAAGAAAATTGTGTAGAAATTTCTAACATAATATATTGAATTAAAAATTTTGTTTAAGTACAAATTAAACTACCTAATTCAAAAATAAAATAATGTAACTTGTTTTTAATGAAAAATTTCAAAATTATTTATTTTTGAACTCGTTAGTGCATGTGTCAAACTAATATTGGTACCGAAAAATGCATTTTACACTTCTTCAAATCAAACACAATTTCATTCATTATAAGTACTTTTTAATAAAAGTTTCAACATATATAATACCAAACGCAATTTTTCAGGAAAATATATTCAAGCATAATACATTTTGTAAAATCTATTTTGTTGGAATGCATTCTCCCAATATTCATTGTAAACACTATCTAAATTTTCCTTCTTGTCAAATAGGAAACAACTAAAAATAAATTTCAAGTTCTCTATTGGGATGGAAAACTAACACACACCCTCGATTTATATTGAAACCAAGCTCTGATTTAATACTAGAATACATCTCCATCAGCTCAAGAAGCATTGAGGACTTATTCGTTTTTGTTTTTTGGGTACTTAAAAGAAATTTAATCTTATCTAAATGGAAATTTTATCATGAAGACCCGGAGAAGATGTATATTTTAACTGTTCAAACTGTCTCCCTCTTGGTGGTTATTTCCACTAGTTGATACAAAATTACAAGATGGAGCAAACATTTGTGTCATAACAGGGGTCTCTAATCTCATAGAATGCGTAGGGGGGTCCATAAGGGCACTGTATCTTCGGTTCATCTTTTTTTTTTGTCTTCTTTCTTCTCTTCTGCAACTCTTACTATGCTTGCATGCCCTACTTTCTTCCTTAGCAACGTTGCAACTTTAACAGTATCAATATTATCTCCTTTTACCTCTATTTGGTCCCTGTTTTGCCCTTTCAAAGCTGATGATTCCACCCCTGAAAATGTCACATACACCAACTAAATGGAAAACAATTTTTGAGTTCTAGTACAACCATAATTACTAGGTTCAAGAGTGGTGTTTGTAGTGTTACCAATTTTGAAAAAGTCGCTTTGTTACCTGGAAAGCCAACTGCAATCTTCATGGCTTTTCTGCGGGCCTTCTCAACTTCCGTAATGCAAAAACAATTCCTCTGCCCATCCATGGAAACCTGGATGAGCACAGTTTGCTGAAGAAACAAAATAATTATAAGCACAAATGAAGCAACTTTAAATTGTATCAAGTACTTTATTATATATTTTGTAATAGAAAGTTGAGTTTATCACTATTCATTAGTGCTTTCCTAGCATATGTATCTATTCAATTGCAATGATTGTATGTGGAGAGAGTAGTATGTATCAAATACCTTCATGGTTTTTGTTTGTTAGAAATGATTGTATGTGGGGATGGACCAAAAGCCAATCACCTTGTGGGAGAGAACAGAAATTGAAGGTGGAGAAGAGTGTACTATATACTGCCATTTATAGGCCTCTTTGGAAGATTAGTGAGGGCAATTGGAAGTCAGGAGGACCATAGCTTACGTAAAGGTAGCTAAGGAACATCTTTTTTCGTGTATCATTATCAATGTTACGTGTTATCATTACTGACTATATGTAAATTCTAAAATTATTATCACTTTTATATTAAATGTGATAAAACAATGTAACAATAATTGTGATTACTGATTAGTATCAAACTAAACAATACAACATATAAACTTCAAAATTACTTTTTTATTTATTATTTATAAATTGATACATCAATTTATAAGACTTAATAAAATTTGTTATAAACATATTATCATTAAAAAAAACTAATATTCAATTCATGAATATGAAATTATGAGCACTCTTCCTTTAGATTTCCGTATACCAAATTATGAGCGCATAATTAATGTAGTATACTAAATGGGAAGTTGTGAATAAAATCACACTTAATCTTATTAATGTATGAAAATCTTCCATTCCATTTTTAGTAATTCTCTTATATATATATATATATATAATATTATAGAATTTCAATTTATGATGTTTTTTTAAATAAAAATTTATGATGTTTACTTTATAATGATTACTCTTTGTTATTGGGTTAAAACACCAATAAGTTTTTTGTGTAAATAGATTCAAACTCTAGATCTTTTATTCAACGACTAGAAATTTTACTAAATATGCTAACCGAAACCCATTAGTATTTTACTTTACGTTCTACTAATTATAACTTGTCATATATTTTTTTCTCTCTTTATTAAATAACAATAGTTTGCAATGCAAACAACAAGGAACTCATAGGTAAGAGGATTTTTTATCCCGAGAGAGAGAGAGAGAGAGAGAGAGAGAGAGAGAGCTTTTCACTTTCCATTACCATTCGTATTTCCATTTTCATTTTCCTATAGAGGGCACTTTCACTTTTCAAATGAAAAACATCTTGCTGAATACTAATTTAACTAGTCCATTTCTAAAATGGGGAAAAAAGTAGTCCATTTCTCATTTATTATTGGTTTATTTATTTCTAAAAGCAAAAAATAAAAATGGTCCATTTCTCATTCATTATTGGTTTAATTATTTCTTTAGGCAAAAAACAAAAATTTGAAAAGTTAATTTCTCATTCATTATTGGTTTAATTTCCTTCCATCAATTCGTATTGTAATTATTTATAGATAAAAGCAAAAGCAATGCAAAAAAGGGAGATACGTGGCTACAGTAATGTGTGAGGTTTCCCAGTTGGAGTATTCGTATGTGAATGTAGCGTGCGGATATGTCATTTTCAAGAAACTACGGAGACCATATATCCTTGTCTACATTACCAGCTAATAGCTGTGTTAATGTGGCGTGTAGTGTGGCTTGAATTTTGCCACAAGCCCATAAGGCCCAACCAAGCCCAATTCAGTCATAGTAATTGACCGAATACAAGTTGTATTTGGAGTCCCAGGAGCCGACTTGATAAAGTAACATATATATATATATATATATATATATATACATCGCGCGCACGCTTTATGATATGCGGCAAAGTTAAATTGATGAGGGTAATTCCAAAAAGACCTAGTGCCATATAAGAAGAAAAATAAGAAGAGAAGTACATCCGCATCAAAGAAAAAGTTGTAGGTTATTCAGTCTTGTGTTTTCTTGTGAGAAAGTGCTAGGGTGTAATTAGGATTTGGGTTTCTTGAGAGTGTTCTTATGCATTATTATATCTCTCTATTTTTATAGTAAAATTTCTCCGTCGTTATCGTGGAGGTAGGCAATTTTTCGAACCACATAAATTTTTGTGTTCTTTGTGTGTGCTTGTTATTTAATTTTTGCTTATTCATTGTTATTGATTTGAGTCCTTGGATGTTATCTACACAAGAAGTGGTACCGTATTAGAGCCAAGTTAGAATTTAATACTTTGAATACAGTAAAGATGTCAAGAACAGAGTATGATGTAGAGAAGTTTTGTGGTAAGAGAAATTTTTCACTTTGGCAAAGGTCAGTGAAGGATCTCCTAATTCAACAAGGAGTTCATAAGGCCTTGCTTGGGAAGGAGAAAAAATCGGAAACGATGAAGGATGTAGAATGGGTAGAGATGGATGAGAAAGTAGCTAGTGCTATTCATCTCAACCTAGGTGACGAGGTCATTCACAACATCCTAGAAGCAAAGACTGCAAAGGAGGTTTGGGAAAAACTAGAAGGTCTTTATATGAGAAAGAATGTGACGAACAAGTTGTGTGTGAAGAAGATCACAGTTTGCATACAAAGGAGGGTTTTGATCTGTTGGAGCATCTCAACATGTTTAACATGTTGAATACCTAATTGTCAAGTTTTGGGGTGAACTATGAGGACGAAGATAAAGCATTACTCTTATTAGTGTCACTCTTTACATCTTTTGATCATCTAGTGGCTACGTTGATGTACGGGAAAGAGACCGTAGTACTCGATGAGGTGACTAGTGCTCTCTTGTCATACTTAAAGATGAAGCAAGATGGTGATGGTTCTCAGGCTGATGGACTTATTATAAAGTCTGAGTCAAGTAATAGAGGTAGAAGCGAGTCAAGAGGACGGAACTCCAATAGGAATAGATCATAGTCTAAATCACGTTTGAAGAAAGATGTAAAGTGCTTTTATTGTCACAAGAAAAGGCACTATAAGAATTAGTGTAAAGAGTTCAAAAAGCATTTAGAGGAGAAAAAGAATGGAAAGAAGTCCCTAGAATCAGCTAGTGTTGCTAAAGAAACATCAGATGACAGTGAAGTTGGTGGAAATTTACTTTCAATTTCATCAGGTAATAATGTTCTATTGGAATCTTGGGTATTAGATTCAGCATGCTCATATCATATGACTCCAAAGAAAGATTGGTTTGACACGTATAAGCCTTACAATGATGGTATGGTCCAAATGGGTAATGATGCTACATGCCCGGTTATTGGGACTGGTACCGTGAAGATCAAGATGTTTGATGGAGTTGTAAGAGTTCTTAGTAATATCTTTTATATGTTCTAGATCTTAGAAAGAATTTAATTTCTTTAAGTGTATTGGATGATTTTGGTTATTCATACTCATCAAATGGTGGAATCATAAAGATTACCAAAGGTGCTTGGATGGTGATAAAGGGATAGAAAGTAAGCATGCTTTACAGATTGATTGGGAACATAGTTGTAGGAAGAGTTGTAGTCACCACTCCGGTGGAGTCCAGCACTAATGACATAAAATTATGGCATATGCGACTTGGGCATATTGGTGAATGTGGTATGTTAGAGTTGCACAAGAGAAATTTATTAAAGGGGGTGAAGATATCCAAGCTAGACTTCTACAAGTATTGTATGTATGAGAAGCAACATAGAGTTAGTTTTAAGACAAGCTCTCATACAAGTAAGGGTGTTCTTGACTACATTCATTTAGATATTTAGGATCTAGTATCAGTTTCTTCTTATAGCGGTGCCCAGTATTTTGTCAGTTTCATTGATGATTACTCTAGAAAGGTATGGATTTATTTTATGAAGCATAAGTGTGATGTGTTTGGCATATTTAAAAAGTGGAAAGCACAGGTTGAGAATCAGACTGGCAGGAAAATAAAATACCTTAGAACAAATAATGGACTAGAGTATAGAGATAAAGAATTCATAAGATTTTGTGAATTAGAAGGCATTACTCCTCACTTCACAGTTAAAGGAACTCCATAGCAGAATGGAGTTGCAGAGAGAATGAATAAAACCTTAGTAGAAAGAGTCAAGTGCATGAGATTGAATGCAGGGTTGCCTAAGGTGTTCTGGGTAGAGACAGTTAACACAGCAAGCTTCATTATTAATAGATCTCCATTATCAGCCATAGATTTCAAGATTCTAGAAGAGGTTTGGTTAGGTGGACTAGTTGATTATTCGAGTCTAAAAATTTATGGTTGTCCAGCTTTATGCATGTGCAGAGTGTAGAGCATTCTAAATTGGATTCAAAGTCAAGAAAATGCATATTTCTTGGTTTTGAAAAAGGTATTAAAGGCTACAGGCTTTGGGATCTAATCTCAAAGAAAACGACGACTAGCAGAGATGTCATATTTGATCAAAGCCTTTATGTTGAAACAGAATGAAGCAGAGACATATGATGATAGTCCACAAGAAAAATTAACTGTTGAGGTGGAGTTTGACGAGAATAGTTCATCTAGTGATAAGGGTGATGTTGAGATTGATCCACAGCAACAACAAGAAAAGTCTTATTCAATTGCTAAAGGTAGAGAGAAGCGGGTTCACAAAGCACTACAGAGATATGGCTTTGAAGACGTGGTTAGTTTTGCTCTCGTAACCAGCGGTGGAGAGCCATTCACTTTCAAGTAGGCTACAAATAGGAAAGACAATGATAAATGGCTTGTAGCAATGATAGAAGAGATGGAGTCACTACAGAAGAATAAGACTTGGGAATTAGTAAAATTGCCTAAAGGAAAGAAGACTATTGGTTGCAAGTGGATATTTCGCAAGAAAGAAGCATTTTCAGAAAAGGAAGGTGAAAAATTCAAGGCACGGTTAATGGCTAAAGGTTACTCATAGAGAGTAAGGTTTTCAGACCCGGACTGTTCATTGAACCGTAAAAGGGAGAGGTTCAAGGTTTTTGAGGTCGAATCGGGGTCGAACCGTGATGACATCATAATTAATTTAATAATTAATTAAAGCCTAAATATAGATATTAAATTTATAAAACTAGCAAAATTGACTAATATATCTGTATATGTAAAGGAAATTTAATAATTTTCAAGCATATATTTAATAATTAAATAAGAAAGTTAACAAAATAAAATAATAACCATGAAAACATTAAAATTTATGATTAATTTTTGAAGTAAAGTTAAATATCTTTAAAGGATTTTAATTATAATTTTTTTTTATTCCTTGTAAGAGATGGATAATTTTATTAAGTAGAATAAAATTGTATTAAGTTGTTTTATAAAAAAAAAAATTGCTAAGGGGTTGGACCACACGGTTCTCACCGGTTCATGCGGTCCAACCCCGGTTTTAGCGGTTCACGGAATTAACAAAAATTCTAGTTATTTAGGCTTAAGAAACTGGTTTTGATTACGGTTCCCGGTTCTCACGGTCCGACCTCCCAGTCCGGTCCGGTTCTGAGAACCACGATAGAGAGAAGGAATTGATTATAATGAGATATTTTCACTATTTGTGAAACATGTCTCAATTCGAGTAATGCTAGGATTTATGACAACGCATGACATGGAGTTAGAGTAGCTAGATGTGAAGACCGCATTCCTCCATGGAGATTTAGAAGAAGAGATTTAAATGCAACAGCCTGAAGGCTTCAAAGAACCTGGCAAGGAAGATTATGTTTGTCTGTTGAAGAGATCATTATATGGCTTGAAGCAATCTCCCAGGCAATGGTACAAATGGTTTGATTCATTCATGGTCACCCATGGGCACATGCGCTATGAGTATGACTGTTGTGTTTATTTTAGAATACTTGTTGGTGGCTCCTATATATTTCTTCCTTTATATGTTGATGATATGTTAGTAGCTCCAAAGAGTAAGAAAGAAATTTTGAAGTTGAAGTCTTTGTTGAGTAGTGAATTTGACATGAAGGATCTTGGAGTTGCCACGAAGATCCTTGGGATAGAAATTCACTGTGATAGAGGAGCTGGTAAATTATGGTTATCTCAAAAGGGATATCTTAAAAAATGTGTTAGAGAGGTTTAGTATGCTTGATGCAAAACTTGTTAGTACACCGCTTTTTGCCCATTTTAAATTGTTCTCACAGTTGTGTTCAAGTTCAAATGAGAAGTCAGAGTATGTGTCTAAAGTGCCATATGCGAATGCAATTAGGTGTCTCATGTATTTGATGGTGTGCGCTAGACCTGATGAGGAGTCAGAGTATATGTCTAAAGTGCCATATGTATTTATTTCATTAGGGGCCCACGAATTATGTCGGGCCAAATCCATAAATTTTATATTTTTATATTACTACACAATTTTTTCTTTCTTGTTTTTATATACAATTTAGGGTGGCCATAATATAATAGCTCCCTGGCCATGCTAGTGGAGTGCAAGAAAGATATATTGTGATTTATTATGTATTAACTCAAGTGATTTTGTTAGGATCTAAGACTTTAGGAAGTTATGTATTAGAATTCTAATGTGTATTGTTGGTAAACCATGATCAAAACATGTTGTTTATTCTTGTCTAGACTTGCTCAAAGTTGTATCTTTTATGTAAAGTTGGAATCAAGCTGATGCAGAAGTAATAGTGCATTTCAGCCTGGCTCAATCGATCGAAGCTTAGCCTCGATCAATCGAATCTCGGGCAGAATGCGTTTTTCTGTAGAATTCCAACTCAGCCCTAGCTCATTAAAAACGTTTAGGGTTTTATGTTTTGCCCTAGGTATATAAGGCAAACCCTAGCCACGTTTTTATGTTGCTCATATTGCTATTTGTGTGAATCTCTTGTGAGATCTAAGAGGAGCTTTCCTTCACACAAGCTTAGGATTATCAAGAAAGAGATTGCTTCAAGAACTTGATGATCATTCAGCTGCTGCCATAAGAGCTTAAAGATACACAAGCGGATGTGCTTGTACTTGTTGGAGAATCCAAGAAAGAAGGAGTCCGTGGATTCGGAGTTTGCACATGGTCGTGTCAGTAAGTTTTACTGGTGGGTAGCAATAGAATGTTAGTGGTCTAAGTTCTATTGTACAAACTTCGATTATTTCATATAGTGGATTTAGGTTTACCTTGAGGATAGTTAGGTTAAATCCTCCCCAAGTTTTTTACCGATTTGGTTTTTCTGGGTCATCATATCATATGTTATTTATATTTCCGCTGTTATGCATGATATGATTTTTTGATTGTGATAACCTAGATTTGGAATTTGGACTAAGTAATAACTTGGGTAATTAACTAGGTTAATCCAATTGTTGTTTAAGGGGTCTAAAAACAAACAGATTCAGTTTAGTATAAAGTCTATCCACAACTAACCCTAAAGCTTGTAGCATTTATATATAGCCAACAGATCTGTCTCTGCTCTCTCTTCTTTTGCTTCCACTTCTCTAACCTATTTTCATATTTCCTTCAATTTATTCCTCAAATATAAGCCATACTGAGGATTGGAGCTCTATGATGAAGCTAAACCACGTTAAGGAAGAAATGTAGATTTTGGCAAAAGCCAAGATGCAAATCAACTGGTTATGTCATACAATTAGACACTATAGTCGAAAATATTGTAATCATTTGTAAATTTACTTTAGATTTAGAGTTTACTTTGAAAATTATATCAAATTATGGAGCTTGTTATATTATTGTTTTTAAATGTTATTACTTATTTTTTATGAAAAATAATAAATCATTACACAAAAAAAAAAAAAAAATTGAACTAAATAATTAATATTATCACAAACATCGTGTTGGCAAATCTTTCACAACCTTTATTTCTAATACTTAAAAAAAAAAAAAAATCAAATTATAAATATCACGAAATGTGAAATAGTTATTTATTAAAATTTTGTGAGTGAAATATTAATGTCACTGCCTATATTTTAAAGTTAGAATGACAATGGTCTAGACAGCCTATTAAATCAGTACTAGCTCTAATGTTTTATGTCAATATATAAGCTTGGCCACCCTTGAGAAATTTCTAGCTTTAACACTCACCACAATATTGGGGGAGGTGCTATTATATTAGATTTCTCATATTTAATGTTAAATATTTTAATTAGAAATTTTTTTAGTTCCAAACATATTCACTAATACAGGAAGATGACATTTATTGTTGTCACGCAACTTTATCCTTTTATTTATTAATTTGCACGGTGGACTTTGATGCCTTCAAAATGAAGAACTCTTTTCGTTATTTTGGTAGAAGTCAAGAAAGAAACCATTATCCATGGAATTATATGAGTTGGTCTAATTTGGTGTTTGTGCGGAGCTCTGGTTACCTAAAACGACGTCAAAATGGGTACACCCACAAATGGCCAAAATGAGCGAGCCAAACTATCTAGACACTAGGATTCACCTTTGTTAGTTTTATTAGGAGCAAATATGTAACAACACACATTCCAATAACAAGTCACTTAAAATTTCTAGAACTAAAATGTGATTTGAAAAAAGAAATTGAGGTGTTTGGTTGGGGGATATTAGGATTTTTGCAAAAGTAAAAAATAATAAATCCTGCGTGTCTAAACCGAATGCTCAGAGTATTGATAGGATTTTTGCATGAAAAAGATAAGGAAAATTAGTTAGAGGAAGATGAGTGCATGGCTGCGGATGAGCGCGGCTTCACTTCTTCAACAAATCAAGCAGGAAGAGCTCGAAGAATGAAGACCTAGCTAGAATGGCAGAATTGGTGGGCGTGGGGGTTGTGGTGATGAATGAAAGTTTTTGAAAGAAAAAGGGGAGTGGGGACTGGGATTCTAGTTAGGAAATAAAGTAGAGAAACAGTGGAATGAGGATTGGGTTGAATGACTGGTTGGAAATAATTGGGAGGAGGGAATCAAACGTGAAATAAAGGGGAGAGTAAAACAAATTGTGGAAAGAAAAAATTTGTGTAGAAATTGCTAATATAATATTTTGCAGGAAAAAATTTTGTTACAAAATTGGTTGTACATAGCATAAAACAACTTTACTAAATAAGTTTTTGTTTGATATGAATTTTGACAAATTCACAATTAAATTACATTATTTTCTTATATCTTCTATACTTGAAAAAATTTTAACAAATCAAAGATCAATAGCTATATCATCAATCGATTGTTTAAATTGTAAGTTTTTGTAGTCTAAAATTATACATAAAAATAAGTTTATAGATCATATAATAAATAACATCTAATTGATACAAAATTTGATATGTATATTAAGAGTATAAATAATATATGATTTAACAGTTAGATTTTCAAAATATTAAAAAGTTGTAGTCTTGTAACATAAAGTTATAGCTAAATATGTAGCCAAACTTGGTCATATATATATATATATATTGAATTAAATTTTTTTTTTTTTTTTATGTAAAAACTACCTAACTAAAAAATAAATTGATGCAACTTGTTCTTTTATGAAAATTGTCAAAATTATTTATATTTGAATTCGTTAGTGCAGGTGTCAAATTAACATTTCTACAGAAAATGCATTTTACACTTCTTCAAATCAAACACAATTCCATTCATTATAATTAGTTTTTAATAAAATTTTCAACATATATAATTCCAAACGCAAATTTTAAGGAAAATATATTCAAGCATTAAACATTTTGTAAAATCTATTTTGTTGGAATGCATTCTCCCAATATTCATTGCAAACACTATCTAAATTTTCCTTCTTTTCAAATGGGAAACAACTAAAAATAAATTTCAAGTTGTTCTCTATTGGGATGGAAAACTAATACACACCCACGATTTATATTGAAACCAAGCTCTGATTTAATACTAGAATACATCTCCATCAGCTCAAGAAGCATGGAGGATTTTTTTTTTTTTTTTTTTTTTTGGGGGTACTTTAAAGAAATTTAATCTTATCTAAATGGAAATTTATCGTGAAAACCCGGAGAAGATGTATATTTTAACTGTTCAAACTGTCTCCCTCTTTGTGGTTATTTCCACCGATTGATACAAAATTACATGATGGAGCAAACATTTCTGTCATAACTGGGGTCTCCATTCTCATAGAATACGTAGGGGGGTCCATGAGGCCACTGTATCTTTGGTTCATCTTTCTTCTCTTCTTCTTTCTCTTCTTTCTTGTCTTCTGCAACGCTTACTATGCTTGCATGCCCTACTTTCTTCCTTAGCAACGTTACAAGTTTAACAGCATCAATACTATCTCCTTTTACCTCTATTTGGTCCCTGTTTTGCCCTTTCAAAGCTAATGATTCCACCCCTGAAAATGTCATATACACCAACAAATCGAAAACAATTTTTAAGTACTAGTACAACTATAATTAGTAGGTTAAAGAGTAGTGTTTTTAGTGTTCTACAATTTGTAATATAGTATATAAACGTCGCTAATTTACCTGAAAGGCCAACTGCAATCTTCATGGCTTTTCTGCGGGCCTTCTCACCTTCCGTAATGCAAAAAAAATTCCTCTGCCCATCCATGGAAACCTGGATGACCGCAGTTTTCTGAAGAAACAAAATAATTATAATCACAAATGAGGCGACTTTAAATTGTATCATACACTTCTATATATTTTGTAATAGAAAGTTGAGTTTATCAATATTCACTAGTGCTTTCCTAGCATATATATATACATATATATTATATCTATTCAATTGCAATTATTATATGTGGAGAGAGTAGTATATATCAAATACCTTCATGGTTTTTGTTTGTATGTGGGGATGGACCAAAAGCCAATCACCTTGTGGGAGAGAACAGAAATTGAAGTTGGAGGAGAGTGTACTATATACTGCTATTTGTAGGCCTCTTTGGAAGATTAGTGAGGGCTATTGGAAGTCATGAGGACCATAGCCTACGTAAAGGCAGGGAACATCTTTTTTCATAATCACTTTCAATGTTACGTGTTATCATTACTGACTACATGTAAATTCAAAAATTATTATCACTTTTATATTAGATGTGATAAAACAATGTAACAATAATTGTGATTAGTATCAAACTAAACAATACAACATATAAACTTCAAAATTACTTTTTTTATTTATTATTTAAAAATTAATACATAAATTTATAAGACTTAGTAAAATTTGTTATAAACATAATATCATTAAAAAAAAAACTAATATTCAATTCATGAATATGAAATTATGGGCACTCTTCCTTTAGATTTCCATATACCAAATTATGAGCGCATAATTAATGTAGTATTAAATGGGAAGTTGTGAATAAAATCACACTTAATCTTATTAGTGTATGAAAATCTTCCATTCCATTTTTAGTATTTTTCACACACACACACAAATATATATATATATATATATATCATAGAATTTCAATTTATGATTTTTTTTAATAAAAATTTATGATGTTTATTGTATAATGATTGCTCTTTATTATTGGGTTAAAACACCAATAAGCTTTTTGTGTAAGTAGATTCAAAATCTAGATCTTTTATTCAACGACTAGAAATTTTACTAGATAAGCTAACTGAAACCCATTAGTATTTTACTTTACGTTCTACGAATTACAACTTGTCACATATATATATTTTTTCTCTCTCTTTATTAAATAACTATAGTTTACAATGCAAACAACGGAAAATAATTGTGTACTCTCGAAATACTATAAATGTGTACTCCTTCTTCTTACATAAATGGTGGGTCCCACTAATTAAATTCATGGTGGGACCCACCATTCATGTAAGAGATGTGAGTACACATTTATGGTACTCCGAAAGTACCTAATAGTTTTCCACAAACAATAAGGAACTCGTGGGTTAGAGGATTTTTTATTCCAGAGAGAGAGAGAGAGAGAGAGAGAGAGAGAGAACTTTTCATTTTCCATTACCATTCGTATTTCCATTTTCATTTTCCTTTAGAGGGCACATTCACTTTCCAAATGAAAAACATCTTGTTGAATACTAATTTAACTAGTCCATTTCTAAAATGGGGAAAAAAGTAGTCCATTTCTCATTCATTATTGGTTTATTTATTTCTAAAAGCAAAAAACAAAAATGGTCCATTTCTCATTTATTATTGGTTTAATTATTTCTATAGGCAAAAAACAAAAATTTGAAAAGTTCATTTCTCATTCATTATATATATATATATATATATATAACTGAAACCTTTGAAACTCCCACAATTTTCCACGTCACCACTATTTTTTTCTTTTTATTTTAGATTCTTTTTATTCTAGGTTTTATATCTTATATATTTATTATTTCTCTTCAACGTGTAATTATCTTTTCAATGTTACAATAATTTAGTTTAAGTAAAACTCTATTAGATGTATTTTGTTGACCTCTCCAGAGCTTATCACATCATTATTATTATTTATATATAATATAAAATTGAAGATTAAAAATGAATTATAATTTTTTAAGATACCTCACATTAGAATTAAAAAAATGACTCACTTTACGTTTGTTGAGGTTCAAAATTGGTCACAAACTAGGGCCCAAAGAATGTTGGGCTCATTTCACAAAAAAAAATATAATAATAAAAATAGATAAACTAAGAAAAGATAAGAGAAGGGTTGGGCTTACACAATAAGAGGAAGAAAGAAGAAAGAAGAAAAATGGGCAAGAGGCCCAAAGGATTAGGATCCAGAAGTCCACGAAAGAACAAAAGAAGCCTAAACCAGGCAGAACCAGCAAACGAAAGAAAGCCCAGTCAAGAAGGGGTGGGCCGAGAATCCCAGAAGTCCCCAGAATCCAGGGATCCCTAGACGCACGAAGTAAGATTGAAGCAAATCCAAAGAGGGATAAAAGACAAAAATCATGCGGGTCTCATGCTCCAGACATGCAGTGGAGCCAAGAGGTACGAAGCAACACGCAGTAGCCATGATTCCGACCATTGGGAGAAAATGACAAGAAACAGTACAATTAAAAGAGCTGAAACACTGGAAGAAAAAGCCAAATAGCCGAAAGCCGGCCAACGGAGAAGTCTGGAAATAGAAAACTAGCTGAAGGACTTTTTTTTTGTCGGACAAAAAGCAAGAAAACTATGAGAGGAAAAGGAAACGACATAACCCTGAGCAAAACTGGCATAGCACAAACTCTAAAGGGCAAAAGGGGAAATCACTGGTACATTGGAGCTCGATTTGCACTATAAAAGGAGGAAGGGGTCCATGCTGAAAGGGGTCGGTATTCGGATAGGGGTTTATATTGGACTAGATCACTGAGACGTTTTCAAAAGTCTCATAAACTTAAAGAAAGAGCTTTGTAAAATCAAGGGAAAAACAGAGGAATCACTCCCGATATCCCAGAGACAGCCACTATGGCATATGCTCGGATTTAACAAATTCAAACTTTGCAAGTCTTTGAAGCTTAAATAGTTATCAAAAGTCTGTAATTTTTGAACTTAGTTGAACCTTGTATCACGTCCTAGTGAGCATTGTAATAATGACTAAAGAAACTTAATAAAATGCAGCTCACTGATTCGAGAATCCTTAATCTTGTCTTGCATTATATTTCACTTGTTTGTGCATTCCTTTACTGTTAAAATGTCATTCAATACAGATATCTTTGCTTGTTAGTTATTTGTATTGTAGGAAGCTTGCTCTGTGCACCACTCGGTTCTTAAACAGCCCCTTAGCTGCGGTGAACCGAGCCCAGTCCACCAAAAAACTTGTTATTTGGCCCAGGATCTTTGGGTCACGGTGCTAAAGAAAAACAACACTCTCACATTTTGGCGACTCCACTGGGGACTGGGAAAAGAAGAGGGAAGAAGCAATCCCTTCATAAAGCATGCCTCCAAGACCAAGGAATAGCAAAGGTGCTAATATGCCACCCGCGGCCTCTGAGCCTGTGTGTGAAAATGAAGTGGTCTCCAGACAAAGAGGCGAGGTACCCCAGACAGAACAGGAGGTTGTGTCCGAACAGAAAAATGCAAGGCAAGAGCTAGACCCCATGGCTCAGATGACTGCAATGTTGAAAGACTTACAACAAGAAGTTCGCCTTCTCAAAGAGGGCTAGACACAGGAAGTAAGAGACAATGCCCCCCATGTGGGCAACCAAGATAGAACCCAGCCAGAGGGAAGGTCAGCAGTGGGAGGAGGGAACAACCCCCACTATCTCACACTAGCAGATGTCAGCGCCCTCCTGGACCAAGAAAGGGAAAAACTTTCAGGAATCCCCAAGCAATTTTCTCAGGATCCCCCATTCTCACCAGAACTCCTTGGCAAGCCATACCCCAAGGGATATGAACCACCAAAGTTCCATCCTTTTGATGGAAGGAATGGAAGCACAGTAGAACACGTGAGTAGGTTCGTCCACACTATGGGCCCCTACACAGGAGACCAAGAGCTGTGCCTAAGAGAGTTTGCTAAGTCCCTAGTGGATAAAGCATACACTTGGTACACCACACTAAGACCTGGGTCCATTAAGACTTGGGACGAAATGATGGAGAGATTTTGTGCAAAATATTACCCTCGTGAGGACAAGGTCACTTTCCAAAGCCTCTAGATGGTACGACAGAGGCCTGAAAAGGATCCCGTCCAGTTCATCAAAAGATTCGAGGATGTGTCCCTAGATTGTTATGGAGACCATGAAGAAAAGGAGCTCGTAGAGACTTGCATATCTAACATGCTTTTCGATTACAGACTCAACCTCGAAAATTTATGTATCACACAGTTCGCTGACCTATTGCAGAGAACAAGAAGGACAGCACAAACTATGAGAGCAAAGAGGGCGCAGGCGTCCTAAGCCATGACAACATCGGTGGGAGAAAAAAGGAAGAGGCCTGATGGAAAAATGTTCGAGGAACCATCAGTGATCCCATGCACCAGAGAAGAGTTAAACTATGTCTTGGACAAATGGATCGAGGATGGAGTGGTTAGGCATTCATTGTGTCCAGGCCACCAACCGAGGAAGAAAGGAAAAATCCTCTGTTTTGCAGAATTCATAATTATGTTAAGCACTCCACCAAGGATTGCTGGACCCTCCGCAGACTCTTTCACAGGAAGCTAAGAGTGGGAACCCCGGAGCTCACCTAGAAAGAGCCAAAAGTACAAAGGAACCCCTTGCCCAACCATAAAGGAAAGGGGGCGGTGGCTGTGGTAATCCATAGGAACCCAGCAGAAGCAGAAGAGTCAGAAGGATCTTTCCACTCGAACACAGTCAGGACCCTCCAAAAGAATCCCAAGTTCAGATCACTATTCAACCAGCTGGGATTCGGACCAGAAGCAAGAAGGGTGGCCACGGAATCTCTCATGACTATAGCAGCAGATTCAGGAATGGAATGTTTTACAGCAGAATCACATGCTAGTTGAGCTTTCTTAGAGATAACCAATGCCATAAATTTCACTGATGAAGACATGGAGGTTGAGCATCCAGACCACCGTAGACCCCTTTATTTAATGGCCACCATAAACAGTGTCCAAATCAGAAGAGCACTGGTGGACACAGGGGCATCATTCAACCTCATAGCCCTGAGTAACTTGGAAGCCATGGGCCTAGCTGGAAGGAGGATCCTAGGGGCTCCCATGGAGATAACTGGATTTGGAGGATCAGCAAAATCAACCGAAGGATATATACAGCTGGCCCTAAGAGTGGGGCCAATAGTAGCCTTGACCAGATTCCATGTAATCAACTCAGAGGTGTCCTACCATGTGCTGCTGGGACGACCATGGCTCCATAAGCACCGCCTTATACCATCCACCTATCATCAGTGTGTTAAAGGGAGATTGAACGGAAGGCCTGTAAGGATCCCTGCCAACCATAACCCTTTCAGCCAAGGAGAAGTAAACTTTGTAGAAACAATGTTCTATGATGAGTTAGAACCTGACGATGAGAGCCCCATGCCAAGGACCCCAGGAACACCTATCTTGGAAAAAGAAGAATGAGGAGGTACCCATGACTTAAGAGACCTCCTGAAAAGAAAAAGGAAGAAGAAGGAGCCCAGCACCTCAAGACCCCGGGAATGCGTAGTAGTGCGGGAACCCGGGGGAAGATTAATTTACCATTTGTGAAGGTGCGCAAGGCCTGAGTGCACCGTGCAAGAAGGTCCTGGACCACCAAAATGTATGATAGCTCAAGAGGAAGTCTCAGAGGAACCAGTTAGAGAGACACAAATCCAGCCTGAGGAAGAGTTGGAAGAAATAAACTTGGGGGCTGAGCGAGGATCCCAGAAGCCTGTTTTCATCAGTAGCCAATTGACAACACAAGAAAATGAACCATTGGTAGCCTTACTTAAAGAATACATGGATGTGTTCACATGGACCTACAATGAGATGCCTGGCCTGGATCCTAGGCTCGTGGCCCATGCTCTCAATGTAAACCTAGGAGTTAAACCAGTAGTCTAACCAGCTAGGGTCTTTCACACTGATATAGAAGCTCAGATAACTCAAGAGGTTAAGAAGCTGCTAGTAGCTGGTTTTATCAAGCCCATTCAACATCCTAAATGGCTTTCTAACATAGTACCTATGAAGAAGAAGAACGGCCAAATTCATTGCTGTGTGGACTTCCACAATCTAAATAAGACATGTCCAAAAGATGAGTTCCCCCTACCTAATATTGACCTCCTTGTGGACTCAGCTGCGGGAAATTCTATATTCTCATTCATGGATAGGTATAGTGGGTACAACCAGATTCGCATGGCTACCAAGGATGCTGAGAAGACAGCATTCAGGACCCTAATTGAAAATTTTTATTACACTGTTATGCCCTTCGGCCTCAAAAACGCAGGAGCCATATACCAACGAACCATGACAGCTATCTTTCACGACATAATGCATAAGGAAATGGAAGACTATATGGATGATATTGTGGTCAAGTCAAAAACCAGGATAGGACACCTCCAGGTACTTGAGCAAGTTTTCAAAAGATGCAGAGAATACAAACTAATCATGAACCCCATAAAATGTGCCTTTGGAGTATCCGCAAGAAGGTTCCTTGAGTTCCTGGTACATCATAGAGGCATAAGTGTAAATTCAGCCAAAGCTGCAGTCTTTGCCATAATGAAAAGACCAACAACAATGAAGGAACTCAAAAGCTTCCTAGGAAGGCTCTTTTACATCAGAAGATTTATACCAGGGCTAGCTTCAGTCACAAGTGGCTTATCTAAACTATTGAAGAAAGGAATCGAGTTCATCTGGGGGACGAAGCAACAGGAAGCCTTCCAAAGGGTTTAGCAGATTATGAATCACCTACCCACTCTCTAGACACCAGTACGTGGGCGACCCCTGTTACTATACTTGGCATCAAACGCCCAAGTAATAGAAGCCTTGCTGGCGCAAGAGGATGATGATAGGAACGAGCAACCTGTTTACTATGTTAGCAGAACACTCAAAGATACCGAAACTAGGTATCCCAGGATAGAAAAAGCTTGCCTAGTGGTTATCTACGCATCCTAGAGGTTGAAGAGGTATTTCTCAGCTTACCAAATCTTTTTAGTGATTAAGTCACATCCCATAAAAGCACTACTGCATCAGCCTCTCCTAACAGGAAGAATAGCACAATGGTTGGTTCTGCTTTCTCAATATGACATAGGCCTCAGGACCCCCAAGGCTGTCAAAAATCAAGCCATAGCTGACCTTTTGGCACAGTTCCCAGGAAAGGAAGAAAGCTCACTAAGTGAAGAGATCCCGGGTGAGGTAGCAGTAGCAGAAATCCCAGGGAAGAAATGGACAATGAGATTCGATGGGTCAGCTACAACAACCTCAAATGGAATGGGAGTTGTGCTAAACTGTAAGGATGGGGACACCATACCCCTGTCTTTCAAGCTTGGGTTCTCTTGTTCCAATAATGCAGCTGAGGCATACTTAACTGGGCTAACTATAGCGCTCAATATAGGGGTAAAACACCTAAGAGTACTGGGAGATTCCAATCTTGTAGTTTCTCAAGTAAAAGGTGATTTTGCACTAAGGGAACGAAGTTTAGCGGCCTACAGGACTTGGGCACAAAGGTTGGAGCAGGAATTCTAGACCTTTATCATAGAGTACACGTAGAGAAGTGAAAACAAGTTCGCAGATGCACTTGCCACCTTGGGGTCCCAAGTACCATTCAAGGGAAAAGACACTCTGGTCAGAATAAGAAGGCAGGAGCATTCCATCTTACAAATCCTCCAAAAGATATCCCCAAGAGAATCCAAACAGTGGGATTGGAGGAGCGAAGTGAAAGAAAAGATGAAAGAAATAGGATATGGAGGGAGTGTCAAGGAGCTAAGGGACTACGCTCTAATAGAAGGAGAACTATACAGGAGACTGCTCGGTGGGATCCTATCCAGATGTATCAATGAGAAGAAAGGGAAGCTAAGGTTGGAAGAATTGCATACCCAAGTCTGCGGGACCTTAGAAAAGATCAGCCTATATAGGAGATTGCAGCGCATGGGATATTACTGGCCAAATATGAACAAAAATGCAGCAACTATACAGGAAAAATGTCAAGAATGCCAATCCTCGGCAGACAAGGAAGAAAGCTACGCTGTATTTATTACAGAAGATTGGAGGACTCCCTTCATGGAATACTTGGCTCAAGGGGTCCTACCGATTAACAGGGCACTGGCCCACTAGCTCAGGAAACTCGCAATCAGATACTTCTTGCAAAATGGGATCCTATTCAAAAAAGGATACAGCGGGGATCCCTTAAGATGCCTGGGGCCAAAGGAAGCCAAGGAAGTAGTCAGGGAAGTCCATTTCGGTGATTGTGGAAGTCACCCAAGAAAAAGGAGGCTTTATAAACAATTACTACTGTTGGGGTACTACTGGCCAACAATGAAAAAAGACTCCGAGAAGATAGTCAAAACCTACCACGCATGTCAAGTCCTCGGAGATGCAATCCATACTCACCCAAATATGTTACAAGATATGACAACCCCATGGCCTTTCCACACTTGAGGGCTTGATCTCATAGGACATATAAATCCCCCATCCAGTGGTTACATATGGATCTTGGCAGCTACTAAGTACTTTACAAAATGGGTGGAGGCCATTCCCTTAAAAAGGGCCACTAGAGCAGCTGTAGCAAACTTCATTCGAGGGCACATCATTACAAGGTTCGGGATCCTCAGGAGGTTGATCAGTGACAATGGAACTCCATTCATAAACAAAGACATAAAGGGGTTGACTGAGGCTTACTATATCAAGCATGGAAGGTCCATACCATACTACCCACAAGGAAATGGCCAGGCAGAGGCCACCAATAGAGTGATATTAAAGATCCTTAAGAAAATGAAGCAGGAGTATGGAGGAAAATGGAGTGACCATCTGGCAGATGTACTGTGGGCATACAGAAGCTCTGTGAAAACAGCCACGGGATTCTCACCATTCTCCCTAGTCTATGGGACAGAAGCCATCAGCCCTGTAGAATTAATTGTTCCCACACCAAGAGTGGTACTTAAAGAAGGCTAGGAGGACACCGAAGACACAAACAATGAAAAGAGGATAGCAGACCTTGAAGGAGTAGAAGGAGAAAGAGAGCTAGCCAAGAGAAGAAGCCATAGGTACCAGCAAAGAATGCCTAGAGCATACGCACAAGCAATACACCCAAGAACCTTCATTAAAGGGCAGCTAGTACTAAGGACAGCAGAACATGTGAGAATAAACCTACCAGGACCCTTCAAATTCGCCCCAAAGTGGGAAGGACCCTACATCATTAGAGAAGCCCATGATAGTGTGTATTACTACCTTACAAAGGAAGATGAGACAATCTTGACAGAACCCATAAATGGGAAGTGGCTAAAACAGCTACGCATAAGAAGGGAGAGGTCTCAGTACACTGGAATCCCTTTCGCTAAACTCTCCAACCTGTTAAGTGTTTCTTTCTTTTTATATATTATCGTTTAAGTAATTTTGTTCAGGGACCCATGGTAGAAGGACACTCTATATCCTTGCTATCTTTGCTAGATTTGCGGTGTCCTTTGAATGATGTTTTCGTTTTTAAATTCAATGAAATTTCTCTTTATTTCTCAGCTATTAAATCCTAAGTATTACAAAATCCTAACACAGACAGAATTAGGGAAGGATACCTGGGGAAATCTTTTCGATACATGACCCAAGACCACCCCACAAATAACTACAAACAGTTAAGTTTCAAATACATGGTCTAGGATCTCAAGCATATACTGAGAATACCTAGCCCAATACTTGGCAATAAAAAAAAACCCCTGCCAAGTTCATGAGCTGGGACAAAATATATATTGCCCAATGTACCAAGTTCAATATTTGCGCAACCAAGAAGAAAAAGGAGGATACCTGGGAAACCTTTTTGATGTAGGACCCAGGATCACCCCACAGATAACTACAAATAGTTAAGTTTCAAAGTACATGGTCTAGGATCTCAGACATATACTAAGGATACCTGATCTAGTACTTGAAAAAAAAAAAAAAAAAAAAAAAAAAAAAAAAAAAACCTTCCAAGCTCATAAGCTGGGACATAAAAATATATAGCCCGAGGTACCCAGTTCAGTGCTTGTGCAATCAAAAAAAAAAAAAAAAAAAAGGGTGGGTACCTAGCTGGAACTTGTAGCAAAACCTGTAGGAATCACAGACCAGGACTCGGTAAAAAAAAAAAAGAGGGGGAGAGAGACAAGAGAAGATTCACATGCCACTATGAAAGATTAGAAGCAATCTGAAAACATAAATACTTAGAAGCAATCCAAAAACACAAGTACATGGGAGCAGTTTCAAAACACAAATGCAGATCTAAAAAAAAAAAAAAGAAGAGAACCAGAAGCAAAGTCCAGACAAAGAGATGGAAAGCTTATACAATCCCAAATTGTTCATACATATCCAAACCAGCTAAAAAAATGGGGGAAGAAAGCTAAGAAATGAGACCAGCTAACAATGACCCATCTGAGGAGAGAGCAGGGACAGCCGCAGAAGAAAGAATCCTCTGCCTTTTAATCTTCAAATCTTGCAAAGTCTTGTGAGCATGAGCCAAAGCCTCCTCAGCAGCAGCGATCTCAGCATCAATACTCTTAGAAGCTTACCTCTGGAATAGCGCTTGAGCCAATGATCGCAGATAATCCAGCAAAAAAGACAGGTTGAACTTGGCTTCCAAGAGATCTTGAACCACTCCCCTCCATTTCAAGAGCTTTTCCTCAGATAGAGAGTCTAGAGAAGAATCTCTCAAGGAGATCAGCACAGCACATAACAGCTCCATCAGAATGTTCCCCAAAAATACTCCTCCTCTGAAACCAATGGTAAAATCCCCATGACTTTTAAGCAGCCCTTCTAGCAGGGACAGGCCTTCCACGGGCACAGAGAATCACAAAAAGCTGCCATAAGAGGACCCAAAGTGGCAAAAGTGACTGGTAGGAAGGCTGTTGAACTCCAAAAGATCAAAGCGAGCCACAAAGGTAGGGAGCCTTGAAGCAAGATCTAAAACAACCGTCTCTGGAGTCTTCCCCATCACTGCATTACCGCCTGAAGGAGCCGAGGAACCTTCGAGCCTCTGAACAAAATGAGGGCCAGCCACTTGGGCAGATTCAACACCCCCCTCAAAAATCACAGGTTCAGGATCTTTGACACCGATGTTAACTCCTGCAAAAAAAAAAAAAAAAAAAAAAAAAAAAAAAAAAAAAAAAAAAAAAGGGGAGAGTCGGACTTAGCTTTTCTTAAAAAAAAAAAAAAAAAAAAGAAAAAGAAAAGAAAGAAAGATAAAGGACGAAGAGGGCAGAGGGGAAACCAGTATCAGCCTCTTGGGGCAGAGTCTCCTCCTTTTACTCCTTTGACTTCTTGAAGGATTCTGAGAAAGAACACATGGCAAGTTGAAGAAAGGGTGAGGAAGCCTCAGCAAAATGACTAAAAGAAGGTAGGGATGTCGGGGGCTTCGCCATAATGAAAATGCAAGAGAAAGGAAGAAAGGGAGAGAGAATACAGTAAGGACAATCAACACCCACCTTCAGAATCCCCCGATTCTAAAGAGGAAGCAGCATTAGAGACAGATCTCGCAATGGTTTGGCCTGGAAAGATATATATATATATATATATAAAAGAACTCAAAAAAAAAAAAAAAAAAAAAAAGAAGGAGGGGGATGCAAAAGAAATAAAGTTAAGAACGCTACTAAAAAATAAAAATAATAAAAATAATAAAAAAAGAGAGAAAGGCTCACCTGTTTGCTTGGATGGTGATGCGCCTTCCAAAGTCTTTGTACTTAACCCAGTCAGAGGTAACGAGATCTTGGCAGGACTGGGAATCTGTTCAAATAAAGGACCTGAGGACGTGGGGAGCTTGGGAGGCTCAGGATCCTGAGCAGCTTGAATATCCTACATTGGTTGCTCAGTCTCCCCAGCTATGCCACCACTAGGAGCCTCCTCCGCTGTACTTTGAGATGCGGCTGCAGTCATCTCCTCCTCCAAAGCCTCACCAACCACGGGGGGAGAAACTTCCATCTGAAGTGAAAGGAAGAAGACAACAGGAACAATAAAAGGACATGAGTAACAGAGCACAGCGCTAAAAAAATAAATAAAATAAAGGCAAATGACCGAAGCAACGGATAAAGAGAAATCATACCACGTCTTCACCAGATGATTGGTTTCTATCTCTCTTAGGATCCAACTTACGCTTAGACTGTAGAAAAGACAACCACCATCAGTTCAAAAAAAAAAAAAAAAAAAAAAAAAAAAAAAAAAAAGGAGAGAGGCCTTGCCCTTCTCTCTCTCTCAGCAGGGTCTCCAGGCCTCGGCTGTTTACTACGAGTACGTCTAGAGGGTCCCTGAGAACCATGGACTGAAGGACTCACAAGAATCTAAGGGAAAGAAGACTCTACCTTGATCTTCACCCGGCCCCTTATGGCCAAAGGTTGCTCAACTTCTGTTTCCTCAGCAAGCACCAACTGCTTCTGAGATTTCCCAGTCTTTTTCTTCTTTATCTTAGGAACAGTGCCTTTTGCGCTCTCCTCAACTGCAGCCTCTTTCAATTTCTCTTGTTTAATTGCTTTTCCTTTACTCATGCCCACAGGAGTAGCAACACTTATGGCCTTTACGGCCCCCCTCTTAATTGGTACCCCAGTAGAAGAACCAATTATAAGATCACATCCTGGCCAAGTTTCCGGGAAATCCTGCGCATAAGTCACCCAAACTTCCCTAGAAGCATGCCATTCTACGAAACCAGTTTTGCTACTTACAGTAGCAAAAACAATACCAGTAGTAGGCAGCGACAGACGCTTGTTGGATGTTAGGGCAGAGGAAATGTCAGGGTTAGGTACCCTCCCAATCATATCAGAACCAGCATAATCAGTAAAAGACTTTTGCACCTTCTCCAATAGTCAGCATAACTACTGGAGGCAAAAACTCCTCTCTAAAAGTTGGGCACCACGAATTGAGGACTCCTTCGTGACCAATAAGAGAAGGCCTGAAGTCTCATGAAAGGATCCAAAGAAGGAAGAGAGGGAACTATGTCGTTAAATACTAGAGGGATATCCTGATCAAATCCAAACTGCCGAAATACTCGATGTGCAGAGTAATGGGTGTACCGTGGGCCACCCGAAGAAAGCACAGGAAGTCAAGAGGGATTAATGCAGGCCAAGTAGGCTAAGCTACCTTCATCACCACGACGTAAATCGAAAGTATTCCCTATAGAAGTCAGAAAAGGAGATAACACAGAATCACAAACAAAACCGGAGCTAAACTCCCGGGGAGAGCGCCAATGCAAATGGCCTACCTAATCAAATAATTCAACCAAATTAAGACTGCCACCTTTCAAACTCAGCCAACGGAAAATAATAGGGTCACTATCAGTTGAGCTGCCACAAAGCCCTTTAACCACATCAGGGGATCCCAAACTTATCTTTCACAAACTTTAAATTCCTACATCTAACTAAAGTAACTAAAGATCGATCCCACATAAATACCTAGAGAATAGTGCAATGAAGAGAAAAAGTAATAACATAACAAGAATCACCTTCGTCTTCATCTCCATGAAGCTGATCCAATTGAGAATAGACATGGCCCAAAAGCATGGGGGTTAGAGGATATTGAGCACCCTGAGCCAACTTAATTGCCAAGGGAAAAAGAGTGGACTTGATTCCATACCCAGGGAACTCGCTGAACAGAAACTTGCTGAGCCAGAATGCGAGGAACCCAGCTTGCCTAACTTCCTTATCCTTCTCGCGCGAAAGATTCATAACCCACCTACCCATCCTGGCCGGTTTCCTACCAGGAGAAGCAGTACGTCCACCAAAGTGAGCAAATAACTTTTCTTCCACCTTGAGATCCTCATCAGAAAGATTAATATCAAAAGGGTTTTCATCCCCAAGCACCGAAAGAATGAAATTGTTGACCATGTCCTCTAGGGTGACGGTCAGTTCACCAATAGAAAAAGAAAAAGTGTGCAGAGCGGGACACCAACGGCACACCAAATGCCTAAGGCCTTTGGCATCTCTAAAACCCTCAAGATTCCTGGAAATAGCCACTGCCTTCAGGATGCCAGCGCGCTCCAAGCAGTCCACAAATTCCTCGTCAGAAAATTCATTGTCCACCCAGATGAGCCAGCCTTGGATCTTTCCAGCAACAAAATCGAAAAAGATGGGGACCACCTCTCGAAGTCCCCGCCTGATCTGAAGATCGAAAATCTCCCTAGGGTTTGGAACTTGTGCAGAACCAACAAAACCCGCTTGGCCAGAGAATACCCAAGCATGAGAGGGTGGAAGGGTCTCGCCATGAGACACCTGAGGGAAGAATTAGCTAGGAGTGTACCAAGGGTCTCGTAAAGGAAAAGCAGGGCGCCCTATTACAGATTCATCTTGTGCAGAACTAGAGGAATCCTCACCTTCAAAGGGACTAGGAGTACGCTCTTTTCTTTTTCGAGAGGAGGAGGAAGCCATTGAAGCAATGGGTGTCTTGAAAGAAAAAAGCAGGTAGCAGCAAGATTGATCGAAAGAAAAGAAGAAGAGACTAGGAAATAAAAGATTCAGGCAAAAGGAAAGGTAATGGAAAAAGGCTGGGATGAAGAAATAAAAAAGCAGTTAGAAAAGACAATATGTGGAAAGATGCGCCAGTTGCCAGGAATTAAATTTGAAGAGGGAAAAAATTATCAGTAGTTATTAATGGGAGTTATGGGAAACGTAAAACTAGGTGGTGGAAGTTCCTTTCCAAGACTCAACTGCCACGTCTCATGTAAAAAGGAACAGTTACAAAAGAAAGAGAAGCGAAGGGGCCAGGATATCAAAGACCAAAAAATTGAAGATCAGGATCTCCGAAGAAAGATCAAAACGGAAGAAATCCTGCAAAAACTCACGCATGGGCTGCAGGCAACCCATGAGCTCGGGGGGCTAAATGTTAAGGTTCAAAATTGGTCACAAACTAAGGCCCAAAGAATGTTGGGCTCATTTCACAAAAAAAATATAATAATAAAAATAGATAAACTAAGAAAAGATAAGAGAAGGGCTGGGCTTACACAATAAGGGGAAGAAAGAAGAAAGAAGAAAAATGGGCAAGAGGCCCAAAGAATTGGAATCCAGAGGTCCACTAAAGAACAAAAGGGAGCCCAAACCAGGCAGAACCAGCAAACGAAAGAAAGCCCAGTCAAGAAGGGGTGGGCCGAGAATCCCAGAAGTCCCCAAAATCCGGGGATCCCTAGATGCACGAAGTAAGATTGAAGCAAATTCAAAGAGGGATAAAAGACAAAAATCATGCGAGTCTCATGCTCCAGACATGCAGTGGAGCCAGGAGGTACGAAGTAACACGCAGTAGCCATGATTCTGACCATTGGGAGAAAATGACAAGAAACAGTACAACTAAAAGAGCTGGAACACTAAGAAGAAAAAGCCAAATAGCTGAAGGCCGGCCAACGGAGAAGTCTGGAAATAGAAAACTAGCTAAGGGACTTTTTTTTGGTCGGACCAAAAGCAAGAAAACTATGAGAGGAAAAGGAAACGACATAGCACTGAGCAAAACTAGCATGGCACAAACTCTAAAGGGCAAAAGGGGAAATCACCGGTACCCTGGAGCTCGATTTGCACTATAAAAGGAGGAAGGGGTCCATGTTGAAAGGGGTCGGTATTCGAATAGGGGTTCATATTGGACTAGATCACTGAGACATTTTCAAAAGTCTCATAAAATTAAAGAAAGAGTTTTGTAAAATCAAGGGAAAAACAGAGGAATCACTCCCGGTATCCCAGAGACAGCCACTATGGCACATGCTCGGATTCAACAAGTTCAAACTTTGCAAGTCTTTGAAGCTTAAATAGCTATTAAAAGTTTGTAATTTTTGAACTTAGTTGAACCTTGTATCACGTCCTAATGAGCATTGTAATAATGACTAAAGAAACTTAATAAAATGCACATCACTGATTCGAGGATCCTTAATCTTGTCTTACATTATATTTCACTTGTTTGTGCATTCCTTTGCTGTTAAAATATCATTCAATACGAATATCTCTGCTTGTTAGTTATTTGTATTGTAGGAAGCTTGCTCTGTGCACCACTCGGTTCTTAAACAGCCCCTTAGTTGCGGTGAACCGAGCCCAGTCCACCAAAAAACTTGTTATTTGGCCTAGGATCTTTGGGCCACGGTGCTGAAGAAAAACAGCACTCTCACATGGTTTCACAAAAAAAAAAAAAAAAAAAACTTTAGGGTTTAAGAAAAAAACGAGAGAGATTCCTAGTAGGACTCTCTCTTCTCTCCTTAAAACCCTAGCAATTACCATCTCAAAACCCTAAACTTAAATTCACTTTAAGATTAAAAAAAGAACAAGAGAGAGACTCACGTAAAAAAAATAAAAAAATAAAAAAAAGATATAGGTTCTTTTTTTTTTTTTTTTTTTGCTTTCATATGTGCTTGAGATTTTCATTCTATCTTATTCTTTTGTTATGTTTAGAATTGATTTTCATTTGAGTATTTGGATTAATCTCTATATTTTGATAGTGTTTTTGTGGGTTTAGTTTTTGAGTTGAAATTTCTAATAATTATTTTATATTGTATATGGTAGATGAAGCATCTCTATTTTTTGGAGAAAAATCAAAACTGCAACTTATGTCTTTCAGCCCAAGGAGTGGTAAATTTTTATTTGGTATATTATATATGAATTTTTTTATCTTAATTCTTTACCTTATATGTTTTTGCTTTATTGAGAATTTTTATTTGGGTTTGTGTGATTTTTTGTTTTCTTAATTAAAGCTATGATTTTTGGTTGATTGATTATTTGTTTGGATTAATTTCAATTAATTATTTGTTTGAATTCAACTTAAAAGATAATAGAATTAGGTGTTATAATTTTGATAATGTTCCATGTTTTGAATTGTTTATATTGTTATTACTATGACTAAGTAAGATTTGTTTATATCTTTGTAATTTATATTAGTTTTGAGTGTGTTTATATATAACTTTTGAGAATTTTGCTTTATTAATTTAGAAATTATAAATTGCTTTGTAGGTTTTAGTAATAATGCAAGACAATATAAGCATATATATATATGGTATAAAATTTTATAAAAATTTCTTTTACAACCCAATAACATTTTGTCTTAAACAACACTTCTAAACTATAGAAAAACATAGAAGTTAAATATTTCTTCCCATTGTATTTTATTTAATTATGATAGATCTATTTTTTTTTTAAATGCTAACTAGCAAAATGTCTATAATATGCATATTATTGACCAAATTTTCTATTTTTAAATTTCTTAGATTTTATTATATAAATAACTTTTTCATGCATCACACGGGTTAGCGACTAGTTGGTTTAATTTCCTTCCATCAATACGTATTGTAATTATTTACAGATAAAAGCAAAAGCAATGCAAACAAGGGAGATACGTGGCTACAGTGATGTGTGAGGTTCCCAGTTGGAGTATTCATATGTGAATGTAGCGTGCGGATAAGGTCATTTTCAAGAAACTACGGAGACCATATATACTTGTCTACATTATCAGCTAATAGCTGGATAGTCCGCTAACTTTTATAGTCTACTCAAAAAATTCTCCCAAAAAAAATAATTTTCACTTCAAATAAATAAAGGTTAAAGGATAAATTAGTTGATAGTGGATTTTGGTTAGTGCTATATTTGTGGACGTGAGTTTGAAGTTGATCGACCACATTAATTATTTTGATATTGTCTTATTGTTCTATGTTCTAATTGATGTAAGAAATTCAATTTAGTTAATAACAAAAATAACCTTGAATTATAATAAAAATAAAAATAATATATCTTATCAAATACTAGGACCTAAAACTAATATACAATTGTCTTGAAAAATTAAATAGTACTGGTGGGCGCCCCGTTCTAAGACATGGTTGCTCGAGCATTTGCCATCATTCGAGTGGGTCAAGGAGAGGAATTGGTAGTCACCATCTGTTTTACGTCTAGGGAAAAAAAACAAAAACTACGAAAACTCATTTCCTTAAAGAGGAAAAAAAAAAAAAAAAAACAAAAGTGAAATTAGGTGAACAGTGAAAACAAGTGCATAGTAGTACCATACTCACTCTTTTTTGTTTTTTTAATCATCAGTACCAACTTGCTTGAATAGAAAGCACCCACAAAAATTTGCAACACCCACAAAAATTTGCAAGAGTTTGTGGGCTTTGCACAGACCGAAGCTCTCTCTCTCTCTCTCTCTCTCTCTCTTGAGTAGATTAGATTGGCCAGTTTAGTTTTAGAATTTCACCTACCCCATAGGTTAATTGATTAGATAATAAAGTCTTGAAATATGATTTTATTAATAAAGCTTAATTAGAGTGGAAGTGTGAATTACTCAAAGAAAGCCTAACTTCAAAGTCCAAACTTACTCTTTCAAAATGTGCACCAGAGTGCAAATATTGTATTTTTTTTTTCTTTCTTAATTTGGGCTTCTGAAAATTTCAAATTGACCTATAATTTTCAAAATTTAAGTATACGTATACATTAGACACTTTTCTTGACATGATGGTTACTCCAAAAGTATAAAGTTATTGTGAGGTGGGGGGAGAGAGCAAAGACCAAGGTGTAAAATGCAAAATGTACCCACTAAATTTGATTAAAATTCATTTCACTTATCTAATTTTATTTTTCCACTAGAATATTTTGTATAAGATGCAAAACCTTGTTTTTCAACAGCTTCACAGTGAAGCTAATTAAATCGCGTTATGGAAAATTTGTAGATTTTGGCAAAAGACCCTGTAAATTTCAGACACCATAGTTGGAAACATTGTCATTTGGGGTCTATTATGGGACACTTGGGCATTGAAATCTCATTGGTCCTTTCCTTTTTCATCTTTTTAAAAGTGGGTGTTGTTAACCATCAAACACCATTAGCATATATAAAGAAAGAGAGGGTGCTATTAATGATGTTGATTTGTGCTATTTAGTTTCTCTGGTGCTTGTTGCTTTTTTGAAAGTGTGTGATAATTGAGCTGTGGAGAAAGGTTGGCTTCTTCTAGAATCTGCTGTGTGAGTTCATATTTTTTATTTTATGTTGCTTGATACTATTCAAATGAGTGAATATGCACAAAATTTATAGCACATATTTTTAATTATTATAAAATTAAAAGAAAAATCTCTACATGGACTTAGATACCAATATCGTTTTCAGTGGATCGTTGTCAAGCTCATAAATGATACTAATAATGATAGAATTTTGTAGGTGTGACTAGTTACCGAACTTTTAAATTTATCAAAATCATCATCCTCAGTAACAGCAAAAGGCTTGAACAGATCTGCAATGGATCAAAGAAGCCAACTTGGAAGGAGCATACACTCATCACAGACCTGAACCATCTACATCAACAGGGGCTGAACACTCTTTTCTTTTGTGTTCTTAGACTAGTTCAATCTCGTGTAATAGATTTAGCCTACATTACTACCTGTTTTCCTGTCCACCTATGTAGGCTAAACCCCACCTCTTTATGATCCAGGTGGCTTTTTGGACTATTGCTTTGGTTGTTTTTTTTGTTCTTTCCTTGTTAACCAGCTGACTTATGTACTCTTTCCTTTTGTTTAATGAATGTTTCTTTGGTATCAACAACCAAAAAAATAAAAAATAAAAATTTAAAAAAACTTTAAATTTATTTTATTACTAACTCGGAATTAACATCATGCGAGATCTCCTATATTAAATCAAGTAGTAATAGAATACATACAATCCATTAAAATAGTTCCGAGGTCTATATGATGGGTAGGAAAGAGGCTAAGCACCTTACAATATTTGATTAACAACGATTACCCAATACAAATCATTTAAACTATTCTAATTTATTATGTAAGGATGATGGGATCAAGTAAATATAAGTTTAGATTTGCAATTTATAAAAAAATTATATTAAAAATGATTTTATTTAAGATTAAAATGCTTTTATTTGAAAGTTTGCCAAACGCTTTCTTTTTCTTTTTTTCTTTTTCTTTTTAATGCTTTTTTATACTTTATTAGTTTTTACTGAATTTATAAAAATTATAAAAATTCATTTGAAATATTTTACAATTGCTTTGGATATTTATTTCGGTAATTTTTTTTCTATTTTTTTAAATTTAATACATTTATTTGTATTTTAATTAATTATGACATCATTACAGTTTAACCTAAATTAGTTGAATTTTGGTCTAACTTCAAAAATTTTAAACCTCTTTTCTTTTCAGTGTATTGAACAATTTGGTTTTTAAATCTATAAATATAACTATGTGTTTAAATTTTATTGAGAAATCTAACTAAATTTTACCATAAATAAAATGGAATACGACAACATAATTACTTAAACTATACATATACTCTGCTGGTGTCAAAGGTAATATTTATCTACCTTGCACAATTAGGCTATTTCATTTACCTCATGCATATACTAACACCATACCCAAAAAAACATACTAACACTAATGCTAGGTTTGGTATTTTATAGGGAATGCAAAAGACCAACTTAATTAATTAATCATCCAAATCCAACAGTCAGAGATTTATCATTTAATAAGATACATATATGCCAAGGCTTATTATGTTGAATCTTCGTCTCTAGCAATTAGTGGAACAGTCACCCTGGAAAAACGTGTTTTAGTAGACACTGAAAAATATGCCAAGGCTTATTTTGTTTCCTTATATGAAATTTCTGGGAATCTTACCAGACACAGAGTCAGTTCCTGAGGGAGACTAGGGGCCCCTCATTTCAACTGCCTCTCCAAATTGCCAAAGGTCAATTATTATTTGGTTCATAAACATCATATTGTGCGACTGAAACCAAAAAAAAAAAAAAAAACAACAAAACAAAATGGTATTGACAAACCTTTTATATTTTTGACAAAACATCATATGAACTCCATTTTTAGTATTTAGTTTCAAAATTAAAATACAAATATATTTCATGAAATGTGAAAGTGATTTATTAAAATTTTGTGAACAAAATTATTTGTGTCAATAATATTTTTTTTATATTTTAATGTGAAGTGATGCTCAAGATGGCAGAATTGTCAAGATGGACTATTCAATAAGTTGCCAACCATATTTTCATTTCAACGTAGAATACTGTTTTGGCCTCTCTAAAACGGTTTTCTAGCTTCCTCACTTACTACAGTTTTGGAGATGTCATTTCAATTAAGATATAAAATGAACCAAGCTGTTTATAACCAAATTCATTTATATTAGTTTGTTTATAAAAGAGCCAAACTTTAGCCTTAACTTTAGGCTTATTTAAAAATGAGTAGAGCCCATGCAAAAAAAAAAAAATTCATGAACAAGCTTGTAGACAATAGGGCTCAATAAAAAACAAGCCGAATTTAGGTCGGTTTATGAGCTTGGTAATAATAAGATTGATATGAACTTACGAAATAAACTAATATTTTACTAAAATCTTAATTAATTGGGAATCAAGGACCATATGCCTAAATCAAATAGATTTGATAGTATGCTTAATATATGCATGATAATATATATATATATATATATATATATTAAAAGAATCAAAAGATAAGAATAAACATGAAGCCATAGGATGGGATAGAGATCTAGATCACAAGGAGATAATGCTATAAATATGGAGATGATAAAAATGGTTAAGAGGGTATTTAAGTAAAATAATGCAAAATTTTATGTTTCCAATGTTGCTTGTCGCACATCATTCAAGTGTTGACGTTTTTCTTGATTTTCCCATTAAAGCAGGGCTATTTTAGTAATAGCATGCAGACTAAAGTAAAACTTAACGGGTGTTGTACATCACTCGTTAACAAAAAGAAATTATTACTTTGCATGATGGACTTTGACACCTTCCAATGAAAAAGTCTTATGGCCTTTTCCATAGAAGTCATGAAAGTAAACAATTTTCCATAGAATTATTTGAATCAGTCCAATTTTGTGATTGAGTGGAGCTAAGGTTACATGAAATGGCGTCACTGTGTAAACACACTTGACCAGAAACAAGCCAGCCCAAACTATCTAGACGAGGAATGTTACAATAAATTTCACAAATATTATATTAATATATTATTATTAATCTTTACAAGAGCCCACCGCTAATAATACTTTATAATTCATTCTCAACAACTTGCAATAGAAATACCAACAACAATTAATTTATAATTTCTAGTGTGGCTAAATTGTCCTTGTTTCGAACGGGAAACAACTAAAACTATACTTATTTGAAGTTCTCTATGAGGAGAGAAAAGTAACATCATCATGAAGACCAGAGATGTATTGTTTAACCCTTCAAGTGTCTCCCTCTTTGTTGTTACTTTTGCTGATGGTTGGTACAAAATTACATTATGGAGCAAGAAGGTGTGTCATATCTGGGAATCTCATAGTATGTGTATGGAGGCCCAACCATGTACTGTATATTCGGTTCATCTTTATTCTCTTCTTTCTTCTCTTCTTTCTTCTCTTCCGCAACGCTTACTATGCTTGCATGCCCTATTTTCTTCCTTAGTAACGTTGCAAGCTTAACGGTATCGATCCCCTCGCCTTTTACCTCTATTTGGTCCTTGTCTTGCCCTTTTATAGTTGCTGATTCCACTCCTGCAAATGTCACATGCATCAACAACTTAATTAACAGCTATAATAAATAGGTTCAAGTGGTGTTTGTAGTGTTACGAATTTTGTAATACAATACAGCGTGGGTTTTGTTACCTGAAAGGCCAACTGCAATCCTCATGGCTTTTTTGCGAGCATGGTCGCCTTTCATAATGCGGAAACAACATCTCTGCCCATCCATGGTAACCTGGAGGACCACCGTTTGCTGAAGAACAAAACCATAATAATCACAAATGAAGCAACTTTGAATTATAGGAAAGTATATTTATTTTTTAATAGCATAGACATCTTGCATACCTTCATGGTTTTGGTTTTTTAGAAATGATAATATATGGGGATGGACCAAAAGCCTCACACACCTTGTGGGATAGAATGGTATTTGAAGATGGGGGAGGGGGGGGGTGTGTGTGGGGTGGGGTGGGAGAGAGAGAACTCTTGTTGTTTTGAGGTTTTCGGTGCAAGAGTCAAGAGATGATACCGCCATTTATAGGTCTCTTCGGAGAGTTGTGACGGCTTTTGGAAGTCTCGAGGTACACACCTTAGTAAAATCATAGAGGCTACATGAAAATCTTTAAATGTATCAAGGATGCGTGTGGTCACAACGTACGACTATAGAAAAATATTACTTTATTATCAATTTTAATACAAAATTCTTATAAAATGACCTCGGAATAAATGTAATTAGTATCAAATTAAATATTAGCAAAAAAAAAAAATAGTATCAAAATAAATAATAGTTATGAACTTCAAAACTACCCTTTTTTATTTTTTATTTAAAATTTGACACATCTTCAAAACTTTTTTTCTTTTTGTTGAGAAACAAACTAATTGTTAAACATATACACACATTTTAATTACACTCTCTTACTAAAGTCAAACACATCACTTATAGTATAATAAAATTTATAATAATCATAATATTACTAAAAAAAAGGTTGATATTTGATTCATGTACTTTCAAATTATGACCATTTTTCACTTAAAATTTCCGTACTCCAAATTATGTGCATATAGTTAATTAAGTACATTAAATGAAACGTCTTAAATGATTTTTATTTATTTATTTATTTTTATACAAGATAGAAATTCTATTCTAATATAATCTAAGTATATATATATATATATATATATGAAACTCCCATTGGAAACTTAAACCCAGCCCTTACTCTCATATTTTATAAGCACTTATACTTGTAGAGTGAATATCTCACCAAGGGTGTGCTGTGGTAAATAGAATCAAACTTAAACATAACATTTAATCACAACTTTTCATAAGTTTTTATTTTCTTCCCGTGCTAATAACTAAATTATAAAATTAAAAAAAAAATCATAGTATTATGTAATTGGTGGAATATAAAATGAAATACCAAAAGCGAGACAAATGATTTTTACTTTTCATATTAAGAGTTTTTGTATGTCTATGTATGTGTGAGATTAAGCATTAATTAATTAATTAAGACACAAAGGAGAGAGAGAGAGAGAGAGAGAGAGAGAGAGAAAGAGAGAGAGAGAGATTTCACTTTCCAAAACAATTTGATTTCCATTTTTGAAATAAACATGATTTTCATTATTATTATTATTATTATTATTATTATTATTATTATTATTTGAAAGTATAACCACTGGTACTTATAAGACCATCTATAAGATAATTTTCTAATCTCTTACTTATTTTATATATACTAGTGTATAGTCTCGTGTAAATGCATAGGTACAATTAAAAACAATAACAATTATACAATTTAAATTATACAATTTCTTTAAGAAGAAGTTCAAATTATACATGATATTAACTTACACATTTTTTTAAACCATATATTTCTAAAATATGTAATGATTTCTCATTATCTATATATATATATATTTAATTTAATTGGTTTTAGACTTTTTAATTTTCACACCCAATAATTCATTTTCCACAAAAATTTAAAACTTAAATGAACATGTGGCTAAAACTTGGATTCCAATTAAAATTCAATTTAAAATCTAATTGACTTTTTTCTAAGTTTTACTATATATATATATATATATAGCACAGGTCATCATCATCCATGCACCATCTCAAAAGTTAGCTTCCTCACTTTATAATTGATTTTGCATTTCTTTAAAAAGTATTACCCGTTCTCATCTAGGCATACAATTAATATCACTTTATTATTTACCATTAATAATATTTGCTATTTATATTTTTTATACAAAGTATTTTGTAAAATTTTTTGAGACTAGAATTATTATACTTACTTTTGTTCTAAACTTGTCATTGGTTGAACCGGTACTAACAAAATTTAAAATATACAATGGGTGTGATAGAAAATGAAAAACGTCCTACTGAATACTATTTTTTATTTTTGAGAAAATACTGAATACTAATTTAAGTAGTCCATATCCCAAAAAAACAGTGGCGGCTCCAGAAATTTTATTTAGGGGGGTCATTAAAAAATTTTAATAAAAAAAGAACTTGAATATATCAAGTTATTGACAAAAAAAATTAATACATGAAGTTTTACCATTTTCTTCTACAAATTCTCAAATTTTTAATTATTATATAATAGTTCATTATGAATATCTATTGCCAATGTGGGTAGCTATGAGCCTATGACTATTTTATTTTGTTAAGTTTATCTAACATTTTTATTTTTATGCAATTGTTATTATCTATTTGTTTTTTTTTTTATAAAAATATTTTAAACTAAATGACAAAACTAAACTCATTAGCTCTGTATTAATTATTGACGCACATAACCACACTCATTCATATAAATTATACACTACGTGTTTACTTAACCAATCAAATGCTTGGACAAATACTAACTTTATAATTTTTTTTCTTAAATTTTACTAACTTTATAACAAAAAGTTATTATAACATGATAACAATACACACACATGTAACAAACCATTTCTATTTCCTAATTATTAAATTATATAAATTTATATTATATTTATATTGTACACACAAACATCTACACACATCATAATTCACACAAATAACACTATAATAAAAAGTAATGCACACAATCAATATTAGACAGACTCACACACATAATATAAATTTATAAAAAAGAGTGACACAATTCACAAACACTTATTTTTTATTCTTAGAGTTTGAAATACTTGTAATAAAGATGTGCAAAATTTAATTCAGAGTGTGCAAAAATATTTTTAAAAATAAATTAAAGTATTAAACTAACAAAGAAAAAATATTTTTTATATATATAATTTTTTTTTTTTTTTTGAAGTCAGGGGGTTCATTTGAACCCCCTGAATATAGACTAGCGCCGCCCCTGCAAAAAAAAGAAAAAAGAAAAGAAAAGAAATATAAAAGTTGTCAATATTGGTTTAATTTAGTTCCATCAATTCGTATTCTAATTGATTCTCCAAAAAAAAAAATCGTATTGTAATTATATAAATATAAAGATAAAAGCAAGGCAAACGAGGGAGAGACGTGGCTGATGTGTGAGTTTGTGACTGCTTTCCTACTTGGAGTATTCAATTCATATCAGAATGTGGTCGCTTTCAAGAAATTACATAGACAATCCGCGTTAGCTGAATAGTCAGCTGACTCGTTGAGTTGACTTGACTTATATAGTCTACATAGTAAAACTAAAGAAAGACCTAACTTTTTTTTTTTTTTTTTTTTTATTTTTTATTTTTTTTATTTTTCTAACAGTAAAGTGAGTGTTACAATTTGACTCGACTTCCTAGAGTGATTTGGTTTTGGATTTTCTCAATGTGAAATGAAATTTAAGATCCGTTTAGATACAATTTAATATTGCTAAAATTAAAAGTTGCTAAAATTAAAAACTGAAAACACTGTAACAAATTATTTTTAAATATGTAAATAGTATCGTGGGACCTATTTTTAATAAAAAAGTTATTAAAAAGTGAAGTTTGTGGGTCTCGTAATCAGTAAATAGAACCCACTAATATGTACTCCATCGCTTATTTTGCTGTGAATAGTGCACATGTGGATGAAAAGTGAATAGTAAATGGGTTGAAAAGTCAAAAACAACGGCAAGCAAAAAAAAAAAAAAAAAAAAAAAAGGCAAACGTGAGAATAAGTGCTATCCAAACCCCACCTTAATAATGCTTTTAAGTATTGAAAGGTAGATGACCACATACAATAAATTAATCTACATTTGACTCAAATTCTTAGAAGAACTTGTGTGTTTTTCAAAGAATAGTTTAGTAGTGATTTTAGAATTAGAAGATTCCCTCATGTGTGAGTTTGTTTATTATGTGAATGTGAGAGATATATTGGAGCTTTTCTACTGTGAGTTTGTTTGTATAAGGTCTGTGGGTTAATTTGTTTGTTTGTGAGAGGATTTTGGAGGTTGAGTTCGTAAGTGATGTTCGTGAAAGTGAGTTTATTTAATTGTGAAGATTAGTTGAGAGTGATTGAATCCATATTTTTAATGGATTTTTTATCATGAAAATAAGTTTAGAGTTGGTTCAACCACATTAAATATTATCATACATATTGTACGGTCACCAAGCCCCAAAGCTGGGCTCAAAGGGACAACTGCAAGATTGTGAAGATAAGTGAGACACTCTTTGACATACTGTTTTGGACACCAAGTACAACCTTGAGGGGAGAGCATAACAGACACGTGTATTTCTATTTATGTTTAAAGAAAAGGACCACCCATAACATTCGGTGTTTTCTTGTATCATAAAAGTAGGATTTTACTAATATGTGACTTAAGGACATACATTAATTTTCATTTTTAAAATTTTTTTTTATTTTGAAAATTGAAAAAGTATTGACAATTTTTTTAATTCTTGAGAAAAAATTTTTAAAAGTGGAAGGCTTAATGTGTGTCCTTAGAGCACACATTAACAGGACCCATAAAAGAAAATGTAAACTAGACATACTAGAGGTCTATTTAGATATCACTTATTACTGAAAATTAAAAACTAAAATTGAAAATACTGTAGTAAAATAATTTTTAAATATGTAAATAGTGCTGTGAGACACAGTTTAAAAAAAAAAAAAAGTTGTTGAATATGCTACTTGTATGTCCTGTGAATAGTACACATGATCCAAGAAAAAAAATGCTTTCATTAGGAAACGAGCAAAGCACGCTTCCCAAATGAAGGCTAGGTAGCAATAGAGGAATGAGCTAGGGCAAGGAGAGCAGAAAGAAAACGATAAAAATAGTCGCCAAAGAGAGAGTAAAAGTGTGCGTTTGGGTTAGGTGGAAAAATTAAAATTATTTCACTATTTAGCTTATTTTTATTACTATTCATGGACCACACTGCATTTTTTGGCATTATTCAGAGGTTTCACTGTACTACTTCAACTAAGTTTTACCTTTATTTATAGTACTTTTAGCAATAGTTTTTCAGTTTCAGCAAAATAAGTGGTATGCAAACACATCCAAAGTGTACTCATGTATTGGTTTCAAAAGGAAAAATACAAAATCTTTGCAGGAGTAAGGGTATCAAAATCCTTGCTCCTCACCGTGGTTTTTCACCCGCATTCTTCTGGGATTTTCCACATAATCCTTTGTCTTTGTCCTTTTGATTCATTTTTGTTCTTGTTATTTCCTTGCTTTTATTAGTAGAGAAACATTGTCTTAAAGCTCTGACAAATGGCGTTTAAAATGTACTATGGTTAGTATTTAGTGCTTTTACCATACAATCTCTAAAAATCTCACTTACACATATTGTGTTGTTCTATTTTACTTTTCATGTGTATTAAACTTAAAGAAAGTCAACAGTGGCAACACCGTGATAAAAACAGAGCAAAGAAGAAAGAAACTGGAAAGAAGAAGAATAAAATGGAAGGGACAGATGTCACATTATGATTGGTTCCTGATAATTAGCTAATTTGTTATTTTTCTGTTACTCATGGTTAACGTGTATATATAGCATAGAAAATATCTATTCTGTAACTTCTTTCATTTTTTCATTCAATCAAAAGAATTGATTCAGCAATTCATTTTCTCTGTTTTCTCTCTGTTTTTCAGTATGGTATCAGAGCAAATTTTCTGAGTGATTCCTCTTTTCTTTTCTTTTCTTTGTTCCCAAACAGAAATTAGTGCTTTGTTTTTGCTTTTCTTTTCTCATCTATGGCTTCTGATTCCACAACCAACGCTCAATCTCAAACTGCACATTCAGTACCTATTTCAAATACAACAATCGCAGATGAATATGCAAACAATCCTTTCTTTCTTCCTGCGAATGAGAATCCAGGTCTCATGCTCACTTCGCAACCTCTCACTGGTCCAGATAACTACATAAGTTGGGTGCGATCTGTGTTTTTGGCTCTAAGTTCCAGAAACAAGTTTGGTTTTATGGATGGATCGATTGCTGAGCCTGATTCGTCTTCTCCATTGTATAATTCTTGGAGTAGATGCAACACCACAGTGCTTTCTTGGTTAACTAATTCACTCAATCTAGATTTGAAGGCTAGTGTTATGTACATTAACAATGCCAGAGATCTGTGGATTGACCTCAAGGATAGGCTGTCACAAGGTAATACTCCAAGGTTGTTTGAGCTTGGGAAAGAAATTGCGCATCTTCAACAAGGATCACACTCAGTGAGTTCTTACTTTACGAAATTCAAGACCTTGTGGGATGAGTATGCAAATTACCAGCCTTTTACGATCTGCACATGTGCTTGTATCTGTGGTTCTAAATCTTCTCAGCTTGATGCTCATCATAAGGAGCACGTTTTTAAGTTCTTGATGGGACTTGATAATGGTTATGGCCATGTTATTAGTCAAATTTTGCTGATTGAGCCTTTGCCATCTCTTAGCAAAGTCTGTTCTCTGATCTTGCAAGAAGAGAAGAGAAGAAACATTGGCCACAACTTTAACATGATTCAATCAAGTGATGCTGCTGCCATGTATGTAAACAATGGAAGAATTTTTCCTGGTCATCAAGGACAAAAGAATGGAGGAAAAGGAGCTAATGGCAAGAAAGATAGGCCTGTGTGCACCTATTGTGGCTTCACTGGACATATAGCTGACAAATGCTATAAGCTCCATGGTTACCCTCCTGGTTATAAGCCAAAAGGAGGCAACAAGCCCATGGCTAATCAAGTCGGTTTTGATCAAAATGCGGTTTTTCTTCCTGGTGCTATGAATTCTGGTTTTTTACCTGGAGGAGCTATGCAAGGTACTATGCAAGGTGCTGGTGTTCAGCCAGATTTGGCTTCTCAGATGGCTTCACAAAATCATGTTGCTCACTCTAATGCTGGTTCTTTTATGCAAGCCAGTCTGCAATTGCCATTGTCACAGGCTCAATGTGAATAGTTTCTACATTTCCTGAAATGCCATATGGCTGCTGGATCAGGCACTGATGCTCAGACAAGTCATCAAGCTGCTTCTGTTATGAATTCTTATCCTTCCATTTCACATTCTTCACCTTCTACCTTGTCATCTCCTTCTACTTCACCAAAATTTTCAGGTAACTCCTGTTGGACACCACCTAATCTTTCTCATTCTATCTTTGTTGCTCAAGTAGTTGATAGACAAGTTTATAAATCCAACACTTAGATCATTGACACAGGAGCAACAGATCACATGGTTCACTCTGTTGCTCAATTGACTACAATTACCTCAATGGTTCACACCTTTGTCTATTTGCCTAATGGGGAACAAGCCTTGGTCACACATGTAGGCACAGTGCATATTTCTTCAACTTTGATTTTAACTGATGTCCTGTGTGTCCCTTCTTTTACATTCAACCTGATTTCTGTTAGTAAACTCACAAAATCTCTTTACTGTTGCCTCATTTTTCTTGGTGATTGTTGTTTTATTCAAGACCTTGCTCAATGGAGCATGATTGGTTTGGGTAAAGCACACAATGGTTTATTTCTGCTGCAAGATTCAGGTTGTAATTCTTCTGCATTTGCTTTTACTGTTGCTGTTACACCTGTTTCTTCATCAGATTTATGGCATAGCTGATTAGGCCACCCTTCTAATTCTAAACTTCAAATGCTGAAGCAATATGTAAATGATATTCATATTAATAAAACTACTTCTTGTTGTGATATTTGTCATTTTTCAAAACAAAAGAAACTTCCTTTTTCGGTCAGCACTCATGTTTCATCTAATCCTTTTGATTTACTTCACTGTGATCTTTGGGGTCCTTTTGCTACTAGCACAGTTGATGGTTTTAGATTTTTTTTACTATTGTGGATGACTTTACTAGATGCACTTAGGTATATTTACTCAAAAATAAATCTGAAACCCAAGTGTATCTGCCACAGTTTGCATCTATGGTATCAACACAGTTTAATTACAAAATCAAAACTATAAGGAGTGATAACGGAACTGAATTCTATCTTAAAGATTTTTTTCATTCAAATGGCATCTTGCATCAGTTGACATGTGTTGATACTCCTTAACAGAATGCTGTTGTTGAGAGAAAACATCAACACATTCTCAATGTTGCAAGAGCTTTAAGGTTTCAATCACAACTTCCTTTATGTTTTTGGGGGGATTGCATTCTAACTGTTGTTTACCTTATTAATAGACTTCCTTCTAAGTCCTTAGGTAACAAGAGTCCCTATGAGCTTTTGTTTAAATCACCACCACCTTATACTCATCTAAAATGCTTTGGTTGTTTGTGTTTTATTTCAACTCTACCTCACAACAGAGACAAGTTTGCACCTAGAGCTAGGAAGTGTGTGTTCTTAGGCTACCCCCAAGGCATTAAAGGCTATAAGGTTCTTGATCTCACTTCCAATACCATCCACATCTCTAGAAATATCATTTTCTATGAGCATATCTTTCCTTATGCTCTTTCCTCACCACCTTCCACTTCCTATCTAGAAGACTTCATTTTTCCTCATTGTACTTCTGATTTAGCTCATTCTGTTGATCCTATTAACCTTCTTCCATCCATTCCAATAACTTCCAATGATTCCATTTCTACCTTACCTGCTGCATCACTCAATGGCACCCCTGCTACCACATCCAATGCAGCACCTCCTGCATCTAGTGATGCACCTGATGCAGCACCTGGTGCAACACCTGATGCGGCACCTGGTGTAGCACCAGGTGTAGCACCTGCTTCTGCAGAACTTAACATTACTTCTACCATTCCTTCAACTTCCAATCCTACTCTTAGAAGATCAACTAGATCTCATAAGCCACCTCCATACCTATCTCAGTATGCTTGCAAGTCTGTCAGCTCTAAGCCAAATTCTGGCTTGCCATATGACATTTCAGATTATTTGGACTACTCTCACCTTGGCCCCCACTTTCAAGTCTTTTGTCATGGCTATTAATTCTACTCCTTCAGACCCTGCCTCTTTCCATCAGGCAGTACAATATCCTAAATGGAGGGCTGCCATGGACAAAGAGATTGAAGCTTTAGAGGTTACTAATACATGGAGTTTAGTACCTTTGCCTTCTGGTAAGAGCCCTATAGGTTGTAAATGGGTCTATAGGGTTAAATACCTTCCTGATGGCACCATTGAAAGATATAAAGCTAAGTTGGTTGCTAAGGGTTTCACACAAAAGTTTGGTTTGGATTATTCTGAAACTTTTTCACCAATAGCTAAATCTGTCTCAGTCCAGATTATGCTCACTTTGGCTGTTGTGCAAGGCTGGTTCCTTCACCAAATGGATGTCAACAATGCTTTCTTGCATGGTGACTTGAATGAAGATGTGTACATGTGTTTACCACCAGGCTTTCACAGCAAAAAGGGGAATTTGGTATATAAACTAAACAAGAGTCTTTATGGACTTAAACAGGCATCAAGACAATGGTTTGACAAATTTTCCAAGACCATTCTTCAAATGGGATTTGTTCAATCCAAGTCTGATTACTCATTGTTTACTCACACCCAAGGGGATTCTTTTACAATACTTTTGGTGTATGTTGATGACATATTGCTCACTAGGAACAATCATGAGTGTGTGAGTAATTTGAAGAAGCTGTTAGATGATAAATTTGGGCTGAAAGACCTAGGTACTTTTTAGGACTTGAGGTTGCAAGGACTAATGCAGGTATCAGCTTGACACAAAGAAAGTATGCACTTGAAATTTTGAAGGACACTAGTTTTCTTGGATCAAAGCCAGTTAGATTTCCTATGGAGCAGAATTTAAGGCTTTCAAAACATGAAGGGAAGCCATTAGCAGACCCTACAATGTATAGAAGGTTGATTGGGAGGCTCCTATACTTAACCTTGACACAGCCTAACATCACCTATGTTGTACATAGGTTAAGTCAGTTTGTCTCAAAGCCTAGAGAGCCTCATTTGCTTGTTGTTCACAGGATTCTTCAATATATCGAAGGATCACTGGGAAAGGGACTTTTCTTCTCAAGCAATACATATGATTTGCACATCAAAGCATTATGTGATGCTAACTGGGCTGGATGCCCTAATACAAGGAGGTCCCTGACAAGCTATGCAGTGTATTTGGGAGAATGTTTGATAGCATGGAGATCAAAGAAACAAGGAGTTGTTTCAAGATCATCAGCAGAGGCCGAGTACAGAGCAATGGCTAGTGTATCGTGTGAAATAACTTGGGTACTTCAGCTGCTTAAAGATCTAAAAATTGAGCATCCCAAACCAGCTATGCTCTTCTGTGACAACCAGGCAGCCTTGTATATAGCTGCTAATCCTGTATTCCATGAGAGGACCAAGCACATCGAAGTAGATTGTCACCTGGTACGAGACAAAATACTGGAAGGTATGATAAAGACTTTCCATTTGAATTCAAATGCTCAAATAGCTGATGTCTTCACCAAAGCTTTAGGCTTAAACTCTTTCACGAGATTAACACAGAAGTTGGGTTTACAAGATATCTTCATATCACAGCAACCGTTGAAGGAATCCCAAAGTGAAAATCATGTTCAAGTCCATGATCTTCCAGTTCAGGACTTGAGGGGGAGTATTAAACTTGAAGAAAGTCAACAGTGGCAACACCGTGATAAAAACAGAGCAAAGAAGAAAGAAACTGGAAAGAAGAAGAATAAAATGGAAGGGACAGATGTCACATTATGATTGGTTCTTGATAATTAGCTAATCTGTTATTTTTCTGTTACTCATGGTTGACGTGTATATATAGCATAGAAAATATCTATTCTGTAACTTCTTTCATTTTTTCATTCAATCAAAAGAATTGATTCAGCAATTCATTTTCTCTGTTTTCTCTCTGTTTTTCAATAATGTGAACACATTACCACAAGCTGTACCACAACATTGAAAGGATCGGAAAAGGAACAAACCCTCACATCCCTATTAAGGAAGGAGATAGTGCCCAATGGTCATTGGCTTATCGTTTGGATTAGTCATTTACATAATAATCATTGTCTATTTTAAATTAGTTATATATGTATGTATTGGGGAACTATCATTTAAATATTCATTGATTCAGTAGATAAACCTCAATTATAGCAGTTATGTTTTTACTCATTTATGCAGGATATGCCCAATAATTCAACAAGAAAATAAAGGATAGAAGCTAATAGTTAGCACCTAAACTTACTTAAAGCCAACTCTATTTTTTTTTTTTTTTAAATAATAAAAAGAAACCCCACTTAAAGTCAGCACTTAGGTTAGTTGGAGTAGGGACCATACCATTGAGGCAATTTCAATAGAAAGTTTATTTATTTATTTAAAAAAATCTTCCCTTGGTAGGAGTGCCATAATTTTCTAATATAAGAGTTATAAACCCTAATTCTAATTGATGTAGGAAACCTTATTTATTGAATTCCAAAAATAACTCTTACTTTAAATAACAAACTAATATACCTACTTTACATAAATACTAGGACATAAAAATAACAAACAATTGTCTTGAAAACATAATTAAATAATACATATGAGCGCACTAGTTGATACCCTATTTTGCAACTTACATTTAATGTCATATAGAGAGTAAAATGGTGATTTCACATAACAGGTGTAATCGTGTAAGACTATAATTTTGAACGTTTGACTTCCAATCGACTCACAAGAAATAAATCTTGAAGTCATAATAATCATGCACAACCTCGTGGCAAGATTCAACTCAAACAACAATGGAGTTCACGTCGACAAGGTGGCTACATTGATGGTACTTAAGCTGTGACTTGCAAGAGTGACAAGTTTGAGTTGTGATTAAGGGTATCAAATGGGTGGGTTTGGGTTGGGCAAAAATAGTTTGGGTACAAAAAGCCATTTACCCATTTATTACCCTTTTAACCAATTTATTTATAACCCAAACCTAACTCAACCCAATTATTATAGATTAAACCCAACACATCCAATTACTCAATAATCAATGAATATATATATATATATATATACACCCCCAAAGCCTCTAAAATGGCCAAAATACCCTTAAACCTAAAAAATTACCAAAATACCCCTAAAACTTAAAATTTTCTAAAATACCTCGAAAAACCTAAAAATGACCAAAATAGCCCCTACAACTTAAAAATAACCCACATACTCACTAAAACTTCAAATATTACTAAAATATCTTGAAAACCTCTAATTTGACATAAATACCCTTGAAACATCCAAAATGACCAAACTAGAACAAAAAATATGACCAAAATAAGCCTAGAATGTAAAAAAATAATGATTGAAATACCCCTAAAACCTTTAAATGACCAAAATAGCACTGAAACCTCTTTAAAAAAAAATTAAAAAAAAAAAAAAAACCCATGAAATCTAAAAAATGACCTAAATATCCATCGAAACCTCAAAATGACAACCAAAAAAAAAAAAAGAAAAGGAGTCCTTACATTATACACTTTTTCCATTTTGGTCCCTACATTTTATTTTTATCACTTTTAGCCCCTAAACCAATTAACGCTTAACATTTAGGTCATTTCCATTACCCAACTAACAGCAAAAGCTGACATGGATGATAGTAGAATAAAAAAACAATATAATCACACACATTAATTAATTAAATTAAAAATAAATATTAAAATAAATTAAAAATTAAAAAAAAATTAATTAGTTTTTGGGAAGAACATGAAGATCATTAAAATACCCCTAAAACCTTTAAATGACCAAAATAGCACTTAAACCTCTTAAAAAAAAAAAAAAAAACCATGAAATCTAAAAAATGACCTAAATATCCATTGAAACCTCAAAACGACAACCAAAAAAAAAAAAAGGAGTCCCTACATTTTACACTTTTTCCATTTTAGTCCCTACATTTTATTTTTATCACTTTTAGTCCCTAAACCAATTAACGCCTAACACTTTAGGTCATTTCCGTTACCCAACTAACAGCAAAAGCTGACATGGCTGATAGTAGAATAAAAAAACAATATAATCACACACATTAATTAATTAAATTAAAAATAAATATTAAAATAAATTAAAAATTAAAAAAAAAAAAAAAAAAACTCATTAGTTTTTGGGAAGAACATGAAGATCACAAGAACTCAAACCTAGATCAAAGAACTTAAGAACACGTGTCTCTCTCTTCCTCTCTCTCTCTCTATCCTTTGTGCCCATGACTAGTAATCACCACCACCACCAACAACCCACCAAAGCCATCAACAACCTGAACTCAACCTAACCACCAAAAGCTAGCCGCCACCACCACCCAAACACCATAAAATTAAAAATTTTTACAGATACCTACATGAAAAAAAACACATTTGATCCGAACTACATCAACACACTTCCCAAACATCTTACAATTGAAATCACACACACAAATAAAAACAAAAACATGTCAGCAGCTCAGATCTGAACCCAAAGACAACAAAAAAATAATAATAATATATATAAAAAAAAAAAAAATTCTAGGAGTTGATAAATATTGTTAGCAAATCTTGGTGAGAGAGAGAGAGAGCAAATCTAGGTTCATGGATATTGTTATGGATTTTTGTTGTTTTTTATTTTTCTTTGTCTCGACTGGGTTCGATTGGAAAAGAGAGAGCAAATATGGGTTCGTGAGAGAGAAATCGCGAAGGGAAAAATGGGTAGAGGGGTTAGAGTGTTGGGCTGAGCGACGGCAAAGTAGCAGTAGCAACAGTATAGCATCGGTTCGAAACCCAGAAAAACTCAGAACAAGCACAGAAGCATTGATCTATATCCAAAACCCATGAGAGCAAAACCCAAAACAACCAATCTTCAAGTCGTTGCTGCTGTCACCTTCAGTCTTCAAGCCTCTGCCGTTGGCTTCGCCGTTGTCATCACCCTTGCCGAGAGAGCAAGATCGAGAGGTAGAGATAGAGGTTTGGAGAGATTTAATGGAGACTGTGGAATAGCTTAAAGAGAGGAGAAGATATATATATTTTTTTTTTTTTGAAAAGTGGAGAAGAGAAATTAGTTTATAAGGATTTGTTTGGTTTTAGTTAGGAATTGTAATTGGAAATGGAAGTGGAAGAAAGAGATAGTCTGAACATGTTTCCAACCAAAGATTGGGGAAAAAACATGTTTTTCAGAATTTTTTGAATATTTTGTTTTGTTTTTATTTTATTTTATTTTGTTCAAGATACTTTTTAGATCTTAATTTTAGTGATTTTTAGGTTCTAATTCTTTTTTTTTATTTAGTTAAAATTAATAAATTAATTTTTAAAATTTTTATGCTGGCGTGGCATTATATTCTGTGTGATTATATATTTTTTTTTATTTCACCGTAAGCCACGTCAACTTTTGCTGTTAGTTGGTTGACTGAAAAGACCTAAATATTAGGCGTTAATTGGTTTAGGGACTAAAAGTGATAAAAATAAAATGTATTGACCAAAATGAAAAAAATGCAAAATGTAGGGACTAAAAGTGTATTTACGCCAAAATAAAAAAAACTATGAAACCTCTAAAATGACCAAATTATCCTAATATCTCTAAAATGACCAAATTACCCCCTAAAACCTCAAAATAGCCAAAAATGCCTATGAAACCTCTTAAAGGACCAAAATAGCCCCGAAACCTTAAAATGACCCCCTCCCCCCCCCCCCCCCCCAAAAAAAAAAAAAAAAAAAAAAAACTACAAAACCCTTAAAATGATCAAAATACCTTGAAAATATTTAAAATAACCAAAAATACTCCAAAAACTCAAAACAAACAAAATTATGGTGGTTTAACTAAGACACTTATTGGTGGTGGGAAATCGAAAGTGTTTAGAAAAGAAAATTAAAGAACATGAAAAATAACACTAAATCAAAATAAGTAGGCCTTTGAGCCTCCTGCACCACTACTACAATACTTCATTGACCTATTTTTTGAATCGCTTGAAAAACAATTCTCACAACTTTGCTAACAAATGGAAATAATTAAGGCATGAATCTCACTAAGGGGTGACCTTAAGACATTTGTTAGTGAATGGTTTTAGAAAAATTTTAATACTACTTTCATATAAAATATAAATTAAAACAAAACTATTAAAAAAAAAAATCAATTAATTTTTTATTTTCTTTTAAAAAGTTTCTAAATTTATTTTTTCTAAACTAAAACCCTTTGAATTTCCCCAACCCATCAAATACCAATATCAGCTTAGTTAAGAATATTCAATATTGGTATCAACGTGCTCAACCCGTCTTGTCAACAGTGCTAATTAGAATGATGGTGAATTGACGCCTCACAAAGGAATATACGAAATTCTTGTTGATTACCGGAGACCAGAGTAAGCTAATGTAGACAAGTCTCATGTATAGCCAAACAACTTAGGTCCATCGGGCTTGACTTGTCCAAATTCCCCAGTCAGCACGGAAATGGGAACTTCTTTGTAGTGGGACATTCCGAGTTCAAATCATCCATAGCCATGCATCGTCTAATCCAATGCTCCAAGTTAAAAGCCACGCTTTATGTTCCCTTAAAGACCCTTTTGATTGATTGGAAATTGTTTTAATCTTGTCTCTTCAGAGATTTGTAGATTTCAACATGCTTCTTTTTGGGGTCAATCTTTTGGTAACGGACACAATAAAAACTCACTTCATAAAGTTGTCATGAAAATATTGTAAACTTTTGTTGTGTCTATTGATATATATGTATATTTCATTTTAAAAAAAAAAAAAAAACCTTTTCTACTCCTTCTCAAAAAAAAAAAAAAAAAAAAAAAAAAAAAAAAAAAAAAAAAACCTTTTCTACTAATAATTTAATTTTTAATTTTTAATTTTAAAACAAAAAGAGAGCTCTGTAACTTTTTACCCTAGGGTAAAAATAATTTTTCAAGTTATTTGCAATCAAAGAAATATCAATCAATCTTTTTCATTACAATAATATAAGTGGGTTGAAGGATTCAAATCCAGATTCTTTCATTGGAGAAAATTAACACGAGAGGAAAAATCAACCAATAAAATAGTATTCAACAGTAGCACTAGATGTTAGGTTGGGTCCAATTGTGAAATTCCTAAGAGTGATTCCATCGGTGTCAATATATTGGAAAAATTCTAGAGAGAGAAATGTGCAGTAAAACCTGGAAAAGTCATGATGGACTCCCAGTCTCCTAGCAATTGGTTGAGAAGGTATCGGTGCATGTCTCATGCATGCAATCTATATGCATATGCATGGAATGGAATGAGATATATGAGACATCCCATTCATGATGCCTGGACACATAAAATAATTCTTCGTTTTCTTAATTAGGTGCTTAGGTACAATGTTTTCAGCTTAAGCAAGTTCGTTTAATTGAAAACACAAAACAAAATGCCATTATGGTCCAATTTGGCTGCAAGAAAAAAAAATAAAGAAAAAGAAACACACGTTTTCTCGCAGCACCCAGGTAAATGCATTTTCAAAAACGCCTTACGCCTCTATTGCTGCTTTCCGCACAGAACTGTTTTATACTTTTATTACGTACGTACTAGCAATGACATAGCTCAGGTTGGCAGATAAAGGTATTTTCCGGGAAAAAAATTACTACATAGCATATCTATCTGAAATGGGTGGTGATAAGACCACAAACTTTGCTACACTTTGTCACAACTATTATATGTAATAAATTATGATTGATTGTCTCTCACTTTTATATGAGTTTATCACTTTTTCTCGACTACTCATATTTATCCATGTAAGATAATTTTGACAAAAGTTGTAACTTAGTTTGTAATTCTAGATTTGTTGGTATGAAATCTGGAAAAAGTATGAGCTATGTGTTTGGATAAATCTATGTCTTTATGTGAATTAAATTAAATATAACCCAAGCAAAAAAAAAAAAAAAAAAAAAAAAAAGAAATCTTCGTAAGCGAAAAAAATTCAACCAACAAAAACACCAAAAAATTACATAGAAAACCCTCTAGTGTAGAGGGAAAAATCACTGGACAAATCCGCAAAAATCCACTATAATAAAATAGAGATTACAACACTCAAGTTATACCCAAAACCTGAGTTCACAATAAATTGGAAAAATAAAATAATATATCTAGGAACAAATACAATCTCACCACGATCTTTCACTCTGAATACTTCAATTCTATGTAATTGTAGCACCCAAATAATCGTTCTAGAGAAAACTTCAATTTATCTTCCTTATGTGTCTCGAGTAAAAGAAAAATCACATTTTTTTTTTTTTTTGTTTTTTCCCCCTCACACAAAGCACTAACATTTTCTTTTAGTCGGCTTCAAAACTATGTTTTAATCTTCAATCTCTCTCTTTTCCAATATGGACCACACGCACACAATATGTTACTTTATATAAAGCACCTGCCGCCTGACACGCTCCAAAACAATTAGGAGTAGGAGTCTTAAACTTGTGGACCACTTTTCCCCTATTTCTAATTGAAATAGGATTTCTATATGGGCTGGACTTCTAGGTGCCCTCAACAGTCAACACTATGATGATGAAAGAGAGAACCCGGTGGGCTGAGAAAGAAGGGGGAGCCACCAAGGGTATGAAAGAGAGAAAGTGAGGAGTGGGTTAAAAAAAAAATGAAATGAAAGATACTACACATTTTATTATATAATATTTACAAATTTTATAATCAAAGAAAGCTTTTTTATATATAAATTTAATAATTAAATAATTACAACAATGGAGAAAGGAAGATTCAAATTATAATTCTCCTATTAAAGAAGATAATGTAATGCCACTAAATAACAAGATTCTTGATGAATGAAAGACCTTTCTATTTAGTATCATATGATCAAACTGGGTAAATAAATAATTATATGTAAAATAAAGTACATATTTCGATTATATAACTAAAATAAAAAATAAAATAGATAGAAAGATGAAAGGGAAAAAACTACTTAAAAACTTTGTGGAAAAAACATATTGGTGCATGATTGCATATTTGTAAAACCTAAAAATCATAATAGATTATTAATATGATTTAAAATAAATAACTAAAATTCATCTTTATTTTTGAAAATTTTGGAATTAGAATGCTAATGGAGTACTACTTTTAAGCTCTTTGAATTTTTTATAATAGAGTTTCATGTAGAGTAAACTATTTTAGTACATACTAAAAGGAAGAAGGGAGAGAGAGAGGGAGGATATGTCGTAGTTATTAAAATTTTAAATAAAAATTATGTATATTCAATAAAAATATTGATAAAACATGAAAAATAACTGAAATTATTAATAAAAAAAAAAAAAGAAATCAACAAAAATATCTAAAAACATGAAAAAAAAAAATGGTAGATCATTTAAAAAAAATATAAAGACAGTTACATAAAATTTCAAAATAAAAGATATAAGCATGTAACAAAATATACAGTATTAGTTATTTAGCACTTTTTGTATTAGTTAATATAAATAGCTCAACAATTTTTTCTACAAAAGTTTGTTATGATCAAATCCTGGCTTGTTTGGATGAAGGGGGGAAGGAGGGAGAGTTGAGGGGAGTAGAGTAGAGTTGACTAAAAATAAGCTAATTTTGTGCTAAATCTATTGTACTCTACTCCCCCTCTCTCTCCCTCAATCCAAACGGACATCACAGTATATAAATATAGTTTCAATATTCAAATTCCTAGTTAAAAATTCATAAAAGAATATTGCATTTCACTTATTAATAAAATATATAATTAAAAGATACAACTTAATTTGAAAGAATAATTAGACATATATCAAGAAGGTCGACAAAAAGCATAAATAATTCAAATAGAGAAAGAATGTTACGTAAAGAGTCTTTGAAATTAAAATAGTTTAAACTTTTTTTAGATTGATAATTTTCTTTATAATTATTTATATTAATTAAAAGATATAGTTATGAAAAAAATTACAAATAAATATGGAATATATTATATTCCTTGATTTTTTTTCCTTGATATATATAGTATTTTTATTCTTTTATCTAATGAACAAAATGACAAACTATTAATAAAAAAGTAATTTTAAGAAATAGATAAATATTGATTTGGAGTACATATAAATACACGTGGGTTTTAAAAAGAACCCATCATAAATGAACAGGTTACAAAGAATCCATTGGGTTTGATTATGTTTACTCCAATCATATACTTAATCGGTTCACTTAAAGACTCAAACCGCTCTATGAATCTGGGTGCTAGTTCATTGGTCCAATTTGTTGGGTCGATCTGGATTTAATAATTACTATATTTGATATAACCAACAACTTTGTAGCTTGGTTGACATTTTTTTACTGTATATAACGAAGAATCAGAGATATCCTCTGAGCTTTAAATTCCTCTCCCCATTGAAACTATCAAGAAAAATGAAAAGAAAAAAAAAAAAAAATCAGTAAATAAAAAACTATGCTTGACACAACCATAATGTATAAGAATGAAATTTTTATAAATTTAAAATGATTCATTTTCCATCATTCATAAAATTTATAAAGGGTCATTTGCCAACAAACTGAGATATATAGACAAAATAATTTAAAAAAAGAAAGAAAGAAAAAGGAAAAACAGTAAAGAAAAATCCCAGATCTGCTCCAACTAATGTTCTACTAAAAGTTTCATGACTGGCTGGTACTAGTGCTTATCAATCTTAAAACAAAAATGTTGTTTTCTTTTCTTTTCTTTTTTCCACTTTTTTGTATCGTTATCTATTACCAAAAATCTTATCTGGAGACGAGATTGATGTCGATCGTTCTGCTTGTTTGAGGGAGGGCGTAGGTGGTCCTAACTTTCAAAAGGGAGAAAATTCCAATTAAACCAAAGAAGCTAAAAACGTCAAAACCTGCAAAACCTGATACACAGTAACAAATTAAAAATAAAAAGAAAACTAGTCAACTACTATATGCTACACAGACACACGTCCTCTATGGTATAACAAATTAATTATATCTCAAATAAAGTATCAATGAAATGAACTATTAACTTCTTGGTAGAGAGTTGCAGCAAGGTGAATGATAGAGATTGAGTCACTAATTTGGTCTCGTTCTTGACACGATTCACGCCCTCTTGATAAGATTACTGGCACAGAGAGGTTATAATTAGTTTCCTTATCCCTAAGATACAATAAACTTAATTTCCCACAGTACACCTTGTAAATCTTCACAAACTTACAAGGTAGAACTTAGAAGTTCTACAAAATGTAACTATTTTTATTTTATTTTATTTTATTTTTTATTGGAGTAGACGGATGTAAAAGAAAAGGTGCATATGGAAGAACCTTACTTTTGAGTGACTAGAGAGAGAAGCCTGAAACCACACACTATTGGTACTTAGGAATAATAAACACCATAAATAGAATAGATGTTCATAAACAATAGTTATTACCTTTTGGTAATAACTATTTTTTACCAAAAGGTTTCTAATAACGGATCCTTAGCATACCCTTTAAAAAAAAAATTTCTTAAACGTCGCCCCCCCTCTCTCTCATATTATTGGTATCTAAACAAATCCTTATAATTTATTTTACTTTAAAAAATTGATTTTAAAAAAAAGTATGGTTTAGTTTTACCAAGTTTACCAAAAGCATGACAATCATTTGTAAGTTGTAACCTTATGATTGTTTTTAAAATATGGTTGGGGATTAATTTTTTAAGAAACATCTTTTTTTTTTTTTTTTTTTTTTTTTAAGAAACAAAAATAGGGGTTTTTATGGTTATATTACACCCTCAGGTAGGGCGCTAAGTGATAGTCAAAGTTAACGGACGATCTCGCCGGCCAGATGATCTTACACACCTGTGCGGGAGTCACCCCTCCACTAAGGATGCCCACCAATGGACTCTTGCTAATAGCGGGATTCGAACCTAAGTGTGTTGTACGAAGTGTCCGAACCTTGCCAGCTGAGCCAAGCCCCGTAATTGGCTTTTAATTCCAATCTTGTTTTATATAATATCATGATATTCAAGCAGGTGAATGCAGACTTTAATATACCTAGAAGATGTTATAAGTTTTATTTTTTAATATTTATGGAGAAATTAATTTTGAACAAAGGAAAATAATATCAATTATAAAATTATTCAATTTATACATAATAGGATGCTACACTGAAGCCAAAAAGAGTGTAAATATAATCTTATCATGCTGTATTAAAATCTATGGATTATAGATTCAGGTTCAAATTATGTGTTGTCAAAAAATAAAAATGTCAATGGCAATACTTATTCCATTTCACATTCTTATATTTCTTGTAATTTTGATTCCTATTTCAATGTACCATTGTAATAGTGTACTAAACATGTCCTAAATAAACTTGTAACAATTTATTGACCCCCTCTCACTAACTACATAATAAATCAACAATGAATACTTAGTTAAGTAAATAATCACTCTTGAAGGTGTAGTGCAGTATCATGTACAAATTCAATTTTTATTAAATATCACAAGAATTCCTGCTTAAGTATTTACTAAAAAATTGAAATCCAAATTCTATGTAATATATAGAATACTATACGATTCAATCAATTTTACTATAAAGCCAAAGATGAGCTTATTCTTGGACCGACTCTTTCTGGGGGTCAAGGCTACTTTAGGTAAACAAAACTTGTATCAAACATATAGGATTTTGAAACATTTCTAGCAATTTGGTAGCCTAAAAATGCCATTTGCACCAAAGTTTCTACAAATCTAGTAAATAAGGTTTGACTGAGAATATTTACCCCAATCAGACATCAAAATAATGAATTTCACAAATTTGTGGTTAAACTCTCATTTTGTCCAAATTCAACCTAGTTAACCAAGTGTAATTGAATAAATTGAATAATGAGTACAGTTTTTTTTTTTTTTTTTTTTTTTTTTTTTTTTTTTTTTATCATTTTACAAAAGAATAATCCTCTGATTCTATCTTCTTTGTGATCTAGATTCGAACACAAAATTTTCTTCACTTCGGTCGGAAAATGGATCAAAGAATCTTCACAGCAAATCTGTGATTTTGAGCTTGTTAGAGATTTATTATTCTTCAAGTTCTTCAAAGATTCTTTGAATTTAAATGATTTTGGGTTGAAATTCTTCGGGAGGGAGGGGGGGGGGGGGGGGGTGTGGCTTTAGAGTCTTGATCCATTGAACTTCATTGATTTATGGAGGCTCTTGAGCTTGATTCCAATAAAACTTCAAATCTTGGAAGAACGACTCAAGTGAATTTCTTTGAATGTTCTTCGAGCGTTCTTGAGCCAAAATTTCTCCAAATCTTTGGCATCTTAAAATGTTCCTCCAAAAATGAGAAGGGGTGTCTTTTATTTATAGTGGTTTCAGAAGATAAGTTCCACTTTGGATTGATCTTCTTGAAAATAAGTAGTAAACTTTAATTGGCTCAAATTTTGCTTATAGATAATTATCTCTATTTATCTATTATGATAAATATTTTATTTTGATAAAGATAATAATCAACAAATAGTCCTACTATAATTTTTTACATGCAAATAATTATCTCTATTTTATTTATTTATTTATTTTGATAAAGATAATTATCCATCAATTACAAATAGAAAATTGTGGCAAATTTTAATCTATCAAAGTCATATCATCTTGGATGACACATGTCATCATTTAATTTAATTAATTTAATGTCACATAATTTGGAATTTGTCACTAAATTTTGACATGACATTTTGTAATTGGCCTAACAAATTTTTGTCTCCTTCAAATGCCCCCTCTAAACTTGGGTATGTCCACAATTTTTTTGAGTGAAGAAAATGGTCAAGTCTCGACAACTTCATATATGCTTTGATATTATTTTCAAAAACTTTTATTATTATTATTTTTTTTCAATCTTGAAAATTTGCAAGCAAACTTACTTGATTTAGAACCCATATAATTTCTAATATGATAGGAAGTTCCTCGTATAACATTATTTCAGAATGTCTGGGACCATGCTTCTCCCATGGAATTGTGTCACCATGGTGGAGTCCTAGGAGAGTGACTTGATAACCCATAATTCAAGGAGTTTTAGTGTAATGATAGTATCATCACTCGGCGGCCTCTTCAAAGCTTGTACAACCAAATGGACTTCTTATTCAAATAGGAATTGTTTGAAAAGAATTCCAGTGTGGTAGTGACCACATTCAGATACCTTGGCTACAGATTGACACACTTTTTTCTTTTTTCCTAGTAATAGCAAACCCTTTGTATGTTTTTAGACCCCTTAACACAAGTTGTTTAACCTAGTTATTTGGCCAAGTGATTACTTAGATAGATTACTCAGATCTAGGTTAACACAATAAAATCATATCATGTAAATAATGCAGAAATATAAAGAACACAATGATATGATAACCGAGGAAAACCTAATCGGTAAAAAACCTAGGGAGGACCATTAACATCCTATTGCTACCTTGACTAGAAAATTTACTACCATGACCACGTGACAGCTCCGAGTCCATAGACTACTTCTTTTTTTGATCCACTACAACCACAAGTTCTCCTACTTGTGACTCTAAGACTCCACTCAAAGGTTTCAGATTTTTTTTAAAGTTCTTTATGCAGCAACTAAAGAGATCACCAAGTTCTTGACATAAATCTTGATCTTGATAACCCTAAGTGTGTGTGAAGACAAACACCTCTAGATCTCACAAAAGATTCAACAACTAACTCTCAAAACACTTGTAAAATGTAGCTAGGGTTTCTCCTTTTATACTTGGAGTGAAACATAAAACCCTACACGTCAAACGGGCTTGGGGTGAATTGGAATTTCTGCAGAAAAATAAATTTGCACGTGGTTCGATCGATTGAGCCTAATTTTTAATCGATCGATCCTTGCAAATTAAGTCCAATAATTTCTGCAATCACTCGATTTCAATTTTACAAGTAGACACACTTTGAGCAAGCCTAAACCTAGACTCTATATTTTGATCATGGTTGCAAGCACATTACAAATTGAAGTTCTAATACATTAGTTCATAAAGTCCTAGAACCTAACAAACTCTCCATTTGGCAATTCATGATAAAACCTATCACAAAAATTAAATGCTCAAAGTAAAAACAGCCCATTCAAATTTAAAATGCCCTAAACACAATTTAACCTAACTACTATCTATCAGTTGCTAAAGTAGACAGCAGCCTTGACTGAATTAACCTGTAAATTCCTAAAACACTCAACAAACACATAAATGCATGTGTGGAAAATACAAGTAAAAAAATAAATAAACTTCTTGATTTCACAAAACATAAAATAAAAGACATATATCATGAATAACCTCATAAATATAAATCAATACTCAAATGTACCATATGTGAAATAAGAAACAAAGAAAGAAACAAAACACAAAGCATAATGTCTCCCCCTAACATATACAACCCATAAAAAGAATACATCAAAGCCAAAAAGAATACATCATAAAGCTCCTAGATACAATCTATAAACTCCAAAACTCCCCCTATCTACATGCATAAAAGTACTCCCCCTTTTTGTGACGAATTGCCAAAGGGCAATCAAGAATTATCATCAGAAGGTGGAGGCAGTGGAGTAGAACATCTAGCACCCACCAAATTTGCTCGTAAAGCCTGAAGCTCAGTGAGCACATCCAACAAAATCTGTCCATGCGCTGCTTGAATGGTCATAAATGTATCTAGCATGCTGCGCAAGGGCGAGTCGCTCGATGAAGAAGGTGGAGGATCCACAGTGGCGGTAGGATCTACATTCTCCTCAGTAGTAGGATCACCAGAAATAGGAGGGCTAGATGCAACACTTGTAGAAGACTCGACTCTAGGGCGTTTAGTGCTAGCTTTCAACTTAGATGCTCTACGCCTAAGAAATGTGGCACCTATAGGAGCTATGATATGTACAGGCTCGAATTTAGGAAAGTCCTCTAAACCTAAGTCTAAAATCCTCTGAATAAAAACCATAAAGAAAAGGCCATGAGACTTTGCACTATTCCTATGAACCTTAGCAAGAGAGTGAATGAAAACAGTGAGAAAAATCATAGGAGCATCGGTGACTAGAGCATACAAAAATACACATCTCTCAATGAGAATAGTTTGTAGATGAGAGATAGGCCAAATGGAGTGACAAGAAATCCAGAAAAACATATAGTTGAGCTCAGTAAGCTCATGGGAAGTGACATGAGGATCAGTACCCCAACTAGTGGAAGTACTGGTGATGAAAGACATGATGTCATCAAGAGGAGGGGTCTCAGTGTAAGGGGTATACGGGCTACTGTGCCAAAGGTACACCAAGAGCAGAGGCCACTACAGCAGGAGTAATGACATACTCTTCATCGCTTATCCAACTCTTCACAAACTGAATGTTAGAATCATCAGAATGGATAGAAAGATTCGAGTAAAACTCTTTAATCAAAGCAGCTGGAGGAGGATGCTCAACCTCTAAAAGTGGTAACCAGCCCCTATGCTCAAAATTCCTATGTATCTCCGGATCAAGCTCATCTAAAATGACCTTACACTTAGTCCAAACTGACCTAAAAATATTCAGCTTATCATAGGTTTCTTGGTTTCTCTCGGTTCTAAACCTATCACTCTCAAACAAAGGGGTAGAAGGGGTGGTGGTTTTCTTAGCTCTAGTCTTCCTAACCATGATGCTAAGGGTTGGAAAGAAAGAAAAGACAACAAAAAGAAAGAAATCCAAGGGCAAACTACATTAGAGAGGGTTAGAGCACAAAAAAAAAAAAAAAAAAAAAAAAAAAAAAAAACTCAATAAATAACAATCTATATGATGCATGTAATGAATGCACATATAATGCATGCTCTAATGCATTGAAATTTCAATTTTACTTCATAAACCATCAATTGACTTGAACATAGAGTTTTAGTCCAAAAACCCCAAATTTTGAAAAAACCCTTTTAAAAAATTAAACCAAATTGGTCAATTAATCATCATACTAATTAGGAAACATCATATAATGACTTAATCTATCAATTACACAAGTCAATTTTACCAAATTAAGCCCAATTGAACAAAATCCCCAGATTCACAAAGTTCCAAGCCCTAGAAATTTAAATTTTCCTCAAATCACATAATTGATCAAATTATTGCATGAGGATCATGTTTATATCATATACAAACAAAAACCCATTGATTAAAAATGATTAAAAACAAATGAAATAAACAAAAATCCCTAAAATGCGTGACTTGAAATTAAAAAAAAAAAAAAAAATGCATGAAAATGCATGAATCATGTGATTTAATTGAAAAGAAAGGGTAAAAGAGACTTACTAGTGCTTAAGGACAAAAGCCTTGGAGAAATTTGTGGAAGAAAATGACAAAAAAAAGCTTAGATTGGATCGGTCGAAGAAAAGGAGTGAGAAAGTTTTTTGAAAAGGTTTAAAAAGTATGAAGAACACATGAGAAGGATCTTTTTAAAACACTCACTGTTCGAATTTCAATCGGTCAAAATTGTGCTTCGATAGATCAAAAAATAGATTCAATTGATCGAGCATCAATCGAGCATCGATCGAACCAAACAGATTCAAACCAAAATTTTAATCGCAATTTTGATCAGTTGAGCAATAGCTTCGATTGATCGAAAATTTGGAAAAATGAGATTTTTGAAAAATAGAGCAAGTTTATGCAGAAACAACTCAAAACACAATATTTCATGAATGAAATGCATGAGTATGAGTTAAAATGTTTTTCAAAAACACTTGAATTCAACCTAGATCTTCCAAAATCAATATTTTCAACCTTTTTTTTTCCTCAAAACTCAAAATTTAAATACATTTTGCATCAAAATCAAGGAACATATAATCTTGAATGGCCAAAACAAATTCACACACAATATCATGTACTAAGTTTAGCAAAGAATAACTTGTGTTGTGTGTGCAACTAGTAATGGCATGAGATACATGTGAGGTGATATATAGATAGTAATCAATCACAATTTCTACATTATTCATCACATAAGTTTGAAAGAAACTATCTCCTAAAGAGTTACATCATATAATTTTCACATCTCCTAGAAAACAAGCTTGCAATCATGTAATATATATATATATATATATATATTTTGCCCCATAATGTACACACCAATTTTATTTCATTATGTCATCTTGATTATAGCCCAATAATGTACACACTAATTTTATTATTAATCTAAGGCTGTACCTTATGCTCTTTTTGTGCATGTGCTACACTTTCTCGAGCTCAACATTTGAGATTCTTTTAAATTCCTCCATAAAAACGGCACTAAATTTTGACATGGCATTTTGTAATTGGCCTAACAAACTTTTGTCTCCTTGAAATGCCCCCTCTAGACTTGGGCATGTCCATAATTTTTTTGAGTGAAGAAAATGGTCAAGTCTTTTGACAACTTCATATATGCTTTAATGTTATTATTTTCAAAAACTTTTATTATTATTTTTTTTCAATCTTGAAAATTTGCAAGCAAACTTACTTGATTTAGAACCCATATAATATCTAATATGATAGGAAGTTCCTCATATAACATTATTTCAGAATGTCTGGGACCATGCTTCTTCCATGGAATTGTGTAACCATGGTGGAGTCCTAGGAGAGTGACTTCAAAACCCATACTTACAGGAGTTTTAGTGTAATGATAGTATCATCACTCGACGGCCTCTTCAAAGCTTGTGCAACCAAATGGACTTCTTATTCAAATAGGAATTGTTTGAAAAGAATTCCAGCGTGGTAGTGACCACATTCAGATACCTTGGCTACAGATCCACACATTTTTTTTCTCAATAATAGTAGATCCTTTGTACATTTTTAGACCCTTAACATAAGTTGTTTAACCTAGTTATTTGGCCAAGTGATTACTTAGATAGATTACTCAGATCTAGGTTAACACAATAAAATCATATCATGTAAATAATGCAGAAATATAAAGAGCATAACGATATGATAACCTAGGAAAACCTAATCAGTAAAAAACCTGGGGAGGATTTAACCTAGCTATTCTCAAGGTAAAACAGATCCATTATGAAAGAATTGAAGTTTGTACAATAGAACTTAAACCACTAACATCCTATTTCTACCTCGATTAGAAAACTTTCTACCATGACCACGTGAAAGCTCCAAGTTTACAGATTACTTCTTTTTTTTGATCCACTGCAACCACAAATTCTCCTACTTGTGACTTTGAGACTCCACTCAAAGGTTTCAGATCTTCTTTAAAGTTCTTTATGCAGCAACTGAAGAGATCACCAAGTTCTTGACATGAATCTTGATCTTGATAACTCTAAGTGTGTGTGTGAAGGCAAACACCTCTAGATCTCACAAAAGATTCAACAACCAACTCTCAAAAGACTTGTAAAACATAGCTAGGGTTTCTCTTTTTATACTTGGAGTGAAACACAAAACCTTACAAGTCAAACAGGCTTAGGCTGAAATGGAATTTCTACAGAAAAATAAATCTACACATGGTTCGATCGATCAAGCCTAATTTTCAATTGATTGAGCCTTACAGATTAAGTCCAATAATTTCTACAATCACTCGATTCCAATTTTACAAGTAGACACACTTTAAGCGAGCCTAAACCTAGACTCTATGTTTTGCTCATGGTTTGCCAACACCTTACAAATTGAAATTCTAATACATTAGTTCCTAAAGTCTTAAAACCTATCACCCTTGTACATGTAAACCATATCCTTATATGATACTAGCTTTTAAGCACTCACATTGCACATGCTCAAAGGTTTTTGTTTTTTTTTTTTTTTTTTTTGGTAAAAATTAATAATTTGTATCTATTATAATTTGGAAATATATATATATATATATATTTTTTCAAACATATATAAATGATAAACTTTAAAGATAAGTAGAAACTGTAATTTCTTTTTTAAACGTGTATTTGAAAGTGGTATGGTGATATAGAGAAAAGTTTTGGTAGGAAAAATAGGATGAACCACATGAGAAGAAAAAAGACTAAATTTTAAGAGTTCTCTTAGTTTTTAGTTTTTATATTTTTTTAAATTGGAGGTGTTTTACTTTTATTTGGATGAAAAAGGGATAATAAAAAAAGGCTAAATTTTAGGGAATAAAAAGATGATCGTATAATTTTCAAGTACTTTGATTTTAAATTGCCCTTAATGTTTAGGTATTGAATTTAAATCCAGAATTGTATATACTTTTTATTTTCAATTAAATCTTATGGATTTTATAGTTTTGTGTGTCTATGTATATGTATTTGTGTGTTGTACCTTTCAAATTATTGAGATCTAATTCATCTCAATTGCACATCTTGGAAATAATCTTTTGAACTTTTATGCATTTCCTCTCTTAGAATGAAAGTTGTTAGGTTCTAAGTACTTAGGAACTAATGTATTAGAACTCTAATTTGTATTATTGGCAAACTATGATTAAAATAGGTTTTTAATCTTGTTTAGACTTGCTCAAAGTGTATGTGTTTTACGTAAAGTTGGAATCGAGTTGCTTCAGAAGTTATGGTATGATTCTGCCTAGCTCGATTGATCGAGAATTAGACTCGACCGATCAAAATTCGGGCATAACGTTTTTCTACAAAATTTTCCAACTCAGCCCTAAGCCTATATGACGTGTAGGGTTTTATGTTTTGCCCTAAGTATAAAAGGGAAAACCCTAGCCACATTTTACAGAAATTCTTTTGCTATGTGTGTGAATCTTTTGTGAGATCTAAAGGTATTTGCCTTCACACATACTTAGGATTATCAAGAAGGAGAATTCGATTCAAAAACTTGATGATCATTCAGTTGCTGCAATAACGAGCTTAAAGATATACAAGCCGGAGTGATTGTACTTGCTGGGAATCCTAGAAAAAAGTAGTCCGTGGACTCAGAGCTGTCACATGGTTGTGGTAGTAAGTTTTCTACTCGAGGTAGCAATAAGATGTTAGTGGTCTAAGTCGCTATTGTGTAAACTTCAATTCTTTCATAGTGGACTCAGGTTTACCTTGAGGATAGCTAGGTTAAATCCTCCCCAGGTTTTTAATTGGTTTGGTTTTCTTGGGTTATCATATTGTTGTGTTCTTTATTTTTCGCACTTTACAATAATATGATATGTTTGTGTTAACCTAGATCTGAAATTGGACTAAGTAGTCAACTTGGCTAATTAATTAGGTTAATCTGTTGTGTTTGCTAGGGTCTAAAAAAGAACAAAATTTTTTTATATTAAGTAAAAAATGGGAATTGATTTTGTGGGGATAAGAGAACCGAGTAAGGGTATTGGGTTGTGGGCCATGCCTGAGGATGCCAAGGAGCTAGAGGACTGTCAAGTAGTAAGAAGGGTAAGTAGTTTAGTGGGTCGAGGATAAGGGCCGATAATAATGAACAAGTGATGTCTCCCGAGGAGCCAGACTTCCTCGAAAAACATTGTAAGGGTCTGGACCCTGACCAACCAGTCAATACCACGCAAGAGGCAACCATGCTTGGGAGGATAAGTTTCAAAGAGAGAAGTCAACAATGAACTAAGAAATATTTGAGAAGAAGGCTGCTATCATCACGTTGAATGCTCTGCACCTAATCAACTAGCCGTATTTATGTGGAAGTGATGTTTGAATAGTGATATTCAGCCTTATAGCTACACATAAAGGCTTCAGGAAGGTTCTGATGGGACAAGCATCCAAGAGATCACCTATTTGATCAACGAGTGGAAGGCTAGGATGGAAGTAAGGGGAAAGAGTATATAAGGGGGAAGGTTCCTTGACAGAAAGGGGGGCAGAGAAAAAGGAAAGAAAAAAGGCAGAACTTTGTATTTTTAGAACATCTGTGTATTTAAAGAAAGTGGGAACATCTATAAGAACAAACCTTCCTCAGTGTTGACGGAGGAATATTCTTCTTTTCAAATTTACCTCTCAATCTTTCTACACTAATCTAACCTATTGTTGCATATACTTGATCCATTAAGTCTTCACCTGTAAGATCCATTCTCTAACAAATCTATTGTTTTGGGCTTATTGGGCCATCACTCCCTTTCTGTGGGCCGAGGAACAATTTGAGTCTTGACAATTGGCGCCGTCTGTGGGAACAGGTAAGCATTTGTGATCCTATTCAGTCATGGTGGGTTCGGGGCCAAATCAAGAAGAGTTTATGGGATCTCAACAGCAAGACCACTTTCTTATCCTAGAACGAAGGAGAGATCGTGAAGTAAGTGTGCATACGACTCACACCAGTAGGAGTCACTCTAGAATTGGGAGTCATGTCTCACATGGGGAAGAGACTAGAAACTTGTAATTAGAGATTGATCATTTACGTAGGAAGTTACGTCGCAAGCAAATGAGTGAGTCCCCTTCAAGCTCAGGATCTGAATTTGACGATGATGACAGTTATAGACTAAAATCAAGAACCTCTCTTAGTGAATCTTTCTCCTATAAGGAGAAATGTCATCATAGGCAAAGGAGTAGAAGTCCAGCCCATAGAGGCTTGGGAAATGATGCCATGAGTAAAGTCTTGCACCAAATCTCGAAGTCATCGTTTACACAGAGGATTGAAAGGACAAAACTACCTCGTCGATTCACACAACTAACCTTTACCATGTATAATGGTAGGACAGACCCGATGGAGCATGTTAGCCATTTTGACCAAAGGGTGGCTGTTTATTCGAGGAATGAGGCCCTAATGTGTAAAGTATTTCCGTCTAGTTTGGGACTTGTAGTGATGAGATGGTTTGATGGGTTGGAGGAGGGCTCTATCAGCTTCTTTTAGGAACTTACCAGGGCCTTTGAGGCTCGATTTGTTACATGTAGTAGGGTTTCTCGTCCCTTAGATTCCCTACTGTTAATGGCAATGAGGAACGGTGAAACTTTGAAGACTTACTCTGACAGGTATTGGGAAATGTTTAATGAGATAGATGGAGATTTCGAGGATGTGGCTATAAGGACATTTAAGGTTGGTCTCCCTATTGAGCATGATTTGAGGAAATCCTTAACCAAGAAGCCTGCGTGGAGCATGCTTTAATTGATGGACGAAATTGACGAATACAAGCGGGTTGAGGAAGATCAACAACAAGGGAAAGGGAAAGCTAAGGTAACCCCCCTAATCGAAAGGATTTCAAGTCGGAGAGGTATAATAGCAACAGACCCAGGAGGGACTTTCCAGGGACTGTTGGACATTTTACTGCTCAAATAGTTAACACAGTTTTTAGGGAACCTGTGCACCAAATCGTTGATAAAATGAAGAATGAACCGTACTTTAAGTGGCCAAATAAGATGAGAGGAGACCCTACTAAGCGAAACCAAGGTCTTTACTGCTAGTATCATTAGGACCATGGGCACACTACAGAAGATTGCAAAACTCTGCGAGATTATCTTGAGTAGTTGGTCAAGGTCGGGAAGCTGAAGCAGTTTATGTACTAGCCATTGGTGCAGGGAGGTCAAGCTCGGTCAGTCAATCAATGAGAGAATCCCTTAAGACCATCTTTGGGGACTATCAATGTAATCCTAGCAACCTCGAGTAGGATTGGCACTTACTCGTCTAAAATCATGTCTGTATCAAGTTCTCACGCTAAGGATTCGTGCCCTGAACCAAAGTGAGGGAAGATGTAGATCCAACCTGCTTTGAGCTTTTCTGACAAAGATAAAATGGGAACTTAATAGCCACATGATGATGCTTTAATGATTACACTTCAGATAAGAGGTTATGATGTGAAAAGGGTCTTGGAAGACTAAGGTAGTGGTGAAGAGATTATGTATCCTGACCAGTACAAGAGACTTAAGCTGAAGCCCAAGGATCTAGTTAGTTATGATTTCCCTCTGGTGGGGTTCAATGGGAAGACTGTTATCCCAAAGGGCATGATTAGACTGCTTATTCAAGTTGGATCAAAAGTAGTAGAAGTAAATTTCATTGTGGTAAAGACTTATTCCCCTTGTATTGCTATCTTGTCAAGACCATGGCTTCATGCCATGAAAGCCATGTCTTTAACTCTACATTTGAAGGTAAAGTTCTCCTTTAAGAACTGTGTTGAGGAGTTGGTGGGAAGTCAAGTCATGGCAACGCAATGCTTGTTTGCTGCTATCAAACACCAATCTGAGGACGGGTCCTTGGGATTTCCTAAGAAGCCCTTGTAGCAATAAATGGAGGTAGAAGTGTCCTCGAACGTTACAGATTAAGGGGCAAAGTGCGAGGAGTTAGAGAAGGTGACTATTGATACTGACTATGAAAGGTACTTCCAAATTTAAGTCCAATTGGCTTTTTAGGAGAAAGAGGAATTGCTAGCTTTCTTTAGAAGGAATATAGATGTTTTTGCTTGGAGTGCCTATGAAGCATTCGGTGTAGATCCGAATTTCATTTGTCATCATTTAAATGTCAACCCAATTGTCATCCCAAAGAAGCAACCACCTTGGCGCTCCTCTATAGAGCATGCCGAGGCTGTCAAGGAGGAAGTGATGAAGCTTAAGCGCACGGGGGCAATCAATGAAGTTTTTTTATCTAGAGTGGTTGGCCAATACTGTTGTGGTGAAGAAGAAATTAGGGAAATGGAGAGTTTGCATAGATTTCAATGATTTGAATAAGCCTTTCCCTAAGGATCCTTTCCCAATTCCTCGGATAGACCAATTGGTGGATGCTACGGTTGGTCATCCTTAGATGAGTTTTCTAGATGCCTTCTAGAGGTATCATCAAATACCTTTAGCCTTGATTGACCAAGAGAAGACAACTTTCGTGATGTCCATTGGGAATTACCACTACCGAGTAATGCCTTTTGGATTGAAGAATGCTAGGTCTACCTATCAATGAATAATGACTAGAATGTTTGAATCTCAGCTTGGCAAAAATGTTGAAGTCTACATTGATGATATGGTTGTGAAGATCAAAATGGTGGCCAAGCACTTGAGTGACCTCAGAAGTGTATTTGAGGTGCTGAGGAGACATAAGTTACATCTCAATGCTTCCAAGTGTTCTTTTGGTGTTGGTTCTGGTAAGTTTTTGGGTTACATGGTCACCCGTCATGGAATCGAAGTTAATCCTGATCAGATTAAAGCAATCAATGATTTACAACCTCCTCGGAATCCCAAGGAGGTGTTAAAGTTGACTGGAATGACCACAGGCTTGAATAGATTTATCTCTCGATCAGCTGACAAATGTAGACCATTTTTCCAACTCTTGCATAAGTGGAAAGGGTTCGAATGGAATGAATATTGTGCCTTTGCCTTCCAACGGTTGAAGAAGTATCTTTCTCGGCCACCCATTATGTCCAGACCCGAGAAGGAAGAAGTCCTTTTTGCCTACATTGTTGTGGCCTCTCACATAGTTAGCTTGGTTTAAGTAAATGGTACAGAAGCTAGTCTATTATGTAAGTAAGTCATTGCACGAGGCAGAAGTTCGTTACTTACCTTTGGAAAAAGCCACTTTGGTTATAGTGCATGCTACGTGGAAACTCCCCTATTATTTCCAAGCACATACAGTTGTAATTTTCACTCAACTCCCTTTGCAATCATTGCTTCGAAAATTCAATTATACAGGGAGAATTGCCAAATGAAGGATGATTTTGGGAGAATTTGATATCAAGTATATGCCTCGTACAGTGATTAAAAGGCAAGATCTTGCAGATTTTGTGGTAGAGTTTCCTAAGTCTCCAATAGTAGTTGGGGCCGAGGAGCAGGGTTTTGGGAGAGATCAACTTTTAACAGTTTCTTCCCATGAATATTCACCTTGGAAGCTATACGTTGATGGAGTAGCTAATTAAAGGGATATGGAGAGGGAGTAATGGTAATGTCTCTAGATAAAATAACTATTGAAAAGTCTTTGAGGTTGGGCTTCTCAGCCACTAACAATGAGGCAGAATATGAAGCCTTGCTAGTTGGGGTAACTATGGTTAAGAAACTAGGTGGCAAGGTCGTTGATGTCTTCTCAGACTTGAGGCTGGTTGTTGGTCAAGTTAAAGGAGAATTGAAGGCTAGGGATCTGAGAATGCAGGGATATTTGGATAAAGATCGATCGTTACAATTTGGTTTTGAGTCTTTTTCCATATAATAGGTCCTGAGGAGTAGGAATGCTAATGCAGACTCTTTGGCAACGTTGGCAACCTCTTTTGGACAAGACCTTCCTCGAGTTATACTCGTTGAAGATCTGGTGAGACCTACCGAGGAGGGGGCAATGATGGTCGAGGTACACTCGATCAGGGTTGGACCCAACTAGATGGATTCCATAGTTCTATTTTTGAAGGAGGGAGTATAACCTCTCGAGAGTGGGGAGGCTGAAAGATACGGAGGAAAGCCCCTCGCTTTTGGTTGTCCAAGGAACAAAAGTTATATAAATGCTCTTTCTTAGGGCCGTACTTGCTTTGCGTTCATCCCGAGGCGGTAGAAACACTTCTGGAGGAATTGTATGAAGGGATATGTGGAAGTCATACAGAGAGTAGATCATTAGAGCACAGGGCTTTCACTTAGGGTTACTTGTGGCCCAGCATGCAAAAAGAAGCACAAGAATATGTTAAAAAGTGTGATCAATGCTAAAGATTTACTCCGCACATTCACCAACCTAGAGGCGTGCTCAACCTTTTGTCTAGTCTATGGCCATTTGCACAGTGGAGCTTGGATATTGTAGGACCATTCCCAATGGCTGTGGGAAACCGAAGGTGGCTTCTTGTGGGAACTGACTACTTCACATAGTGGGTTGAAGCTGAGCCATTGTTTAACATTAGGGATGTTGATGCAAAGAGGTTTGTTTGGAAGAATATTGTCACTCGATTTGGGATTCCTTATACACTCATCTCGGACAACAGGCATTAGTTTGATAATAAGGCCTTCAGGAGATATTGCAGTGAACTAGACATTAGGAACAAATATTCAACCTTGGCCTATCCGCAAGGGAATGGACAGGCAGAGGCAGTGAACAAAGTTATAGGTAGTAGGCCTAAGAAGAGATTGGACAAAGCAAAGGGTAGATGGGTCGAAGAGCTCCCATATGTTCTTTGGACATATTGGACAACTCCTCGTCGATCAACTAGGAAAACGCCTTTTTCTATAACGTATGGGTCTGAGGCTCTGATCCCTCTGGAGACTAGGTTTCCAACATTAAGGATAAGCTTGTTCACCTCCGACAGTAATGATCAGTTGTTAGAAAAGAGTTTAGACTTAGTTGATGAACGAAGAGAAGCAGCCATGGTCCAGTTAGCACATTATCAGCAGAAGCTTAAGCAGGGGTATGATACAGGTGTGAAGGCTAGACCATTAGCACTAGGTGATTTGGTGTTAAGAAAGGTGGTAGGGACTACCAAAAACCCATCTTGGGGAAAACTATGACCTAATTGGGAAAGCCCATACCACATCACTTCAGTAGCTTGGGTAGGAGCTTATTTTTTGGAGGATTTAGATGAAAATGTTATACCACATCTGTGGAATGTAAATAATCTTTGAAGGTACTACTATTAATGAAAGACAATTCTACCATCTTCTGTTTCTACTATTATGTGCTTTAATTCTATTGGTCTAAGTGTTAAACAAAACCTCGGTCATGCCTGGTTCCTCAAACCACATACCTTGGGTAAATTAATGCTTTTTGTTTATCTAAGTGTTAAACAAAATCTCGGTTATGCCTGGTTCCTCGAACAACATACCTTGGGTAAATTAATGTTTCTTAATTATCTAAGTGTTAAACAGAACTTTGGACATGCCTGGTTCCTTGGACCATATACCTTGGGTAAATTAATACTTTTTATTTATCTAAGTGTTAAATACAACCTCGGTCATGCCTGGTTCCTCGGATCACGTACCTTAGGTAAATTAATGCTTCTTATTTATCTAAGCGTTAAATAGAACCTCGGTCATGCCTGGTTCTTTGGGCTATATACCTTGGGTAAATTAATGCTTCTTATTTATCTATGTGTTAAACAAAATCTCAGTCATGCTTAGTTTGTCGGACCACATACCTTGAGTAGATTAATGCTTCTTATTTATCTAAGTCTTAAACAAAACCCTGGCCATGCCTAGTTCCCCGGGCCACATGCTTTGGGTAAGCCAATCCTATCTTATGTGTTTGAAATGATAAGTAGAATCCTAATTATACATGGCTTCTTGGATTGTACATCTAAGGTACGCTAACGTTATCTGTGCATTAAGTTGTTAGATTACTAATTACGTGGATGTATATGAGTATGGGAAGCAATGTTGCGCTTAGGTTTAGTTGGTAAAGTTCAAAATTCTGGTTCATGGCTAAAAAACTTAACCATACATAATAGTAGATAGTTAATATTGCAAATTATGTACGAGCAATAGAAACATAAAGAACTGACATTTTTCATTAACTGGTGCCTTGGCAAGGCAAAGGAAATACAAAGTAAAAAAAAAAAGAAAAAAAAAGAAAAAAAAAAAGAAAAAAAAAAGACAAAAGACAAAACCAGTACAAGCCAAAATGGCAATGTCCTATCTAATTGGTGGATGGAGGGGGGTCAACTTTGGCTGCTTATTGTGGTTTTGTTCTGTACTGCCTCTTTCTCTTTGGGAAACCTCCTTGGTTGTTGATGGAGGTTTGGTTTGCTTAAGTACTTTGCCTTGAGCTATCTCTTTCTCCTTTGGAGCTTCTTTAGGTGCTGGAAGAGGCTTAGTTTGTTCAAATAGTTTCTCTTTAGTCACCTTTTTCTCCTTGCACTTTGTGCTTACCTTACCAGGATCTTTAGAGGTCTTTGAAGTGGCCAGAAGGATACCAACATGGGCAGGCTGGGCAAGTTCAAGGGCTCTAGTAGCAGTGACCACCTAGGAGGTAGACTAAACTACTACACATAGAGCCGGGGGGTAAAAGACATTTTTCATCTTCCTCAAATCTAAAGAAGCACCCACCCCGGCCAGGTTAAGTGCCTTGGTCCATACCTGAAGGCAGTAACTGCGACAAACTCCTATAACTTGGGCTCTGAGGGTGTCTTTAGTCTCTTTTACCCCGATGTCATAACCATTTTGCTTGGCTTGAATTGTAGCTTCCTCAGCCTTCTCCAACTCTTTTTTTTTTTAGCATCTATCTGCTCCTTAGCAATTACAAGTTGCTCATTGACTTTACGCAGTTGTTGACGCTGGTCCTTAGCTTGTTTCTCGTCGCCAACTAGAGAAGCTTCTACGCTTTTCCTCTCTTTGTCCACTTCCGTCAGCTTGGTATTAAGCTCTTTAATCCTCTTTTCGGTCACCACCAAAATCTTCACTGCGGATATGCAGCGGGCTTTCTCATCTTTACACTGGGAATGTGCCCGATCTACCCATTCTTCAACAATATTAGCTGTCTGGATGACCTGGAAGGCAGCAATGATATGAGAAATAAAATAAGAATATGAAAAGTACATGTAAAATAGAAATAATAAATAAATAATAGTAGATACATGGACGAATGGAAGGGCGTACCATGGCCAAATCCCTTTTCAAGGTTAAAAAGACCTCGTGTTTCTTCAAGGTCCTTAAGTCGACCATGTAGTAGGGTAGGAGTAGTGGCTGCTCCAAAGCATCGGCCACGTAGCCAACCTTTCCCTTCTGAAAATACTTAATGGAGGAGTCCAAAGGGAGTGGGGCTCTATCTAGCTCAAGTGGCCAAAGTCTTCACCACGGATATGCGGCAGGCTTCCTCATCTTTACACTGGGAATGTGCCCGATCTACCCATTCCTCGATAATATTAGCCGTCTGGAAGGCCTGGAAGGCAGCAATGATATGAGAAATAAAATAAGAATATGAAAAGTACATGTAAAATAAAAATAATAAATAATAGTAGATACACGAACGAATGGAAGGGTGTACCATGGCCAAATCCCTTTTCAAGGTTAAGAAGACCTCGTGTTTCTTCAAGGTCCTCAGGTCAGCTATGTTGTGGGGTAGCAGTAGGGTCTACTCCAGAGCATTGGCCATGTAGCCAGCCTTTCCCTTCGGAAAATCCCTAATGGAGGAATCCAAAGGGATTGGGGCTCCATCTAGCTCGAGTGCAGGATTCCATATTGGAATCCTTGGGCAGTGATCAATGACCACATCTATGCTTGGGCCTTCAAGTGTATTCCTTTTTTATGCCCCTTTAGCAATTTTGGCTCCTTTTTGGGGCTCAAGGTCTTTGGAGGGAATTTCACCCTCCTCGAATGCCTCTTTCCCTTTTTTCTTACTTTTCCTTTTCTTCTCTAATTGCGTTGAGGGAGAGGAATGAGTAGGGAGGGGTGTAGGAGAACGAGGTTGAACAGCCACCTTAGGAGTGGACCCTTTAGCATGTGATTCTAAAAACTCTAAGAGGCTAGTGTTTTGTTTTCTTTGGAGCACCATAGCGTTAGGTACGTCGGAGGGCTCTTGGTTACTACTTACTTGAGTAGGAGGTAAGTAGGAAGGGGAAGTGTAAGGAGACTTGATGGGGGACGACCGATTGAAAACCTTGAAGCTCTCTTTGGAATCTACAACCTTGATTACTTTGGTCACTTATTCCTCAGGAACTGCATAAGAAGAGGTTGCTTCTTCCTTGGAAACTCGCTAAGTGGGCAATTCGACTAATTGAGTACCCACAAGGGGAGGACCGGTGAGGAAGCTGGGTATCGCGATATTAATTTTGTGCAATTGAGGATTTTTCACCTTTATGATGTACTTGGGGGATTGGAAACTTGTGGATATCGGCTTGTACCCAAGGATGACGTGGGCGGCCCGTGGAGAAAGATCTAGAACTTGAATATCCTAGTCAAATCAAGTTTGTTAATGAAATTGAAATTGGGGGCTGTGAAGTTCTTGTCTGTAAAAATCCCAGAAACAAAAGTGTCATTAGAAAAGAAGCACGTTAAATAGAGAGAAATAAATTTTCAAATTACAAGAAGAGGAGTAAGAGACTATGAAGCTAAAGTGTTCAGTGTTAATACTGGGAGCCTAAGCCTAAAGTACCCTACCTGATTTCCCCTCTCGTGTTGGGCAATGAAGACCATTATGCTATTCACCTGAGACAATCAAAAAATCTTGGTCATACCCTTGTTAGATTTGGAGAGACACGAGATGAATTTGACTTCGGGGACCCTAGTTTTAAGGTAATATCCCATACTTTTAAGGTGCTGGCAATTATATACCCAGTTAACACCGTGATGGGTGAGATTTACACCCATCTTTTCATTGAGGGCATCTACACTACCTAGTATCCTAAATACATTTGGTGAACACTGGGTCGGATAGAGCCTATGGGCAATCAAGATATCCCTAGTCATTCTCCCTATAGGAGTCCTCATCCCTCCCTTTATGAAGGCGATCATAGGGATCACCACTTCCCTTTTTGACCTAAAAGCGTGACATTCTCCTTGAAGGCAATGCTGTAAGAGACCCTATGTGATATATTGTATCGGGCCTTAAAGTTTTCTATATCCTCAGGATTATCTACCAAACTAGCAAACCTACCCATCTAAGAAGTAAGAAAGGACTGTTAAAAGTATGAGGGTGAAAAATAGGTGGCCGAGGAGGAAGGGGTCCTAAAAGTTAGTATGCGGGCTAAAGGGTACTTACAAAAGTATGGGGAAGGAGCACCTCGGGCCATTTCTTGAGAGTTTGAAGATTCAGAAAATGGAGGATTTGGGCTCTACGCATGTTTTATATAGGGAAAGAGAGTGATCGGGAACGTTTCCGCTCAAGTCCTTATGAAAAACTTTTGCCATAAGATTCATATCATATCGTAGAACATGGGGGACAGGGCACCGTGCAAAGTACTTAATGGGGTGCCGCAGATGCCGAAGCATCAGGAATGTGCTTATTGCAGGTGAAATGACGTTCCCACGTGGGATGGTTCCATGAGTAAGGGAAACTCAACAGCTTAAAATTAAAATCCCATTTTCCTCCGAAGAGAGAAAGACTGGAGTTTTAAGAGGCTATTATGGGGATAAAAGAATCGAGTAAGGGTAACAATGAACAAGTAGGCTGAGGATAAGGGCTGATAACAATGAACAAGTGATGTCTCTCTAGGAGCTAGACTTCCTTGGAAAACATTGTGAGGGTTTGGAGCTTGACCACCCAGTGAATACCACGCAAGAGGCAACCATGCTTAGGAGGATAAGCTTCAAAGAGAGAAGTCAATAGTGAACTAAGAAATATCTAAGAAGAAGGCTGCTACCACCACATTGAATGCTTCGCACCTAATCAACTGGCCGCATTTAAGTGGAAGTGATGCCTGAACAGTGATATTCAACCTGAACAGTAATATTCAGTCTTACAACTACACATAGAGGCTTCAGGAACGTTTTGATAGGACAAGCATCTAAGAGATCACCTATTTGATCAATAAGTGGAATGCTAGGATGGAAGTAAAGGGAAAGAGTATATAAGGGGAGGGTTCCTTGATTGAAAGGGGGGCGGAGAAAAAGGAGAGAAAAAAAGGAAGAACTTTGTATTTTCAGAACGTCTGTGTATTTAAAGAAAGTGGGAACATCTATAAGAACAAACCTTCCTCAGACTTGACCGAGGAATATTCTTCTCTTCAAATTTACTTCTCAATCTTTCTAACACCAATCTAACCTATTGTGGCATATACTTGATCCATTAAGTCTTCACCTATAAGATTCATTCTCTAACAAATCTATTGTTTTGGGCTTATTGAGCCATCACTCCCCTTCTGTGGGTTGAGGAACAATTTGAGTCCTTACAGATTTTTTTTCCTCAAAAAAAGATATCAAACATTGATATTATTTTTTTGGTTGTAAGGTTGTCTAATATAATACAATAAATGACATTATCAATTTTTAAAACGTATATGTGAGACACATTTATCTTATCAAATTATGTTATTGAGCATATTTAGAAACTAATAAATTGTTCTTCTCAAAAAGAAACTAATACATTGTCATATTCATTATCTTATATTAGTTTAAAAATTTAACAAAATTGTTACAATTAAATATTTTCAACTTTTACAATTAAAAAATCCTTGGATCTGCATAAGAAATTTAATTAAGATTTCGTTTGCGACTATTTGTATATAAAGCTTGTGTAGTTTTTATGCGTTTTAGCGCATAGCAATGTTCTTGCAACAAAATTAATTTGCACTACATCTATGATGCAAAGGAAAAGGAAAAGTGTATTAAAAGGCCGAAGAATTTAAATTGGATATGATTATATTATGAACTTGAATCATCTATTAATGTTAAAATTCAATCTCCTGAGCCAAATTGAATGTATTATCATATGGAAAACATCATATCTCTTGGGAGGATCATTGACTACAAAATGTCGTTGGACCTGCTTCACTCTCTCCTGCATTCTAACATACTGATCATCAGGTATCCCTAACAAGATTTTCTTGAGGTTTGGTATTTCACTCACTGAAACTTGAATTGTGAAAGAGTCCCAATTAAGAACATCGCTAAACGGAAGGACATAATGCTGCGATATTAACACTGGAACACATTCTGAATAGATTGCCTCAGCAATTCTTGGACTCGCAACTTCATGCCCACTTGGACAAATGCAATACTTGCTCTTCTTCATCATTTCATCGTATGAAAGTCCTTCAGGGAGTCTCTCATAAACTAGTACATCTTTGTCTTTCTCCTTCCAATGCTGGAAAAGTGCTGGTCTAATTCGGCCATGAATGGCACCAGCAAAGAATGCTAGGATTGTGCGATTAGACGGGGGCAACCCACCAGTGAGACCAGTAATCTCCCCAGTTACCAGGTTGATTTCAGGAAATGATGCATCTTTCTTTGGATTAAAGTGTTCTGAGGTATTCGCGTTACATAGTACTCGGATGGAAGTGAAATAAAGCTGCGGAACATACCATGTTGCTCGCGGACCCTATATCAAACACCATTTTTCATACAACAAAAAAGTAAATTGATGTCAAATATGATAAATTTCAATAGATCCTAAAGTTTATGCAATTAGTAAATTGTGAATTTAATCATTTAAATATTATTCCAACACTTATATAGCCTATATTTCTCTTTAAAAAGTGGAATCAACATATGAAATTTTTTAAAGATTTGAACTTTTTATTTTTATTTTTTTAATTTAATAGTTACAACAGGGGAGAAGGGAATCGAACCCTGGATATTTACTTTGAAAACACTAAGAAATATCTACCAGTTGAGCTACAAATGTCTTAGCAAGGTTTAAACTTAGACCATCTATTTTGATATAATGATAAATTACTGATTATCTTAAAAATTTAAGCAAGAGTATTAAGAAATTATGAACTCAGACATTTAACCATAATTCTAGCAATATCTATTGACTAAGGAAATCAACACAATACTGAGTGAAATAGATGAAAATTAATTACCCAATCATGGCAAGAAAGCATGAAATGATCAGCTCCAAGGCTTCTGTTCCAGTATGGATACCTGTGAGCTATGAGATTGACATAACCAACAATAGTACGCCCTAGTACAGCTTTGTCACGAATAATTGGATCAAAGAGTAATGCAATGATCATAACAACGCTAAAGGGAAGAAAGAAGACATGAGCTTCATCGGGATCCCAAGTTTGGAATTTGGTATCTGTTTCCATTAAGCTAAGGAAGATTCCTTCCAAAGAGTATATGTTCTTGCAATGACCATTGTGAAATATGGGCGGTTCTCCCTCTTTGTAAATGAAGATCTTAAACAGGCGTTCCATTAGGAGGTAACTCCTGCACAGTTGAAACAAGTTGATTGTAATAGTTGACACAAAATGTTTTTGTACCTTTTTTTTCTTTTTTCTTTTTTTTTTTTTAAATATAGTTTATTTTTTGAGTTTCATTGTAACCAAAAAAGAATTGCACACTTCAACCATGAGATTTTCTGACCATTTTTTTTTTTTTTTTTGGGAAGTGTTAATATGAGTGTCCAGTACATCTTGAATACTTGACTATTCTTCCATATCTGAATCCTCCTTCTCGTATACACTGAGTAATTACAAATAATGAGGAGTTCTTTGTGGCTAACCCATGATAGTGGTTAGGATTTATGAACCCAAGACTTCATAGATCGCATATGAGGCTTGAGAAATACTAAACCAACCCCTTAATATGTTGGATTTTCTGATCTTGGGAGAATGAGACACTAGATTACAAATCATATAGCTCTCTCTGGGAATTTGGGACACTAGTTTCCCATTCTTTTAACTTGCACAAACCAATTCTAATGTTTATGATAGTATACCCATGTAAAGAAACCAGAGGGATTTGAGTGATAGTCTAGTGGTACTTGCATTTTTTGTGGTTCGAACTTCACATTTCCTTTTACACTATTTATTTTAATTTTTTTTAGGAAAAAAAAAAAAAAAAAAAGAGATTGGTTCATCATTTTCTAAAGAAAGCCAACTACAAAAAAAAAGATGTATAGGAATGGTCAGCTCCTAATGCTAAATTTAGGAGTGTGGGTGAGAGAGAATAGATCTGACACATCCAACTCTTTCTGGCAATCTCAAGATCTAAAATTTTGAAGTTCTTCTAAATCAAAGTCTGACTATCTCTTGATGGCTTTTTCAGAGAACTTGGTATTTTCTAATCAAACATTCAAAACGTCTACCAAAAAAAAAAACACCACAATTGCAATATAGAGAAATCAAGGATATTAACATGTATAGAATTCAGTACCGATGAAAGACGATTGCATTCCTGTAAATGTCCCCATGTGGAACATAATCTGCATCTTCAAGAGCTAATGTACTGTTATCTGTCCTTCCGGCCTCCCAAATCAAAGCCCGAGCCTTATCAAGACGTGCTTCTAGCCTCTCCAGTTTTTCATCTCTCCTATTCTTAGCTCTATTGTCCTACACAGTACTTGTAACATAAGGCACATCCTCTAACATGAACACAATTTACATTTAAGCACACACATATATGCATAAAAGTAATAATTATCTAATGGAATGGATATATGCATTATTTCTCTCACAGTAAAATAATGAATAATGAAGATATAGAAACGGACGAATAATTATAGACAAAATGAAGATTACAGCAATGAATGATGGGAATGCTGAATTTGTCTGCGATGAAGAAGGATCAGAAGTAACCCCAAGAAAAGTAGTCCATGTCCCTGCATATGATGAGAAATAAGACCTATACAGTCCTTTGGAAGAAAACTTTGTTATTACCACCACAGAAACTACAGCAAAGGAAGCCACAGCAAACCCAATAACATTTGTATCTCTCCTCATCTCTCTCTCTCTCTCTCTCTCTCTCTCTCTCTCTTGCTTACTTACACACACACAGATTATGTGGCTGTTGCAAAGAGTCTACGGTTATATGAGAAAACCATCTTCATTGGCATTTAGCAACACCTAACAAGTGTACTCCTTATAATGGAGGATAGTTTTGTATTTTCTTGGCTGAATTCTTAAGGAGGTTCAATTAACATTAAATAAGCAGTAAAACTGCATTAAATTTTGCAGAAATTTCAAATTGCGAATAATGTAGATATAAGAGTGCAAAAGGCATTCAAAAAATTCACTTGATCACTTCTTTGCAATGAATAAAGTACCAAAAAAAATTTCAAAAAAATAAAATAAAAGGGAAAACTTTGTATTATAATTTGAATATAGGTTCGAGATGGCAATAATTAAAAATAAAAATTACCTAAACAATTAGAATTTCCCTTTAAAATTTTCTCAAAAAAAAAAAAAAAAAAATTCCCATTAAAATAATAACATTAATAATAACAATTCAGACAAGCTGCTTGACAAATGCGAAAAGGATGGAGTTACCAAACGAGTGAAGACCCATTTTTTGAGGAGTATAATTCGTAGCTACTGTACCACTCTTTCTTTTTCATTATTTTTCTTTAAATTTATAATTCCATTGTTCTCCTTGCACTATCAATTCATGCAAGATTTCCACACAAAAAAAAAAAAAAAAAAGTAATATTGTTCTCCAATGGTTTTTGTTATTAAAAATAAATAAATAAATAAATGCACCATCACCTGATAATAAAGAACTGACATTACAAAATTATTAACCCCTTAAAAAATGGGGTTTTGAAACAACCCAAATATAGCTGTTGAACTGGAAATTGCTTTTCCTAAATTAATAATTTAAAAATAATACTAATAAAAAGAGGACAACTTACAAGTTACTATTTATAAAGTTTTGTTGCGCTACCCTCCGTTAATATTGTTGTTGATATTCAATGAAGTCTGAGTCAAGCAACTTGGTTGATCTACAACTACAAAAATTAGGCAATTTTGTAGTTGTATTCTGTTTATATAATGTATTATAAATTCAGTTTAAAACATTAATATTACTCTTTTTGTGTATATTCTAATAAATATTATTGATTACTCAAAAAAGTGCTGATTAAAAAATAAAAAATAAAATGGTTGAAGTAGCTAATTAACTAAACAAAATTAGTATAGCCGATGAAGAATTTTCCATACGTATTACGGTATTAGAATTAAGCGTCACGTGAGTCATTAGGGATTTTTTTATTTTATGAAATGTCTTAAAAAGGAAGGAGCTCGATCTCAAGCTTAAAGTATTTAAATGGGTCGCTTAAGATATTGGTTTTCAAAAAAAATCTAGGGACAAAATGGGCTTTTGCCCTTTTCAACCAAATTAATTAGCTTAATGCCCTCCTTCCCAAACTAAATAGGGAAATGCCCTTCTTTTAAAACTCGATTTTCTCAAAATCGAGTTATAAAAATAAAAAAAAATATAGAGCCCTATAGCGGCGTTTTTAAGGACCTATAGTGACGTTTTCAAGACCTATAGTGACGTTTTTTAACTCGACTTTCATTAAATCGAGTTATAGGAAATTTTTTAAATTTTTTTTTACCTATAACTCGATTTCATATAAATCGAGTTACAAAACGCCACTATAGGTCTTAAAAACGTCACTATAGGTCCTTAAAAACGCCGCTATAGGACCTAACTCGATTTATCAAAAATCGAGTTTTAAAAGAGGGGTATTTCCCTAATTAGTTTGAAAATGAGGGCATAAGGCTAATAAATTTGGTTGAAAATGGCAAAAACCCATTTTGTCCAAAAATCTAGGTAAGATATCTCATGAATGTCTATCGGTACGTAGTTTTCAATAATATTACCAATAGTTTTTTTTTTTCTTTTTTTCTTTTTTTTACCAAATTTAGTGGCATTGTTTGGTGTTTTCAATGGAGAAGTCCACCTTCAAATTCTTGATCCTCTCTCATTTTTTTTTTTTTTCTGAAAAAATAAAAAAGATAAAAAGAAAGAAAGAAAGAAAAGATATAAGATCAATATATTAAATTAGATTTCATTAGGGGTGGCAAAATTAGATTCGACTCGCGAACCCGGCACGACACAACACGAAATTAATTAATAAGTTTAATGAGTTCGTGTCATATTCGGATTAACACGACAGACCTGTTTGATAAATGGGTTGGGTTAGTGTTCAACCTATAGAACTCGTCTAACCCATTTAATTAATTGAAATTTTACAAATATACCCTTCAAACAATAGATATATAAACTTATTAGTTGTTGTGGTTTATTTTTTTTTGACATATTGTAATTGATTATTTGTGATATTGAGATATGTTTTTGTTTTAAATGATTATTTGTGATGCAGTTATTCATTAGTTTTGAATTTTATATTTAAAATATTTATTTGTTTGTTTTTTCATAAATTTTTTTTTTTTTTTTCATTTTGATAAAATCAGATGAACAGGTCAACATGACTGACCCGTTTAATAAATGAGTTGTGTTAGGGTTGAAGAATCTTAACCCATTTAATAAACATATTAGGTTAATGTTGACTCATATAATCGGATACACATGAGTTAACACGACACAAATCCGACACATGAACACGAATTGCCACCCCTAGACTTCATAATATATCTCTGTAAATATAGAAAATACGGGAAATACCACAAAATATATGACAAAGTAAACTAGATTATATATATAATACATATAAAAAAATATAAGGAAAATTTTGAGAATTTATCAATATATTTGGCTCCTGAAGACTCCCATCATAGTGCAAATTTATTTGGCTTCTTTTGATGACTTCTTTCAAGGACAGAAATGATGAGGCCTAAGCCTAAAAATGAAGGCCTAGTCCTTTCCATAAGATGCTCCTGATCTCTTCATGTTCCCTCCATGACTTGGAGTCAAGAAAGAAAAAGACTCACTTTTCACTATTCATCTGTCACTATTCACCTGTCACTATTCATCTGGCACTATTCATCCGTCACTATTCACCTGTTACTATTCATTCCGAATTTTACCTATTTAAGGGGGGTTGTCCCTTATGTTAGGGGCATAACTAAATTAGAACATTATTCAGAACTAAATTATATATATATATATATATATATTCAGAACAAATCTATCACTCATTCATTAATATGTAAACGATCATGATGTAAAGCATCTACAGCAGGAGGATGATGATCAATATATATATTTATATCAACCTGGTAAAACAATAAAATATATATCATCAGATACCATAGAAAATATCAGCTAATATTAATATCTAGATGTTATTTTTTGGCTACAATATCTAGATATTGTTGAGATATCAATAACAATAGCCTAATCCAGTTCTCTGATATGTGAAATATATATATATATATATATATATAAATTCTTTGATGTGACCCATATTTTTGGCTTAACAAACCTTGCCTAATATGTATAAGGGTCATGCTAACAGGTGCCCTTAAGGCACTCATTAATAATCTATTTTAGGAAACTTTTGATACCACTTTTATGAGAAATGAAAAAAGTTGTCAAAATATTAATTATTTTTTTTTATTTACAATAAAAACTTTCTTTAAATGAATTATTAATTAGTGCCTTAAAGGCACTCGTTAGCATTTTTCTATGTATAATAATCAGTAGAGGTTTGGGATTTTTTTTTCTTTTAAACTTTTTGTGGGATTCCTTACCTAATAATTTCCTTTAGCAAGTTTTTCCCCCCTTAACCCTCATCTAATAGACGAATTCTAAGATATCTCCAATTTATTTATTTTTATTTTTATTATTATTATTTTTTTTTTTTGAGAATCTAGATATCTCCTATTTAAAAGCATGCATCTCCATGTATTACTTCCAAAAAAAAAAAAAATCTTTAATTCTTCCTTAATTTATTTATATGGTTGCCATTTACGAAGGCATAAAATCATTGAAATGGGGTATGTGATTGTGATCCTTAACTATAACCTTCGATATGTTTTAACCAATAACCTCCTATATTATGTTTTGATAATATCTGCTCATTATTTTCATCTGATAATTCGAAAACCTAGTTTTGTTGAAGTTTAATGTTCAACAAACACGAGAGCGTTATACTTGGGATGCACCAAAACTTAGACATAGACTTCTGTGAGTTACATTTAACTAAACATAGATACTCTTCTACTTATTGAATACAAATCACTGACAAGCTTCGGCAACTTCTAGATTTGCATTTATATTCTCAGTTACAGAGAAAATTAAATGTACGTAAACCACAAGTCACAACACGAATATAGAATGAAGAATGACTACGTACAATTGAAAGTCCTTTCACCAAAACCTACCTGAAAAATATTTACAAATATGGTGTTTTCTATTGATTTTCAAATATAAATATAAACATAAATATATATATATATATATATAAGGATTATGTTAATACTTTTTTATTATTATTATTATTGAAACTAGGGTCCTAATCCTGTCAGCCAAAAATAAAGAAAAAAAAAAAAAAAAAAAAAAACTTCTCATTTTTTTTTTTTTTTTTTATATTGTGTATTTTTAAATTTGGGTAGAGCTTTATGGGATTGAAAAAAAAAAAAAAAAATTTCAAATCGTATGATACTTATTTTAGTTGATGTTATATTGTTATTATGACATTTTTTTTATGTAGAATTTATTTCTTTTTAATTTTTATGATTTATATGCTTATAAATATCAAATTATATTAATAATTTTGGGTCATGTTCTCTAAATGGGTTGTGTATGTATCAACCCAACTGGGATTGCACAACAATTTTTTTTTTTTTTTTTTTGGTTAAAATACAAAACTGACACTCTAAGTTTCTTTAGATTTCATTTCAGATTTCTAACTTTAGCTTTTGTTCATTTCAATCCTCTAAGTTTCAAATTTATTCAATTAAGGCATTTCTGTCAACTTTGCTAGGACATATGTGGTTCACTTGTTAAAAACATATGTCATTATTTTATGTAATTAGTTAATCCTTTGACAAAACGAACTTTACTTATATTTGGGTAGATCTAGGATGTGTTTAATATTTCAAAGAACAAGAGTTCTAGTCTAGTATTGAAATCATGCAAATCTATCCAAGAAACAAGTGAGAAAGTGCTGAATTTTTAAAGCTCGATAGCTGCTCAACACCTCTCGATAGCTAGGCTATCCATCAAGATCTTCAGCTACTTCTTATCGCAATCTCGACACCTCTCGATAGCTACGTTGATCGATCGAGAAATTTTCTGTCCTCTCGATAGCTTCTCGATAGCTCGCAACAAATAGACTCGATACCTCCTCGATCGATCGAGAATTACTGAGCTATACAAAATTTAGATTTCAAAATCTGATTTTCGGCTCATGCTGACATGTATGTGTAGGGGTTTCTTTTCTCACAACCCTAGACTTATATAAGGCTTATTTTAGAGGCTATCACATAAGAGAATACAAGAAGAACATATGCAAAAGGTGACCGATGCCTTATTCTTTCTGAAATAAGCTACTTCGTCTTTTTGCTCCTTAAGGTTTTGTAACCAAGTACTTCTTGATTTTCATTATTGATGAAGTGAAAAATTTTGCAGCTAACGTCTTCTTCAAGTTAGTGTGTTAGTCACGTACTGGAAGCCGTGCATCTTTAGTTAGTCACGTATTGGGATCCGTACATCAAAAATGTTGGCATTCATATATTGAAGAGTTCAGAGGTTTTGAAGCGTTAGAAGATTTCTGCTGTAAGTTCATCTACGGGGATTGTAGAGTTTAGGGACAAAAGTTTTGTATTAGATCTGAAACTTCTCTTTACTATAGTGGATTGCTTTTCGGGAAAGTTTCCCCCCTAAGTTTTTTACCGTGAAACTAGTTTGTTTTATTGGTTTTCCCAGGTTATCATATCTTGTCTTATTTATTTTTTTGTTGTATGATTTTGACATAATATTGATGTTTGTTTGTTTTAACAAGGTTTATTCATAATTAATCTAATTAATAACTTGGGTTTAAAACTTGTTAATTCTATCAACCGGGTCTAAATTTCCCAACAAACTTTTGTTAAAAATTTTTGAAAAAAAATGGAAAATATTTTTCAATCATTAATTGAATTTTTTAATTTAAAAAATTTGAAGAATAGTGTTAATTTAAAATGGAGGATATTGTTAAGGGTATTACAACTTCCACTATAATAAATTTACAAATGAGATGCCATCATCAGATGTTGATATTTAAATGAGATACTTTAAATTGCCATATAAATTAAGTTTTCCAACCCTCCAGCCTTCACCTCCAATATAAGTTAAGTTTACAACCCTCATTTATTTAGTATTAACAAACTATCAATGAAGATAAGATACAAAATTATTGTTTCGTAATATATTACAATGCAATTATTATTAGTTTTTTGTTGCAATGATGTCCTATTTCAATGAATAACGTCATACCATCTATAAATAAAAATAAAATTCATCTTCCATTTTGTTGTGAATTTTAGTTTTGATGATATTCATAGCTGAAAATGTTCGTCTATAGTTTTCATTTTCTTCTCTCTTGGTTAGGCTGCTTAGCCGCATAAGATTTTTTTTGTGTCTTTAATGTGTGCATCTACAACTAGGTAAGAGCAAAATTATTTTGTTTAATTTTTGTTTTCAAAAGCTAGGTTGTTTGATTTGGGTAAAATAGGTTTATGGGGCTTAAATTCTTTTTAGATTTGCTATTTAGTAATTTTTGTTATTGTACTAATTTTTGGGGGGTTTGTTAATTTTGTTTTAAATTTTAGATCTATAAATTTTTTATGGTCTTTAAAAGGATTAATGATATTGTTAAGGGACTGTAAGTATAATTTTATTGAAGGGTAAATTGCAAATTACACCTTTAAAGTTTGGGAGTGTTTGGATTTTACATTCTGAAACTTCAGAACTTGGATTTTAGCCCCTAAAATTTGGGGGTGTTTGAATTTTACACCCTAATGTTTTAGTATTTGCATTTAACTTCCTAAATTTTTGGAGTATTGGGATTTTACTCCCTAAAGTTTGGTGGTGTTTGGATTTTACACCCTAAAGTTTTAGAATTTGAGAGTTTAAAATCCAAACACCCCTAAATTTAGATGATAAAATCCAAATTATGAAACGTCAGGGTGTAAAATAAAAAACACTTCCAAATTTCAGGAGGTTAAATCCATGTTCTGAAACTTTAGGGTATAAAATCTAAATACCTCCAAACTTTAGGGGTGTAATTTACAATGGGCAATAGTTAGGTACAATACTTAGGTATTGTTTCTTAGGTTCATCTTTTAAGATTCTGCCATGTGGATTTTTCCTTATAAGATGGGAGTGTATTTTTTAATTAAGTAGCCTACATGGCTAAATCTTAAGAGGGTAACCTAAAAAAAGTATCTAAGATATTGTACCTAAGTTTTGTCCAATTTGCAGTTTACCCTTTATTGAACCAAATTGTTAGTTCCTATATATAGCAGTATTTTTTATTAAAAAATAAGTTAGGGGTGGGCGGGGGCATTGCCCGCCAATGCCAATGCTTAGCTCCGTCCTGCTCCATACTTTCCCAAGCCCTGGCATTCAAGAATCTATGAATAATCTTTATTTCAATATAAATTAAGAAAAACAAATGAAATTGTTCCATGGATGTTGTTTCTTTTCAACCCATAAAAATTATGAGAAAATTTTATGTTAATTCCTATACTTTATTAAGGGTAACCAAGGCTTGCCCTAGGCTGGCCAGTGGCCACCATCGCCTTGGGCCCCTTACTAGAGAAAGGCCCTCAAATTTATGGGGGAAAATAGTTTCTTTGTATATGTTTTAGGAGACAAAAAAATTTGTTCTACATTTTTCCACCACTTTCAAAAAGCCCAAAGAATATAGTAATGCTAAAGATAAGACGAATTAAATACATAAGTTTTACAAATAGTGAAATAGACATGTTACTAATCAAAAGAAATAATTCAAATAGAAAAATATTAAAAATGTTATAAATTTTAATACATTACCTCTATAAATTGATGTGACAATAGGTATAATTGGTGGACTTCAACAACTTATTAAAGCATTTTTGAATTACTTTTTGTGATTAGTGATACAACTTTGCAAGCCTCAAGTTATAAAATTTATCATATTTTAAGCATGATTCATTCAAATTTCAAATATTTGTTTGTTAATTGTCTTTTTGAAGCTTTACTATAAAATTTGTTATAATTGTAGCATTTTTCCCCAAAAAAAAATTATATTAAAAAGTAAAATATATAGATGTTTTTTTTTCTTAAATTACGATATAAAACATTTGATATATATAATTTAAGTAATAACAAAAAGGCAACATTTGATGATATTGCAGAAGACCTCCAAATCTGCGGGGCCAGCCCTGATGGTAACAAATTCAAACGTAATTTTTCAAAGTAACAAATTCATTCAATTAAACTACAAAATTAATCTCAAAAGGTAACAAATTAATTTGCATTTTAGCGTGACAGGTCTTAGTCTTAGTCTCAATCCGAGAGAGACAATTTGATGCTTAGGAGTTATAGTTTGCATCATCAAGCTGCTTCCCGCCATCGTCCGCCACCTGCTCCTTCAGGCCGTGCACCATCATCAATCCGCCGACACCAAAAAATCGTATTTCAGAAAAATCTGTACAAGAGAGCAAATGATGTTATAATTTTAGGCTAATACCACTACATTGTCCAAACGATATATACAAACAATGGATCCATTCCTTTTAAATCTCACAACATCACATTTCAATTTCAGAAAAACTTCAGAACCAACTGATGCATCTTGCGCTACTCAGAACCAACTTAAAATGAATCATTTCTCTAATCAACACTTACCCACATTTCTCCCACCAACACTTAACCGTCTTACCCAATTGTAAGAACTTAACTTTACTGGTGGCGGTGGTATCCGGCAAGCTGTTGGTGGCATGCAGCCAAACGGTAGAGAGAAGCTGACCATACCCCATGTGAGTGGAAGAGTAAGTAATGATTGGTAGAACATAGAGTGGTACAGAAGATTTGCATTCTTCTCGTATAGGAGTTAAAATTTGTTTACTAAGATAGAGTTTTTTTTTTTTTAAAAAAGAAAACCTGTTTCATTTAGTATACCAGAAACGCGTGGCACTATAATGGAATTAGGGCATATTTTGCTACTTTTTGGAACTTCAAAGTTTAATTTGTTACTTTACAAATTTTGGGTTTAAAATAAAACAAACCCAAAATCATCATTTCTTTACTTGTTTGCCTACGAAACCATTGACATTGAAAAAAAAATACCAATCATCTGAAAAAACAAAACAGAAAGATAAATTGTATCAAAGAAACTGTTAGCATATGAAAGCTTTTAATTATCTGCTATTGGTTGAATTGCCTAGGAGTTATCTTTATCTTAGCTATTGGTTGTTATCTAAGATTTCAATTTATAAGTATTTGTTATTTAGAAGGATAGAAATTGCCTTTATCCTTATCAGATCAGTAGGATAGCAGTTGTAGGAATTGTTTCTATCCTGATCATTTAGGTGTTGGTTTATTTTTAGGTTCAGTTGTAAGCCTATATAAGACCTATTATGAATATTGAATAATAAAGAGAGATTAGAATTTATCAACCGAACACCAAATTTTGCTTCTTGTTAGGAAGGTCCCGATTATCCCTCAAAGTATAACCAGAAATTAGGTGCAGCTCGTGGCCAAGAGGGTCGTATCAATAGTGAGGATGGAGACAATGGCGAGACTATGACAACAGGATTAGGGAAGTAAAGATTTGAGTGGACTTCAGAGCTATGAAGGTGAACTTTTATACTCCATCACTTTAGATCCTGACAATTTTTCTGCTGGGTTTGATTCACCAATTTGTTGAGTGTTGTATTTAAGAACATAAATTAATAAATAAAATCAGTTTCATAAGATACAAAATTATGAATTAAATAATGCTATTTCACAAAAGTTGTATTTCACCTCAAAACCACGTACAATTAGGAGATATTTTCTTATTGGTGTTTCAACGAATCTTGTAACATGAATTCAACATTAATTGTTGCTATTATGAAATTGAGGGGGATTCTAGCCTTTCGCCCTTATTGAGGAAAATATGTGACAATATGCCCCTGTTTCCAAACTATATAAGTTTGTACTTCTATTATGAAATTCTATTAGTTTAAAATCGAGTTTCAATTAAAAAATCGATTAGTTTAAAATCGAGTTATGCCCAAAAAAAAAAAAAAATTTTGCATGGAACTTGAGTTCATGGAGCTCGAGTTCCAAACCAATAGTGGTGTTTTTTTAATGCTATAGTGGCGATTTTTAGTACTATAGTGGCGTTTTAATGGAACTCGAGTTCCATGCAATTTTTTTTTTTAGTTTCATTTGGCATAACTCGAGTTCTATGTAATCTACTTTTTCATTGAAACTTGATTTTATTAAAATCACGTTTCAAAACAGGGGCACAAACCTATATAGTTTGGAAACAGGGGTACATAGCCAAATATTTTGCTTAATAGGGGCAAAAGGCCAGAATCTCCTGATATTGAGATTGAATAATAAGTTATATTGACAATTTTGCTTGAATTTGTATATGTGGAATGCGATCAAAAATTGGACACAATATCATGAGTAACTATAACAACACTAGTGGGTTTTGACAACTGGCAGTGCGAACGCAACGCAATCATTTTTTTGGGCAAGAAATGTTTTGCGCTTATTTCCACCTAAAAGAACCAAGTTTAGTAACCCTTTTTTTTTTTTTTTCTCTATTTTCTGCCTTCAAAATTTTTTTTTATTATTATTATTATTTAAATCTAAAAAACTTGTTCGGTAACCAAAATCAAATAGAAAACAGAAATTGATTTCAAACCTCAAAATACAAAGGAAATTGAAAACAACTATTTACCTATTTTCAATTTCTAAATTAGCCCATAACCCAAAAATAATGAACCTACACTTAAGTTCAAAATCTCTATCATTAGCATAACCACCACCACCATCACTAACAAAGTTTGGCCTCTACCATAGGCTTGTCCATGGGTCGGGCTAGGTCGGTTTTGGATCCAACTTGGACTCAACTCACCGGCATTGGGTGGAGGGCGGAGGAACCCGAAACTGACCGTCGACATCAATCAGTCAAGTCAGTTTCTGGTGAGGGTGAGCGTCGATTGGTTAGGTCAGTCGCCGGAATCTAAAAAATGTCATTGAAATCTGCAAAAATGTCGCAAGAATCTGCAAAAAGTCATCAAAATCTGCATTTTCTCGCTGGAATCTGCATTTTTTTAGCTAGAATCTGCATTTTTTTCGCTAAAAATTGTTGGGATTTAGATAGATCTGATTGAGAACTCGCCAGATCTGGTAGAGAACTCACTGGATCTAGCTTGTATTTGCAGGATTTGGCCGGATTTTTATATAACTCCGGTTGGGTTCAGGTTGTTTGGGTTTCGAAGAAGCAAATCCGCCACTCAACCCGCTGACATCGGTTCTTGGAATCGGAAACTCGTCACCGACCAATTGGAGTTTTGATTCGGGCTGAAATCGGGTCGACGTTGGGTGGGTTGGTCAGTTTTTTAGGCCATGTTCAGGTCTGGACATCCCTACTCAACCAATCTAGAAATCAAGTCAAAGAAGGATTTCTCCACGTGGGATTTTTTTTTTTTTTTTGTTAGGGTTTCTTTCCTTGAGACTCAAAACCAAAAGATAAGATTATTGCCAGGCTTGTAAATTAACTGCTTTCTATTACTAATAATCAAACCCCATTGCATTGTATTGTGCCTCGTTCACATTTGTTAGACCAAGAAAATTATGGTTTATTATACCCTCCCTAGCCTACCCTAGCCTATTTATCTCATATTACATTGCCGTATCCACAAGCTTTTTTCTTGAACTAAATGTTTATTGATTGAATTACATCCCCAACACAACTTCGTTATTTCCTTTTTTAATTACTTACTGGAGATTGACCTTGAATTGTAGGCCTAAATTTTTTATTTTTTATTATTTCTTGTTTGGGGTAAAGTTTTAGTCACTACAACAAGGGAGGTGCTATGTTATAGTTTTTTGTTTTGGCTGAGTTTGTATGAGTGTGAGGACAAGGGTGTTTCAAAATTGCTTTGTATGTGTTTGTGCTTAAGAACATTAATGTGTACAGAAAGAAAAGAAAACCACGGACTAACAAATTAATTGGAGTGTAAAGAAGATGAGAGTATGAAAGATGCTGGCCAAGTGTTTGATAGAATGCGTGAATATAATAAGAGTTCACAAGTCAAGATCACCTAAGAGCCACTCTGCATAGGCAATGCCATCCCTCCACAACTGGTACTCAGCATTAGTCATTAAAAGTGGGGCAAGCATGAATGCGGGAGGATCCATGGGAACCTGAGGTGCATCATCACCCACCAACTAGCAAGAAACTTGCTTAGCTAGGTATAGGACCCTCAGGCTAGCACCCTCCAAAAATTGAGAGGTCTTAAAAGAGATAATGGTAGCCGCCTCTAAATCTAGATCAGCAACAGGAGTACCTGCCCAAGGTCCCCAAACAATCTGTAAAGGCACTTGTGATTTAAAAGAAACTTTGAATTATGCAATGATGACTGAACAAGAGGATTTCCTTTTTTCTCACCGAGTTGGAGGAAAGATTATTGAGATAAGCCTGGACTGAAGGAAATACCTTCAAGTCCATACCCTCACCACAGGATATGAGGCCATAGGTCAAGGCCCAACGCTGCAAGGAAAGAATAAAAACAGATACAGTTTGCAAGATGATAGTTTGCAAGAACAAGAATAGAGCAAGATGATCATTTGCAAGAACAAGAACAGATATAGTTTGCAAGATAATAGTTTGGAAGAACAAGAATAGATACAATTTGCAAGATGATAGTTTGCAAGAAAGTAAGGTCAGTTGGCAAAAGCATGAAATGTAGTTTGTAAACCTAGAAGACATATGAAACAAATATAGTCTGCAAGAGTGCAAAGTACAATTTGTGAAACAACATGAGAAAAAGAAAAGGGTCTAACCTCAAGGAGCTTCCAAGGCCCTGCCAGCTAACGTAGAGTCCTTCGGCTTAGAGTATCCATGATCGAGTAGAGGTAGGCAAGGAAAGCATGGCCCTAGTTCACCTCCTGAGCATGCTCAAAATCACAGAAGAGTGCCAGCTACCGCGGAGACACCATCTAACTTCCATTGGCAAAGAGATATGCCCCTAGCAGATATAGCAAAAATGCCCTAGCCATCCAGGCATAATCATCTAGAGTCGCCTGAGAAAGAGGCCTATAGTCCCTCTCTAGATCGAAGTAGCAGATGCGCTCACTAGAGTAGGCACACCCTAGTAGGTCTATGCCTAGCTAAATGCCGGAATCACTCTCGAAGTTAATGATAGGCCCATCAGATCTCAAGCCGATCATCCAATGGAACTCATGAGGAATCATAATCATATCCTTCCCAACAATATGGAATGTGTGGGTAGTGTCCCACCAACTCGAATCAAGTGCTTGCACTAGTAAATGCATGATTGGGCCGAAGCCAGTTGTGTTCACCAAGGCCTTTGTCTTGGCCATCAAAATCTGATACCATGCAAATAGATGACTGGCACTAACCCTACTTGAGTAAGGCAGTAAACCTTGTAGAAGACAAAAAATGGAACATAAGAATCACGTTGGATAAAAATAAGTGAAAAAAATCAAACTAGACAAAAAATAGAGTTTACAAGCATAATTATGTGTACGCACGGCTTGTGTATGTGTTCGCATGTTAAGGCATGCATCCATATGAACTTATGAACATGAATGCGTACGCATGATGCTTGAATGTGTATGCATACAGCCTGGCCATGCACGACGCATGTGTACACATAAATGCAGACAGAACAAGTTCTTTGACATTTTCAGCCTACCATGGATCAAAACTCATCCTAAACATTCCTACCACTCCTAGGATATCAAGTTTTCATCTAAACCCATCCAACAAGAAAACCCAAGCATTTACAAGTCTAAAAACAGATTAAAACAGAAGATTAAAGAAAAAATGAGAAAAGTTTGAAAAACTCACCAATCCGATCCTTGCATTCTCTAGAAGATGATTTTGTGACTTGTAGAGCAATAGAGGGGACTTAGTTAGCCTTGTGGCTCCAACTCAGTGGGTGAGGTTAAAAACTTCACCGGTAATCAAGTAGGAGGTCCATCTTGGTCTTGGGTGCCATTGGAGAGGATGAGAGAGTTTGAGAGAAAATTAGAGTTTCAAATTATGAGGGATGAAGAAATGAGGAGAGGATAGAGGCTCTTGTAGAGAAGGAGAGGAAGTTGAAGAGTTTGTAGAGAAAATGAAAAGGTGAAGAAGATGAAGAGAACGGGAAGAAAAAAAAAACGATTGGTAACCATTGAGAAAATGAAGAGGCAAGAAAGGCATATGATGACTAAATTACGTGTAGTTTAGCAAAAATAAATAAATAAATTTTAGTGGACTCCCAGAATGTGAGAAATGTAAGGAAAAATTTCAAAAACATCCCGAATGGTCATGAAACATCAGAAGTTATAAAGATGCACTGAAATGATAGAAATACCCCTAAGCGAGTTGAAAGGCATAAAAATCCTAAGACCATTATCCAATGAATTTGAAATCCCAAGATATTCCCTAGTGCATTAGAAATCCCCAAGGAAACTCCCTCGTGGGTTAAAACCATCAACAAACTTCCCAGTGAGTCATGAAAAGAAGAATTTTCCAGCAAATCAGAATCATCAAGGACTTCCCCAAGATCCTCCCTAGTAAGTCAAGAATTACCAAGAAAGGTCCCTCGTGAGCAGAATTACAAACATAACTCCCTAGTGAGTCACAAAAAGAAGAATTTTTCCTAGTGGATCAGGATTATCAAGCACTTCCCTGTAAGTCAAAAGTTACTAAGAATCATCCCTAGTAAATTACACATCATTAGAGATTTCCTCACGAAATCTACCTTGAAAAACTCCCCTGTGAGTCAGAATCACCAAGAAAATCCCCATGCATGTTTAGGAAGCCCCTCGAGTGAGCTTTCCTCCCAAGATCACCACCATACTTGTGCACATATCCTTCGGAAATTGAATATGCAGGCATAAACCCCAAGGTAAGTCAGAAGAGAAGAATACAGAATTTGAATACATATCCTTCTTGGAATTGAACATGTACACCAAAACTGAGGTGCTAGGCACCCGGAATAGAAGAGTTTGAGACAAAGGCAAGAGCCATCCAGAAATTGAAAAGAATGAGATAGAGACAGAAATCACCCAAAGGTAAGAGCCACTTGGAGAAGTTTGAGGCAAGAGCCCCAAATGGACACCACAAATATGTATCATTTTAGCTCATAAGAGCACCTTGTTTGCCTGGTTGATGGTTGAAGCCGTTGGCCATGTTTGTTTTTCTTTTTTATTGACTCTAGGATAGTGAGTCACTCGCCTTTTGCTTGTAATTGGCAAACCAGGTTCTTGGATAGTAAACCTGTTTTTACTCATTTCTGAGTAACGCCCGTGGGACTTCGGACATACGAATCCCACGCAACTTTGCGGAGTTGCACCCCTCCCATGTATGCATGTTGTTCGCCATGTGTATGGGTTGGGCCTGAGCCGTACGCCGAAACAAAATATTTTTTTTCTCTTATTCTTTTGATTCTGTTAGCAGAGCTCACGAATTGAAAAAAGGGCATCTGTAGACATCGCAATTTGTACCCCTCATGACTCTTGCCCCTGTTTTCTAATGATGGTAGTACTCGAAAGCCTAAAGTTGGTTTAGGGCCTAATCAGATCAAAATTAATTTGAAAAAGTATTTGTGGAAAATATAACTTATTTTTGGAAGAATAAAACTATTTTGGGAAAAGAAAGGCCGCAAGAAACCCTAAAGTGTGCATACATGCATACACGTGTATGCATATGCACACTCAAGCCATGCATACGCAACTAGGGTTCTAGAAACTATGTAAGGAAAGCTTTTTCACTTAATTCTGGTTTAGAACAAATCCCATATCACCTAGAAGCTACCCAAACCTCTATTTTTTGACTATATAAAGCTGTAAATGGAAATTTTTCAAAGGAGGACAAATACGGTGGAAAAACACACAAGATTCACTAGAAAATAGTGAAACAAAAAGGGAGTTTTTCACAAAACATCCGCAAGTAAAATTTGGTTTGATTGGGACCTTTACTGGTCTTGATCTTTGAGTTTTAAAGTTTACTAACTCATTTTGATTTGACTGTGATTAGATTGACTAAGAGGAATAGTTCAAATCAAGCTCTAAAGAGTTTTACTATTAAGGTAAAGGTTTTATCTTTGGCTCTTCACTTTTCTTTGTTTTTCTTTGTTTTTGTTGTTTGTTTATATGTTTTAAAGCTTTAATATGTCTGTTTAGTTTAGATTTACATAGTGTTTACGTCTGAAGCATGTTAGGTTATTAGATTTCTTGTTGTTTACGATTTTTTCTTCTGAGTTTTCTTGGTTAGCGTTTCATGTGTGTATGCGTGTGCATGTGTCATGCATATGTACAAATACTCAAAGTGTGCATGTGAACGCAAGGGAGGGGGGGGGGGGGAGAGTACATCTTGGCCTAGGGTAGAGCATGACGGAGGGTGTAAATGGAGTCGCCACCTAGATTAGGTCTAGGAACCCTAAATATAACTCTCTTCATGGAAGGATTGATCTTTTACCATAACACGTGTCTAGAGTTTAGGTATGGGGATGAGAAAGTATTAGGCACCCAACCCCACCGCATTCGCAGGTCAGCTTTCAATCATTATGTTCCAAATATTAATCTCATTAAAGGCATATTTAACATGTTGTCCTAACTCACACACTCTTTAGCTTACATCTAAAGCATACAACATGGCATAAATCATCCCAAGCCTAAACATGCATCTGTCATGGCATCTTAACACATATATCCAAGGGTAAAAGCATCGCATGGCATAATCAAACAAGCATATTATGCCATTTTAACAAGAAACAAAATGGCATTCAACCAAGAACATTCATGTTCATCAAACATATCAAGTTCAAATTCAAACCAATGCATGTTCATGTGAATGCATGACTTACCTCACTTACCTCGTGGCATCACAGCATCTATGCATCAATGCATGCTCATATTCATATGCATGTTCATGGTATTCAAGCAATCTAAAACCCTAACAAACATCAAAGAGATAAAAACAAAACAAACAACATGAAGCAGAGATACAGAGACTCAAGGATATATAAACTAAGTTGAACAAAGGCTAAACATGTAAAGGAAATAAAGAAAGAACAAACAAAAACAAATTAGAGTTTTCGGGCATAAGTGTGTCTGTGCGCACACATAGGGTGTGCGTGCGCATACGTAGGTTATGCGTGCATATCCTAACTGTATGCATATGCACACTTCGAGTATGCGTATGCATGCGCACACATACACATCAGAAACCCTAACCCAGATATTTAGAACAGTAAAAAATGTAGAAAGCAAAATCTAACCCTTCACACATAAAATGTTATAAGAACCTAGACTTAACAAATATATTAAAACTTTAAAACGTAAATAAAAAAAAGAATCAAGGAAAAACTAAGAAAAGTGAAGAGTCAAAGATAGAACCTTTACCTCAACACAAGAACTTTCTAGAGCTTGATTTTGACGGTTCCCCTTAGTCAATCTAGTCACAACCAATTAAAAAACGCATTAGTAAACTTAGAACTCAAAGATCAAGACCAAAAAAGGTCACAATCAAGTAAAAATTTACTTGAGGATGTTTTGTGAAAAACTCCCTCTTTGATCTACTTTTTTCTAGTGAATCTTATGTGTTTTTCCACTGGAATTCGTCCTCTTTGAAATGTACTTTTTATGGCTTTATGTAGTAAACAAATAGGGGTTTGGGATGGCTCTCAAACAATGTGGAATTCATTCCAAACCAAGTTTTAAATGTAGAAAAACTTGTCTTTCATAGTTTCTAGAACCTTAGCATGCGCACAAATGCACATGCATGCACACGCATGCATAAAGCATTCATCCACAGAGCTCGAGAGTGCATACGCATATGCATGTATGCGTACACACACCCTAGGGCTTCCGTGGTCTTTATTTGGTCAAAAAATAAGTTATATTTTCCAAAAACATTTTCCTCAAGTCAATTTCCATTTGATCAAGCCCTAAACCAACCGTGGGCTTTAGAATTTCAACATCAATGGAAAACGGGAGCCCAAGTCATAAGGGATGCAAAATACAGTATCTACAGTGTGCACGCATACAGTTAGGATGCACACGCATACCCTATGTATGCGCACGCACACTTATGCCCATAAACCTTAATTCATTTCTATTTGATCTTTTCTTATTTCCTTACATGTTTAGTCTCTGTTTTTAACCTAGTTTATATATATTTGAGTCTCTGCCTCTCTATTTGGTTTTGTTTTGTTTTGTTTGTTTTATCTCTTTGCTAATTAGGGTTTTAGATTGTTTGAATACCATGAACATGCATATGTGTTGACACCCCATTTTGCAACCTGCATTTAACCTCACATGAAGGGTAAAAGGGTAATTTCACCTTGAAAATATGCATATTGATTCTGGCCACTAGATCCTTAATCTTACTTCACCAAAATGATCTTGATCTTGTAATGATCAAATTGACTGGTCATAAGCCCTAATCGGACCATCAGATTGAAAGTTATCATCAAATCAAGTTTTAATGGCCGAGATGCACTATCACAAATTGAGTCCGACTATATGTGATTATGAACAATTGATTCCAATTTGTTATAATTATAATCAATTTGAGATTAATGATGTGTCATAATTTGATTGGTTAGGACAACATTTTATGGTAAGGTTGCACACACCTAATTAACTAGATAGCTAAACATTAATTATTCAATGAGCAATTTGTGCAATTATCTTTTAATTAGGGTAAATTTGGAACTAATTAAGTCTAAAATGGGAGTGATTGGAGCCTATTAATGTTAATTGGAAACTAATTTGGGACCTATTAATGCTAATTGTGCTGAAATTGTTTTCTAACAAATGACCTCTACTCACCATCTTGTTGATATCTCTCAGAATATTTTGAATCTATAAATGAGGTTAATTTTCTCAGAAACTAGATATCCGGGGCTTCAATTTAAGCATAAGAATGAGACAATTCCAATCAGAATTGAGTAAGATATGATTTTTCGAATTTGGCTCTACAAGCTGTTACAGTAGCTACAGAAAAACCAAATTTTGCTTGCTCTTCACTCCCACCAATCTCTACATTTAATGCACCAGATTTCCCCAAAGGCTAAAATGAGGTCTAGGTTCATGATTCTTTGTCAACCATCATTAAATGGCCTTCCAACCACTACTATATAAACCCTCCCCCCCTCCCTCTTCCATTCCAAGACACAGAAAAAACCCCCCCTCTCTTCTCCTCTCTTGAGTTCTAGTGAAGTTGAGTAGTCTTGTCATATTTTGGTCTTCCTGGGACTCAAGGTATTGTGTAAGACTCACTCTCCCTCTCCTAGCTCTTCTTTTCCTCCACCCTTAGGACCTCCCTCAAGAGTCTCCTCCTCCACCATATGGATTTTGCATGAAGGTATAATCAATTTCCCTAATTGTTTTTTTGTGTTGCCATGATGAGAGTTTTAGATTAAAGCATGATAGAAACTATTTAAATTCCCCTGAATATGTTTGAATGTTCTTCACATGTTCTTGGTTGTTCATCACATGTTCATGTATAACACTAATTTTAATCTTAAATCCACATAAAAAATATAAAAAAACATGTTTGTTTAATAATTCTTTCAAATCCTTGAATCTAGGATATTACCATCCACACACATTCACTAGAATTTATTTTTCAATCCAAATGAAATTCTTAATAAATGGAATTAGGGTTTATCACATGCACAAACAATGAATTCAACATGCAAATTGATGGATAACATATTGGATGATGTGATATGAATGTTGGCCACTATAGTCTAGAAGACCAGTTTCACCGGGCAAGATGGGTGCCTAACACCTTCCCACCTTGTAACATAGCCTCTGACCTTAGATCAAAGGTTGATAGACCAATGTTTATCTTTGTAATTTTCAATTTCTATATTGTAACTAGGAAACAAAACTATGTACTTTATCTTATATTGTATCTAGGACCAAAGCCATGTAATTTTCCTATAATCAATGTAAATTCAATTGAAAGTTAATAAAATGAGGAATTTTTCAATTTTGGTTTTTTTATTTATCCCAACTGGTGTTTAACCCGCGCAATGCGCGAGATCATTTTACATATTAATTATCTTTGCATCTAACATAAACTTAGCTCTCATACTTCCACTACATTCATTTAAACCTACATATTTTAGTGTATTTAAGCATATAGTATCTAATATCCTCTAAAATTTTAAACATTAATCTTTTGCAAAACATTTTTTTTTTTAACAAAATGATAATGGTATTTATTAAGAATTTATAAAACTTGTACATCAGTAACTATTGAATTTGAAATACATTCCGGAGTATCATACATAGATTTGAGTATGCTATATTGCCTTAAATGAAAGCAATGCACTTGAAAGCATGACCAATAGTTTAAGCATATTAAGTGCTTAAATGATGGAGCTATCTTCATACTCTACCTCCAGGTCTCATATTGACAAATGCTTAGCAAATTCCAAGGCTTTATGCATCCCAACAGCTAGCACTTCAATCAATCATTATTAGTATCCAACAAATCCGGTAGTCCCCAAATAATGTTAATATACCAAACAGAAAAGCCTTACCAAGGTTTTTTTGTGGGATTCTACATATTGCACAAAGTTAAGATATACAAAAATGGTTCTCCAACATCACTTGGCTAATTTGGTACTCTTTTCTCTCTTCTTTAAAGTAATTTGATGGTTTTTGAATCTTTCTTTCTTGAGTTATTTGGCTTTGACAGTCATAAAATTGCAAAGATTGAAGGAAGGGATTGGCTCGCAGATTAACAGTCTAAAGAGAATCAGAAAGAGGACAATTGGAAATAGCAAAAAAAAGGGGAAAAAAAGAAAAAAAGAAAAAAGAAAGACATTTATAACAGGAAAAACTCAGATATTTGTGTAAACTCATGTCTTGATAGTCACAAATTTACAATTAATATTGTGGCATCCAAAACCATTATCAGTGTCCCATATGCTAACACAGAAAACAGTAAGAGCTTTTAGGTCCACATGGTTTTTTTGCATTACATAACATGGTCTTTCATTTTTCATCCTCTCATGACTAACATGACTTAAAAGAATGAAAGTCTTCTTCAATTTTCATCCAATTATGACTGCTAAGCCTTAATAAATGATTTTTTAAAATTATAAAAAGGATTAATATGCAAATATTTTCTACATTAGATACCATATCCATATGCTAAGCTTAAATTTAGAAATACCCTTTCCCTGAGTAGATCTTATATATACAATTCAAGTTTAATTACATCAAATTCGTTAGACTACAAAGAGGCCAAACACAAATATAAATAAGGATCTCCTCAAAATTTACACCACAAAATACAATACCACTTCCAAAATGACAATAAAATGTGACATGTAGGTCAAGAATTTAAAAAATAATAATAATCAACATTTTAATTTCTTGTTCTTAGCATCAACACACAAATAAAACCCATGATGATAAAACTTCAATTGTTCATTACCTAACTACTAACTTGAAGTAAAAGAAGAGGACTGTTTCCATCAATTCTGTTTTTCCTAATTTACATTGGTAAAAAAATAGAGAGTTTGAGTCCTTGAATCTGTAGACAACTTCCACAATCTAATAAAATCATTGAAATATATATATCCTGAGTTATTTAATATAATATATAAAGCCATGGTCAGTTTGTTTAGCAAATATGACTTTCTACCATGAGTAATACAAAGTTTAGCATAGTGCATTCTTGTCATTCCTTCTAGTAATTAATATATATGCTTTTCCGAAAATGAAGGAAAGCCAATGAAAGAAAAGATTCCCCATATTTTCTTTCATTCCATGAACTTACAGGTAGTTCTTAAGGAGGGTAATTCTTCTAATTCTCGGCCTGAAAAATTTGCTTCAAATGTTTCTAGAGCCTGCCTTTGGATTTGCTTGAAACAAAGGTGGGTTGGCAACACTAATTCTACTTTCACCACTTCTATCTCCTCCTTTATGGAAACTGGATATCACTGAAAACAGTGGCTTTTGTGAGAAATATACAATTTTAAAAAAACCGCAACACATTCTAGATTAATTATGAGAGTGCAACACTTTGTACAAAAGCCTCAACACAGAGTCCATTACAAAGACAAAAAACCAATAATTAAAGATGCATAACATAACCCCCCCCCCCCCCCCCCAAAAAAAAAAAAAAAAAAAACCCTAAAATAAAATTTTAAAAGAAAGCTTATTTGAACCAAAAGATATCTTAAGATTTCTATTTTGAACTCTTTAGGGTGAATCTTTTTTAGTAATTTTTGTAATCTATAAAAATATAAGATGGTGCTGTAAATAATATTCAAAAACCCAAAACAAAACCAAATCTTACCAAATGCAAAAATCTAATCTAATTCAACCAAAATACCCAAAGCTAATTTAAATTTCATACCTAATTAAAAAAAATGGAATGGAAAAAAACTTTATCAGTGCTAGTGGCAAATATATGGCCTGATGGTGGGTGATCAAGTGACGATGTTGATGGCCCTTAGATTTCTCTTTCTCTATCTCTGTTTATGTGTGTCGTACAGACTATAATCTATATCTTTGTGTGCCTGTGATTGCGATGGTCTGATTGTATAGATGGAGGGTGGTTGGTCTGTGTTTCTATCCTTTTCTCTTTATCCTTGATCGAACTCTCTATCCTTATGTTTGTACGTTAAACGGTTAATTTTAGGATTAGGCTTTTGCAAAAAGATAAAATTTTAACTATTTGTATGTTAAACGTTTAAAGAACTTCTAAACCGGTGTAACGATCAGTTTTGAACCTTTTTTCCCTGGATACGTGGCAGGATTTTAAGTGGCTTTTTTTCCTATGTGGCAACACTGGCAGCATATGCCTAAGCTCTGAAACCAACTTAAGTAGATAGCCATTTGTCTAAACCTACAGTAGAATGTTAATAATTCAATAGCCGAAATAACAAAAAGCTTAGAAAGAGTACTTGGCTATTGAGGATCACACCACACACCCACTTTAAATCACTGAAAGCAGAATCCCAGGTTAGTTGTTCTAATTTTTCCTCTTTTTCACACACTAAATCTGCACTTCAATTTTGGTCATCAGGGAAAAAAAATAGCATTGTTGTAGTGCTTAAAATTTTCATATGACATTGATAGACACTGAAAAATTAGGACGCTGAGAAAGCATTGGTTTCATAAGTAATCTAGCTTCTTTTATATAAATACATGCCTCCCACATAATGCAAAGATCAAACAACATGCAAAGAAAAAGCACCACTGACATTATATTGGTAAATAAGATTCAGTTAACCAACGCCAAATTTCAAGCACCACAAAATAGGTTCCAAAAAAATAACAAATTGCTTTATATGTCATAAATACAATTGATACAAAAGAGGATTCTTTTGCACATAGAAATAACCATTGATTAAAATGCACCAGAGAAATGAACGAACAAAACCTGAAATTACTAAAGGATCAAACCTCATCCAATCAACCAAAACGAAATCAAGAACAAAAAAAGAGTCAAGTAGGTATCTAATTGGAAAATAGTGTTCATGATAAATATTGATTTTATGCCAGATAAAAATTTTATTCTTTGTAATAGGTGCAGATTTTTAAACCTGTCAAAAGATCTTACACATAATATTAATAAGTTGTAGATTCTTACATGTTTTCTCAAGGTTGTTCAGCACCATCTTGACTTGTCATCTTGCTCTAGTATGCTCCTGAGTCAGATTGAATACCTCCAACTCAAGCCTCATCACGCCCATCAATGACATTCTTCACATTCCCCTAGGCAGCTCTCATACCTACAGAATACTTACCAAAGACTAAAAAACTCAATTAAAAATTCCAAAAGAAGAATGAAAATGTATAACACAAAATGAGGAAATTGGCATAGATGAAAAAAAATTACAGCAAATAAACTAATTTATGAAATTTACAAATGACAAATTTCTCTAATGAGTCCAAATAGAAATTCTCCATCAAATGAATAATACAATTCATTCTTCCTCACACCTACACTGAAATTAGAATTCAGAAGCAAATGATGACATGGCATGAATTTATTTTGTTTTAAAAAGCCTTAAAAAAATTTTGTCTTTGATAAGTGAGTCACATTAAGAATATTGATGAAGATAAATACATTAATCAAATTAATAAAAGAAATTTCTTTTTTTATTTTCCTCAAGAAACAAAGTAGAAACAAAAATTGACTAATAACATAGATGATTCTGATATAATTGAAGATCAAGAGGCAGGCTTTTTTCCTAAAAACAGGAAGGGCAAAGTCTACTAAAGTTTTGTAATACCGTCAATAACTGGTGGTAATTGTTTTCATTACTAAATTCTTAATCAAATTGTAAAGTAATCTTCAAAATGTTATTTTGAACTTTCTACAATAGAATATTAAACATATAAACACAACACAATGCTATATATGTCATAAGGACTTCACTTTCAGCCAAACAGAAAGAATGCCTTTGTTACCAAAGAATTGCAGGGCTGCTATATTCTAAATATTAATTACAAAGGTAGATATCAATTATACAGAGGATTCGAGGAATAGCATTAACAACTTAAACAATTATTTATTTTAATCCACATACTCATCTATGAATTTCTCATATGGAAAGCTACACCATCAAACTAAAGTTTAATGTAAACAGTGTGTGTGTTTTCTTTAAGCAACATTCATGTTCCTTTAGTTATCTAATCAAAAGTTTCAAAAGTGTGAACTTTTATAAAGCATTGAGTTTAAAGTGAGTAACAATAAACCTAGTGGTATGGATCCTGATCTGGAAAGATTTTGTTTCAAAGGTGGCAAAAAAAAAATGGAAATATAGAAACAGTGAAACTGAAATTCTAGGCACCAAAATCCAATTTTAAAAACCATTTAGATCTTGAAATGAGTAATTACAGAAGCATCAGTATGTAACATTTAAATGTCCTCTTTTTTCCTATTATGTCTTTAGTACCAACCTTCATGACTGTTCCTTTTTGTTTTTTTTTTTTTTTGGCAAACAAAAATGAAGTTAATTATTGGACCTAAAATGTGCATAATTCTGATGGAAGCCTAAGTCAAAACCAAATCTAACTATAACTAAATCTAAACCAATCCAACCAAGAAATTCAAACCTAAATCATATTCAATCCCCAAATTGGAAAACGAAAAGAAAAAAAAATAAAACAATAACTTTACCAGTTACTGATATACAGCCTGTCTCTGTGTGCCTTAACTCTATCTGGTGCATGCTATTCTGGCAAGAAAAGCCTAAAATAAGATTGAAAAAGGAAAATAAATGTTAGAAATGGAAATACCCAATGATTTCAATCTTACACTTATTTAATCTCAATGATTTAGTGATTTAAGTAATCTTTAAACAAAAAACAAAACAATAAAAAATACAAAAGCAAATATCTAAAATTGAGGAAACAAACATTTTGATAGAAAACCCAAAAACCCAAAACAAAAACTAATCAAATCTAAACCCATTCAACAAAAAAAATAAAAGAACTCAATTAAAGTAACATTTCATACCCAAATCTAAAAAATGGAAAGAAAAAATATCGGAGCCGGTTTCGACAATCTGGGTGGCGGATGTATGGCCTAACGATCATAGTTATAGTAGATATCAATCCAATTTTAAAAACCGTTTAGATCTTGAAATGAGTAATCTGCCATTCGACGATCTGGGTGGCGACCCAAATTGCAGTAAACATAAATCATAGTTATCGCAAGATTTACGTTTTTACTTATAAAAATTTATAAAAAATAAAAATAAATAAAAAAAAGCAAAAAAAGAAAACTCACTCTATAATAGTGCATTGCCGGTTGAGGGAAGCAAGAATTTTGGTGGTCAAAGTCCGACGGTTGTACTGGCCTGAGATGTCTCTAACTCTGCCTCTTTCTCTATTCCTTGCTTCTACCGAGTCCGACCCAAGGACTCGCAGATCTCTGTTTACACCTTTATTGCGAAGGCGAAGTCACGCTTGTGACCCGTCCGAACCCGAGATAGCAACACGAACTCCTCCAAATCCGTACCGTTCGCCATACACACACACACACACAAAGATCGATTCAAATCTGTTTTTTCAAAAAAATTTAAAAATTTAAGGAATTCAATAATAAAGAGAGCAAGAAAAAAATACGTGAATCTTGAATTGGAAAAAGATTGAATTAAAGAACAAACCTGTAGCCTAGATTGAGGGGATTGAATATTCTTGAAGCAAAAGATTAGGGTTTGTGAGAAGAGCGAAGAGAGAAAGAGAGTTTGGGGATATTGGAAGAGACTGTACGGCTCTTATTCATCTTGATTGGTGTCTAATATTTTGGGTTTCAGTATTTGATCTCTCGATCTCTCTCTCCTTCTCCGTTCTCAGTATTGCAAGTTTTTTTTGGGGAGTATTATAAGCCTTTTAATGGTATTTTAACCGGTTAGTTTTCCTTTTATACCCCGAGCCTTTTAAACAGTATTGCAGTGTGACCAAACAATGTAATGTATTACTTTTTTAAGTGAAATGTGTCTGAGTTATCCTATTTGTCACCACCTCCTTAATTGTAGGAAATCACTTTCTCTCAGCTTCTGCTATTCTATATATATATATATATATAGATAATTAAATAAGTGGCGACTCCATTGTACCCTTAATCTAAAGGGGAAAATATAACTAGTTGAACCTTCATTTTGAGAGGCAATAACACGACTCTACCCATTCATGTGGGTTTGGCCCAACATCATAAAAAACGGGCCGGGGGTGCGGTCTCTCATAATATGCTATGAACACGCATTGATACATAAGTTCTGTGATATAGTGAGGTAAGTCATGCATTATCACATAAACATGCATTTGATTTGGATGATGAACATGAATATGCTTTTTTGAATCCCATGATTTATTTTGATGTTTAGATATCTTGACATGCTCGTTTGAATTTGCCTTATGATGTTTTTGCCCTTGGAAGTATATGCTTAATGCCATGATAGATGAATGTTAGTCTTGGGGATGATGATGCTATGTTGTTTGCTTTTAGATGTATGTTAGTGTGTGTGTGTGTGTGTGTGAGTTAGAATAACATGTTAAATTTGTCTTTAATGAGATTAAGACTTGGAACATAATAAGTGGAAGCCGACTCACGGATCGAGTGGGGTTGGGTGCCTAACACCTTCCCCTCCCCATACCTAAACCCTGGAAAGTGCTTTGGTAAAGATCAGTCCTTCCACAAGGGCATTATATTTATGGTTCCTAGACCTAAACTAGGTGGCGACTCTATTTACACCATCTGCCATGGTCCACCCTAGGCCAAAGCGTAGTTCTCACAAATTTGGGGAAAACCTGAAAGCCCATCACGGGCGCTTGCACTCACATCAAGTACTCTACCCTAAAATACATGAAAACCCAGGAAATAGTACAACAAAAATAAAAGTGCTACAAACAAAATTTTGTCATTGAATTAAGCCAACAACAAAAAATGGCTTCTCAATTTTAAAATGTGCCTTAGGTTTTTCCTTATTTACTTAGTGAAGTATATCTAAAACCTTAATCAACTGATGGGCCAAAGGGTTGATAGGCCAAAAAATAATTTTTGTAGATTCACAGTTCGATCGGTCGAGTCTGGCATATTTTGAATTCCTGAACCTGCAGCTTCCTTATTCTTGTATTCTGATTTGCAGCACCTTGAGCATTGTCTAATGATACCTATAGACCTAGTAATCAATATCTAGAAAAGTTTGTGCTCACGATTTACCAATTGTTCTAACCTTTTAAAACCTAACAACATGGTTTTCAACTTACAAGTAGGGGTGTGCGCGGTTCGGTAATGGCGGTTTTTTTTCAAATTTATTACCGAACCGATAGAGGTCGGTTTTTTCATAATTGGAACCGATGCACACCACCTAGGGTTGGTTTTCCGACCTATAGCGGTGCGGTTTTTGGCGGTGCGGTTTAGTCGGTTTGGTCGGTTTGAAATATTAAAAAAAATATATATTGTTTTAATAATAAAAAAAATTGGACTTTCAAGCCCAATATCAATATATCAACCTGTTCAAGAAACCTGTGTCAAATAATATATTTTTCATTTCATAATGATCACATAATGATCCAAAATTTCAAACTTGTGCAAAATTTCACATAATGATTACATAATGATCCAAAATTTCAAAACTGTATTTTTCATTTCAAACCTGTGCAAAAAATATGTTCACATAATGATCCAAATTTTTTCATTTCATTCACCATGCAAAAATATTTTGAAATTACCTCAATAAGAGTTCAACTACCAAAATACTATCATGTAGCATATAATCATTAGTGTCACTGTGTGTGTCAGTGTCAATAACAATAAGCGTTAATGTATCTACTTAATAATGTATTACAGAACCATTTGTCACTGTCCACAAATGCCAAAAGAAAGATATACAAATGAAATTAGCATTTAGGCAAAAGAATGCTAATTGCTTGTATCCCCAATAATAATCCCACCCATGAATACCAAAAGAACTATCATTAGTGAAAAGTCCACTACCAATAACATGTACAGATATAATTAGCATATAGGCAAAAGAATGCTAATTCTTGTAAGTCCTTTGTCCAGTAAGTGTGCACTATGCATCATTCTAGAACTCCTACAAAATACTAAACAAAACAAAATAAACACGTGTTAATAACAATTAAACGTTTATGAACAATAGAATATTTATAATTAACACAAACGAATGAGAATAGCAAGTATACTTACATAATACTAACTACTAACTAACTCCAAGCATAGAGCAGCACGTCATTCATCATCATCCAACACAACGGTGCTTGGATCTTCCTCCATAGGCATTGGGCAAACCGATGCAATTTCTACAATCCCATTCAAAATAAAATGACTCGTAAGGATTGAGCAAATAAATAAACAATTGATATATACAACAAACAAAATGAACATATATATTTTTTTTTACCAGTGTCAATCTCAAAACCATCCATATCCTCCACATTATCCATGCACTCCCGAAGCTTTAGTGGTCTTTTTCTCTTTGCATCCTTCAACCAATTTTGAGTACAAATAAGGGCTTCAACTGTATTAGGAGATAGTGAACTACGGAACGAATCCAAAACACGCCCCCCCGTACTAAAAGCAGACTCGGATGCAACTGTAGAGACAGGAATAGCCAACACATCACGGGCAATTTGGGAAAGGACTCGATATCTAGAAGAATTCATTTTCCACCACATCAAGATGTCAAAATCTTCCACATCAGGGTCCTCAGAAGATTCCAACAAATACCTATCCAACTCAGATTTGCTTTCCACACTGTCCTCGTCTGCCAAGTGTTGCTTAAACTTATTATTATAACTTTTAATGTGATCAGACAATGAAGCATTGCCAACACTTGGCCTAGAGTCCCTAGACAATGAAGCACCACTACCACTAGAACTCGAAACTCCATTTTGACCCACTCTCTCCACATACAACCTCTTCAATGCATCCCGAACCTTAGAGCTCATCGCATCTCCCTTGTCCTTTCCATACCACTCCCTAAACCAAAACTTTACATACTTCAATCTATACCTTGGGTCAAGAACAACAGCAACAAAAAGTATCAAATTGATATTATCCATACTTCCCCGATACTTATCATATTTTTTTTTCATCTCTACCGCCATACTCTTCAAAAGTGGATCCCCATCAACACTACACAACTGTTGCAATTGATCTTCAATACTAATTAGCTCATGGAAGTATGTATTAGAAGTAACAAACAAGGACCTAGAAAATCTAAGTGTTGCCTCATAAAATATGCCAAGAAATTTCACAAAAGTCTTGACATTTTCCCAATCAAGATAGTTAGGAGGACCAATAGGCTTTTTCCCATTTCCATCCGCTTCACAAAAATAAAGTTTATAATGTCCATCCTCCTCTTCCAACCTATCAAATGCTCTCACAAATTTCAAAGCACAATCTAACATGAGATAAGTGGAATTCCACCTTGTTGGCACATCAAAGGACAACAAACATTTGGCTTTGATTTTCTCATTTTCAACACATTCTTGAAATTTCTCAAACCTTGCGGGAGAGGCTCTCACATATCGCACCGCATTCCGAACTTTGGCAATTGATTCATGAATGGACTTCAACCCACTTTGCACTATCAAATTCAAGATATGCGCACAACAACGCATATGCATGAACTCACCACCCAATATGCTACTATCTCTTTCTTTTGTTTTCTTCTTCACATAATCAATTGCCACTTCATTAGAACTAGCATTGTCTGCGGTAATTGTAAACAACCGGTCTATACCCCACTTCAACAAGCATGACTCAACCGCTCTACCTATGGTGTCCCCTTTGTGATTAGCTATAGGGCAAAAGTTCAAGATTTTCTTTTGGTAAGTCCAATCCCCATCAATGAAGTGTGCGGTGACTACCATGTAATTCAAGTTTTGTATGGATGTCCAAGTATCCGTTGTCACACAAACCCGTTGCTTAACAAAAGCCCTTCTCAAAACATCCACCTCACTAGAATAGATCTTCATACAAGCCCTTGCAATGGTAGTGCGATGGGGAATAGGAAACCTAGGCTCAACTATTTCCATAAATTCTTGAAAGCCTTGATGCTCCACAAATTTAAAAGGCAATTCATCAATGACAATCATCCTTGCCAATGCCAACCTTATCCTCTCTTCACTATAATTTGCAACCACTAACACATTTGAACCACTTTCCCCTTCTCTCTTAGCTTGAAAAGACAGTTTTTTGCTTATCATCACGAGGAAAAGGCCACTTCTTACACACCTTCATGTGTTGCAACATGCCCGAAGTACCATTTTTCTTACCATGACATTTATATTGATTTTTACAATACTTGCATTGAGACCTAGGATTATTGGAATCAGAACCCGCCAACTTAATGAAGTGTTGCCATACTATAGACAGGTCCTTACCACCTTGTTTAGGTGATAGTGGGGGAAGTGATGCACCAAGTCCAATTGGTGCTGCAAGTTCAGGTGGGTTAGGGTTAGCACTACTAAGACTAGGAGGTGGTGGGTTAGGGTCCCCAGGTGCACCAAATCCAGGCGGAGCATCGACATCCATCTAATAAAAAAAATTTCAACCAACAAAAAAACAAAGTTTTCACAACAATATCAAAATATAATTAATCAATTTAGTTACAATAATAACAAACTAACAAATTAACAATCATTAGTCATTACTTAACAATTCATGTCACTAATATTAACAAGGGATTTATTATATTGTTCCCAATATAAATATAAAATAAAAGACAATTTTATATATATATAAACTTAAAACAGTTGTTACTAAGTACTAAAAATTTAAATCAAAATGCTGAATATAGTGAGTGATTAGTGATTACCTCTTCGTAAATGATTGAAAGTGTGAACTCTCTCAATCTCTGTCTCCCTCAAAAATTAAAATGCTGATAAAAAGAAAAAAAGTTAGTACTTAGTAGACTAAGAGTTACTATAAACTTACTAAAGTAACAAGTAACAACTAAGACTAATGACATAGTTAAGACATAGTTTATACTATTACTATAAACTTACTAAAGTAACAACATAGACTAATGACATAGTTATTTTATATTATATTATTTTTTGGGGGGCTAACCGGATATTTATTAGACTATATAATAGTCTTTCTAGAAGTTTACACTTTACAATCCACTATTAAAGTCTTATATAAAAATCAATAAATCATAACCTTAATCAAACAACCAACTTTAATATTATATATGTAAGCATCCGTGTATATATATTATTATTATTATATGTGTAAGTAGTTACATTACAAACAGCCAACCCAACCTTAATAGTCAATATTATATTATTATATATGGCATCCGTATTGTACCGTGTATATATAATATTATATATGTAAGTAAGTAACTACTCCTACAAACACTTAAACAAAACAACTACTTCTATGTAATATTATATTATTATATTTATATGTAAGTAACCTTAATATAATATAATATTTATATATTATTATATTTATATATGTAAGCAGGTAAAGCAGCTACTTCTACAGTTCTACTTGAAGTTGGACATGATTACACTGTATAAGCGTGTATCCAGTTTCGTGTATAGAACTTTCAAGCTCCTTACATCCAAACCTTACATATATCAAAGTGTAAGCAGCTCACAGTAGTCCAAACTTGGACCCCCACAAAATAGAAAGACACAGACACAGTCACACTCACACAAGCTTTGCTTTGAGAGACACAGTCACAGTCACAGCAGCTACTTATAAAATCATTCATGCTTTCAAGCTTCAGCTTTTCCAAACAAATGAAAAGGAAAAAACAGTAAAACATGAAGAAGCTTACCGGCGTTGTTCTGCTCTGTGTCAAGTGAGACTCAAGTTGAGAGGCGAGAGTGAGAGAGAGAGTTAAAAGATACGGAGAGAAAATATGAACTTAAATACCTTGAGAATCTGAAAACCTAGCATAAACGCACCGTTTTGCTTCTTTTTTTTTTTTAAAATAGCACCCATACATACGACGTCGTTTTATTAGATTCAGTAAAAAAAAAAAAAAAAAAAACAGAACGACAGAAACAGAGTATCGGTTCGGTTCGGCTACAGGTCGGTTTCGGATTTCTCAATCCGGTGATTTCACCGCACCGGCATCGGAACGGAGGGCGAAGTCCGAACGCCGGCCTCGGCTCAGTCGGTCGGTGCTACAGTCGAGACGGTGTCGTCGGCGCCGGTCGGCTGAGTCGGTTCCGGTGAAGTTTTGCACAGTCCTACTTACAAGCATGCAAGGCTTTCAACGAGCATTAATAAACCTTAACAATTGCCACGTTGGATCAAATCCAATTAAGCATAAAAGTCCAACTATAATAATAATCTTCCAACACATGCTACTCTCTAAGATCAGAATCTGAAAAGGGAGAGACGGGGGTGAGTTGACAACTCAATAAGTAACCAAATACCAAACTAGCTGAAACAAGCATATAGTTTGACAAAATAATACATTGTTTATAAGATCAAATATTTCACATAGGTCAAAAGTCATAACATACTATGAGTTTCAAAACTAAAAAAAAAGAAGTTTCATAGACTTAAAATAGTTCATATATTTAAACATATTCACATTCTTAACAATCTTATATGACAATGGTCATGCTATATCCCGATAACCAAGCATCAGATTCAGATGAAACTAGTTCCATGTTAATGTATATCCCCCATTAGCTAGGTCCAAAAACACGATAAGCTTGTCATACTCTAGATGAAACTAGTTTCGGTACCAATGAATAACCTTCATTGGTTGGATATTAGAGTTAGGGCATAGTCAGATAGTTCAAAATCATATACATATTAAATCACTTTTCAAATACATATATTTCAATCAAATACATATATAAAATCATATATTCAATAATTAAATATATTTATGATAATTCTTTATTCTTTTCTTTAAATCAGTGTAATAATACAATTGAAATAAAAATGTAACAATTGTAAATACAGTACTATAAGCAAAAATATAACAAATTAGGATAAAGTTACTTACCTTAACTAGCACACCACAAAAAACTTCTCCCTAACACTTCCTCTAAAATCTTTAGATAACACCTAAAGCAATTTTCAAGTACCATTTACGCAATAATTAAATAATTAAAGAAAAACTCATAACGATACCTGGCTAGAAGAGTACTTCTAAAAATATTCCATTATTATCTCACACCAAAAATTCACATATTTATAACATATTTTATTTACTTTCTGCCACCATTAGTTTCCTAGAGATAAAGCCTATAGAATACGCATAGGGTCAAAACCAAGGCAACTTCACTTTCTAAAAGAAGAAAACCATCTGGACTCATCTTCTTTTTTCATTTCTTTTTTTTTTTTTGGTAAAATACAAGGATAAGTATATTAATTAATATTAGTTAAGGCCTAAGTGAGATGGGTACATATTACAGTATTAGAGTCAGCAGATAAGACCTCCATAATATCAAACGGAGGGGCTACATGATAAACAAAACGATCACATTGGCTGTGGCCAAGCTTTGCCAGCAAGTCAGCAGCTTTGTTGGTTTCCCTGTAATAGCGATGTAGGTGGAACTCTTGGAAAGCTTGGAGAATAGAAACCGGTATGCATCCCCGGATGCTAGTACTCTAACCTACCAAAGCCCTACTTTGGATAGCCTATATAACTGTTAATCATTACAATATTCTCGTGCTAATGAACAAGATAATTTTCACTGAAATTCAACATTATATTCTAATTACTTATCTTTCCTCCGACCAACCACCAAAATCTAAAAGACGTCCTCACTTAACCAATTCCGCCTGTTCATCATTGGAAATTTTTAGGTAACAGGATTTCAATTGAAGAAAGTGGAGGGACGTTTCGTGGAAACCAAATGGAGCTTTTCTAATTGGAGAAGACCCCGGCCAAAATGGAAAATTAGCCATAATTTTTAAACATTATAATTAGTAGTTTAAGTTTTCAAACTATATTTTTTACTAGCATCTCGAGTCTAAGAGACTCGATTTAGGGTCTATAAATCGAGTTTTTGGGACTCGATTTTCATGGGTTGTTCACATCTGATGTGGCATTTTTTTCACGTGGCGACTATATAGAAATCGAGTCTCTAAGACTCGATTTATACACTGCCACATTTTCAAACTTTTTCTTTAAGGGCCTTGACCATGAAATGAAGAAACAGCAAAAACGTGGAAAGAAAGAAAAAAAGAAAGAAAGAGAGAAGAAGAAGAAGAAAAAATGGAGATGCAAGCTCAAGTCGACTTGGCCGTGCTAGACCCAGGCCGCAGCGCGACCCAAGCCGCGCGTGACCCTGGCCGCATTGCCTCCTATCTGATCTAGAGCGCTGCCTCCTATCTGATCTAGGTCTCTAGATCTTTCTCTCTTTAATCTGATTGTGTTGAGATTGTTGTGTCTCTAATCTGATTGGTTTTTTTTTTTTTTTTGGGGAATGGCTGAGAGACTTGAGACTTAAAATTTTTTTTTGCTTTTGCTTTGTAAATCGAGTCTTAGAGACTCGATTTCCATGTAAACGCCACATGGAAAAAGTGCCAGCTCAAACCCGATTAAAACATGAAAACCGACCCTCAAAAACTCAATTTATAGGCCCTAAATCGACTCCCTAAAACTCGAGATGCTAGTAAAAAATATAGTTTCAAAACCTTAACTACTAACTACATAGGAAAATAGAGTTAGTTTCCCATTTTGGCCGAAGATCCCTATCCCTATCCTATGTTTAATGTACAGTCATCAATGGTGGACCCACTAATAATAAATTCTTTCAAGGTCAAGCAAAAAAAAAAAAAAAAAAATCATTAGAACAAACAAAATATCTTTTTGTACCTTCTCAAAAAAAAAAAAAAAATTTCTTTTTGTGACTCAAAAAAATTTAGTTCCTAAATTAATGATGAGACTGCAAACGGACCTCTTCACAAACTCATACTCATATAAAAGTCCCATTAATATACAAATAGATAAATATTGCTGACACTGTTTCTCAAAAAAAAAAAAAAATTTGCTGACCACTCTCTTTGTTTCTTTTGGTTCATTTTTTTATTCAAGGGATCAAAACTTCAACTTTACCGGTTGAGGTACAAAATATAAACCAAAGGAGGAATAACCACTGGGCAATGAATTACCAAAACCTTCTTCTGTATCTAGTCTGAGGTACAAAATACCAACTTTGTCTCTTCATTTTTTTTTTTTTTGCTGTTGTTTGGTAATGGGTTTTTGCTAATCGAAGTGGGTTGTTTGTTTTGATCTGATCTCTTTATTGGTTTAGATAGTTATTGACCCACACCGCTTCTATACTTTATAACTTGGGCATGTAGAAAAATTCATGATGGAGAAGCCTAACTAACAAATCGTGCTCTTCCACGTCACTTGCAATCACATTGAAAACCCATGTATTTATATGGATTGAATCACAATCAAAACGGCAATGGAGGAAAAACTTTTGTAGCGGATTCGCATTGCAAAGAGCCTAGGATTCGCATTTAAATCCATATTGTTTGATAAAATGCTTGAAAGAAAATTGATAAATTATATTTCTAACTTTATGACTTCATAATTTATTTTTTTCATTCCCTATTTTATTTTGGAATTAGAAACAATTAAATGTGGGAAAATTTATTGAAAGCACTTGCAGATACATAGCTTGCATTTATTGGGTTTTCTTTATTGTTGCTTGTGTCAATATTGGTTGTATTAGATATCAACTTCTACTTGACATAGGTGGAAAAAAATTAACTTAGCTATGGATAAGAAAGTGGTTTTTTTGGGACAAAATTGGCCTTTGCCCTTTTCGGGCAAAATAAGCAGCATTTTACCCCCTTTCTCAAGCTAATTAAAAAAATGTCTTTCTTTTGAAATTGAGTTTTTTTAAAAAAATTTCTAGAGCCCTATAGTGGCGTTTTAAAGAACTTATAGTGACGTTTTAAAGACCTATAGTGGCGCTTTTTAACTCGAGCTCCATGGACTCGAGTTATAGGCAATTTTTTTTTAACCTATAACTCAGGTTCATGGAGCTGGAGTTAAAAAATGCCATTATAGGTCCTTAAAACATCACTATAGGCTCCTTAAAAACGCCACTATAGAGTTTAACTTAATTTTGAGAAAATCGAGTTTCAAAAGATGAGAATTTCCCTAATTAGTTTGGGAAAAGAGAAAAAATGCTGCTTATTTTGTCCGAAAAGGGCAAAGGCCAATTTTTTCCGGTTCTTTTTTTTTTTTTTTTTTTTTTTTTTTTTTTTTTTTTTTTAAGGTGAATAATTTGTTTTTAACTATTAAGGGTTAAGGATAATTTGACAGAAAATTTTAAAAAGAATCACCACAATCTACAGATAATTTATATGTCATGCTAAATGATAGAAACTCAATATTCAAAAATATGAATAAAAAAATTAACTAGAATGGTGTCTCCATTATTTGAAGGTAAGCTTATAATCTATATTAATTTAGAATGTCTTTGTATGAAAACATGTTTGCTTCTTGGTTTTAATATGTTTTATAGTGAAAGATGCTATAGCAACCCTAGAAAAAATTTAAAACCTTGAACTATAAATTTATACGGCTAAATCACTTTTAAGAAAAACTAATAAAATTAGTCCAATTGTAAGTGATTAACCAATTTCAATAAACTAGGAGCTAGGCTAATCAAAACATAACAAATGCAAAAGCAATATGGAAATAAGGTAAAAGCATGCAAACCAAAGTCAAACACCATGAAGTGTTTAGGAAGAGGAAAACCTATAACACCAGGAGGAAAAAACCTGTCCCCCGATCACCCATTGGAAATTTCTAGCAGATAAGATAGTTGCAGTACATAATGTCGATTCCATATTTTGTCCGGCCCCGATTCACGCCTTAAAACAAAGACCAAAAAAATAAAAATAAAAATAGAAAAGGTGCAAAATCATGAATTCCAAAGCCAAAATATGGCAAAAATAAATATAATATATTTGAATGGTGAATAAAAAAGTCACAACATTTGAGAAACCCATTTTACAGAAAATCCGACCAAAACCCTAACCGGGTGTGGTCAAAAAGTCGAATTTTTTATCCGACCATTGGATCATCTTGAGATATCGTAAAAATACCGAAACCCTAATAAAATATTCACTATATTTTTCAGGAAAACTGACAATTTTTTACCTGACTTTGTGCAATAAACTGTTCCAATTGGGCAAGAACTAGAATGAACGGCTCAATGATATCAGTTCCGAATTAAAAGATATGAATTTTTCAAGAAAAGGCGCTCAGAATTTCCCTATTTTACATCACCTCCCTTCCGAGCACGATATCTCGATAACCATAGCTCCAAATCGACCAAGACCAGGACCATTGGAAACTAGAAATTTAGAGCTTTTCGTACATATAAAACCCAAAGAAAAAGAAGCTCCAAATAGCTCTGCAAAAATTAGGCTACAAATCAAAAAAGACAACAACAAAAATGCTGACAAGACAGATGACATGGCAGATAAGAAGGGAGCTGGCATTGGTTTACCTAGTACACCAATGCTAGCCTCCCATTTCTCAATTCCTCCTATAAATAACACCACCACCCCCCCCCCCCCAGGCGCCCCTCCATTTTTGGAAAAAAATCATGTAGAATTTTGTGTAAGAAATTTATATAAGAATAGGGAGAAAAAGTGAGGAAACAATAGAGTGAAGTGAAAAAAATAATAATAATAAAAGAAGAGAAAAATCCTAAAAATCCCTTATAAAAATGAAAAAAAAAAAAATCTCTCTCTCTCTCTCTCTCTAGGAAACCCTGCACAAGGAGCCACTTCCTTTTTTCTACATTGTATATTTTATGGGTAAGGTTTTTGGATGGGTTTAGTTCATTAACAACTAAACCCATCCCTTTCTTTTTACTATCTTTGTAAGAATCTTTCGTGTGTGTATATAAAAAGGGATTCAGATCTTCTAGAGTTCCTAGGGTACTCTACCAATAGATTTTCTTAAATCCCAACCATTCTTTAATGATTTAATGGTCTAGATTTTTCCATATCAGCATTCCACTAATAATACTCTTAAAATAATATAATAATGTTGAAAACAAAGTAATTAAGATTATTATTAATGGAATGCTGACATGGCAAAATCTAGGACCATTAAATCATTAAATAACGGTTAAGATTTAAGGAAATCTACTTGGTAGAGTACCCTAGGAACTCTAGAGGATCTGAATCCATATAAAAAGTCTTTCTTTTACGTTGTTGTAAATATTTGCTTTATTTATGTGTTGTTCTTGTATATGCTGTGTTTATCTCTAGCCCTTTTAATTTCTTGTCATCCCATTTATTTTCTTGCACATCCTCATCCCCCTTTTATTTACTTGTCATCCCACTTATTTTCTTGCACACCCTTATCCCTCTTTTACTTTTTTTGCACACACACACACACACTAGCCTTTAAGCACGTGCATTGCACGTGCTCAAAATCTATTCTATTTTTCTTTTCTTTCTAAAGAACAAGACGTTCTAATATACTAATTCAGGGTTGATGCACTATCCGATCACCATAATTCATAAGGGAGTGATGACATGTGGCATGAAAAATTTATTTCATTCACAAACACATAAATCTCATCACACTCCTTCGAATTATGGTGATCATATAATGCATCAACCCTGAATTAGTATATAAGAAAATTTTGTTCTTTAGAAAAAAAAAAAAAAAAAAAAATTTAGAAGAGCCTTTGAGCATGCGTGCTTAAAGGCTAGTATTTTTAATTGAAAATCTCAATACTCTCATAACTTAATACAATAACTAATACAACAACATAAAAGTAATAATATCAAGGTATAAACATCACACATCTACAACCCTAAAAGTGAGCATGCAACACTCACAATCATTAACTAGCATGAAAATTATCTAATTTTTCAGGCTACATATCACCACACTCCTAGGAATTATGGTGTTTGGATAATGCATCAACCCTGAATTAGTATATAAGAAATTCTTGTTCTTTAGGAAAAAAAAAATAGAAGAGCCTCTAAGCACACGCATTTATTTTTAATTGAAAATCTCAATACTCTCACAACTTAATACAATAACTAATACAACAACAGAAACATAATAATGTCAAGGTATAGACATCACACATCTACAACCCTAAAAGTGAGTACGCAACACTCACAGTCATTAACTAACATGAAACTTATCTAATTTTTTCAAAGATTTTTACTCTAAAAAATCTATATAAAAGAAGAGATTAAATTCTATAATAACGTGGTGTAAAACTCATGTTTTACCCCTCCAATCCCAACATACCACATTATCTTATCACATATTTAAGTATAACACACAATCACAATCAATCAATTCTAATACCCATATATAAATCCAACCAAATTAGGAATTTATTGAAATGTTATTAGGTGTGGTAAGATGTATTGAAATTTAAGTAAAATGCTGATGTGGCAATCACTTATTGGATGGTGTAAAACATGAGTTTTACACCCCATCTTTATAGAATTTAATCTCATAAAAGAAATAGTGATATAATACTTTTGAAATCATCTTCAATTCATCAATAAGCTCTTGAAAAATTTTAAGATTTGAAAAAGATCAGAATCTACTATCAACCAAATTTCTTTTTCCTAATCAATTAAATTCTTACATAGAGAGAGAGAGAGAGAGAGAGAGAGAGAGAGAGAGAGAGAGAGAGAGAGAGTTCACCTACCATCATAAAATAAAAGAATGTATTGGAATTGAAGTTGGAAAATGCACTTAGATTTGGGGTGTAAATTAGACAAGATTAAAATAATGTAGAATAGAGAGAGAGCGAGATACTTAACTAACTTTTTATATTATCTTAATGGTAATAGAAGGTTTCCTTACAACTTTTAATGAGAAAAGCTAATAGATTTCATAAATAAATATTAATATTTAAGTGTAATATACGACCTATGATAAGATTATGCCATAAATAATCTAGGAAAAACTTAACAGAGAGAAATAAATCTAAACCCAAAACGTAAAAACAAATAAATTCAACTAGTACATCATGTATAAGCTTCATTAATCTAGTAAAACCAGTCCATAATTGCTTCCCTTACATACATTCCAATGATAGTAGAACAAGATGTTATGTTAAATTAATCTAACAAAATTCTATTTGACTTGAAAGGAAAAAAATAAAATCAAAAATTAAAATTTCATTAAATATAAAAAATAATAATAATCTAGGTGAAAAAAAATCACCTTGAAAGTCCTAACTAAGCCAAAAGAAACAATTTTTCAAATTAACAAATCTATATCCGCAGGCAAGTTTTCAAACCATACTCATTTCAAATCTGTATCCTCAGACAAGTCTTTCATCCGCTGATTGTTTCTGATGCTCGTTGAGTAGCTTTCTAATTAATTCAGTCTGGTTTCTCAAAAAAATCTAAAATCTAAAATCTAAAATTCAACAAAAAATTCAACAAAAAGTTCAACTAAACCCAGAATTCCAAACTATATATATATATATATAAAGTACATTGTTCTTGCCTTTCATCAAAACATTTGTGCTACCTTTGCGCCCAAAGATGATATCTGTGATATTAGAAAGATATATAAACAATGAAGAAAGATATCAGAACCCATTATCAACCAAATCCTTGCTTACTTTATCAATTAAAATTCTTAAGTACATGTAAAATTAAACAAAGAAAAAAAAAAGGAAAACTCACCTAGATTTAGAGAACTTAGATTTGGAGTGTGAAATCAAATGTATTGAAAATAAAGTAGAATAAAGGGAGAGAGTTATGAGATTGATGAGTGTGGGAGTTTTTATTGACAAAAATGATCCAATCAAATTGTGGTGATAACTGTTTTAAACATGGAGTTCTCCATGAAATTTTATTGATTTTAAATTTTGAATTTTGGGGAAAAGTTGACAGTAAGGATTTGTAATTTTATTTTTCTTAAAAAATTATCCCATCCATTGTTGTGATAATCGATAAGAATGAGTTTTTTTTTTTTTCTTTTTCTTTTTTTTTTTTAAGTAACCTTACGTAGTTGAAATATTTGAATTCAAATGGAAATAGAATAAAGCAGACATTTGAATAAATTAGTAGTAACCATTTTTTTTTTTTTTTTTGGGTAATGGGTTTTTGGTGGAGTTAATTATCCGAAAATGTTGGTAGTGAAAACTGATAAGGATTAAGAAATATCGGAATTTTAAAATCCAAAAATTTGCAGTAATTTAGGAACTGTTTAGTGGTTTTAGTCTTGCATTTTATAGAGTGTAGACAGATTTAATTGGATAATTTAGATATACTTAAAAGTTACACAAATTCAAAAAAATTTCATTCTAATGTGTGTGTATATATATATATAGATATATTAGTAGCTATTTAGTAGGGTAGACATGTAGAAGAATTTTAAAAATTGGATGTATTTAGTGCAAATGCAGTTAGAAATAGATAATCGTGGGTAATCTTTTTTTTTTTTTTTTAATTAAAACCTGATAAGAACGTGATGGGTGTTTTGAAATTTAGTATTTGATGTTTACCCTATTTTGAAAAAACTCACTATCTATTCATGAGGTGATCATGATGTTGATTTCAAAGACATTTGTAAGAAAAGTTACTAGATTACTTGACGAGGGTATTTTTTTATTTTTAAAAAAATCCAGTTGAAGAAGGGAAATTCTCTTATAAATAGTGTATATATATATATATACTATCTAGACACTAAATTTTTTTTTTCTATTATCTTCTTTAAATGGTGTCTAAACCCCCATTAGGGCACAAAATGGGTATGTCTCATAAGAGTGGTGATGGCTTAGAACTCTCACTTCTTTATGTTGAAGGATCCATAAGGCTTGAAAGAGATTAGACTCTATTTAAAGAGGAGGGGGTGAACATTTTAATGAACTTTACCGTATATATTCCAAGCTTTTACTTTTATGTCATTTACATTCCAAGTTTTTATTTTTCTTTCCATTTAAATTCCAAGTCTTTACATTTCAAGTATTTACTTTTAAAGCTCTTTATTTTTCTGCACATATTTCATGTTGTTATCTCTTTATTTTTCTTGTTGATAATGTGCCATATAGAAAAGTGCTTGGGTACAAATCTCCCCTACACCACTATTCTAAGAAAATACTTTTTATTTTTTTAAGTTTTTTCCTCATTTTTCAAGTGAATCTTTCACACACACACACACAAACACACAAAAAAAGTCTTCTTTATAAAAAATGTGTGAAACCCGAAACTTCAAATATATATATATATATATATATATATATATAAAAGATGTGATTTCAAAATGCCTTTTCCTTTCCCAAAAATATTTTCAAAAGGATTTTTATTAAATAAGTCAAAGTTTGCTTCAAAAAAAATGTCTTTTTCAAACAAATATGATTCATTTTATAAACAAAAGCTTTCAAGACAAAACCCTAACCTTTTCTTTTCTTTTTCTTTTTTTCTCAAAACCCAAAAAAAAAAAAAAAAAGTTTTCTTCAAAATAATATTCTTACCACGTTGGAAAAATGTTTTTACCACGTTGGGTTTTTCTTAAAATGTATTTTTCTACTTTTTTCTAAAAATCTGAAAATCACGTTTTCTATAATACTAATAAAAAAAAAAGGGGATGTTTTTGCCATGTTAAAAAAATGCTTTCAAAAAATTCTCTGTCATTCTCTTTTCTAAAATCCAAAAAATGGCATTCAAATAAATAAAATGCTTTCAAAAGATAATGTTTTAACCAGAAAGAAAATGTTTTCTTGAAACCCTATACCATATAAGAATTTTCTCTTTTCCAAAAAATGTTTTTTTTCTCCCCAAAAAAATAATTAAAGTTTAACGCAGTAACTCTCTTTTTCCAAGTTTTTTTTTTTTTTTTTCTTAGAATAGGTGTAGTTTGTGGGAATGTGTTCAAAGCTCATTTCCTTGAGTCTTTGAACACCCTATAAGCTTACATTTGTCTCTAACATGTTTGGCACTAATAAATCTTTATTTGTCATCTTTTGCATGAACAAAAAAAAAAAAAAAAAAAAAAAAAATGGTGGATGACAACAAGGTGCTATTCTTCCAACCCTCTTTCACTTTTGCGTTTCATTTCTTGTATAGCTTTTAGTATTAACATGCTAGCTATGTAGATAATAGATAATCACATGTTATTGTATAGTATGTATATATGTCTTTTGTCACATGTTACTTATGTATATATTTTACATGCTTTGTTTGTATAATTTGATGGAGTTATTATTCAGATGAATATTATATGTAAATATTTACTCACATGTGTATATGTATATTGTCTGCAAAAACCTTTTTAAAAAAAAATCAAAATGCCAAATATTCCATTTCTTTGTAAAAAGTTAACGTTAAGAATAAATTAAAATGAAGTACTATCTTCAGATCTTTGGTTCAAAGACTTTTGGTATACCTTAATTAATGAACCTTTAAAGTTTGGTTTAGTTAATTAGGTAAATTAAAATAAATTAGATATCTAGGTGACCAATCACACCTAACACAAAACCAATGGTTAGTGGCGACTCCTAAAATAAAAATAAGAAAAAGGGACTCGCACACACCCACTCTAGATACACAATCACAAACGAATCACATCGCCAAGGATCCAATATGTGATGACCCCCCTTATGAAGCACAAGGGGCAAAAAAATCTAGCGTCTTCACTTAGGAATAGTATGAACCCTCCAAGCCCACCTGCCTCTATGTACTTGAGTCATCCAAGCTTCAGCTAGTAACTGACTTAACTGAGTCCTTTCTCTTTTAAGTTTACTGGAGAACCTCCATCGAAGTAGCAATGGAAACACCATCAAAATGAATTGAATTTTGAAAGGGGCATCCCAAGTTTCCAAGAAACTTCAATCAACTCACAGGGTTTGTGTTTGGGTAGGATGAAGGAATACAATATCTCAATCATGGGTTGAAAGAGATTGAAAAAATATGGTGGAGTTGTTTTAGCTCAAAGCCAAAAGCACTTTCTTTTCCTACACGGAATGGCCACTCTTGGATGTTAAACTTATCTTCTAGGGTCTGTCCACACACAATAGTTGTGTGCTGATAGAATCACAATGACCAAAAAAATGTACAGAGAGCAAAGTACAATGATCGTGCACCTAGCGACCTTGTCGCAGCCTAGTTGGTTTCAAAATGGTCGTGACTTGTCTAGTCATCACTCTAACCCTGAAATTCTGTCAAGTGTCGATTTATGGGCAAAGCAGGTTACTTGAAGTCGCGAGATCACTGTTAATGTAGCTTTCCAAACAACATATGAGGCTCAAGAACTTTGACCCCAAATACAATTAAGTCCCAGAAAGATACATTAAAAAGTAAATAAATAATAAATACAAATTTGTTACTGAATAAAACCAACAAACATGGACTTCTTGCATAAGTACACCTTTGTTCAATATTTGTTAAATATGTTGATCCATGTCTAGCTTAACCAATATTGAAACATCTTACTTGTTTCATTTCGTTATACCATTGATCTACTTGATTTTCTTATTTTTGCCTTATTTTTTGAAGACTTTTAACATGTAGACCAATGGAAGCAAATTATCTTATGTTTGGAAAATGAAATGCGCTTAGGGGAAGAGAGTTTATTGGCTAGCATCCAAACCTAAATCTCCTTAATACGTATGTTTTAGTTTCTTTTGAATCCTTTTATGTGACAACCCACATCATCCAATCATAGGTGTTTTAAGTACAAAATTTCCTAGATGGGACTATTTAAGAATTTTGTCCTTCATACATAAGAATAAATGTGTCAAATGCAAAATGTATGCACTAATGCAAAGGATGACAAAACCTACGAGCCATATGATGTAATAATTGTAGTTTACTTTGAAGAATAAGAAGAAGAAAGACAATAGATTGCAATGATTGTTATATTTAATATGACTAATATTTTTTTTTTATTAATGATTTATCAAATGGGTATTGGTCTCACATATCCCACAACTACTCTCAATAGGTCCAAGAGTCTTGGTCTCACTAGTTTTTCCCAGCTTTACCGCCTCTACCTTTTAGGTCAATATGGAAATTCTAGGATTTAAATCGTCCTCTTCCTTGAGGTGATATAAACCTCCTCTGGAACTAGGTCCAGATTTAGCCCTTTCACTTGTATTTGTGGTCTCTTAAACTTGAGCATTGTCAGCAAAAAGATCAAGATTTGGCTTTCTCCATCGATGAAAGGTAAACAGTTTGAGCCTCACAATGTCATCGGTAATATTGTTATATTGCAATGCAGCACATACCTCATCAAATTCATTGAGGTGCAAATACGGGCTTTCAGAATCAAGCCCATGAAACTTAGGGATTAACTGGATCACACTCGATGTCATATCCCCACAACATCAGGGAACACCGCACACGAAGGTGTATTGGTTCTGGTAACTCAACAATAAATTGCATCAATTCTATTCTATAAAGACGTTTTTTTTTTTTTTTTTTTGGGAAATGCGTGAACTTTATTTGAAAAATCAGAAATAAGACATGGCATCTTGAATCACCAAAAATTCAATGAACGGTGGACAATCTTCCACCCAAGCTACAAGAGAGTCAATGTCTTTTGCATATGCTGCAAGAGCATGTGCGGACATTTTGGCCTGCTGTTAAAAATACAAGTCATGTTTCACAGCAGAGGTGCACAAAGGAGGCTAGCAATGCAGTAGTTGCTGATGACAAGAGTATTGAACAAGCTGAGAAGACATCAGCTGCTGATGATGAGGAGTACACAAGGGTTGTATCAAATGGTTCAATAAGCATAGAAGTATTAGAGATGGTTGAAGCTATGCCAGATCACGAGTTCTTCATCCAATAGCATTGAAGAAGTTAGTTCCGTAAATCCAGGAGGCTATTGCTCTTGGACTGCCACGTGTACATATTCTGGTAGATTTAAATAACAAACTTTGGCGCCAATTGTTGGGCGGTTACATTGTACTGTGTATATAAACAGAGTAGAGATATGTATTATTTTTTTGAATTCATTCCTTGTAATTCTTTCTTCTCCATCAATGAAACTCTCTCAATTGTATTTAGATTTTCTATCTTTTACATGGTATCAGAGCGACTAGCACAGTTATACTGATTTCCTAGTCTCGTTTTTTATTCCAAAAGATTCTCGCTTACCAAACAGAAATCTCTTCAAGAAAGTTCTTGAATTCTGATCCACAGAGACTTGATTCATCTGTATCTTGAAGAATCTTTTGTTTTCCCTTTTCAATTTCATTGAATTTCATTAGAAGTTTCATACAAGCTCGTGAATAGCATCAATGGCTTCTGGAGAAGGAAGTGACTCTGTTCCTGCGCAGAATCAGTCCAACACAGAGATCAATTCTCCCAATCGTTTTTTCCTCAGTGCCAGTGAGAATCCAGGGAATATCTTAGTCACTCAACCACTTTTGGGAATGAGAAACTATCAGTCTTGGTCTAGAGCTATGGTTTTAGCGTTAACTGCCAAGAAAAAGATAGGATTTGTAAATGGCAAGATTGGGAAACCTGAAGACGATTCTCCTTTATACGAAGATTGGGAAAGTTGTAATACAATGGTTCTTTCTTGGTTGATCAATTCTATGCATGTTGATGTGTCAAGCAGCCTTATGTACTGTGAGACTGCAAGGGAGATGTGGCTTGAGTTGCAACGTGTATTTTCACAAGGAAATGGACCAAAGATTTATAATCTTCAACAAGAAATTTCACAAATAACTCAGAGTCAAATGTCAGTGACTGAGTATTACTCTAAATTCAAGAAGCTTTGGGATCAACTACTTCACTATGAACCATTACCAGCTTGCACGTGTGGGGCAATGAAGATTCTGAGCATTGCTCATGAAAAGTCTTATGTAATGAGGTTTTTAATGGGGCTCAATGAGAATTTTGAGACTGTGAGGAGCCATATTCTCATGCTTGAGCCATTTCCATCAATGAGCAAGGTGTATGCTTTGGTTCTTCAAGAAGAGTCTCACAAAGGCATTGGACATGGTTCTACCTTCACACCTAAACCTGATTCAGTGGCAATGTATGCCAACACCAGAGGAAATTATGGAGGTAAAGGTGGCTCTAAGAAGGAGAGACCTTTGTGCACCCATTGCAACATGCTTGGCCACACTGTGGACAAGTGTTACAAGCTGCATGGATACCCACCAGGTTACAAGCACAAAGGCAAATCAACTTTCAATGCTAATCATGTTTCATATCCTCAAAACCAAGGTGTTGAAGTTCCTTCCAATGCATCTGCTCAATGTCCTATTTCTAAGGCACAATGTGAGCAATTGCTTGCCTTTTTCAATACTGGTACTGATCAAGGTGCTAATCACCATGTTGCAACTGTGAGTACAAGTGGTGCTGTCTCTAACATACTTCCAAGAGCTCCTGGTGTACCTGCTGCAACTGGTGTGCCTTCCTCATCCATTTCACCTTCAGAAAGTACCAATTGTTCCTTTGTTGACACTATGTCAGGTACAAATTCTTTGATCCCTTTCACTCCTTCTTTAAGGCATTCCATTTTTTCTGCCAAAGTAGTTGATAGAGAGGTTTTTCATGCCACTGATTGGGTCATAGACACAGGGGCTACGGATCATATGGTCTATTCCATTTCTTGTTTTACCACTATCACTGCTACTTTAAACACGTTTGTTAATCTGCCCAATGGAGAAGTAGCTTCAGTCACTCATATTGGCATTGTGAAACTCTCTGAACATCTTACTCTTCATAATGTTCTATGTGTTCCATCCTTTAGCTTCAATCTTATATCTGTTAGTCAACTAGCCAAGTCCACTGTTTGTTGTCTCATTTTCTTTGGAAATTTGTGCTTTATCCAGGACCTTGCTCATTGGAGCACACTTGGTCTGGGTAGAGAATGCAATGGACTTTATTTGTTGGACAAAGGCAGCATCTCTACACCTTCCATTGCAGCCTCTATTTCAGCTTCTGTACATACTTCACAGCTTCATATCTGGCACTCCAGATTGGGTCATCTGTCCAATGCCAAATTGGCTTCAATAAAACCATATGATGTACCTTGTTTCACTTCTATTGAGAACTTCAATTGTGACATTTGTCCACTTGCTAAACAAAAACGTTTACCTTTCAATAAAAGTTCTCATCTTTCTAGTTCTTGTTTTGAATTGATCCATTGTGATTTGTGGGGACCTTTCTCTATTCCTACTGTTGATCATTGCAAGTATTTTTTAACCATAGTTGATGATTACTCTAGGTGCACTTGGGTGTATTTGTTAAAGCATAAATCCCAAACACAATCTGTTTTAGAACAGTTTTGCACTATGGTGGAAACCCAATTCTCTAAGAAAATTAAAACTTTAAGATCTGATAATGGTACTGAATTCTTTATGAAAGATTTCTTTGCTAAAAAGGGCATTTTGCATCATTTAAGTTGTGTTGAAACCCCACAACAAAATGCCATTGTTGAGAGGAAACATCAACACATCTTGAATGTAGCAAGAGCTCTTATGTTTCAATCCCATTTACCTTTGCATTTGTGGGGTCATGCTATTCTTGCTGCTGTTTATTTGATCAACAGAATCCCTTCTTCTGCTTTGTCAAATAAAATACCCTTTGAGATGCTATTTGGTCATCCACCTAGTTATGCACACTTAAAAGTGTTTGGTTGTTTATGCTTTGCTTCTACAAATTCTTCTCACCGATCCAAGTTTGCACCTAGGGCTGTCAAATGTGTTTTCTTGGGATATCCTTTTGGGGTTAAAGGGTATAAGGTCCTTGATTTAGCTACCAATAAGGTGTTCCTTTCTAGGGATGTGGTTTTTCATGAACATTCTTTTCCTTTTGCTTCTGTTTCACCTAATGCTGCAGATCCTTTTGTTCCTTCTGCTACTGAAGCTCCCTGCCCTGCTGATATTGATGGGTTTGTTACTCCTATTAGCATACCTGATCCTACTTCCTTCGACCTTGATGTTGTTCCTTCTCCTTCTGCTATTGTTCAACCTGTTTCTAATGCTACTTTTCCTAGTTCTATTCAGGTGCCTTCTTCTGTTCAAGTGCCTCATTCCCCTACACCAGTTGTTCCAGTTCCATCAGTACCTCTTAGGAAGTCATCTAGAGACATCAGGCCTCCTGTCTATCTGCAGGACTATGCTTGTACTGCTGTTGCAGCTGGTGCTCCTTATGATCTTGCTCAGTGCCTTACTTACTCTCATTTGGAACCTTCCTATCACTCTTACTTGCTAGCCGTCAGTTCTAGTCCCAAAGAACCTCATAGTTTTTCCCAAGCAGTTCAGGACCCCCTTTGGAGAGCTGCCATGGATAAGGAAATCCAAGCCCTTGAGCTAAATCATACATGGGATGTGACTAGCTTACCTCCTGGTAAGTCTCCCATTGGCTGCAAGTGGGTCTACAAAGTAAAGCTTAATCCTGATGGTAGTGTTGAAAGGTTTAAAGCTAGGCTGGTTGCCAAGGGTTATACCCAAAGGGAAGGTCTTGATTTCCTTGAGACATTTTCTCCTGTTGCTAAAACTGTTTCAGTCAGAGTCTTGCTTGCTCTTGCTGCTGCCAGGCATTGGCCTTTGCATCAATTGGACATCAACAATGCTTTTTTGCATGGTGATTTAGATGAGGAGGTATATATGTCCTTGCCACCTGGTTTTCGCAGTAAGGGGGAGTGTGCTTCAGCCTCTTCTACTGCTTCTTCTACTGCTCCTAAGGTGTGCAAATTGGTTAAGTCCCTTTATGGTTTAAGACAAGCTTCAAGGCAATGGTACACCAAGCTGTCAACAACTATAAAGGACCTTGGTTTTGTTCAATCTCAGGCTGATCACTCTTTATTTGTGCACAGCAAAGGGTCCTTGTTCACTGCTCTGTTGGTTTATGTAGATGACATGGTCATCACTGGAAATGATCATGCCTGTGTTACCTCTCTCAAGTCTGTTTTAGATCAGAAGTTTGGTATTAAGGACTTAGGATCACTCAAGTATTTCTTGGGCTTGGAAATTGCAAGAAACAAGAGTGGAATCAGCCTATCTCAAAGAAAGTATGCTTTGGAAGTTCTTGAGGAAACTGGTATGACAGGGTGCAAACCAGTCCAAACTCCAATGGAGCAACAACTCAAGTTATCTAAAACCAGTGGAGACTTGCTTACCAATGCAGGGCAGTATAGAAGACTCATTGGAAAGCTTATGTACTTGACCCTAAGCAGACCAGACATCACATATGCAGTGCATAGACTTAGCCAGTTCTTGGCTCAACCTAGAGCACCACATATGAAAGCAGCTACCAGGATTCTCCAGTACATCAAAGGAACACCTGGTCAAGGAGTTTTCTTCCCCAATAACTCTGACCTGCACCTAAAAGCGTACTGTGATGCAGATTGGGCAGGATGTCCTGACACTAGGAAGTCTTTAACAGGCTATTGTGTGTTTCTTGGTGATGCATTAGTGTCTTGGAGGTCTAAGAAGCAAAGCATAGTGTCAAGGTCAAGTGCAGAGGCAGAATACAGAGCTATGGCCACTACAACCTGTGAACTAACTTGGATTTTGCATTTGTTACAAGATCTACATGTCAAACATGAGAAGCCAGCACTGATGTACTGTGATAACCAGGCAGCACTTCATATAGCTGCAAATCCAGTATTTCATGAAAGGTCGAAACATATAGAGGCAGATTGTCATGTTGTGAGAAACAAGATCCTTGATGGAGGACTTAAAACCTTCTATGTGTCAACTAAGGATCAGCTGGCAGATGTGTTCACCAAAGCATTAGGAATAGAAAGTTTTCTTAAGCTTATCAAAAGGCTAGGTGTGATCAATATCTTTGCTTCTATAGTGGCTTATCCTCATACAGGTTTGGAAGAGCAAAAGGCAAGAGCTGTGCTCTTGAGGGGGAGTGTTAAAAATACAAGTCATGTTTCACAGCAGAGGTGCACAAAGGAGGCTAGCAATGCAGTAGTTGCTGATGACAAGAGTATTGAACAAGCTGAGAAGACATCAGCTGCTGATGATGAGGAGTACACAAGGGTTGTATCAAATGGTTCAATAAGCATAGAAGTATTAGAGATGGTTGAAGCTATGCCAGATCACGAGTTCTTCATCCAATAGCATTGAAGAAGTTAGTTCCGTAAATCCAGGAGGCTATTGCTCTTGGACTGCCACGTGTACATATTCTGGTAGATTTAAATAACAAACTTTGGCGCCAATTGTTGGGCGGTTACATTGTACTGTGTATATAAACAGAGTAGAGATATGTATTATTTTTTTGAATTCATTCCTTGTAATTCTTTCTTCTCCATCAATGAAACTCTCTCAATTGTATTTAGATTTTCTATCTTTTACACCTGCCATCGTACATGTGAAATGTCAAAGGTTCTAAACTCATGCAACCTAACACTTGTCGCTGCCACTATAGTAGAGACAGATATTGGAGCATTGGTGGGGTCTACAAGTGCATGGTATGCAATACGTGAATCTGATTCAAAAATGACGTCCTGTACTCCAATGTCTCTAGCAAACAGAGTAGGTTCATCCAAAGCCTTTGCTTCGGCTTCCAAAGGACCTAAAGGGAGGGGCATGCGTTTACTCATGGCAGCCACCACGGAACCTCCATGATCTCGAATAATAACTGGGACCCCTATCATGCCAAGACTTGGAAAGACAACAGCGTCCACGTTTGTCTTATACCATGGGAACTTAGGTGGGGTCCACCGAATGTCAGCATCTTCTTTAAACTTGGAAGGCCGTTGGTGAGCAAGCCGGTACTCTCCAAGGATAGCTCGAGCACGTACCAGGATGTCACAGGGTGACTGGTGGGCAGCTCCAAGCCGAGTTTTGTTCCGATCAAACCAAATGCACCACACCGTCGTGACGGTAAGCTCAAAATTCTCGGAGCCGACATGCTGGGTGAAGAGCAGGTCCCACAAGAAGTCCATGAAATCTCTGTATCTAATCCCAATTCTATCAAAAGGCAAATCAGCTGAAGTCCAGACTTCTTTAGCTAAGTGGCAGTCCCAAAACAGGTGTCCAGTAGTTTCCGGGTGGAGGTTGCATGCATCACACGTGGACTTATCTAAGACATGTTGGTGGTATAAATTTTCTTTTGTGGGGAGGATATTGTTGCACGCCCTCCATGTGAAAAGCTTTATCTTATTCGGAATGTGGAGATTCCAAACCTGCCTCCAAAAATGGGTTTGAAGCTCGCCATGGGAGGCTTTCACAGCCGAGTTACCTTGAGTCATGGACATGGCCACTCTGTATGCACTGTTCACCAGAAACCTAGCCCACCTTTCTCCTTAGGAGCACACATTTTTTTCTAGCTAAGCCATGTCATTTTGTTTTGACCATCCTTCTAGTCCCACCAAAATCTGCGTATCATCCCAGTCATGTCGTCACAAAGAGAGTTAGGAAGCTTAAAGACACTCATGGCGTAGGTTGGTATGGCTTGTGCAACTGCCTTGATAAGTTCTTCTTTGCCTGCTTGAGAAAGTAATTTCTCTTTCCATCCCAATAGCTTGTTATCAAGCTTCTCCTTCAAAGCCCTGAATGTGTTCTGTTTTGATCTCCTCACCAGAGAAGGTAGTCCCAAATAGGTCTCATGTTGGTGAATAACCTCTGCCCCAAAACGGTTCTTGATTTCTTCCTTATGTCCTATGGAGTGTTCCTGCTAAAGAAGAGAGCAGTCTTTTCTTTATTTAGCAGTTGGCCCGAAGCATGTTCATATATTGTCAAAAGATTCTCAAGATGGCTGCATTGTTCTGGAGTGGCTTGGCAGAAAATGATACTGTCTTTTGTGGGCCATGGGAGATCCGTGGGCCATGAGGACAAGTCGATACACCTCTAAGAATTCCAGTTGATGTGGTTTGATTTTAAAGTGCTGATAAACCCTTTGCACAGAAATGAAACAAGAAAGGGGAGATAGGATCCCCTTGTCTTAAGCCCCTAGAAGGGGTTATGTGACCTCGAGGTTTTCCATTAATTCTGACAGAGTAAGTAACAGTGGTAATACATTGCATCATAAGATTAACCCATTTGTCATTGAAGCCCATTTCTTCCATAATTCTTTCTAGGAAATTCCATTCAACACGATCAAAAGCCTTACTCATATCAAGTTTTAAGGCCATCTTACCAATCTTTGACACATTCACCTGTAAGAGACCAAAAATGCTGATAAAAGAGGGGAGGCATACCATCGGGGCCGAGAGATTTTTTGGAATGCATCTGCTTGAGGGTTTTGTGGACTTTATCTGCCGTGAATGTTCGAGTCAAAAAAGTGTTCATCTCTTCTGTAACTACTGGTTGGACCGCATCAATGAGCATTGACGTATCTGTATGTCCATTCGAGCGAAAAATATTTTCAAAATACTCCAATATGATGGTCTTAATGGTGTGGTCATCCTCCTGCCATTGTCCCGCCGAGTCACAAATGCCTAGTATGGAGTTTCTTTCCTTGGGGTTTGAAGCTTTTTGATGGAAGAAAGTAGTGTTTCGGTCACCATCTGTAATCCACAAATTCCTTGAACGCTAGTGCCACATGGTATTTTCAGGGTCGAGCCATCGGTTTAGGGCAGTCCGTACCTCATGGATCTCGACACTATTTTGGATGGGATGGGTTTCCAGAATTTGAAGTTTACATTCAAGTTTCTTAATTTGCTTCCCAACATGGCCATACTCATTTTTATTCCACGCTGACAGGCAATCACGACAACTTGCATGACAGTTTATGATAGAGACACCCTTTGTTTTATAAAGTCCTTCACTCCATGCCTCCTGGACTACTTCTTCGCACTATGGGTCCTAGAGCCACATAGCCTCAAAGCGAAATAAAGGTCGAGGGCGAGGTCTCCGAGGGGGACCGGGCTGTTGCATGCGGATGGAGAGCAGTGAATGGTCAGATGATGACATGGGAATGTGGTGAATTGTTGATCCTAGGAAAAGCAACTTCCATGCATTGTTCGCAAAGGCCCTATCCAGGCGTATGTAAATTCTGCCTTCAGTAGGATGGTTGTGAGACCAAGTGAAGGGTGAGCCATGGTATCCCAGGTCGATGAAGTTACACATATGGATAGTGCTTCAAAAGCGATCCATCTGCCTAGCTGGTCTTAAACACCCCCCCCCCCCCCCACTTTCTTAGCTTGACTTGTGATCTCGTTGAAATCCCCTACACAGAGCCATGGAAGATGATTGGACCGCCCAAGGGATTGAAGGAGTGCCCAAGTCTCATCCCGTTTACTGGTATCAGGGTGTCCATAAAAGCCTGTGAATGTCCAACAATGTCCTATGGTTCACAACACATAAGCATCAATAAACCAACAGGAGAAATTTTTTACGTGTACCTGAGTTCCTGGTTTCCACAAAAGAGCCAAGCCACCACTCTGCCCATCACTAGAGACTGCCAGTCCTTGATTATAATCCCAGTGTTGTTTTTTGGCATTTAGCTGATTCGTAGAGAGTTTTGTCTCCATTAAGAAGACGCAAATGGGAGCTTCCTTTTTCCATGCTCTTTTGAGAGCATTAACTATTCGAGGGTTCCCAAACCTCCGACAGTTCCAACTTAAGACACTCATTAGACCCGGCGGTGCTGCCAAGCAGCCATCGCCGATTCCATATTGTCTGTTATAGTTCGTGCCATCGTATTGTCTTCTTCAGCTAGTTTCTATTTCTTTACCAGAGTTGTATCATCTGACTTACACATTTCCTCTGGCCTACGCTTTGGCCCAACACACTTCCTAGTCCGTAGTTTTATTTTTGGAAGGCCCAAGCCTTTTCCAAGTTCCTTGTATTGGGTTCAATAGCCTTTTCAGCCCAGTTATGCTATTAATGTCCAGCACATGCACTACAGGAGCATCAACAAGGTGAGTATCATGTAATCCGAGATCTGGGGAGACAGCTTGTTGCAAGTTGGAAGGATTACTCTCAGGTGGGGCCACTGATTTTAAACCTTCCTTCTGGGTAACGGTTGATTGTGGCATTAAAGGAAAGTTATTTATTGCGTTATCAATTTCCGCAATATGTGCGTGGAAGAGATTTGGGTCTGACAAGATCTCCATATTTGTCAGCGGATTCTGCACAACTGTTTCCAGAATTGTGGGAGGAGATGAATCGGGATGGTTGGACTGCCATACTGGGTTCACAGTGGTCGTCGTTGTGGATGTGCCAGTCGTGTGTGTCGATGACATTGGACGAGGGGGGCGTGGTAGAGCACGAGGTTGGCTGGGTTTTGGCATGGTTGTCTTGCTTGCTAGTTGGGGTTGTTGGAGGTTATTCAAAGGAGCACATAGCCATGCTCCGTATGCTAATCTTCAGTATTCAAAGTGTCACCACTGTCAGTCTAGAGTTCACAGTCTTTTTTTGTCATGGTTTAGAACGCCGCACTAGTAGCAAAAAATCGGTAGCTTTTCATATTGAAATGCCACCCATTGTGGTTCGGCCTCCCCAGAGTTTACCATCCTACCTCGACAGAGGGGCTGGGTAATGTTTATTTGGACACGGACTCGTAGGTAGCGACCTCGGCACTCCCCCGTAGTAGTGACGTCAACCTGCTTAATGGTGCCTAGAGTCCTACCAATAGTTTCGGCGGTCACCTTGTTCATCCGTCGAAGTGGAAGGTTATGGATCTAAACCCAGAAGGAAGCGTGATCAAAAGTGGCGTCGTCCACCAACTCCTCACCCACTGGGTTGTATAGACTAATCAGGTACTTGTCGAACGTCCACAGTCCCTGCGCTATTATCTTCTATGGGTCGGCATCATTGTCAAAAATAATAAGCACCGTGTTAGAACCTAGATCCTGGACTTCAAAGTTCATCACAGACCACCACATACTCCTCAAGGTCCATGTGAGTGCCTCAAGATTGACTCCCCGTTTAGTGAAGAGTTTTGCGACGAGGACACGACTGTTATTTTCTACTGTGGGTGGAAGGTCAATGGTGTTATTTTCTTTTGCTTTAAGTGATAGTCAAGCCCATTGGTTTGCAAGGTCATCCATGGCAGCTAAATATTTGAGTGGTGGGAAGGCTATAGGAATGAGTAAAATGGGAGGGAGCAGACGAGCTTGGATACAGAGAATAAAAGAGGTTTCCACCTACGGGGAAAAGGACTCTATTCGGCAAATAGAGAGGAGTTTCATCAACCTAAGTTCTCCCAGGGAGACCTACGTGAGAAAAACGTATAGAAGCTTATTATAAAATAGTTCTTCTACGACTACCAGTGGCAAAATTTATTTTAAAAGATGTTCTATAAAGACGTTTTGTATGTTACGTTGCCAAACGTTAAGTACACAATTAAATCAGTAACTTCAGACAAATTGGAACAAATTGCCTTAAAAGTTTTGTTGAAGTTTTTAATAAGTGCTCTACGAAATTGATGAACCTTCCCAAATTGTGCTCCTTGGCGTGAATAATTACCTAAAAAAAAAACAACTAATCTAAACCAAAATCTAGTAAATCACTACAAATTAGAGAAACTAAAACACAATGTTCAAGAGGCATTCCCCCACAATGGAGCCAAAACCTGTTGCGATTAAAATAATTCAAACCAAAGTGCAGATTTTTTCACACGTAATAACATCTTAGTGAATCAGAGGTCAATCCACAGGGAATGATTGACACTAATGTAAAAACCTCTATTATTAACTAGAAAATAAAAATTGTTGTTTGTTGTTTTTCCACCCAAAGATTGAGCAAGATAATATTAAAACTCCAATTAATAATATAATAAAAATTTTGACAGAAACTAATGGAGGAAAACATTAGGGATTCAAAGATCTTTCAAATATTTTATCATATGAACTTGAATTATATTTAACTTAGTTAGGGTAGAGAGCCAACTTGTCTAATTGGAAGAGAAAACAACAAAAATTCTCCAATAGCATTTAAAGTAGATAGAATATGAGTGATTGAGCAAAAAAATCAATTGACATGTTACAAGGGAGATTAAGTATTCAATATATTCTCAAATCATATCGAATCAATGAGTTCAAGCATTTGATATATATAAAAATAATATTAAAGCTTAAAAACTTGTTAACATGCTATGATTCCAAATATTAAATCAATCTGAAAATTCAATCATCAATCTATGAAAAGCACATAGATAATCCTAAGAACATATGATAAAAATATTTGGTTTCACCTCTAACCCTATCTAGTGATTTAGCCACACATAGTTGTGCAAAAGAAATCCATTAAAAAAAAAAAAAAAAAACATTCTAGGGCTTTTACTCCTCTATAACTTAAGCCTCCTCCAAAGAAAAAGAAGGAAATTCCTCAAATTTAGGAAGTGAATCACTTTATTTTAGGAGTTTTTTTTCACTATCAGATTTCAGCCTACGTTTGGCCTCCAAAACTATTTTTTATGAATTTGGGGTAAACTATAGAGTTTTAAAGCTTCAAATATTCTTTCTCTAGAAGTAAGAATTGGGTCAATCAGACATTTGTGCAAGAATTTATGCAAAAAATACTATAACAGTGCAGGATGTTTCCATATTATGATTTTTCCAATTTTGGTTTGAACAAATTTGATTCTACCCTTTTTTTAGTCTCACAAGTTTTTTTACATATTTAATGCTTCAAAAACCAAGCCTCTATTGATCTTGACCCTTGGATTCTTTTGGCTGCATGTCTGCATGATTAGCTAACTAGTTTTAATATCATACAAGAGAAAAACACACATAATAAGTATATTTCGGAGAAATCTTTCAAACTCACATATTTACCTGTAATTAATTGTAAATTATGTATCAAAAATAATATAATAGTGAAAGTTTAAGCAATTATATCAAAAGTTTTCTGATAAGAGAAGGAAAGAAGCACGTGCGGGCATTGGAGAGTTTATGCTTCCTCTAAGTGGTTTAAACTCTTAAACCAAGAAGATGTAGATATAACAATTTGTCATTTTCTTCATGTAATCTAGTTGGGTGCATGTTAGATAAGTGGAACACAAATTCTTTGTATCAATTTTTGTGTCCACTAATCATAACTTTTTTTTTTAGATAACACTAATCATAATTTGCCATGTGGTTGATTATCCTTTTTTTTTTTTCATTTTTAACTTTGGTTATTTTATTAGGAAAGTCAAATAAATATATAACAAATAGTGATTAATGGAGTAAAAAATGGAATGCGAAAAATCGGACGGAAAATTTGAATTCAAAATGAAAAAGGGTTACAACCCATATTGTTCAAAAATAGTTGATGTTATCAAAAAAAAATTGATCTTTGATGGTAAAATCTTGACAAAGCTAAAACACTCCCGAAATATTTTCACTAATTAAGGCAAAACCTCACAAACCAACCACTCTTATCCTCTCAATTCGTTTTAAAAATTTTTTTTTAAAAATGGTAAGGTGGTTTCTAGTCAAACACTTTGCTGTATAAATAAAATAAAATAAAAACCAATAATTTCCCACAGCTAAAACAAAAATGTTTATGAGAAAAAATGACAATGCTATGTCTACAATATTTTCACAACAAATTATAGGTGGTTAGTTGTTATTGGTTCTAATTTGAATCTACTACTAAAATTACTATTTTTATCCCGCCAATAACAACCCGTAACAGTCTACCATTTATTTTTTGAGAAAGTATTATAAAAATGTTGTTAACATAACATTTCCCTCCTATAAATAGCCTTTTGAAATTAATTTGTATAAATCACTTCTGAAGCCCAACAACAGAGAAAGCCTTGTAGTTAGTAACTCTTAACAAAAACCATGGCTTTCAAGGACTACACCTTTTTCTCTTATCTCTTTTTAGCGACAGCCATCATCCTCTTTGCTGGCCCTGCTCACGCTGCCCTATGCGACAATGCTCCTAATAAGCAAGTCTGTGAGTCAATTGTCTATAAGCGGACTGACCCTCGTGATGCTGTGGTTGCATCCATGAACAAATTGGTTTCCCAGACCAAAGCTGGAAAGGAGGGGGCTCGAAAGTTTGACAAGTCTCTCGGAATTGTTCAATGCATAACACAGTTTAACAAAGCCATTGAAAACGCCAAAGGCGCTTTGAACAGCCTCTCAAACAATAACCTGCCTGCCCTGAAGAATTTCATCACTTCCGCCCAGCAAAACTTCGACACATGCAATAAAGGGTTTCAGGGATATGGCGAGACCAATCCCATTCCCAAAACTACTAAGCTCTTAGGCGACATTGCTAGCGCCGGTTTGTATCTAGCAAATTTGATTAAATCGTAAAGAGCTTGTGAGTTGTATGTGAGTGGTTAAAAGTGGTCTGAATAAAATGTTATAAAAAAGTTTTTGGCTTCTTTTTTCTCTTTAATAAAAATTAATGGCTTTGCTCAAAGAAAAAAAAAATTTATGGGGGAGGCCATGTTTGTTGTATTTGTGTCTTGTGGAGATCTTTCTTGTGCCATTGTGATATCTATTATTCTTAAACTTTTGTTTTTAATAAATATCTTGACATGTATCGGTATAGAATAATAATATAATTGACTGGATTAGCTTTTCAAAAGATTTTTTTGCTACTCTTTTCATCATGATTCCTTTCCATTAATGTATAATAATACAAGCACATACCTCTTACTAATAATTTTTTCTAAGATAGTCCGTAAGAAACCTAATTATATACAAAATTTAATAAAATAGAACTTGAATATATGGACATTAAAAAAATAAAATAAATAAAATAAAGAGAGAGAGAGACACACAAAAATATGTGAATTTAACAATTTATTTCTTCTAAAAAATGAAAAAGTAAAAAACAACTGATAAGAGATATAATGTGAATTGAAAATCCTACGATAAGAGTAATAAAATGATAGAGGGTCTAAAATGATGAGAGAGAGAGAGAGAGAGAGAGAGAGAGAGAGAGATGCAGAGAACAACAAATGATCCTAGTTGCAAGTCAAGCCGCTGAGAAAAGTAGAGCTATTGCTTTTGCATTGTTAGGAAAGGAGCAGAGTTGTCTGTGCTATCAAGGAAAACTCATGATTATAGTATCTCTCTTAGTACTTTTTTAGGAAAATGAAATTAAATATTATTTTTATGAAATGGGTTGAAAGAATTACGAGTATAAAATAATTTATTTTTTTATTTTTATTTTTTGAAATTATTTTTTGTTGAATATTTTGTTCATTTGATATTGCTTGGTCTAATCTTGCTAATATTTGGGTTATTTTTTGACGTTATTTGGACTAATGTTTATTGTTATTGTTCAACATTAGTTGATGCAACATTCGAAAACTACAATAAATAGCAAAATTGGGTAATAATCACATTGATGTTGAGTAACTATTCTGCCTAAAATATGTTGAGCAAGTCATCACTTCAAATTGTAACATAAAAAAGCTAAAAAAGTAGATAAAAGTTTTGCTATAAGGGTAATGACTACTACACACCACACACTGCCTGTTCCCACAACAAGTGATTCCTAAAAAACACTAATGTGTTTATATATATCCACACGCACTAAACTAACCTATTTTGACCATCCTAATAAAAATGTTGAACACCCTAACTTGAGAATTAATAGTGAATTTATGTTAAAAAAAAATAATAGTAATGCTACTTCAACAACATTTTCAGAATAATTTCACAAAAAATCTTCTGTGGTAAACTATTACTAATTCTAATTTAGACCCAATACTTACATAATTTTTTTACCCACTAATAATAGCCTGTCTTATAAGATTTTTGTGAAAATGTCGTGAATATAACTTTATTCTAAAAATCATTCTGGCCCCAAAACATAATCCTTAACCCCTTAATAAAATAAAAATAAAAATAAAAAACAAAAACAAAAAACAAGACTAGACCAAACAACAACAAACTAACAAATTATTAAACAAAAGGACTAATAACTCAAATTTCTAACTAGTTCAACATATCACATAAAAATAATCTCTAATTTCATTTTTCCTTAAAAATGATATCAATAATAAAAAATAAAAAAATAAAAAATAAAAAACTATGGTTGTGCATTCTTCTTTATAGTACTGGCAATTATATTCTCTTTGGTTTAATAATCTCAAGAGCTATTTCTTTTGCATAGTTAGGATAAGAGCAGAGTTGTTAGTGCAGCCAAGGAAAACTCATGATCATAGTATCTCTTTGAGTACTTTTTTAGGAAAATGAAATTAGACATTATTTTTATGAAATGAGTTGAATGAATTATGAGTATAAAATAAATTTTTTTTTTTTAATTATCTTTTGTTGATTATTTTGTTCATTTGATGTTGCTTGGTCTAATCTTGTTATTATTTGGGTTATTTATCACATTATTTGGACTAATATTTGTGGCTCTTGTTCAAAATTAGTTGATGCAACATTTGAAAACCACAGTAAATAGCTAACTTGGGTAATATCAAGTAGTAATCCGTCTAGTATGGCTGTAATCCGTCCAAAGTGGCGGTAGTAACAAGTAGTATAATGAACATTAATTGAAAATACTTGTTTATTGAAAGTAGAAAAAACACTTACAGTAGTAGTAGTGAATACAAGATCTCAACAATACAGGTTAACAGTTACAAAACTTGAATAAGAGTTACAAGATTTGTAGGGAAAGTAGTAGTAGAATCAAGGTAACAAGGTAATAGTAGTAAGGAATTCTCTAAAGAAGGCTTCTAAGAAGTTCTAGGGAGAATTCTATGAGAAATTCGAAAGAAAATTTCTGATTTTAACATAAGGGACAACCCCCCCTTAAATAGGCAAAGTTCTTGATAAACAGTAAAAGTAACATGAACAGTAAAACTAACAGTGTTCAGTAAAATCTTTGTCCAAAGCATGCCAAAAGTGGACACAGAATATTTGTTAGCAGTCTTGGGAACATGAGGAATCTTCTTTTAGTAGCATGGGAAAGAACAGTAACATCTTGGCCGTTGTGCAGGCCAGAAAAATAGGGTGAATCAATCAATCATTAGTTTTATCAGCTTTAGCATGGGAAACAATAGTTGCATCTTTAACATAGGAAAGAACAATAACATCTTGGCCATTGTGCTGGCCAGGCAAAGAGGGTGAATCAATCAATCTTTTGCTAAATCATCAGCTTCATCTTCATCATGTCCAAACCACTCCTCATTGTAGGGGTAGTAAGGATCCTTTGTAACAGAGGCTTCAGAGGATCGTTCATCATCTAAATCAGCCTTTTCTCCTTTTAACATTTCAATGAGAGCATTCAGTGTTTCGGGGTCCTTGGGGATTTCATCCAAAGGAGAACTCACTTTTTTAGGTTTAACAGATGGCCTAACAGATTTAGAAGAGGAAGCAGATGCACTAGTAAAGACAGGGGATTGACCAAGTGAACAATTCTTAGCAATGGGGAGAGTAGCAATGGATGAAGAATCCCTGGAAACGTTAGCAATAATTTTCTGAGTATGAGGGAATTTACTCCACCATTTTACATACAAATGTTTGGAGAGTACATCACCTTCCTTTGCATACTACCATTTTAATATCCAAGATATTTTGTAATGTTTAACAAAGTGGAGTAAAGCAGGGAACTTGGCACCATAAGCATCAACCTTATAGGACTTCTTGAAACATTCAAAAGCCTCAAGCAATGGTTCAGGAAATATGTCATTAATAGGGCCAAATTGAGTCCACCAATGGTTGAACCAAAGAGGCAGGGAACCATGGAAATTTTTATCAAAGTTAACAAACCAAGAATGAGATATGTTTTCATTCTGGTGAAGCATAAACCTTGACCAAGCAGTGGTGTAATCATAGTAGGAATAGGGGATGGGGGAATCAGGCATTGTTCTGGTAAAACTAGGGGAGGGACCCCACTTTTCTTCAAGAATAACATTGACCATGTAAACACCATGGTAAATGATTTTGGAGGTATCATCTTTGTCAGTTATGGTTTTAATAATAATAGATTTTTCATGACGCAAGAGATCAAAATAGTATTGTAAGTTCTTTTCCCTATGCTCAGGAATCCATTGAAATCTTAGGGGGAAATAACTTTTAGCAAGCTTGAGAGGATCAGAAATTGAGACTCTGTTAGGTTCAATATAAAACAAGTTTTGGAAATATTGTTTTTTGACATATTGGGGAATGCTAGGGTTTTTGGGAAAAACAGTTCTAATAGGTTGGTTAACAGGAGTTATAGCATAAGGATCATAAGACGAAGCAAGAACAGAAGAATAATTAGGTTTGGGAATAGTACCTAGCGGAGTAAAATGGTTAACAATGTCCATAGAGGAAACAGGTTCTTTTTTAACAATTGGGTTAAGAATGGCAGGTGTCTTGTCTTTCAACCTTCTACTTGCCATTGGAACACTGCAAAAATTCACGGGTAAGGAAATCAGGGATGGAGTTTTGAGATCCTTTAATATATTCAATATCAAAATCAAAAACACTTAAAATAGCTTGCCATCTAGCAAAAATATGTTTTGAAGCAATATTTTCAACATTTTTTCAATAACATATTTAGCACTTTTGCAATCAATACGTAATAAAAACTTTTGGTTTAACAAATCACTTTGAAATTTTGAAATACATAGTACTATAGACAAAATCTCTTTTTTAATAGTGCTATAGTTTAACTATGCATTATTCCAGATTCTAGAATAGAAACGGACAATTTGTTCAAATGACTCAGGAGAAACTCTTTGTTTCAGAATACCACCATAACCAATGTCAGAGGCATCGATTTCAACAATTTTAAACACATCAACAGTGGGAATACCAAGACAGCGCAATGTCTTAACATGAGACTTGATTTGTTTAACAAGAGATGTATGAACATCAGACCAAGATGGAGGATTGCTTTTTAACCGATCAAAAAGAGGTTTACATTGTTTCCTCATATCCTTATAGAAATCAGCAACATAATTCAATGATCCAAGAAATCTTTGGAGTTGAGTTTTATCAGTGATAATATCAGGAAATTTATTAGCAAATTGTATGGCTCTATCAACAGGACGAATTTGTCCTTCAGAGATGTCATAGCCAAGGAAAGGAACTTTTGTTTGAAATAGTTTGATTTTCTTAGCAAAGACAACAAGACCATTTCTCTTAATAGTATCTAGAAACGAATACAAATGTTTCCAGTGTTCATCAATAGAGCTAGAGTAAACAAGAACATCATCAATATAAACAATGGTGAAGTGACTGAAGCAGTTGAAAATATCATTCATGATGTTTTGGAACTCACTAGGGGCATTTTTAAGACCAAAAGACATCACATTCCACTCATAATGACCAAAAGGAGTAGCAAAAGCAGTTCTGTACCTATCCTTCTCATTAATCTAGATTTGCCAAAACCCAGATTTCATATCAAACTTAGAAAACACTACAGCCTCACTCAACCTATGGACAAGGTCATTCTTATTGGGAATAGGATATCTAATCCATTCTAACACCTTGTTCAAAGGTTTATAGTTGATGACCAGGCGAGGAGTTCCTCTCTCAATTTCCGCATTCTTTTGAACATAGAAAGCAAAGCAGGACCAAGGGGACTGGCTATTCCTAATCAATTTTTTCTTTAGCAAATCATGGATTTCCTTTTTACAAAATTCAACAGTTTCAGCATTCATCTGAATTGGACGAGCTTTAGTGGGAATGTTTTTCTCATCAAAATCTTTAACATAAGGCAAGTCAACAATATGTTTCTTCCTATGCCAAAAAGCATTAGGAACATCAGAGCAAACATCATCAATTAACATTTTTTGGAAATTATCAATTTTTGATAGCAACAATTTATTAGAAAGTTGTTCAGCAATTTTCTTGTACTTAACTTCTTGCTGAAGAAAGTTAAGATGTTTGATTTTTGCATGAATTAGGTTGGAAGTATTTTCAATATCAATCTCAAGATTTGAGGCAAATTTGAATTTTACTTTTTGACCAAAAGGATCAATAGTAATACCATCATGTTCAGCAAGAAAATGATACAAAGTATTTATGAAAGGCAATCTAAGAATCACTTTGTCAGTCATATTTTTGACTAAAACAGAAGGAATCTTGAAACATATATTATCATGACAAACATGAGCATTATTCAATTCATATTTAATCTTCATTTGGGAACCATTAGCAGAAACTAATCTTTCAGTTGATTTTTCAAAATATTTCAAAGGAATCAATCCTTCTTGGATACAATTCATGTCCGTACTAGAATCAATCATAGCAATAACATTGAAATGATAATCATGCGAAACAAAAATTTTGACCTTTGTAAACCATTTTGGAGGAAGTATTTTATTAACAAGAGCAAGTTGAGAATTATCAACAATACCTTTATCAGAAAGAAGAGCCTGCTGACTGGATTCTTCTCCATTCTTGTACTCATCTTGTTCATCATCAGACTTATTTTGATCAATTTTTAACATTAACAATTCTTGTTGAGATTATGATTATCACTTTTAATATTTTTAAATTCATGTTTTAATTCACTTATCTCTTGTTCAACAATATTAATTTCATGTTGCAAATCATTAATAGTTAAATCTTTGGATGTCTTTTTATTAAATCTTTCCAAAGTTTCTTCAAAATTTATTGTTGATTTAAGTTTTTTATTATTTTCATCTTTTAACAAGTTTTTCTTAAACTTATCCAAATATTCTTTTTGTAATTCAGGATGTTCAATTTGGCCAATCAATTTAACTAATAGACTTTCATTTTCTTCACCTTTAGTGAAAGTATTAACAGATTTAATAACATTGCAACAGGAATCTCTACAACCAATTTTGATATTAGGAGAATCAGAGGAATCATGAGCAGAATAATAGCAAGAATCAGTTGAAGAAGAAATCATCTTCCAAGGAATCAGATGAATTGTTTAATTCGAGGATTCTGAATAGTTCTTCTTGATCATTATCATCAATTTTTAACATGTTAAGCTTATTTTTTAACTTACCAGGTTTTTGTTTACAATTTTTACTAAAATGACCAGTTTTACAACAGTTGAAACATTTACCTTTACCTGATCGTTGGTTAACATATTTTTTAGAAACATTTTTCTTTTTTGCATAAAAATCATCAAAATTAGTTCTGTATTTTTTATGTTTTTTATGGCTATAATTTTGTAACTTTTATCATGTTTTTTACCCTTTTTCCTGGAGGGAGCAATAGCGGGTAAACTATATTGTTCACAAAAATTACCCATTTCATATTTAGCTTTTCTTTTATTTTTTAATTGGTGTTTTAACAGTTTTTCATCATTGCACATATTAATTCCAAGTTTTTTAATTGTGCTTAAAATATTACCATAAGTTAAGTTATCATAATCAATAGAATCAGTTTTTCCAATTAATTCTTGTTTTACCTTATGAGCAAAGATAGGAGGCAGACCGTCAATAAACTTTTCTTTCCAATAAGGCTTGATGCAATCTTTCCACTGCATTACCCTGGAAAGTAAAACATCTTGATACCATCTATAATCAGACATAGTAGGGCATCTCAAATTATTTAATAAATCAGAAATTCAAGATGAAACATTAGATGGAGTACCAACAAAATGTTTGATAATAGTGTAAATCAAGGTATTAACACCATCAGGAATACCTCAACCAATACGATCATCAAAAATAGGCAAACCTTCATCATTCTTTTTAACAGCATGTTTAATAGAATCTCTAGATTCTTCTATGAGATATGAATCCCACCATCCTCGAAGAGTACCAGAAAAACCAGTAACAAGTAAATTAACAATTTCAGCTTGGTCAAAATCATGATTATTTTGGTAAGCAATACCAACCATAGACATATATCCCATTTAATTAATAATTTCTTGTTTAGAAAAACTATCAATATTCCATTCATAAATTTTATCAGCAGAAACAGAAAACTGAGTTTGGAAAGGTCTTTCTTCAAACTGCATGTCAGGAGGAGTAGGTTTTGAATACCAATTTTTTGTAAGAAACATGGGTTTGGAATTTCCAACAAATCTTTTAATTTCGGGTAAACCATCATTAAAAACCTTTTTTGCAGGAACAGAAGAAACAGAAGAAATATTATCAGAATCTGTGCTTTCATCAGAAACAATTTCTTTTTCATTTTTTGAAATAGTACGAGCAACATGAGTACTTGTAGAAGTACCTTCAGTTTTAACTTTTAAATCAGCAAGCATTTTTTCAACAATTTCAAGAATTTTAGACTGAGAAGTTTTAAACTTAAATTTGTTATCATGACTGGGTAAATTAATCAAAGGTTCCTCAGTCTTGATAGAAACAGATTTTTGAACAGAAGCAGATTTTTCAACAGAAACAGTTTTTTCAACAATTTTTTCTTCAATACGGTCAAGCTGTAGACCAATAACATGCAAAGATTCATTAGTAAAATTGTTTTGTTCAATAAGGCTAATAACAGGATTTTGATCATCAGCTATTTTGAAAGGAGTAACTTTAACATCAGTTTTGCCAGTAGTTACCAAAATAGTCTCAAGCGGTGGATGACTAGACCTAACAATGGTTTTGTCATCTTTAACAAAATTTGATTTCTTTATCACATTCAAATGATTCTTTGAAACTTCCTCTTTTGAAACATAATAATTTTCAAGAAAATCAAAGAACAAAATATGTCTTTTCAACTAATGCATTTTTTCTCTCCATTTTCGTTTAACACGGTCTTTTTCAGACTGAGCAAAATTATTTTGGAAATATTTCCTTTTAGGTCTATTTTTAGAAAGCATAAATTCATCAAACAATGGAACCATATCAACTTCAAAATTTTCATTCAAAACAGTCAACACTCTCAATTGATTTTGGTAAATAGAGTTTTTAGTAAGAAGAGAATCAGATGGACAAACAGATTTAGTGTCATCTTTTTCTTCATTAACATTTTTAGAAAACAAGCAACAATTTTCATAAACTTTAGAAATAGAAAATGTTTGTTCAACAGTTCTAACTTTGTAAACTAGATGAAACGCAGTTTCAGCCCAACTGGTTTTGTAAACAGTTTTAGTATCAACTTTAGGAATGTTCCATTTTCGGAAATCAGGAAGCTCATGATCTTCAACAGTGTGATCTTCTTCATTTACAATATCAGGAGGACAACTAGTCCTGGAGCTGATAGAGGAGTTGGATCTCCACAGCTTATCCATATTATCCTAGTTTTAACACTCAATTATCATGTTTTTTCTCACAACCGTTCCATTTCGTAACACATACCCTAAGCAACCCTATACCACACACATGCCCTACATGCCCTCTCTTGGCTCAAGCGGGCCTTACAGTCAGGTTCTGGGAATTCACTTTACGTCTAGGGTGGCGCCAACGACGGTAAGAAGGGAACACAACAATGGAGCACCAAAGGTTCAGACAAATACGGACAAGATACAAAGAACACAACAACACTATCACCGGCCAGAAAAGAGTGGCTCTGATACCATATGTGTATATATATATATATATATGTATGTATGTATGTATTTATGTATATGTATATGTAGAAAAGCACACTAAACTAACCTATTTTGACCACCCTAATAAAAATGTTGAACACCCTGACATGAGAATTATAAGAATTTAAGTTAAAAAAAAAATAATAATAGTAATGTTATATCCACAACATTTTTGGAATAATTTTACAAGAAATGTTTTGTGGTAAGCTATTACTAATTCTAATTTAGACCTAATACTTGCATAATTTTTTTACCCACTAATAATAGTTTTTCTTATAAGATTTGTTGTGAAACTATTATGGACATAACATTACTCCAAAAATAATTCCAGCCCCAAGCATAATCCTTAACCCCTTAAACAAAAATAAACTTAAATAACAAAAACAAAAATGAACCCAAATAACAACAAAAATAGCCCCAAACAAAAACTAGACTAGACCAAACAACAACAAACTAACAAATTATTAAACAAAAGGACTATTCAAGACAAAAAAAATTAAAAATCACTAATAACTCAAATTTGAAACTAGTTCAACACATCACATAAAAATAATCTCTAATTTCATTTTTCCTTAAAAAATGATATCAATAAATAAAATAAAATAAAAATAAAATAAAAAAAATTGTGGTTGTGCATTCTTCTTTTTAGTAATAGCAATTATATTCTCTTTGGTTTAATAATCTCAAGAGCTATTTCTTTTGCATAGTTAGGATAAGAGCAAAGTTCTCAGTACAGCCAAGGAAAACTTATGATCATAGTATCTCTTTTAGTACTTTTTTAGGAAAATGGAATTAGACATTATTTTTATGAAATGAGTTGAACAAATTATAAGTATAAAATAATTGGGTTTTTTTTTTAATTATTTTTTGTTGATTATTTTGTTCATTTGATGTTTATTGGTCTAATCTTGTTATTATTTGGGTTATTTATCACATTATTTGGACTAATATTTGTGGCTATTGTTAAAAATTAGTTGATGCAACATTTGAAAACCACAGTAAATAGCTAACTTGGGTAATATTCACATTGATGTTGAGTAACTATTTAGCCTAAAATATGTTGACCATGTCATTATTTCAAATTGTAACTTTAAAAAGCTAAAAAAATAGACAAAAGTTTAGCTATAAGGGTAACTAGTCGCTAACCCGTGCGATGCACGGGATAGTTAAATAAATATTTAATTAATTAACCTCACATTAAAAGAAAAAGCTAGTTAAATAAATATTTAGTTAATCAACCTCACATTAAAAGAAGGAGCTAAAAGAATTAGGGAAAGACTGATTTGCCCACCTAGGAAAAAAAACTAAAGCAACATTAAGATAATGGGAAATCTATTTGCAAAGGATTGCAACCTTTGTATGTTTACTTGGCTCAAGGTCAAAATCCAAATTCAATTTTGAAACAATGAAAACACACTTCATATTAATTGTAAATCAGTCTCATTACATAAATTCACTTTTCGCTCTAATGTATTTTGTAGATCAAATACTGTCAAAAGAATTCCAATAAACACTATTGCCAAATCTATATTTGTTGTAGGCATTTAATTTACATAGAAGCCAATAGTAACCGCAATAGTTATCAAGGTTGCTCAATGCTATGACAATCTAGATCCAAACATTCTCCTTCTACAATCTCATCTCTTTCCTTTAAACCTGCACATCAAGCTTTGTGAACATGCATCCCCCTCATCTTCATGGAAGAACAAAAGAAAATGAAGTTGATAGCTTTATATTTATTGGCTGCTTTGCAAAGGAACACCAATCCTTCAACTGATGATGTAAGTGTAGCCTATGAGCGAATGAGTGAATGGGGATGGCTTGTAAGGGAGAGGTTTGAGGAATACAGAGAGAAAGGGGAAACAGAAGGACCCAAAACAAAGTGGAGAGAAACCTCAAAGGTTAGCTAGTATGTATAGAAAATGAATGTGAAAATGGGTCCTTTATTGTGCATTCATATTCAAAAAATGAAAACACAAAAATCAAATTGAAAATTGAATACACCATTTTTTTAACCAAATAGCACCTTATTATTGATCTTGCAAGTTTTTCCAGGATATTTTGTGTTAATTTGCACCTCAAGACTTGTTATACTCCTTTGTGGGTACATTTTAACCTATTCAAAGTGGTTTTTATGTGTATTTAATCTTCAGATAAATTGGTCTTTGAAAAACTAACCTTGCATTGTATCAAGGTTTTGTGAGGCTTGAAGAGATCACTAATCCAAAGGTTTCATCATTTGTGTGAGGGTCTTCAGATCTGATTGAAGATCATAAAATTTTACAACTAAAAAAAGTTAGTGATTTAGAAAAAAAAAAAAAAGTTTTCCCCCGGAAAGAATATAAGAATTTTTAATACTCTTTGAAGACAAATCTATAAAACTAAAAAGAATACTCTCTCTCTACTTTTTTGAAGTCAAAAGAATGCTATTTCTTAAAAAGGTCAAAACAAAGTTTAAATATTTTTTAAGACAAAGCTAAAAGTCAAAAAGATCTATTAATAATCTCTGAAGTCTAGGTGATTTGAAGATTGTGTTTCTTATGGGATTCTTTCACATTTATCTTAATTTTGAGACATGAATCCTGCTAAATCATTTTCCATGTTCTCATTTACCACTGACTCAAGCCACATTTTCCCCCCTTCACCTTTTCCTTTATCACCTTCACTAATTTTCTCGTTAGTTGAATTACATCTGTTCTTTTCCCATTTAGCTCTTTTCTTTTGTTTAGGTCCAAATTCTCAATACCATTCAAATGTGCGCAATCATGTACTCTTCAGTAAATGAATGTAATAAATTGGCTTCAAGTAAATGTATATATAATGTTAATTACACCAATCAGGAATGACATGAATACTTCAAAGTGATGCAATTGCATCAGACTCTAAACATATGGCTATAAATTCGAAACTAAATGTGAGAGAGGGGGGGGGGGGGGGGGGGAGGGGGGATAAGCATGTACGATTATAGAAGTGCATAGATCCACTAACATTATTAACAATGAACCATCTAAAAGACATCAAATTGACAAATTTTAAGAATGCAGAAATTTGAACAGTACTAAAAGTGAATGCAATAGATACATAGAACAAACAACTTCAGGCTAAAAACAAAGTGAATTTGATTGTACCTGTAAAGTTGTGATTTACAACTATGTTTTATGTTGGCTTTATTCCATGACAAAAAGTGTTGTAATTGCTTTAATTTTGTTCCTTGTATTTTGTGGGATTTTATTGTATTGGGTTTAGCACTAAAGTTGGTGAAGACTCAAGCTTAATTGAAGAATCAGTGCATTTCGCGACTAGCTCGCAAGAAGTTCACGAGAAGAGTTCCCACGAAAAGGGCATGTAAGAAGCACATGACTGGAAGCTAAAAAGTCATGCCAGGCTGTCACTTTCACGAGTATCTTGCGGGTAAGGCCTTCCCGCGAGGTAGTCGTGAAACATTCTGCTTAGAGGATTTTTGGGAGTGACTTTCTTACCCTTCACCCATGCTATATATACCTTCATTACCCGCAAATGTAGATGAGGCAATTCAAAAGGAAAAAACCCTAGATAGGTTTTCTACAACACACACACCCATCTTTTGAGAGAGAGCTACTTATCCTTAGTGAGAAATCATTGTGCCTCTTCCCCATCCCTCTCCCATTGTCATACCTTGAGAGGAGATTTGTACCCAAACACAACCCATACCTATTCAGAGTGTAGAGAGTGTTTTGGAGCTGCTGAGAAGCATTGGAAGAAGCCAAGGATGGCAAATGCAACATGGAGCTTGTTGCGGGATCCGAAGAGCTAGACAAGACATAATTTCGAGAGGCCTTGTTGGAGTACGAGCTTGGAGGGCTTAGGTACATCGGGTAGATTAGGCTTGGAGGGTTTCTTGCTAACTCATGTATCCCAACTGATTGTTTAGTGGATCGATTTCCACTTGGAGGGCGGCGGAGAAGTTTTTCGCTGAGTTCTTCGGTTTCCTCTTCTATAACACATCGGCGTGTTATCTTGTGTTTGCATCTTTCTTCCCTACTTTTTTATATTCCATTTTACTACTGTGTTACTTTGTTTATGGATTAGAGTAGCTTGTTTGTTTATCCACTCACACTTACACTATTCTGCACTTAGTATTAAGTTAATGTAAAATCAATCGAGCCGTAACTTTAATTTGGGAGTCTAAACAGCTCTTGTGTTTTCAACACATTTTTGGGCATTCAATTGGTATCAGAGCAGGTACACTTGATTTTGTTTCATTGCCTAAGTGTGATCCTTGACTCCTTGTGTTATTTGCCTTGGATAGTACTTTGTATGCTTCTATGCATGTTTTGGATGTTGCTAAATGTAACATACCACGTGTTTGTGAAAATGCCTCTATGAGTGATAATCCTCATGATTGTGATGCTATGTTACATGAATCCTTAGGTGTTGTTGATATTTCTAACATTAAACTCTTAAAGAAAAATGCTAAGAAGTTTCATAAGGATTTGAGCAAGTTATTTTATGAAAATGATGATTTGATTGCTAAGCTCAATGAATCCAACAAATTGGTTGAGAAATATATATATATAAAAAAAAAAAAAAAAAAAACTTGCTAAGATTTCTCTTGAAAAGCTAAAAGAGTTTGAATGTTTGAATATGGATTTGGATGCTAAACTTGTTTTGTCTAACAAACTTGTTGATGTTGATGATCTTAAATGTGAAAATGAATCTCTTAAGATGCATGCCAAGTGTTTGATTGCTTACTTGATGATGAATGACTTTCTCTTTAGGGTAAATTGGCTATGCCAACCTAAAGGATCTGCAAAATGTTTGAAGAACTACTTGTTTGTGGATTTTGTGGATATTTTGATCAAGGAAAAATGAAAAATCTTGTGAAGAAAATACACAACCTTTGCCTATACTTGAAGAGTGATGTTGCTTACTTTATATAGATATGTCTTGGATATCAAGTGGCCAAGTGAGGAGTCCAAAATACAGGTTCATATTTGTTCTTGCTGATTCCTAATACTCATTGGGAGCATTTTTCTATGGGCTTTGTTCTTAACTTGCCTAGACAGCATGGTTGTCATTGCATTTTTGTTGAGGTTGATCAATTTTTGAAGAAGGTTCATATCATACCTTATAAGAACTCTATTGATGCATTTCGTGAAGCAGCTTTGTTTTCCAAAGAAGAGTTCCATTTGAATGGAGTTCTTGAGTCCATCACTATCACGCCCCAAAATCAAAAGGGTCCAAAGCATGAGAAAAATATCTTAAAGATACCTGTAGATTTTTCCTTTTTGACAAATCAATCCAAATAATTCATATCAAGTACCAACATCAAGAATTATCATAATAATTTCTTTTAAAATGATCCCAAAGTAAGTCAGAGCTCTATGCAATAATTACAATAACCATTGGCCACAAAAGAATGCAAGTCTTAATAAATATAATTACATATGATCAACTTGTCCCATTTGTGGGAATAAAAGTCATCACCGCTATTAGATACAAAAGAATGAGTCAAGCCTACTCTAGGATGTACATCTAAAGATCACCATAACAAATGTCCAACCTCCATCAATAGTTAGTCTAACTACTGCTAGCCAAAAAACCCTGTCTCAAAACGCTTATTGCCTACTCTGAAAAAGTATATAAAAGATTGGGATGAGACAAAACTCAATAGGTAGCATAATTAATGGGGATAGGGGAAGTGCAAGTCTCAAGATAATGAGCATTTCACAAAACATGCTATAATTTGGGGATTTCCATTTAATTTATGCAAAATCAATTTCATTAACAACATGACAAGAATGATAGAAATAATGTAACACCAAGCTTCCAAAAATAACTATGAAACTACATATTATTCATTATGAGCCATAAAAATATCCAATACCATTTCAAAACCAAAAACCTCACCTAAGGCCACATGACAAGGTCGTCACACAAACGAGGTCGTCACATAGACAGGTGGTCACACAAACATGGTCTTCACACAAACAAGGTAATCACCAATATCATGGCACAATGGCAAAACCATATCAAAAGCTCACAAGTTAATGCATGTAAAATACATAGTTCACTTCCAAGTAGTTTCATTAAATATTTCAATAACCAAATATCCATAATATTCTCAAAGTCCTCAAAGCCATTTCTTGTCATAAATATTTTGCATAAATTTCCCAAATAATTCAAGTTAAGCTAAAGCATCTTTAGTATTTCCAAATATTACCAAAAATCATGAAATCCATTACCAAAGGGGTTCAAAGATGCTTTTCTTTTCCTTGCCAAATATTCATGCATTTCCTCATATGCAATATTAAACATGATTCTCTGTTTATGAATAATCACATGCATTAAGGTTACAACATAACGCTTTCCAGGAAAATATAGTTTCCATAAAAAATTTCCCAAAATGTGCTTAACCCAAAAACAACATTTTATGTAGTATGATTATTTTTCTAAAAAATCCCATTAAGAAGCTACTTACTTTGCAACCCACAAAAAGCCTAATTCTCCAAGCTCCAAAGGAGATTAGCTAAAACCTAAACAATATCAAGCAAACCTATCTCAATAAACATGAAGCTTGAAATTGCATCTAGCTACAATTTAAGAGTTTCCAAATAAGCAATTAATTAGGCAAACCTAGTATTTAACCTCACATATAACGTATTCCACTTCCAAAGTTTCTCAACAAATTAATTACAAGGCATAGACTCCAACTTATTCTCATAAATCATTCAAGGTATTATTACTAACATCAAAACCTCAACAATTTATAAGTAGTTTCCACAAGATTTATATAACATCATCAAGAGACCGATGACACCAAATCATAATATTCTCCAAGACAAACAATTAGAATCTTTAACTAGCTCCAAATAATCAATAAAAATTATATTCATCATCTATTTCACATTAAAAAGCTAAAACCCCCAAATCTTCACCACTTAGATAGCCACCATTGTAAAAACTATAAACTCACTCATCAAATAATTCCACCAATACAAAACTCATACATATAAACACAAGAATATCACTTCCAAAGCTCATAAATCACAAGGGTATCATTATCAAAGCTTAGATAAAGAAAACCTCTAGCAAAAGCATATAAACCCACTAAAAAGATTAGAAATTTTATCTCAAATAAAAGATATGAAGGTGCTTAGAGGTTCTTAAGGATTTTCCCGTGACCTTGCTAGAAAAATGATGGTGAAGATAGTGGTGAAAGAGGTACACCGATGGGAGAGGATGAGAAAGTGGGAAAGGAGTGTTTGTTGTGTTTGTGAGAAAATGAAAAAGAAAAAGAAATGGAGAGCAAATGAGTGATAGTCGGCCAAAGAGAGAGAGGAATATTTGTGAGAATGAGTGGTGGGGGATAGAGGGGTAGGTGGGCACGTGGGACACCAAAAAAATCTGACTTCCCTCTTTTTTTCTTTTTCTTTTTTTCTTTTTGACTGGGGTGTTACAATCACTTTAGATTGTGATGAACATTTTGTTTGTTATTGGAGAATACTTTGGAAGGTCTTAAGTGGCAAATTGGATTTCTTTAGTGCTTTCTATTCTCAAGTTGATGGTCACTCAAAAGTTATGAATAGATTTCTTAGGAATTTACTGAGAGGTTCAGAAGGAGCGCATCCAAGGAAATGGGAATTTGTTATTTCTCAAGATGCGAAACCACCATTTGAAGTTGTTCATGACAGAAATCTAATTCATGTTATTATTCTCTTACCCTTCTCCAATCAAGTGAGAGTAAGTATGAAAGTTGATGCTCAACGAAGAATTTTGAAGTTTCAAGAGGGTGCTTATGATTTTTCTAGCTGGTGTTTGTAAGAAACTCAAGTAAGGAAAGTCTAGTTCAAGCGTAATAGTGATGAAGTTGGATGAAAAAACTTGGGATGATTTGAATTTAAACTCAAGGATGAGTGTTACTCAAGAGGGGGAGTATGACACTAGAGTAAAATGGCAGCTACAAACATGGTGGCATGAGGAGTATCAGTATAAGCCTACAGCCTAATCCAATCAGTTTCTTAAGTTCAACCATGTCAATTTTTAAGCCTAGCAAATAAAGTCATTATTTGCCCGACAATTCAAAAGATATTTGAAGTCACTTTCTCCAACAAGGCAAAGAGTATTTGTAAATTACACCAGCCATGGCATGTCTGAATGCTGATGTGGCTGAATCCGAACCCTACACGTAGGCTAGCTGTAAGGAAAGGAAGGAAAACGTTGGTTGAGGGAGAGCATCTTTAGCTCATGCCAATGACGTGACCATCTTGGTGAAGGGTGAAAAATGCACCTAACATGGACATCTAACACCAGCATTAAAGGGAGATAGCGACCTCCCATGGTCAGATGCTATTGAACACTCCTTATTGGCTAAGCTTGTGCAGAACCAATACTGAGGACACATGCATCACTCCTAGCATCCCGGATGTCCCTTTCCTTGTCTATGGCTTGCTCCCCACGTTGTAGCAGAGCCGCCTTCCATCCCACTATCCTAACATTCGCGTGTCTTCTCTCCCCTCCAGCCTTAGTATAGTACAATAGTTGTATTAGGGTTTGAAATGGGGGAATCATGGCTTGACACCTATCCATATGTACCTAACAACATTTCTCGTATGTTAAAAGGAACATGTTGCTGAGCAATTAGGGTAAGAGGCAAGAAAGATAAAGAGAAAAGGCAGAAGTCTAGGTAGGGAAGTGAGGGAAAAAGAGGCTTTCTTTGGGAAGAATATCACCATTGTGTAAAAACCTTAACTTTCACATTATAGAGAGCTCTAAAGAGTGAGGAACATTCCTCCTTTCACTCGCCCGTTCTTTTTATTGTTCTTGAGCATTTTCACTTAAATTTACTGTTAGATCCATAGCTTATTTTTCTTTACAACCTTGTTAGTCTAACTTGCACGAACATTTTTGGCGACTCCACTAGGGAATCTCCAGTTATTTTCCCTTTATTACATTCTAATTATTCTCTCTTTATTATATATCTAGTTATATTTCTCTTTGGCTATTCAATGCCTTTGAGAAAGAAGAACATAGTGGCTCAAACAAGTTCAGGTGAGGAACAGCAGGTCGAAGCAAGCATGGACCATGTTTCCATGCACACTGAGGGTACAGAGTCCTCTAAGGAGGTCAAAAAACCTAGCAATTGAGATCTTGTGGTAGCCATTGAGGATTGTTGGGTTCAAATAGATTGACTCCGGTTAATTAATTTAATTACCCATGTTGATTAATTAGTTCAAATTACATGCAAATCGTGGAGGTACAAACAAATCACCGAATAAACTAAATGCAATGGAAGTTAAATTGACCGATGATTTGTTTATGAATGGGGAAAACCTCTCACAAGGCCAAAACCCCACTGGATGAATTTCAGGTCACCACTTCCAAAAATCCACTAATCAATAATCAAGTATAAGGAATCTTACCATTACTCTGGCCTATCCCAAAATACCAACCTACAATTGAACATTCGCTTCAAAACCCGATTGAACTTGATCTTGTAATAGACTTCTTCACTTTGCACAAATCTCCAATCTGTGACTAACTCATTTGCATGGGTCTCAGTATATGACTAACTCCAGCAACTTGATTAATTGTTGTTGGCTGCAAAGTTCTTCACTTCAGAGATAATGAAGATTAGGAAGCACTTGGTTACAAAATCCTAAGGCGTACAAACTTAGTAGCTTTTCACAGAGTATATGAGTTCTAGGTCTTTATTTCCATACTTAATGACATTTAAAATAAGCCTTATATATGACTAGGGTTGTAGATAGAGAAACCATAATCATTCAAGTCATCATGGGCTAAATTTCAGATCTAAGAATTCTGAAATTGTAATTCTTGATAGATCGAGCTTATGTAGAGCTTCTTCATTAACAGCTTGTGTCGAGCTTTAATGAAATAACTTTTCTTCACTTGTTTTTTGGATCAAACTTCATGCCTTTAATGATACCACTTCATATGTTTGAACATCATACTTCTTGATACATTAAACCCAACTTAGATCTACCCAATTACAAGTAAAGTGAGTTTTGTCAAAGAATTAGCGAATTACATAGAAAATATGACCCTTACAATCTCCCCTTTTGGCAATCCATGACAAAACCACAATCATAATTATGAGAGAAGTATAAAACAACAATCTCCCTAATTATTACACAGAACATAACATAAGTCTAACTTATACAATGAACTCTTGAAAAACTTTGCAAGAAGAAAGATCACGATATGAAAGACTTGCAACCTGTCTTAGCTGAAACATTAAACAAGATCCATCAAGGTATCTAGTATGAAATATAGCCAAGTTATATAAAGTAAGAAACATATGTATAAAGAGAGAAAAGAAACAACACATGTGAGATAAAGGTGAAAAACATACATCATCATTATATATATTTCAAGGAAGTACAATGTATGTAAAAGGTCACAAGACCATGGTACATGTAATGAGAACTACACAACAAAACCTCACTACATATCTCAGAAACACTCTCTTGCTATCACTAGTTTAGCTCCCCCCTAACAATAAGACTAGTCTCTCATAACCAAACTACTCCTTATTTTTGTCACGAGTGACAGAGGGCAAATCACTAAGAGACAATCATCTCATCATCAAACCCAGAGCCAAAAGCATCATCACCAACATCATCTCCACTATTAGATGACTCCACAGAAGGATCAAGCTCGGGAGAAGGAACGAAGCCACCGAGGCAAGACTGTCGGCGAGCAATACGACTAATCCTAGTGTACATCTGATACATCTCATCAGTAAGATGGTCCAGACGACTACAAAAAAATAGCACACATGAGCTAAAGCTGATCCAAGATGGCAGCAAAAGATGCCTCTACTTTAGAAGAATAAGGTGGAGCAGATGAGGAAGAAGGTCGAGAGGCATAGGCAACATCCCCCGCAGCTCAGAAAGCAGCCTCCTTTTGCTAAATGAGAGTAGACTCCTGACGAGGCCATTTGGCCTTGGCCACCAACTATGTAGCGCTTCTCTGTATAGATTCCTTACTAAAAGCACCCATGATCTTAAAGAGAGGTGAAGAAGGAATAGGAACGTGCGCTTGTGTTTGAATGTGTGTGATAGCTGAACAAAAGATTAGCTTATCACGTGTAGTAGTGTCTCGATAAATATCTATCATAGATACTATCATATGTGCAGGAAAGTCTATAGAGAGACCCTCCAAAAGAGAGAAAAGAAAATGAGCACGAGGCTCAGTGATAGTGTTATAGTGTGGCCATGGTGTAAGAACAAAGGTCATTACCATATTAAGGATCCTTGGACCCTTAGCAAAGTCATGAGTGGTGAAGTTAAGAGAATAACCCATAACATAGTGTGCTCACAAAAATGTGAGGCAAGCTCGTCTCGAGAGATAGAACGGAGATGAGGTGCACTAGGATAGTCTGGACAAGCCCTAGGGACATGTAATACATCGAAAATGAGCACTGGTGTAATTGCGATACACGTTCCTCATAATACCATAATAAATTGGGGAATAGAGGTATCGATAGCGTGTATGTTGGAGTAGAGCTCCTGTATAAACATGCTAGAACATCTAAAGGGTTTCTCACAAAGAGATTCCCAACCCCAAGAGCTAAATGCACCGAGTCGAAAAGTGTCTTGAAAATCAGACAGAACAATAAGGCGTTCTGAGTGAATCGCCCTATCGCAAAAGTTCTCCTCAAAATCCTTTTAGGATTTTGAATCACGAAACCTATCTCTAGAAGGAAGAGAAGAAGAAGAGGAGGAACCACGATGAGATATTCGGTTTTTCGAAGGAGTAGACTTCTTGGGTGCCATAGCAGGAAACTAATGAAAAGAAAGAAACAAAACACAACCAGAAGATATGCTCAGGAATAGAAGGAGGAAAGGAGCAATGCATAAGCAGGTTATGTGCAAAAATAAATTGCATCATGGGCAAAAAACCCAATTCAAACTACATCACTCACAATTCATAATCAAGCACACAACTTAGAATGCATGAAAACATGATTATAATGCTAGAAAATGCAACACATAAGCATGTGATAACAAAACAACAAAGCCAAACCCAAAAATTTTAGCAAAATCATAAAACCCTCAAAATTTCCCAAAACTATCGAAATCCTAGGTCTAAATGCATGAAAATGCATGAAGAATAAACAATAAGAGGGACTAAGACCACATACCAATGAACTGAAGCTTGGAATAGGCCGAAATTAATGTTGGAAGAAGGATTTTTGTGAAAAAGAAGTGTTTGGATCGAGAGAAAATGAAGAGGTATCAAAGTGTTTAAATGAGAATGAAACCAGGTTGACCCCTCGAGTATATATAGAATCAAGCTTCACGATAGACTGAGCAAGTATCAAGGAGGTATCGAGAATAAAATCTCGATAGATCGAGAAGTATCGAGGAGGTGTTGACGGCTAAAAACTTCGATGTATCGAGGTAGGTGTTGAGGAAGTGCCAAGTAGATAGAGAGTTGAGAAATTTGGCTTGATAGATTGGGTTATGTGTCGAGAGGTATCAAGAAAAACCTAGAAAACCTCGATAGAAGAGGCTTGTGTCGAGCTAGTATTGAGACTGCTATCGAGCTAGTATCGAGCAGTAGAGACACATGAATTTTCAAAGGAGAAAAGACATGATATGAATGAAAACATGATAAACACCATACCAAACATCAAAGAAGCATGTTAAGCACTCAAACACACCAAAAACTCTAGATGCAAAGCAATCCTAGATCCAAAACACTAAACAAGTCTAACCAATTTAAAAAAAAAAAAAAAAAAAAAAAAAAAAAAAACAAGTTAAGACAATTTAGTAAGCTTATACTACTACATGTATTCCTTGTGATAACCAAATCACATTGTACCAGTACAATAGTATCAAGACAGAATTTTCTATTTTGTGTGAAACCCTTGCAAGAAAGCATAAGTGTCTCATCATATGAAAACAATGAGATAAGAAAATCAAGAATATTCACACACGATCATAACCGTTTGATGGGGACCATCACCTTTGAGGTACATCATATAACTCCCACATCTCTTGGAAACACACTTACAATCATATTTGTTAGGTTCATATTTTTAAGTAATTGGCATATCCTACGACAAAATGTATTTTACTTTTATTTGGGTAAATCTAAGTAGGTTCAAGATGATGATTACAAGTAGTTACATTGAAAACATGAAGATTACTTAAGAACTGCTCATGAAAAAGTGAATCTACAAGTCCTAATACCTTCTCGATACCTGTCAATCTATCAAGATGTACTAAAGCTCGATACCAACATGATATCTCTTGATCTATCAAGCTTACGAGATTTCTAATATAGCCTGCAACGTTTTAATTCTAAAAGGCTATTTATTTATGAGAATGTATAATCCTTATAGGACTAGGAAAGCCCAAGGTTTGTGTAAACCTAATTGGAATAGGAGAGCTCAGTAAAAAGGCCTATTAAACTCCTATTTAAATAAGGAGGTGGAGAAAGAAAAACTTAACCCTAGAAAGCTTCATAAGGTTTTTTTTTTTGAAACCTTAGCCTCCTCTTACAGAAGAAAGAGATATTGCTATGTTTCTTGTACGCCTCTAGGTTCTGTAACTAAGCAAAGTCTCTAGCACCAACATTGAAGATCGTATTGGTGTTTCTATATGAAGCTATTGCAAATCAACTACAACAATCAAATGGTTTCTATGGAGTTAGTCACGTATTGAGATCCATGCAAAGGAATTAGTCACAGATTGGAGATTTGTGAAACAAAGGAAAGAAGGCTACTACAAAATCAAGTCCAATTGGCTATTGGACCAAAGGTTCAACTGTAGGTTAATATTTTGGGATAAGCCAGGGTAATGGTAAGATTCCTCATACTTGTAATTGCTTGATTATTAATTAGTGGATTCTTGGGAGCGGTGTCCTTAAATTCATCCTGTGGGGTTTTTGGATTGCGAGAGGTGTTCCCTATTTGTCAACAAATCACCATATAAATTTAATTTCCACTACATTTAATCTATTTGGTGATTTGTTGGTGTCTCCACAATTTGAATGTAATTTGACCTAATTAATCAACTTGGATAATTGAATTAATTAACCAGGGTCAATCTATCTTAACCCAACAATATTTAAAAGCATCTTGATTCTTTTTGCTTTTCATGTTCTTTGCATATTTTTCTTTTAAGTATAAAAAGGTATATCATGCATGGGCATATAAAAGAGAGAAAATAAATACCCATTTATGTTAGCCAAACATCTTTTTCTTGCTGTGCAAGTGCTTCACCTTACCAAGTACGGCTTTTATGAATTACACACATATGTTTTATGATTGACGAGTTTTAGTGATGAAATGGTTATTTATGCCTTTCTCTTAGGATTTTTTAGCCCCTCCCGTCAAAAAGACTGATAAAGATATGAATGATAAAAGATTACCCAAATTATACAAATCACACAACAAGCCATAAGCCATAAAGCTCACATTGCTTAGTTGTACATGAAGATGCTCATCTAAGCTATAAACAAAGTTAAGAAACCTTGTTTTATTGGCCATTCAAGGTACACATGTACCAGTATACATAAACACACATTGTTTTTGCTTCTTCTTCTTTTTCTTTTTTCTTTTTTTATTGAAAGCCAAAAAAAAAAAAAAAAAAAAAAACAAGTATATAGAGAAAAAACACAAGAAACTAGATGCAAGTGCATGAGGAAGAAGGGGGAAGATTACTCCAAAGAGATTACACCAATGTTTTGGCGTAAGAATTCAAACCAACGACCATTCAAAGGTTTTGTGAAGAGATCATTCTTTTGATCATCAGTGTTAATGAACTCAAGAGTGAGAATACCATCTTCAACCAATTCATGAATGAAATGAAGTCGGATCTCAATATGTTTAGTTTGAGAGTGTGATGTAGGACAACCAGAACAAAACTGAAACAACAATAAAATAAAGGGATATGGCCTAGGAGTCAACACCTAGGCCTTTCATGAAGTCAGCTCCAAGCAGGGAAACCACTAGGAGTCAGCACCTAGGATAGACCTGGAGTTAACATCGGACCAAAGAAGGACCAAACAGCCATTTTTTTTTATTCATCAAAATATCAACTATCTCTCAAAGAGTACAATAGGTTGCTTATAAAGGATTGCTAACCCTAGTTCTAATTGGCCAGGAAACCCTAATTGCCTTATTACAAAAACAACCTTACTTCTAAATTAAAATACTAATAGCCCAATAAACTAATAGGACCTAAAACATAAAAATACAATTGACTTGCAAACATAAATAATACTAAATACTAATCTTCTTGCGTCTCCTGCATTATTCTCCTCTGGTTGAAGAAAACTCGACCTCGAGTTCTAAAGCGTTGAAAAATTAGGATGCTGACAAGTAACATTTGCTTCAAGTCTGGAATCACCCTAAGGAGCATAGAAAAAAGAAAAACCTTGAATTCCACCATGTCAAACTCTTCTGGAATAAAAAAATCAATGTGTGGAATCAACATAATCTTATCTTGAACCATTGGAAGCACTATGTTATCCATTTTCTCCACTTTAGCAAACTGATTGTCTTCATGCAACATGGAAGGCTGATCAAAAGTAGGTTCATTAGCTTCCAATATCACATCATGTGCACCTTCTAACATAATACTCTCTTTAGACACCATCTCTTCACCTTGCTGCTCTTCAATAGATTCATTTCCTTGCACGCATGTTAAAGCAACACTTGTCAAGGCATGTACGTTTGTGTCAACATTAAGCTTTGGTGTTGCTAGAGGATTCTCCATGACCAAGATATCATCATCAATTTTGTCTTCTATTAGGGTTGCAATAAGTTCATTGTGATAAAGTATCCTTGGTTTCCCAATTGAATTGGTTTGAGTCTTCTTTTGCTTCATTTGAGCAATCCTATCTTGAACATCTTTCATGAGCTTTACAGATAATTCCTTTAATTCCTTGGTAGATAATTCCTCTATAGATTATTCAAAAGTGCACTGAGAACATGAAACGGGATAAGGATGAGGATTCATCGTATTTGCTTCAACTTGAAAAGTACCACACTGAGATACTTATAGCTCTATAGTATGGTGACAAATACTCATCACAAAGCTTTTCTTTCATATCTGTTAGGATATATGTGATTCCTGTTAGGAACATATGTCAATATTTATGTAGTTGGCTAATCCTTTGACAAAACGCACTTTACTTGTAATTGGATAGATCTAAGATGTGTTGAAATACTTCGGGAAATTATGTTTCAAGATCAAGTGTGGAAGCATTCAAGCCTGTCTAAGAAAACAAGCTAAAAGTGCAAAATCATTAAAGCTCGGCAGCTAGCTCAACAGTTGCATCTATCAAGCTTTAGTAAGCTGTTCCAGCCCGTAATCTCGACACCTGCTCAACAGCTTCTCGACAGCTTCTATCTGTCGAGGTTTATAAAATCAGAATTTCTAATTTGATTTCTTGGGATCCGTGAATGTGTCTTTGGGCCTTCTTTTCTCCTAACCCTAGACATATAAAAGGATTGTTTTAAGGAATATCAACAGAGATACAAGTTGCACAAGCATTGAGCAAACTCTGTTCAAGCAATTTGTAACCGGAGACAAAGTTTTGCCCTTGTTCATCTCTTCTGAAGAAGTTGCTGTGTATGTGCACCTTTGGGTTTTGTGACCAAGCATCTTCTTGATATTCATCATGTAGGATGAACTGAAGAACTTTGGAGCCAACCTCTGTTTCTAGTTGGTGATTGAAGTCGCGTACTAGGATCCACGCAAATTGGATAGTCATGTACTTGGGAGCCGTGCATAAAAAGGGAAACTGTCACTACAGAACAAGTCCAATTGGGTATTGGGGTAAGGGTTCAACTGTAGGTTGGTAAGGTAATTGGGATTCCTTTACTTGTAACCGCTTATTATGATAATAGTGGAGTTTCGGGAGTGATGACCTGAAAATCACCCGGTGGGGTTTTTGCCATTAGGTTTTCCCCATTCGTAAACAAATCATCGTGTTATTTATTTTTCGCTGCATATTTAGTTTATTGGTGATTAGCTTGTGCTGCCACGCAATTGCATGTTAATTAATTTAATTAATCAACTTGGTTAAATTAATTGGTTTATTAATCATAAGGGCTCAATTCATTTGTGGCCTATCAAGTAGTATTAGAGTAAGCACACTCTGATTAGGATAATATTTGCTGTGTTTGATCCATTAACCCCTGTTTGTCATGGATAGAGGACAATCATTAATCATAACTCCTTTATTTGATGGGACTAACTATGCATACTGGAAAGTACGCATGAGAACTTTCTTGCAGTCTTTAGATGAGAATGTATGGCAAGCTGTAAAGATTGGCTGGACTTAGCCAAAGGAAGCGCCGGCCGTTTGGGATGATGCAAAGATCAAGGCAGCAAACTTAAACAGCAGGGCATTGAATGCGTTGTTCAATGCAGTCACCAATGAGGAGTTTAAGAAGATATCCTCAACTAAAACTGCTAAGGAGGCTTGGACCATCCTCCAGACAACCTATGAGGGAACCAAGGCTGTCAAAGACTCAAAGCTTCAGAGGCTCACTACAAGCTTTGAAGAGATTAAGATGGATGAGGATGAGTCGTTTGATGAGTTCTATGCCAAGCTGAAGGACATAGTGAACTCTACTTTCAATCTTGGGGAAACCATTCCTGAACCCAAGATTGTGAGAAAAGTGCTCAGATCTCTACCCGAGAGATTCCATGCCAAGATTACGACGATTGAGGAATCAAAAGATATTGACAAGATTCCTTTGACTGAGTTGGTTGAAAACTTGCAAACCTATGAGTTTGGGTTGACCAGAATTGGCAAGACGGGTAAAGGAAAGAGCATGGCATTGAAGGCCAAGAGCAATGAGACAAATGAGTCTTCGGATGATGAAGATTCCAAGATGAAGTCCTATATCACAAGGCAGTTCAAGAAATTTATGAAGAATGCCAATGGAAAAGGCTTTGAAAATGACCGCAGGCAATCTAGTTCTTCTCAGTTTAAGAGCCAAGATAAAGGGAAGAAGGATACAAAGGAAGGTGGTTACTACACTGTTCCCGCAGGACCTAAGTGTTTTGGGTGTCACGGCTTTGGTCATATGAAACAAGAGTGCCCCACATATCTCAAGAGCATTGGGAAGAGCAAGGCACTTGCTGCTACCTTAAGTGACACTGAGCCTAAAGACGATTCCGATAGTGAAGATGACAGAATCTTAAATGCCTTCACTGCCACAGTCAATCCTACTGAAGGGATTGGTGATGAAGTGGAAGAAGAAGAAGAATTGGTGGACACCAAGTGTGAGAAAATGGATGATCAAGATGATATTCATTCAGCCTATGAGAAACTATACAAGTTGTCTGAGAAACATGAGAAACTCTAAAGGCTGACCACCAAGAAGCTCAGCGATGTGGAACTTGATCGTGAAGAGTTATCCACAAAGTTTGATAAGGCAAATCAGACTATTGGAGCGCTGAGGTTCGAGAATAATTTCTTGGCTGAGAAAACCAAGAAGCTTAAGGCAGAGCTATTTCAAGTTAGAGCTCAATTGGAGAGGACTTTAAGTGCAAAACTTGATGAGATGCTCAACATTCAGAAATCTGCTTCATATCGAATAGGTTTAGGGTATGGTCTTTCTTCCTCTAATATTGCTTCTACTAGTTCTACTGTTTTTGTTCCTCTTGCTAATAATATTGAAATTGAAAACATTGATGCTAAAACTGAATTAGCTAGTGAGAACTTAGACAAGGGTAAATCTATCTTAGGAGCACCCCTTAAGCAAGATAAGAAAGATGTTAAAAACCGTAGGGTTAAGAAGGCTATCTCTCAAAAGCCTAAACAGAAGAAGCAGCATCTTTGTCATCATTATGGTGTTGCTGGTCATACTCGACCAAATTGCTATAAGTGGTTAGCTACTCAACAAAGCAACAGCATGATAGCATCTGGAAGCCAAAATCAACTTCAATCCTCTCTTGCTCCTCTTGGAGGTCTTCTAAAAGCCCTCATGTTCCTTTCAAACTTGAACAGGTTCAATTCTTCCCCTTTGCCGTCGGTTCAAGGATTCAATCCAAGGAAAGGTTCTTCCCAGGTGTGGAAGAAAAAGGACTCTAAGTGATTATATCACTTTCTTCTATTTTTCTTGTTTTTGTTTGTTGCATTACTTGTGTGTTTTGCTTTTATTTTGAGTCAATCTAGTTTTATGCTTTGCTTTGATAACATGTTTTTGTTTGTTTATTTTTAGTTTTTGTTTATTTTGTTTTTTATATAAACATAAAAAATAAAAAAATAAAATAAAAAATAAAAACTTAAAAAATCAGAAAAATACAAAAACAGTGTGTTTTGTGTACATTGGTACTTGTGTACCTTGGATGGCCATTAAAACAAAGTTTTCTAAACTTTGTATCATTTGTAACTTAGATGAGAATTTCTATGCATAAGTAAGCGAGTGAGTTTTGTGGCTCTTGTTTGTGATGAATAAGATTAAGTTATCTCTTAGATTTAATACTCATATCACTCTTCTTGACGGGTAGGACTATAAAATCCTAAGAGAATGGCATAAATAACCATCTCACCACTGTTGCCCGCCAATCATGAATAACATTTGTGTGCTTCGGCATAGCAAAATTAGAATGTCAAATATCAATAGGTATTTCTTTTCTCTCTCTTATATTTCCATGCATGATATGCTTAAAAAGAAAATATACAAAGAAAATAAAAAGCAAAAAGATTAAAAATACTTTAAAAATGATTGCAAGCGTGTATTCTAGGAGATGTGGGAGTTATAGGATGTATCTCAAAGGTGATAGTCCCCATCAAACAGTTATGATTGTGTGTGAGTTAAAGTGATTTTCTCATATCTCAAATCGTCATAACATGTGTACACTTATGCAATCTTGCGATGTTTTTCACACATAACATGCAATATTCTTTGCTACTCTTAATGCATGTGTAGGTACAACGTGATTTGGTCATCACTAGGTTTACATGTACTTATGTATGCTCACTAAATTGTCTTGACTTATTTTTGAAAAATAAAATTGGTTAGACATGTTTAGTGTGTGCGTGTGTTTTTGGGGATCCATGTGCTTAAAATTTTCATTAAGAGATGATTTTGAGAGCCTATTATGTTGATTGGATCATTGTTGAGGTGCATGTTGGATTGCATTCATGTCTGTGTTTTTCTCTTCTGGAAAAATTGTTTTTAACAGCTAGCTTGACACCCCCTCGACACCTAACTATCTGTCGAGCTTCTCAAGCTTTTTTCTTATCGCAATCTTGACACATCCTCGACACCTGGTGGATCGATCGAAAAATCTTCTGCCTCCTCAATAGCTTCTCGATACCTGGTCGATCGATCAAGCTTCTGTTCTTGATTTTGGTGTTTATTCCTCGATACCTCCTCGACACCTATATCTATCGAAGACCATTTTCCTCGACACCTTTCTCGACAAATGTCTCGACACCTATCGATACCTGTACCTATCTAGATTTACTGAGGATCTATATAAGCCCCTCGTGCGATCCAGTTCTCATTTTCCTCGATCTCTTTCGATCTGTCCGCACCTGTTCACCTCCCAAACTCACTTTTCTCACTCCAAACCTTCAACCCACATGATTTTCAGCCTTTCCTTACTTCAAATCACTTGGTACGATCTCTTATCTTTTCATATTTCATGCATTTCATGTTTTTGAATCTTAGGTTTTGGGGTTTTTCAAAATTAATGAGTCATTTTTGAAATTTTGGGATGGATTTTCATTTAAATGAGTTCAAAATCTCATGCATTGCATCACATTTGCATTATAATTGTATTTTCTAGCATTTAGATATGTGTAATATGTTTGTGTGCTGGTAGGATTGGTTTGGGCTGAGCCCATGATGAAATTTGTTTTGCATGTCACATGTTCATGCATTCCTCATGCATACATACTCTATATTCAATATACTTGTTATATTTGAATTGCTTTGAGACTTTTCTGATTGTCTCCTTCTCTCTCTCTCTCTCTTTCTGTTTGCATTAGTCGTGTCTATGGCACCTAAGCGTAAATCTACTCCGGCTCAAAACCCTCTTCGTTCCGAAGCTTCTTCATCTTCTGATTCTGTTCCTCTTACTCTTCGGTTTCGTGATGATAATGCCTACAAGGCATTCTCGGAGAACTTTTCTAGACAAGGTGTTCATTTGGAACGCCAAGTCATTTTGGCAGACTTCGCCGATACTGACCTTCCCAATGTCATTCACAGTAGGGAATGGGAGTCACTGTGTGGCGTCCTAGTCACTTGTCCACTTGTGCTTATACAGGAGTTTTACTCCAACATGCACGGGATTGATCGTTCAATACCTCTCTTTTTCACTCGCATTCGAGGTATGCGCATTCCTGTCACACTACAGCTTGTTGTGCATATGCTTCGTGTTCCTAGGGTAGTGTTTCCTAACTATCCTTCTTGTGAGCGTCTATGGACTGTGTCCAAGGATGAGCTCATTTCAGCTTTTTGTGAACGCCCTTTTGAGTGGGGTGAGCGTCAATATACATCATGTCGACCTTTTGCTAAAGGTCCTAGATTCTTAAACATGGTGATGACTTTTGTACTCCATCCTCTCTCTCACTACAACTCCATTACAGAGCCTCGTGCTCGATTTTTGTTATCCCTCCTTAAGCATCTTACCATAGATTTTCCTTCTCATTTCATTCTATCTATTATAGATGTTCATTTAGATGCAGCGACCCGTGATAAGCTCATCTTTCCTTCTGCTATCACGAGGATTCTACGCCATTTTTCTGTTCCTTTTCCTACATCCAACCATTTCACTTTCATGTGTGCCATAGATGCCGCTACCGTAAAACGTAGCGATGCATAGTTTAGGTAGCGACAGTCAGATTCCACTCTTCCCTCCCGATCTGCTCCATCTCAATCTGCTCCATCTTCATCCGTTCCCTTTTCCTCCATGAGTGATGTGTCACTAGGAGACATCATGGCGTAGCTACAGCGCATGGATGCTCGCCTTGATACACTCTCCACTGAGTTGTATCAGGTGAATGTTCATGTTGGCCGTATTGCTAGACGGCAGGCGACCATGGGTGGTTTTGCTCCTAAGGCTACTCCTTCACCACCTCCTCCAACGGCTTCTGACTCTGAGGATGATGATGATGGTGATGACGATGATGCTTCTGATGATGATGATGATGGAGATGCTAGCTCTACCGATGAGATGTCTACTTGACACTCTTGCCCTTTGTCACTCATGACAAAAATTGGGAGTAGTTTTGGATATGATAGTAGTCATACTTAGGGGAAGATTTAGTAGTATAGGACATTTTTGATAGGGGGAGTGTTGTTATTTGTTTTGAGGGATGTAGTAAGGATATGATGTATCTTTTCTTTTCTTTCTTTTTAGATACATTGTTCATGTACATTGGGTCTTGTGACTATTTACTGACATATATTGTACTTAGTTCTTTCTATATATGGATGTATGTTTCTTTCACCTACCTCTACATGTGTTGTTTCTTTTCTTTCTTCATACACATGATTCTTTATTTATATGCAATCTATTATTTCTGTTTCACACTGAGATGCCTTGATGAGTTTTGTTTAAAGTGTTTCAGAAATACAGGTTGTCAAAGTCTACTTGCCATAAACTCTCTTCTTGCAAAATTTTTCAAGAGTTTGTGTTAGGATAGATTTTATTGTAGTCAACAAGTGAGTATGAGTTGAGTGATTCATGACTTCTCTCATATGTTCATTTGTTTGTTGTGGTTTTGGCACGGATTGCCAAAGGGGGAGATTGTTAGGACATATGTGATTCATGTTAGGAACATATGTCAATATTTATGTAGTTGACTAATCCTTTGACAAAACGTACTTTACTTGTAATTTGGTAGATCTAAGATGTGTTGAAATACTTCGAGAAACTATGTTTCAAGATCAAGTGTGGAAGCCTTCAAGTCTGTCCAAGAAAACAAGCTGAAAGTGCAAAATCATTAAAACTCGACAGCTAACTCGACAGCTGCATCTATCGAGCTTCAGTAAGCTGTTCCAGCCTGTAATCTCGACACCTACTCAACAACTTCTTAACAGCTTCTATCTGTCGAGGTTTATAAAATCAGAATTTCTAATCTGATTTCTTGGGATCCGTGAATGTGTCTTTAGGCCTTCTTTTCTCCTAACCCTAGACATATAAAAGGATTGTTTTAAGGGCCGTCAATAGCAATACAAGTTGCACAAGCATTGAGCAAACTCTGTTCAAGCAATTTGTAATTGAAGACAAAGTTCGGCCCTTATTCATCTCTTCTGAAGAAGTTGTTATGTATGTGCACCTTTGGGTTTTGTGACCAAGCATCTTTTTGATATTCATCGTGTAGGATGAACTGAAGAAATTTGCAGCCAATCTTTCTTTCTAGTTGGTGATTGAAGTCGCGTACTGGGATCCGCACAAATTGGTTAGTCACAAACTTGGGAGCCATGCATAAAAAGGGGAAACTATCACTACAGAACAAGTCCAATTGGGTATTGGGGTAAGGGTTCAACTGTAGGTTGGTAAGGTACTTGGGATTCCTTTACTTGTAACCGCTTGTTGTGATAATAATGAAGTTTCGGGAGTGGTGACCTAAAAATCACCCAGTTGGGTTTTTGCTGTTAGGTTTTTCCCATTCGTAAACAAATCACTGTGTTATTTATTTTCCGCTGCATATTTAGTTTATTGGTGATTTGTTTGTGTTGCCACGCAATTGCATGTTAATTAACTTAATTAATCAACTTGATTAAATTAATTGGTTAATTAATCACAAGGTGTCAATTCGTTTGTGGCCTATCAATATCTTCCCACACACCAATGGCAGGTTCATACTTCATATAGCGGAAATATTCAAGATTCTCCCAAACCTTTGTGCTTTACCTCTTAACTTCAACTTGGCATACCTAATCTTTTTGTTATCTGCAAAATTTGCTTGCTCAAACAATTGCTCCATCCCATTCATCCAGTTGACAAAATCTCATGGATAAGTTTCACAACCATTAAAATAAGGTGCTTCTAATATTACCATGATTCTCTAAAAATAGTGCTTCAACAAATAGTTGGAAGTTGGAACAAGAACCTGGGTTGCTGTGATGTCCTTCGGACAAATTTTTGGAATAGGCTTCTAAGTCTATTCTCTCAAATAGTTGTTGGGACTAGGCTGGTTGACCGGTTTGGATTTCGTGGGTCGGGTCTTTTTTTTTTTTTTTTTTTTTTTTTTTTTTTTTTTTTAAGAAAACTGGTGTCGTAAAATGTGGGCTTTAGGCTTGTTAACAAATGGGTCGGGCAAAGGCTTGAGTGACTGTGTACAAGGAGTTTGTTGTTTTGACTGGGAAGTTTAATGGGTTTCAATTTGGAAATGGTCTGGGTTATAAAAGGTGGGTCGAGCTAGCCTGATGTTTTATTTTCATTTTTTTTTTTTTTTTTTATTATAAAGAATGGGTTTAGACAAGGCTAGTGGGTTACCTCATGAGATCGGATCGATGGAAACTAATGAGATTACGGTGGCATGACAATAGGCAAATCTGAAATCATGGTAGCGCGGAACAGAGGTGATGGTGAGGATCAGTCGAAGCGACGGCTCATGGCGGCAGTGGTGGCATGCGTTTCAATTGTCGTGAAAGGATTCGACCAAATCTGACTATAGGCGTTTGTTGGTGGTGGTGTGGTGCGACGGTAGCGATGGGCTCATATCTCTCTTCTCTCTTTGTGATTGCAAGGGATTTGAAGACTTAATTGTGGGTTCTGGACTAGAGGTTTCTGGTTGGCTTTAAAATCTGGGTTTTTTTTTTTTTTTTTTTTTTTTTTTTTTAAATGGGAAACACAACTGTATGACAACTTTCTTGCACCAAGTAGAAAAAATGACAGAGACAACCCTTTGGTGGAGAAAAACACGATGGTGAGGGTTTTTTTTTTTTTTTTTGGTGATATTTTCTAGCTCTTTCTTGCGGTGATGCTTCAACAGATCAATGTTTGCTCTGATACCAAAATTGAAACAGGACAAACAGAACAAAACTGAAATAACAATAAAATAAAGGGATATGACCTAGGAGTCAGCACTTAAGGTAGACCTTGAGTTAGCACCAGACCAAAGAAAGACCAAACAGTAATTTTTTTCATTCATCAAAATATCAACTATCTCTCAAGGAGTACAATAGGTTGCTAATAAAGGATTGCTAAATCCTAGTTCTAATTGGCTAGGAAACCCTAATTTCCTTATTACAAAAATAACCTTGCTTCTAAATTAAACTACTAATAGCCCAATAAACTAATAGGACCTAAAACATAAAAATACAATTGACCTGCAAACATAAATAATACTAAATAATAATCTTCTTGCATCTCCTGCATCAGAGTGTTGATTACTTTAAGGGCAGTATGCATCATGAAACATACTTCATGTTTATTAGCCAAATCATATGGTAAGGTTCTTTGTTTGTAACCTCTACTAGACAACTTTAACCAAGCTGTTGTCTTTCTTTTACCGACAACCCTACATATGCCCCTTTTGAGATAGTCTAGTCTTCTTTGAAGTATGCATTTTTCAAGAATCAACTATTTTGTTATCTGAACTGATTCTAGCAAATCATCCATATACATATCTTTTACAACCAACAAGAACATCAATTTCAAATAAGTGTCAAACTTACATATCCTGAGAAACTGAAGAACAACAATGTTAGTATCACAAGAGAAACTAGTAGATAAAAAATTTGTTCATGTAATTTGTATCAATGGATTACATAGCATAGATTAAAACCAAATCAGAGTGTGCCTGCTCTGATACCACTTGTTGGATTAAAATAGATTGACCCCGATTATTTAATTTAATTACCCAAACTAATTAATTAGGTCAAATTGCATGCAAATCATGGTGGCACCAACACTTCACCAAATAAACTAAATGTAGCGAAAATTAAATTGACATGGTGATTTGTTGAAGAATGGGGAAAACCTCTCACAAGGCACAAACCCTACTTGGGTAAATTTCAAGTCGCCACTCCCAAGAATCCACTAATCAATAATCAAGTATGAGGAATCTTACCACTACCCTAGCCTATCCCAAAATATCAACCTACAGTTAAACCTTCGCTTCAATACCCAATTTAACTTGCTCTTGTAGTAGACTTCTTCGCTTTGTACAAATCTCCAATCTGTGACTAACTCTTTGCATAGATCCTAGTACATAACTAACTCCAACAACTTGATTGATTATTGTTAGTTGCAAAGTTCTTCACTTCATAAACAATAAAGATTATGAAGCACTTGGTTACAAAACCCTAAGGCGTACAAACACAGTAGCTTCTCACAGAGTATATGAGTTTTAGGTCTCTGTTCCGTACTTGATGACTTTTAAAATAAGCCTTATATATGACTAAGTTTGTAGAGAGAGAAACCCTAATCATTCAAGTCATCATTGGCTAAATTTCAGATCTAAGAATTCTGAAATCAGAATTCTTAAAACCCTAAGGCGTACAAACACAATAGCTTCTCACAGAGTATATGAGTTCTAGGTCTCTGTTCCATACTTGATGACTTTTAAAATAAGTTTTATATATGACTAGGTTTGTAGAGAGAGAAACCCTAATTATTCAAGTCATCATTGGCTAAATTTCAGATCTAAGAATTTTGAAATTGTAATTCTTGATAGATCGAACTTGTGTCGAGCTTGTGTTGAGCTTCTTCATTAATCCTTGATAGCAACTACTATCAAGCTTATGTTGAGCTTTAATGAAACATTTTTTCTTCACTTGTTTCTTGTATCAAACTTCATATCTTTAATGATATTATTTGATATGTTTGAACAACATACTTCTTGATACATTAAACCCAACTTAGATCTACCCAATTATAAGTAAAGTGCGTTTTTTCAAAGGATTAACCAATTACATGGAAAATATTACTCTAACAAGGACCTCCAACGTTCTCAAGCCACTATGTGGGCAGAGTTCCATTCCTTGCACCAGAGGACATCCACTCCTCAGACCCCATAAGAAGGCCAACCACCTCAAGGAAAGACCAAAAGGTCAACCCTTGTTCCACCTCAAAACCAAGGTCCACTTCCCAATTAAGAGCAAAGAGCACCACCACAGCCCAATGTGCCCCAAGCATCTCTCTACCTAACTAAGGAGGATGTTGCAACTATCCGAGGGTACAATTCTGATCTTAGATTTGATGAGTTTGATATTTTCTTTTAAGGGTTGAAGACAAGAAAAGAGTAGGGGCAATTAAAGCCAACACCATGGGTAGTTTAACAAACAAGCTAGAAAGGCTACCCTCTTATACGAAAGTCGGTCTAATTTCGGTCCGGAACTAAATCAATAATTATTCATGCTAAGAAAATGGGGTGGGTAAGCCTACCGCCACCTTAAGCCAAGGGCTATAAATAGCCAGGCTTAGTTGATAAATCTCATGCCAAAGGTTACGCTTATCCATGGCCGAACCTCTCTTCTCGGCCAGCTTTTAAAATGAGATCTCCCTATGCTAAGGAGATGGCTAGAAAGCCTTATCCCGTTAACTATACCCTCCCATTTTTCCAAAATATGATGGTATGATTGGGAATTCCAAAGAGCATATTAGGAGGTATGTAGATGCCCTAACTACTCATTCTCATGACCAAGAGTTGAGACTTAGGGAGTTTTTTAAGTCCCTAGAAGGTTGAGATTTTACTTGATATACCAGCCTTTTACCAGGGTCATTTCTTAGTTGGAATGATACGGCTACTCAGTTTATGAAAAAGTTCTCTACTTTGGAGGAAATTCTCCCTTTACCAGATCTGCAACAAGAGAGGTAGAGAGTCTCCGAGAGGTTACTGGACTACATTCGTTGGTTCAGAAACCTCTCATTGATATGCTATGATCCTGTGGAGGAAGAAAGATTGGTGGATATTTGTATTGCTGGTATGTCGTTTGAATACCACCCTTATTTGGATAACTTGCAAACCCCTAGCTTCACAAGACTAGCGAAGGCTGCAAGAAGAACCAGTATGTCAGTGAAGAAACCTTCCAAGAGCTCAACTTCACAAACCACAGTTGCTCCTAAACAATCTTGGAAGCAGGAGAGGAAAAAGATAGAGGCAGTTGTGGTAGAAGAGACAAAGAAGGCTACCAAAGGTAGGAAAAGGGAGAGAAGCGGTATTCCTCCTTTTTCTATCTCAACAAAAGAGCTATATAACATCCTAGATGCCTGGGTGAAGGATGATGTGGTCGTCTTGCTTGATTGCAAATGTAAGTCAACAAAGGAGGAAAAGCGAGGTGCGCTTTACTGTAGGTATCATAGAATGAGTGACCACCACACCATGAATTGCTACGCTCTATGAAATATATTCCATAAGAAGGTGGCTAAGGGTGATTTAGTCATCAAAAATGGGAAGTATGTACACCAAAGGATGCACATACCTGAGATAGCTATGACATCTTTCATAGGCTATGAAGACCTTATGGAAGATGAAGCTGTGAATGAAGTGTATTGCAGATAGCTTATCAAGAAACCAAGAAGTTAGTGACTTTCTCCTCAAAGGACTTCACCAACTGAGCTATTGATGGCGACAGACCCTTATAATTACCAGCTTCCTAGGAGCCTACCAAATCAAAAAGGCCTTAGTGGATACTAGTGCTTCAACCAACATTTTGCCCCTCCCAGCGTTGGATGAGGTCAAATTTTTTTTTAAGTCCCACATGCCCCCACCTAACACTCTGACCCCCACCACTCATCTCACACACCATCACTTGTCCTCTTGGCCAGCCATCTCACTTCTCTTCTCTTTTGTTCTTTTTCATTTTTTTTTCTCTCAAACACTCTTTTCACTCCCTCACACTCTCCCACTGATGCCACTTCATATTACCATTTCCACCATCATTTTTCCAGCAAGATCACTGGAAAATCTTTAAGAATCTCTAAGCACCTCACATCTTTTTTGAGGTAAAAATTTCTAATCTTTTTGGTGGGTTTTACACTTTTGCTTGAGATTATTTTTTTTATCTAAGCTTTAATAATGATACCCATGTGATTTATGAGCATTGGAAGTAAAATTTATGTGTTTATATGTATGGGTTTTTTATTGGTGGAATTATTTGATGAGTGGGTTTATGGTTTGTGCTAATGATGACTACCTAATATTTATTTATGATGGCAATTTAGGGGTTTTGAGTTATATCATGTGATGGTTGTAAATCTAATTTTTTCATTGCTATTGGGTTTATTTGGAGTTAGTTGAAGTTCTAAATTTCTTGTCTTGGAGGATATTTTGATTTTGCTTTTATGGGTCTCTTGATGATGTAGTGTAAATCTTATGGAAGCTAGTCATAATGTTGGAGATAATATTGAATGGGTTACTTTATAAATTGGAGTTTGTGCCTTGTGAATTAATTTGTTGAGAAACTTTGGAAGTGGAATATATTATTATTGATATGGTTAAATACTAGGCTTGCCTAATTAAGTACTTATTTGGCAATTCCTAAATTGTAACTAGATACAATTTCAAGCTTTATGCTTATTGTGATAGGTTTGCTTGATATTGTTTAGGTTCTAGTTAATCTCCTTTGGAGCTTGGAGAATTAGGCTTTTGCGGTTGCGAGATAAGTAGTTTTTTAATGGGATTTTGGAAAATAACCATATTACATAAATGATGTTTTCCATTTTGGGTCAAACACATTTTGGAAAATCATTTATAAAACTATGTTTTCTTAAAAAGTGTTGTGTTGTGACCTTACTATATATGATTACATATGAAAGTGCATCATATTTGGTATTGCATTTGGGGAAATGCATGAATTGTTGACATGGAAAAAAGAGCATCTTTTATTTAATCTTTGATAAGGAAATCATGGATTTTATGGTATATTGAAAATTTTAAAAATGTTTATCTTGTCTTGATTGTGTGTGGGTGAGGCTGCTGCCCATGGGGCCAAAAGACCACATGCAAAAGAAGTCCTATTTTACTCTCCCTACTACCCATGGGGGGAGAGAAAAACCTTGAGGGTATGGGTGAGGCTGCTATCCATGGGGACCAAGAGACTGCATACTAAAAAGGACAATATCATGCCAATTGTGAATGGGTGGATCTCCTGACCGATCTATGTGGTAGTGTGGTATATTTGTGATAAATTACCTTATGTTAGATTTTATGGCTTTGGAAGTATTTGGTAGTGCTCATAGATTATAGTATATAGTTTCAAGGTGTTTTCTTTGAGAAATTTTGTGTTTCATTATTCAATCATTCTTGTCATATTATTATTATTATTGAAAATGAAACTTGCATTTTCCCCACCCCCATTAATTATGCTACTTACTAGGTTCTGTCTCATCCCTTTACTTTACAAAATTTTTTAGAGTAGGCAACAATCATTTTGAGACAACTTTTTGGTGGCTAACAGTAGTTAGACTTACTCCTAATGGAAGCTGAACTTATGTGATGGAGATATTAGATGATGCACACCTTAGAGTAAGCTTGACTCATTCTTTTGTATATTATAGTGGTTGTGACTTTATTCCCACTGATGGGATAAGTTGATGATATATAATTATTTATTCAGACCTCCATTCTTTTGTAGCCAATGGTCCTTGTAATTATTGCATAAAACTCTGACTTACTTTGGGAGTATATTTAATAGAATTATTATGATAATTTTTGATGTTAGTACTAGATATGATTTATTTGGATTAAACTGTCAAAAAGGAAAAATCTACAGGTACTTTTGAAATGTCTTTCTCATGCTTTAGACCCTTTGGGGTTTGGGATGTGACACTAGATGACCTCGGTATTCCACGAGAGAGGATCATCCTAGAGCCGCTCTAGGTGTCAGGGATAATAGCATCACAACAACACACCTTAGGGCATTCATCCTTGGATTTAAGGGTAGGGCCTATCAAGGCATGTACTCTTATGCATGTGATGAATGGTGATACTTCAAACCATCTTATTTTGGGCTGCCCTTGGCTCAAGGCACACAAAGCTATAGCATCCACATATCATCAGTGTGTGAAGGTTTTCTAGAAAGGCAGGCCCATGACCATCGAGGCTAATAGAATGCCTTATAATAGAGTAGAACTTTACCATGCAGAGGCAACCCTATACCAGGAGTTTGAACCTAAGGAAAAGAACATGATCCTCCCTTTCAATGCCATTGTATTAGAAAGGGAGGAGGAAGATTATGGTGAAGTCGTGGAACCTAACAAGCCTCTTAATATAAGAAAGATCACCAAGCCTGATGGCAAGGTGGCCTACGAGTTCTGAAAGTTAAAGGAAAAGGGTTGGGAGAATGGCAAGCCTAACCCCTTAAACCATACTCAATAGCTAGAAAGGGTGCATGTAGCTAAAGAACCCTTGGGAGAAGCCCCTGTATGTATGAACGACATTGTCAAGAACATTCAAGAAGAACTCTTTGAGGTCAATCTCAACGATAAAGGAGAAGAAAGGATGGTCAAGATAAGCAAAATTCTACCGAAGGAAGAAAAGAGAAGGTTAATAGCTTTGTTGAAGGAATACAAAGATGTTTTTGCTTGGAAGTATGAAGAAATGCCAGGTTTGGACCCCAAGCTGGTAACACATAAGCTGAATGTCGATCCCAAGGCCAAGACTGTGAAACAACCAGCCAAGAAGTATCGCTTAGATTTTAAAGAAAAGATCAAGGTCGAAGTGGGCAAGCTTTTAAAAGTAGGGTTTATAGAAGAAATCAAATGCCCAAAATGGTTAGCCAATATAGTTCCTGTGAAGAATAAAAGTGGGTAGATAAGGATTTGTATGGACTTCAAAGATCTTAACAAGACTTGCTCTAAAGATGAGTTCCCGCTACCGAAGGATTTGTGTGGTTTTCATGATTTTCATATTTGTTTATAACTCTAACATTCCATTTTTGCCCTTCAAGTATTACCCAAAATTCCTTGTTTGTCATGGAGGTTCCCGTTGGCTTCTTGGCCAAGCTATGGAGCTTCATCTCCTTCCTACCATTTTTCTTTTTTCTCTTTGTCCTTGGCCTCCACAAAGGTATCTATTATTTAAAACCTTTGATTTTCTTAATTTCTCTATCTTTTTGGTTGCTTTGGTTCAGTAGTAATTCACATACCCAATAGTTTTGTATGTGAAGTTGTGAACTGTTGCAATAGAAGTTGTAAGGTTGAATTTAATCAACCATCTTGTTGGCTTTATTCCGTGACCATTTTGCTTGTAATTTAGCACTTAGTAACCCTGTATTTAGATGGGAAAATTGTAAGGGTAGTGTGTGAGAAGATGTGAAGAAAAGCTCAAATATGTGTAAAGAAGCAGAGCTTCGCGGCTAGGACTCGAGGGTGGATCGCGACTGGCAAGCCGCCAAATGAAGGCACGTGAGATGCACACAGGGAAGTTGAAGGGTCGCGCCAGCTGTCGCACTACAGGACAAAAGTCCCAGGCTAGCCAGACCATTACGTCGCGACTTGAACTCGTGACTTGGACAAGCCGCGAGACCTGGCCGCCAATTTACCCTGTTTGGCAAAAACTGTCTCTTCGTATTCTTTTCTCACCACACTATATATAGACCCTTATACCCACTATATTGAGAGAGCTTCTAGAGATAATTTTGTGAGAGAAACCCTAGAGAAAAACAAGATTGCCTCATCCCCAATCTTCACCTTAGAGACTCTACAAATTCCTCTTCTCTCTTCCTCTCCATTGTTATACCTTTGAGAGGCATTTTACCAAATCCTTATCTCACCACACCCACGTTTGTGAGAAGGTTCATTTGGTGCTGTTGGAAAGCAGTTAGGAAGGAACCAATCTACATTGATTAATGCTATGGTCTAGTAGCGGAATCTGGGAAGCTAAAGAAGAAATAAGTTTGGCGTAACCTCGTTGGAGCAAGAAGCTTGGAGGGCTTAGGTACTTGGGTAGATTAGGCTTGGAGGGTCTTCTGCTGTTCATATATCCCAACTATATTCTTTAGTGGATTTTTTGACCATTTGGAGGGCGGCGGAAAGGTTTTACGCCGAGGGCTTCAGTTTCCTCTTCGATAACACATCATGTGTTGTCCGTGTGTTTGCATCTTTCTTCCTTTATCTTTGCCTTATATTTACTGCTGTGGATGTGTTTATATTTGGCTTAGAGTATTTATCAATTCTGATATAAACTTGTTATCATATTCCGCACATTGATTGTTTGATATAAAGCTTGAATTGGTAATTTTGTAATTGGAGTCTAAACGTTCAAGGGTGTTTCATACCCAAATTGAACTTTCAATTGGTATCAGAGTAGGTACACTTGTTGCGGTTTTAATACCTTAGTGTGATCCTTGACCCCCTTTGAGATGGATAGGTCTCAATCTCTTAATGTACCACCGTTCTTTGACGGTAATAATTATGCATTTTGGAATGTCCGTATGAGGGCGTTTCTGTGTTCTATTGATGATGCTGTGTGGGATGCAGTTGAGGTAGGATGGACAAGGCCAGAGGCTGCCAAGTCTACTTGGGATAAGGCTGCCCTTGCTGCAGCCAATGCAAATAGCAAGGCATTGAATGCTATTTTCTGCGGTGTCTCTCCAGAAGAATTTCACCGGATTTCACATATCACCATTGCTAAGGAAGCATGGGAAATTCTGGAGACAACTTATGAAGGGACTAAGAAAGTGAAGGAAGTGGTCGTTGGCAAATTTAACTTGGGAGAAAAGACGGAGGATTCGAAAATTGTAAGGAAGATACTTCGGTCACTACCAGAGAGTTTCCGTGCCAAAGTTACAGCCATTGAAGAGAGCAAAGACCTTGACGACATTAAGGTCCAAGAGCTGGTTGGTTCTCTGCAGACTTATGAGTCGTCCCTGCCTACACAGAAGAAGAGCAAGTCTCTAGCTCTTAAGACAGTTGATGAGAGAATGGTGTCTCATGACTCTTCGGAAGAGGATGCAGTAGACAAAGATGTGGCATATCTTGTAAAGAACTTCCGAAAATTCTTGAAGTTCAAAAACAGTGGGAAATTTGATGACAAATGAAAACTTCAGAGTACCGGAAAAGAGAAGAAAGAGTTCAGAAGAAAATAGGGTAAAGATTCTCAATCCTCACAAGGAATTACATGTTTTGAATGTAATGGACATGGGCACTTTAAAAAGGAATGCCCCAATTATTTGAAGTCTAAAGGAAAGGCCTATGCCACTACTTTGAGTGATTCTGACTCATCAAATTCTAACTTTGAGGACAGTTGTGATGGAGAAGGAAACTACTCCGCATTTATGACTATTGAGCATATTGAGTCCTCGGAGGACCTGAATCAACTTGTACAAGATCTTGGAGAACACAATGATGATGAATCCTTAGGGATTGTTGAGGAATCAAATGCTGAAAAGGATAGAAATACAGTTAATCTTCAAGAGAACTACGCCTTACTCCTTGAGAAATCAGGTGAGTATGCAAGGGTTGCAAAGGCGGCTATGAAGAAGATGAAAAGGGCTGAAGAGAACTACAAAGGTCTTCTGGCCAGATATAAGGAGGCAAAATGTGAAATTGAAACACTAAATGGCGAGTTATCGGAGGCTTATACCAAAGTAAGATTTCTTGAGCAATAGGTGGTGCAAGCACAAGCCAAGATAGAAAGGGTCTCCTCCAAAAAGCTGGAAGATGTTATTTCATCTCAAAAACACTTCTCAGATAAGTCCGGGTTGGGATATACCGGAGGGAGTAGCTCATCGACCAAAGCTACCAAAGAAGTAAAATTTGTGAAGGCCATAGAGCCAATTGTGGAAGAGCTCATTCCTGAGAATGTTAAGGTTGAGAAGAAGAAGAATGTGGTTGAGCAGCAGATGGTGAATAAGCCCCGAAATCAATTTGTGGGCAAGCATGAAGCTAGAGGAAGATCAATCCCGAGATCACAACAGGGTCCTAGAACGGAGTATGTTTGTCACTATTGTGAATTGCAAGGACATACAAGACCTAACTGTCAAAAGCTGAGAGCAGACAACAATGCTAGTGCACCTCGGTCATGAGGAAGAAGAAATGACGTGAGGTCTTGAGGTGGTGAGCAACCAAGAAGTCAAAACCGTGATCTAGGAATGATGGACGTAATGAAGATGATCGGTGCCTTCACAAATTGCCTGGAAAGCTTCACACGAAGGTTTGATAGTCCTAATTCTCATACCCAATCCGTTAAGGATATCACCCCAAACACACGTGACGTGTGGGTGACGAAGGGTACTCATGCATAAGCATTACAACATGTCCATGCATCAATACTTTCCATGATTGTGAATATGCTTGATTGTGTGCTTCTTGCTAGTATTTAGGTTGTTGTTTCGTATGTGTGTTTGTCTTTGGTTCAAATGTTTTTACATTTTTTATATGTTTTTGATCATTTTTTTTTTGCTTTTGTGTCAAAAATCCAAAAACACATAAAAAGTAGAAATTCCCAAAAGATTGATCAGCTTTGTTGAGTTTTGTCTCAAAACATGTTTTGTCTTGTACCTTTGTACTAATGACTTTGTGCATTTAACGAGCTTAGCTTGTCTCTCATGCACTCATATCATTGTGGAAGAAATTCTGAAATCTATGTGACTGTTGTAAATCGATCTTCAACCTTGTCATGAATGACTAGTGAATGGTTTTGTTGATCTTGAGACATGCATAAACTCATGCCTATATATCTTCCCACTCTTTATTTTTATGTTTAAAAGAGCTCTCTAAATGTAAATCTCCAAATGAAAAGAGATATAGAGCTGCAAAAGCCTGTCGCACATACTAGTATTTGACTAGAAAAAAGGGAAAGCAACCAAAATAAAATGTATGATGTCTAAAAAGCCAAAGGCTTACTCATAAATTGAAATATCAAAAATTTCAGGCATCTATCTCTCAATGAGATTTTCTTTGCTCAAAAAGTGCAAATGTTATGTTGAATATGGAGCCAAATGAAAAGCTTCAAAGAATATAATCAAGTTCTTGTGGGAGGTCATATATACATGTTTCTATAATTGAGATAGGTCACATGATCTAGTGCTAGTTGTGTATGCCTTGATTGAATTGATCATTGAAGTTTCACATTAGACTAAGGACTATCTCATTTTTTATATCCACACATAACACACAAGTCTATGTTCAATGAATGCAATATTCATTTGTGTGATTGTACTTGATTAAATGTGTTTTCACACGCTCAATCTTTGTTTATCAAACACAAAAATATTTTTGAGTGTTTTTAGTTGTTTTTGGAAAGTACTTTGTTTTTACAAAAATGTCAAAATTTTCAAAAAAAAAAAAAAAAACAGTGTTGCCCTGTTTTGGCGACTAAGTCGCGGGTTGGCCCAGTCGCAAGTACCAGTCGCGAGACCACTCAGAGATTTTCGCGGCTTATTGGCGTGTCAATACCCTAGTCGCAAAAAAGACTTATAAAATTTTTCAAAATTTGTGTTTTAGTATTTTTCGCGTCTTAGTATGGCGACTTGTTCGCGGGTGGAAGGTCTAGTCGCGAGGGGCACTCAAAGATTTTCGCGGCTCAACTCACGACTCTTTCGTGGGTAGATCTTCCAGTCGTGAAAAACACTTAGAAGATTTTTCAAGAATCTTGCTGCATAGTGTTTCACGGCTTACCTTGGCGACTTAATGGCGACTTGCTCCAGTCGCAAAAAACGCATGTTTTGCGTTTTAAAGACAGTTTTCAAAATTTTTATTCAATTTTTCCCTCGAATATCTGTGACTGTTCATTGTCTTCCTCACTCTCTCACTCAAACACTCCATGTCTCACTGAAAAATACTTCACTTTTGCATCATGTCTTCATCAAACTCCAAGAAAAAGGTATGGTTTTTCCTCCCTTTGCTTTATTCTTAAAGTTCTAATGTTCTGTCTCTTATTTTGTAAGTTACATTTGTGTTCTGCAACATATTAGGTTCGAACATGGGTTTGCTCAAAATGTTGGGTCTGTCTGTTTGAATATTGTTTTTCTCTTGTTTGATGTGTTAACTAAGTACCTTGTTAATGTTTCTGATTGCTTGTTATGTTCTGAGCATTGTCTTTGGGCATAGGGGTTTGGGGTTTCTATATGGGTCTCTCTAAATGCGGTCTTTGGTTTTGTTTTTCAGTGTACTTATGTAATATGTGTTTTGCCCTAAGTTATTGTTTTTCATATTTTGGGTGTGCTACTGCATTGGGGTGTTCATGCTCACTCCCTACTCTTCATATCTTGTTTCATTGCCTCTTGGTCTTTTCTGGATACATTTCCCTTTAACTGACTTATTACTGAAACTAATCAATCTGATGTTTGCTTCTGGTGGTATTGTATTTGGTTTGTTTCTGTGTGTCTGTTTTGTTGCAGTTAACTCGTTGTTCATCCAGAGGTAAAGGCATTGTGACTGATGATTCGTCAACCCCAACTGCTAAACGGACACGATTGTCGTCTAAGTCATCCAAGGACTCTGCCATTGAGAGATTCAGGACTCCTACTGATTCAAAAACCTACACAGACATCTTCAAAGAGTCTTCTCCTATTGTGGAACGAGTCGTCAAGTTTGATACTCTAGGGGAAACTTTCATTCCTAACATTTTTAAGGACAGAGATTGGGCTGACTTGTTTGGAAACTTTAAGGATCCGATCGAAGAACTGGTTAAGGAATTCTACTCCAATGCCAAATTCACAGGTGTTGAGTTGAAATGCTGGGTGCGAGGAACAGAATTTTCCCTAAATGCAGACTACATTGCTAAGGTACTTAGCATTTTCAGACCAAGTAATGTCGATCGAACTCCATACGATGACAGAGTGCTTCAGGCACAAGACATCCTCCAAGTTCTTGGGAATGAACATGCAGTGGGAAGCACAGGGTCATCAATAAGCACTACATTGTTTTCGCCCGAACTAACAACCTTAAAGCTGATCATGTTTTTCAATCTCTACCCTCTGTCAAATACTACCTTCATCAATCTTGGAAGGGCTCAATTTTTGTGTAATCTGATTACTGGTGCACCAATTGACATTTGTGCTCATATATTCCAAATCATTGGGAAAACATCGGCTCATTCAGTAACACGAACAATACTTCCTTTCTGCAGTCTAGTCATGAAGATTGTTCTTCGTGAAGGTGTTAGTCCTTCATCAGATGAGAAATTCTTGTCTCGTCCTCGACCGATATCCCTGTACTCTCTCCAAGCAAGCAAGAGTCACTCCTCCAAGAAACCTAAGAGTGAACCATCCTCTCAGGCATCTCCATCTGCTCATGCTACAGCTTCTCCTATACAGTCAACTAACACCCCATCTATTCCTCCTGGATTCCAAATTCCCAAGCAAAGTTTCTTCATTGAAAATGTATTTCAGCGGATTTCTGATTTGGAACGGCTTCTTAATTCCTTTCACAGTCAAACTCAAATGCATCTCGGAGCCATTGAGTTACAATTAGATAACATCCAATAGAAGCTAGAAGAAAGCCTTTAGCTATTCGTGCCAAAAAGGGGGAGAGCAGCTTAAGGGGGAGAGAAAGCTTAAACATGAAAAGGAGGGTGCATACTGAAAGGAGGAGTGTTTTTATTATAGTTGATACTCATACTTAGCCTTTACCCTTGTTAGTATAGTCTTATACTTTTGGAAAACTTGTTAGTATAGTCTTATACTTTCGGAAAACTTGCGGTACTTTTGGAAAATTTGTGGGCTCTCTGGTACAATTATTTATTTTTGTAGTTATTAAATATATAATATGATGCTATTCAGTTATTCAGCAATGGTTTATCTGTTTTTGTACCCATGTTGCTTTTGTAAGCTTTAAGGGTTTGTTTTCATGCTCTTTTGCACATATGTAGGCCTTTGTGGTTTGTACCATGCTTTATGCAGCCTTTGTGGTTTGTACCATGCTTTATGTAGCCTTTGTGCTTTGTTAAATCAGTACTTTTCTCGTAATGCTATGCATTCCTTTTTAAAGTACTGTCACTCTTGTGCCCGTGTAGGATTTTTCCTAGATGCACATACTTCATGTACTGTGCATTGGTTGAGTGTTGGTCATTCAAGTAAATTGCCTTATGTTTGTCAACTTGAATGTCTAGATGTTCATTCCAAGTGTGAATGAGCATTGTGATCACTTGGTTATAGTGATTGCATGTTTTGATCTTGCCATGAATTATTGCTTTAATGCTTAAGTTCATTTTTGCTTGATCTTGCTACTTTTGCTCCATATGCATATCAAGTTTTCTGCATACAATGATATTGCTATGTTATTGTGCTTCAGGAGTTACTTATTCATATGTTCAAGAGCTTTACAGAATCTAGAATTAGGTATGAGTGAGTCTTGTTCAACTGTTCCCAACTCACGCTTTAAGTCTAGAGTTTGTTTTAGGGTTTTGTCATGGAATAGCCAAAGGGGGAGATTCTAAGGTTGAATTTAATCAACCATCTTGTTGGCTTTATTCCATGACCATTTTGCTTGTAATTTAGCACTTAGTAACCCTGTATTTAGGTGGGAAAATTGTAAGGGTAGTGTGTGAGAAGATGTGAAGAAAAGCTCAAATATGTGCAAAGAAGCAGAGCTTCGCGGCTAGGACTCGTGGGTGGATCGCGACTGGCAAGCCACCAAATGAAGGCACGTGAGATGCACACAGGGAAGCTGAAGGGTCGCGCCAGCTGTCGCACTACAGGACAAAAGTCCTAGGCTGGCCAGGCTGTTACGTCGCGACTTGCACTTGCGACTTGGACAAGCCGTGAGACCAAGCCGCCAATTTACCCTGTTTGGCAAAAACTGTCTCTTCGTATTCTTTTCTCACCACACTATATATAAATCCTTATACCCACTATATTGAGAGAGCTTCTAAAGAGAATTTTGTGAGAGAAACCTTAGAGAAAAACAAGATTGCCTCATTCCCAATCTTCACCTTAGAGACTCTATAAATTCCTCTTCTCTCTCCCTCTCCATTGTTATACCTTTAAGAGGCATTTTACCAAATCTTTATCTCACCACACCCACGTCTATGAGAAGGTTCATTTGATGCTGTTGGGAAGCAATTAGAAAGGAACCAATCTACATTGGTTGATGCTATGATCTAGTAGCGGAATCCGGGAAGCTAAAAAAGAAATAGGTTCAGCGTAACCTCGTTGGAGCATGAAGCTTGGAGGGCTTAGGTACTTGGGTAGATTAGGCTTAGAGGGTCTGCTGCTGTTCATGTATCCCAACTATATTCTTTAGTGGATTTTTTGACCGCTTGGGGGCGGCAGAGAGGTTTTACGCCGAGGGCTTCGGTTTCCTCTTCGATAACACATCGTGTGTTGTCCGTGTGTTTGCATCTTTCTTCATTTATCTTTGCCTTATATTTACTGCTGTGGATGTGTTTATATTTGGCTTAGAGTATTTATCAATTCTGATATAAGCTTGTTATCATATTCCACATATTGATTGTTTGATATAAAGCTTGAATTGGTAATTTTGTAATTGTGGTCTAAACGTTCAAGGGTGTTTCGTACCCAAATTGAATTTTCAGAAGTTTATACCAATATGTCTATGTAGGATTAGGTGTAGTCTAGTTTGGTTTAGGGGAAAAAACTGCCTTTATTAAGTGGGGTAAAAAACGTGAGAATTTTTTCAAAAAGTATAAAGTGTTAGAAAAATGTGAATTTAATCTTTCTTTCCTTTTTTTTTTTTTTTTTTAAAAAAATTTAATGCGGGAAATGGAGACTTGAAATCCTAGATGTCTTCTTTACAAACTGCAGGAGGTGCTAAACATTTAAGTTGCAAATATTTTGGCTGAATTTAATCATTTTAATGTAACAGATATAAACAAACAGAATTAATTACCACATAATTATATATACAAAAGAACCTTCTCTGCTAAAACACGCAATGCAAAGACACACACGAGTATTATTAGAAAAGATATAACATAGCCCTGAGACTATATTACAATGATTAAAATAGAGAACACATAGAACTAACTTGATCCATAGTGCACAGTGGAATCTCCTCGACTCTAGCTTTATTACAGTACATCCATTGAAAAATTAAATTCAACAAAATACTTAAACTAGAAGTAGGATCAAGATTGACCTGCTTGTACTCCCAAGTAAAATAAGGATAATTTTACTTGCAGGTTTATTTTGCTTACATTCATGGTAAGAGTAGGACAACAAAATTTCCTAATTATTCTTTATTTGGCTTACACTCAAGGTAAGAGTAGGACAACAAATTTCCTACATTAATGAGGGTAATTTTTAAAAATTTATACTTTAAATGGTATTCTTTTAAAAAGTTGAATTTTCTAAATATAACGAATACCATGAGATGGGAAGGAGATAATACGATTTTGAATTCCCTAATAATATGGAAAGCCAAATATACATTAGACATTATATAATACCATAGCAATGTCCATTTTTTCACAACTGCTGAAATTCTGTTGTGATTTGGACTTTCACCTTGGTCTACCACCTAAGTTAATGGACATCCCCATGTACCAACCATAACAAGTTACATCAACATATGTGAAATCTATTGTAAATAATATAGATATATCCGACATTATCTTGGACACCTCAAAACAATTAGGACCTCTCAAACCCTTTCACCTCTCACGAGATCAATGACAGTGTCACTTGTTTGATTATTATTACCAGACAACCAGAGAAATAAACTTGTTTTTTTTTTTTAAATATATATATACAGCCTATACATTATGCTGGACACCTTATAAAAATGAGCAGAGTGTCAAATCCTTTGAAATCCTCACATCATCAATGAAAGGCAATTATTTGATTGTCGTTGAATAATGTTAAGAGACAAACCCAACTACAAACCCAAATTCACAACATGCCTAAGTGTCATGCCCTTAAATTTTTTTTCCAGCAAGTTATCAGGCATTTGAGAAGTATTTTCCTTGAGACAGAACTTGAATGTGAAGCAGCTTTTGAGAGGGAATTTTCCGTCACAACGAACGGCACCACCTCTCTTATTGGTGTAGCCCGGGTAGTCAATCGCATTAAAATCCACCTTCTCTTTCAAATATAGATCTGCTCTTTCTGCAAGCTCCTCGATCTTCCACCTATTATATGGAAAATCATCTCTGTGCGCAACATGCACTTCCCCACCTCTGGTTAGCATATAACGGGCGCTGTTGAAAAATGCTTGTAACAGATTTCTGTGCATTCTACATCAATCGAAACCCAAAATCCCAAAGACAACTTATCAAATTTATCAATGGTAGAATATGAATATTTCACACTATGGTCGCCACAAAAATAAGAAAATGATTTATTTAAATTAAATTAAGTCCCAAATGCCACTGCACCATTTTGGTTCATCTGTTAGAAAAAAGTGGAACAACAACTCAAAACTGTGCAGATTTAAGAACTCTTGAATAAAAGAGTGACAACTAATAAGATTATGGATGAAGAGTTGAAGATGTACAACTAACATGTGTAAGAGAGGAAATTGGGTGTATATAGAAAAAAGTACGTTGTATTTTCACACTTACTCTATAAGCAAATAGTGTGTTTCATTTAGCCCACAATGTCCCGCATGAGGAAAGTTGAAGATGATCACGTCAAATTTCTTGGACATTAAGCTGGGATTTTGGTTCATGTCACATACATTAATTTCATACAGCACCAAACACCCTCTTCTCTTCAATTCCGCCATGTGCGGTCCAGAGCTCTGATGCTTTCTCCTCAAAGCATCTGAAAGATTCAAATTAAAACAAATAAATTAGTATTACTTATACATATTAGCTAGAAGATCAGTACTATGAGGCAGATTAAGTGGACTTAATCTTCATCCATGCATCAACACGCTTTCTCAGGATTCAAATTAATTAAAACTAATGTCGGTTTTACCTTTAGAATGAAGACAAGTTGCAACCATGTTTGTGGCAGAGCCAAATGCTTTAGCTAAACAAGCAGAAAATGAAAAGTTTCCTTCACCAACCAACAATATTTTCTGAGAGCTGGAGTAGTGCTGTATCTTTTTCTCTTTTTTCTTTCCCATTGTATACTTATATCAATCTCTCCCTCCCTCTGTAAATTTGCTTATACTTATAATCCATGGATAATGTGCATGTGCCCATTACCGATGAAAATGGTACAGAATCCTGTGCAAAACCAGATATCAAGGATGGAATATGAAGAGTCAATTAGACGTTCAATTTTGATATTTATTATAGTAATTGGAGATTAATTAATTACTACTATACTAATACAGTACTTTGTACACACCGAGCATAGGAGTGTATTTGAACTTGGATTAGTGTATGAGAAATGTTCCATCCAAAATTTTTTCACAGTACTTTCACAACAAATAAGTGGTTAGTTGCTATTGGTTCAAATTTGAATCTACCGCTAAGATTACTTTTTTTCCTCGACAATAACAATCAGTCACTTAAAATTTATTGTGAAGATGTTGTAAACATAGCATTTCTCATTTGCGTTGTATTACGTTATAGCAGCACAAGCAGCGTTCAAGTACAACTTGTGTGGCACACAATGCATCAATTTAATAAAGTTTTAAGTGCTTGAATTACGGAAACCCCCAACTCCAAGTACAGACCTTCCTGAATTGCTTGATTTACAGCGTTTGAATTGCACGAAGCTACCTTTAAAGTGAAGTTTTATTGTTATTATTATTATTTTGATAAATATGGTAAAATTTGAATTTATAGGATTCTTTACAGGTAGAATGATTATTCTTATCATCAGACTAAGACATCAATGAACAATTGATTTTTTAGTGTGTAGTGAATTTGATCTTTAGATCTCTATTCAACAAAAATAGACTTTACTAATTAACCTAACTGAAACTCACTCTCTAAAGTGAAGTTACTAGTTGACAATGTGATAGTCTAATAGAAAATAGGTTGTCTCCATTTTCATTTTAAATTGAAAATCTCAATTTCGCGTCTAAAATTTTGTTTATAGTCAACATGAATTGGATCCATTTCAAATGGAGAGAATCCTAATATATATTCTAAATATTAGTCTTTTTTTATCTTTTACTAATTGACCCTACTGAAACTCACTCTTTAAAGTGAAGTTGTTACTAGTTGACAATGTGATAGTCTAATAGAAAATAGGTTCTCTCCATTTTCATTTTAAATTGAAAATCTCCATTTCACATCTAAAATTTTGTTTATAGTCAACATGAATTGGACCCATTTCAAATGGAGCCAATCCTAATATATATTCTAAATATTAATCTTTTTTTCCCTTTTAGTTTTTTTCGTATAGAAGAATATAGTCATTTTATGGCATCTTAATTATGTCAGTCAATGTTTTATTTAAGACAAATTTAACATTTTTATCATTGTGTTGTCAGGTATGCTTTCTAGTCAAATAAAGCCTTTTGTGAAAATATATTCTAAAAGTTCTACGATTCGATAAAAATTAATCAAAGATCATCTCAGCATAATTATTTGGCACTATAAAAAATTAATTTATCTATTTTATTTATTTACGTGTTAAAATAAAATAATAATAAAATCACAAATAAAATAATATATCTAGAATAATACATCCCACTCAACTCCCAATATTCAAACCAGCAGCGTAAACATAAAATAAAATAAAAATTTTTTACCGTTGAGACCGTGCACAGTTATTTATAGCTGAGAAGCCAAATTTTTTGCCTATAGCTCCACAGGTGCAGCTCCAAATAGCTTTTTAGTGATGCTAAAAATTGCTTTTTAGCTTTTTAGTACCACCGCTGCAAGTGATTAGGCGAAACCTAGAAGTTGTATTACCATATATGAGGTTTGACAAGTTTGACCATAAATTCCAACCGTCCGATCGAAGAAAATGTTGGATCAATGCATAGATTTTTCGATTTACTTTCAAATGTGTGTATATTTGCAAAGACTAGCTCTAAATCAAAGTGAGATATCACGAAAATATGAAAATTTTCACAGCTTGAAACTTTTTTTTCCTCTCCTAGGTATTGGAAAGATTGACAGTGGTAAAATAATGTTGTATTTCTACGAGTCAAGTATGATTAGAAAGAAGAAGACACACCTCACCTCATTGACTCATTGTATTCTTTCTCGTCTATCACTGCTGTGTCTTATTCGTCGACCATGGTTGTTTCTTCTTGGTCGGCCTTTACTGTGTCTTCTTGGTCAACCACCTATTTCTTCGTTAACTGCATATCATCTTCTTCGTGAGCTGCTAGTGCTGCTGCTGCTACTTCTTTTTCTTTTTGTCAAGCTTTAACTTTCAGACTTTTGTTTCCAAACCTTGGGTTGGTTCCAGGCTTCCAGCACCTTTGAATGACATTTCTTACTTTTTTTTTTTTTATGTCACTTCGCTTCTTTTGTTTGCTTGAATTAACCAGCTAAGATGGCCAGGTCAGGTCATAGGTGTAAGTAATTGCTAGGTGTGAAGATTTTTTCTAGTACAATTTTTACTTTTTAACTCATCTTTTTGTGGTTCTGGAGTGTACACCAATACTTGTAATATTTTATTCTCTAATGCATATCCATTATTTTTTTTATTTGTCAGATTAAAAGCATTCACATTGGCGAGTTTTAACTATTTCAAACTATAAAAAGTTATTTTATTTGTTTATTTTATAAAATATTTAATATTTGATTTATTTTAATTTTTAACGCAATAAAATAATATAAATATCATAATAAAATAATATATGTACTACAATAATAATGGGACACACAAATAAAAAAATAATATATAAGAAAAGAAAAAAATATAAGAATTAAAGAATCTTGTGAAGGCACCAACAATATATAACAGTGTGAATGGCATATAAAAAAAGAAAAAAAAAAGTAAAAGGAGTGTGAACACACAAACAATAGTAGTATGAATGCAAAATAAGAAAAATACGAATAAAAGAAAGAATAAAAATAAATAAAATAATCAAAAGCAGTATAAACACACAAAAGAAATAAAAAAAATTTACCTTTCAACTACTATGCACAGCTAAAAGTAGATGTGCACTGTAGCTGTGGAGAAAAAAAAATATAGCTTTGGCTTCACCATTGTAAGGCACATTTTGGTATTTGGTGATGCTAAAAATAACAATATAGTTATTTAGTGTGCGTTTGCGTAACGGCATTTTTACGTTTGTGATTTTTTGGCTAGTCTCATGGCATTGTTCATGGACCAGCCAAGTGATAAAAAACGCATAAATAGTATTTTTAATAATAAAAAATATTTTGCTACAGTGTTTTTAGCAAAAAGTTTTCAATTTTCAACAAAATAAGCGATATCCAAATAGACCTTTAGCACCACCAATGTGGATGCTCTAATGAGTCAATGTAAACAGTTTTTTTTTTTTAAATAATAAATATGATTAAGATTTAATGAAGAAGTAATTAAGGGTTTATTCACATTAAAAAAGTAATGAAGGGTTTATATTTTTAAAAACTCTTAATAATTTATTATGATTTTCTAATTAAATATATATATAGTGGTAATTTCAAAACGGTACACCAGTATTGACCGGTACCGAAACATATGATTCCCTTAACTAAATCAAAACAGCCTTATATACAAAATTGACTCCTTTGATTGTACGTTACTATTTTAGACTTAATACACAATATATATATATATATATATATATATATATTGTGTATTAAGTCTAAAATAGTAACGTACAATCAAAGGAGTCAATTTTGTATATAAGGCTGTTTTGATTTAGTTAAGGGAATCATATGTTTCGGTACCGGTCAATACTGGTGTACCGTTTTGAAATTACCACTATATATATATATATGCCCCCCCCCCCCCCAAAGATAAATTCCTAACTCTGCCACTACTTGGATATATATATATATATATATATATATATATTGTGTATTAAGTCTAAAATAGTAACGTACAATCAAAGGAGTCAATTTTGTATATAAGGCTGTTTTGATTTAGTTAAGGGAATCATATGTTTCGGTACCGGTCAATACTGGTGTACCGTTTTGAAATTACCACTATATATATATATATGCCCCCCCCCCCCCCCAAAGATAAATTCCTAACTCTGCCACTACTTGGAGAAGAATCTATTCTAAGAAATAGGACTCTCTTCAATCCATGCAAAAAAAATCACAAATGCCTAAAGCATGTTTAGCTAACAAGTAAGCAAACTTAGGGTCTGTTTGGCTTGTTTTGTTGAAACTGAAATTTTTTTACTAAAAATACTGTAAATAAAGGTAAAAGTTAGCTGAAATAGTACAGTGAGGCCCATGAATAGTACCGAAAAGTGCAGTGGGGTCATGAATAGTAAAATAAGTTGGCAAAAAAATTTTTGTCAAACACACACTTAGGGTCTGCTTGAAATCCGCTTATTTTGTTAAAACTGAAAATTTTTTGCTGAAAGTACATAGATAAAAGTAAAAGTTAGCTGAAATAGTACAATAAGAATCATGAATAATACCAAAAAGTGCAATAAAGCTCATAAATAGTAGCAAAAATAAGCTGAATAGTAAAATAAGCTGGTTTATTAATTTGGAGCCAAACATACACTTATTGTCATTCCTACAAACATGAGAAAATACAACATTGCAGAATTAATAGGAAGCAGCTTGCACCTGATAAATCAAAATGATAAATTTGGTTTTGATGGGATAAACAAGAGGTAAAACTCCAAGGAATAAGACCTCCGTGAAATTGAAGTGATTATGGTCAAGTTAAAGCACAACTAGAAACTTGAGGTCCATTTGGATACAACTTATTATGCTGAACTGAACTAAACTAAAAACTGAAAACTAAAAATACTGTAGCAAAATAATTTTTAAATGTGTGAATAGTACTGTGGGACCTATTTTTAATTTTTTTTTTAATAAAATATTCGTGAACAATGCGCGCAGTGCGTGAACAGTGCGCTTTGTCTCTAAAAGCAGAAACAAGCGTTGAAAAAAAAAAAAAAAAAAAAAAAAAAAAAAAAAAAAAAAAAAAAAAAAGAAGAAGAAGAAGGAGAAAACACAAACGGGAAACGTAGCCGTGGATCCAAACTTAGCCTTAATGTTGAAAGATTTCAAAAAACACCTCATTCACACAATTAATCTCGAAAACACCTCAAAGTACGTGCAAGAATATGAAAAGTATATTGTTCTCAAAGTGAACCAATCGGGATGCTCACTTTGAGCACAATCTTACCAAAATCCACAAATAATTGACCCAAAACGTGGGAACTTTTTAAAACTATCGAGGAAAAAAAAAAAAGAGAGAGAGAGAGAGAGAGAAATTTAGAGGCCGTTTGCCAGCATTGTTCTAGTAATATTGTTTGTATTTTTTAAAAAGAAGTGTGGATGAAAAAGTGTGTGAAAATATGTATAATGTTGTTTAAAAACTAAAAACATGTATTTAAACACATGTACCCCAAATAATGAGAGAATAGGATGCCAAAGTAATGAGACCATAAGAGGATAGGATGTGTTTAACGTTGTTCTAGTCGAGCTTTTGTTTTAACGTTGTTCTAGTCTAGCTTTTGTTTCTTTACTTTTACTTTGTTCGTACAGAGGATCGGATGCCAAAGCAATGACAGAAGCCAGCCACAACCTCTTTGCAATCCAACCTTTTCGTACAGAGGAAATGGAGGTTCCTGTTGGGTTCTTTGGCAAGCAATGGCGCTTCCTTTCTTTACTCCCCTCTTTCCTTTTGTTCTTCGTCCTTGACCTTCTCAAAGGTATCCACTATTTAAAACCTTTGCTTTTCTTAATTCTCTTTTCACTGTTTTTTCTTTTTCTTTCTTTTTGGTCGCTTTGGCGTGCGTGATTGCATGAACTTCGTTTTCTTTAACTTTGTATGTGAACTGATGCATTAGAAGTATAGGATAAAACTTAAATATGTTACCTTAGGTGCTGTTCTTTAGGTTTTCATCTTAAAATTCAGTCATGTGATCACTTAACTAAAAAATACACTTTCATTCCATGAGAAAAAATCCACATGGCATATTCTTAAGAGAGGAACATAAGGAACAACACCTAAATACTGTACCTAAGTCTTGTCCAGAAATATATACTAATATATATACCACTATGTCTAATGTAGGACTTCGTTTGGTATAAGCAAACAGAATCAATCACAACATAATCAAATATACAAAAGAGCTTTCGGTGCTGAAATGTGCATCTGCAATTACACATACATGAGTAGGGACACAAGTCGAGTGCATTAGTTTCAACTTAATGCACGTTATAACTTTTTATCTAGATTTGTATGTCTGTCTTTGTATTATCAAAATGGCACATTATATGACTTATTCTCATGCTATGTATTAGTTATTAGTAATCAAATTCAATTGAATTTAGCATTGGTCTTTTTTGCCACAAACTGAAATTAAGAAATTAAAGTAGATTCATATTTTTCTTATTAATGTTTATATTTGACCAAATTTTGTATATCCATTTTCAACATTTATTCTGAATTAGAATTCTTGATTTCATTGAACATAATGAACATTATTTTACTTTTCCTTATCTATATTAATAGTTAACATGATTTTTGCCTTAGTAATAAAAATAATTTAGGTTTTTCAAAATCCTAGTAGTACCACTATGCAGACAAACTAACCTCAACTCATTGAAACCTAAACATAACACAAAACACACCCTTGAGCTCATAACACAAAACACACCCTTAAGCTCGATCCTCTATTGACAATGCTAAAAAAGAAAACAAGAAGGTCGTTGTTGGGTTCTAAGAAATTAGGAATTAATTTATTAGAACTTCAATTTGTATTTTGTTGGCAAACCATGATCAAAACATTTAGTCTAGGTTTAGGCTTGCTCAAAGTATGTTTATTTGTAAAATTGGAATCGAGTGATTGCAGAATTTATTGGACTAAATCTGTTAGTCTCGATCGATCGAAAATTAGACTCGATCGATCGAACCACGTACAGATTTATTTTTCTGCAGAGTTCCAGTTCAGCCCAAACACTATTTAAACGTCTTGGGGTTCAAGTAAAACACTCCTATATATAAGGAAAACCCTAGAACGTTTTTGGGACTTTTAGAGAGAGAGATTAGAGTGCCTTTTGTGCCTCCTTTTGTTAGGGTTTTGTACCCAAACCTCTCTAAGTCTTTGTTGCTCATATTTGCTGTTTATGTGAATCTCTTGTGAGATCTTTGAGGAGTTTTCCTTCACATAAACTTAGGGTTTTCAAGGTAGAGATATTATCTACATTTTGATGATCAACAAGGTTGCTACCATTGAAGCTTAAAGATAAACAAGCGGGGAGCTTGTAGCTAATTGAGGAATTTAAAGAAAGAAGTAGTCCGTGGACTCGGAGCCTGCACGTGGTTGTGTCAGGAAGTTTTACTGGTGGGTAGCATTAAGAAGTCAAGCGGGGAGCTTGTAAGTCCTTTTGTAAGAACTTCAATTCTTTCTTAGTGGATTCCGTTTTGCCTTGAGGATCGGTGGGTAAAATCCTCCCCAGGTTTTTCCGTGTGGTTTCCTGGGTGATCATATCACTGTGTTATTTATTATTCCGCTGCATTATATTTTTGATATGATTATTTGATTGCTTTAACCTAGAATTGCTTAATTTGATTAAGTAACAACTTGGCTAATTAATCTAGGCTACGCAATCTAATTGGGATTTAAGGGGTCTAAATAACCCATCAAGTGGTATCAGAGCGGGTAGCTCTTTTGTTGTAGATCTTTTGATCTCTGAGCTGATCCTTGACCCTTGTTGTCATGAACAATTTAAAGTGTCTTTCTGCTCATGTTTGTGATGTTTTAAATAAAAAGGACACTATTGTTTCTGTTGATTTTTTTGATGCTTTTGAAACTCTTCATAAGGAATTGTCTAAATCTTTGAAAATTTATAAGAAATTCAAGGAAGAGTTAAAATTGGCTAATCTTGAAAAAGAAGAATTGCTTGTTAGATTAGATGAATCTAATAAAAAGAATGAATTTTTGAGAAATCAAATTTCCTCTCAAGATGAAAAGCTTGGAATAAGAGTTAGTTGAATCTAAAGCTAAAATTGAAAATTTGACTAATACCAAGCCTGCTGATGATAAAAAGGTGTTTCTGATTCTCTTAAGCCTAAAACTGAAAAAGTTTATATCCCTCCTTTTAAGAGGAATAATAAAGAAAATGCTTATTTTGCTAGGTTAGACAAAGGTAAAAGTTCTGATGTAGACGCTGATGTTTCTAAACCTATGTCTAAACCTGCTGCTAGTATGCAAAAGAAATATGTTTTTGTGCCTACCTGTCACCTTTGTGGTGTTGTTGGTCATATTAAACCAAATTGTTCTTTGTTGAGGCAAAAACAAAAATATGAGACTAGATTTGCTGTTAGGAATACTGATGTTCCTAAATTTGTTCCTGTTTGTCACTTTTGTGGTGTCTCCGGTCACATTCGTCCTAATTGTCATAAATTGAAATTTAAGCATTCTGTATGTCAGTCTAGGATATGTAATGATATTTCTCCTGCCATAAGTCCATATAAATTGTTTCATATGCTTTTGAAAAATTTGAGCTTGTTGGCTTGTGAAAGGAATTTGCAGGATTTCAGTCTCTCTCAGAAGATTGGTGTAATTCCTCAAATACACTCTGCTTCACATAGATTTTCACCTACAAAGCCGAAGACTCGTGCTAGATGGGTGAGAAAAGATTCTCCAAGGTAAGTGTTGCTAACTTGTCCCTGATTTAATTCTTTCAATTATTTGTGGACATGTTTTGTTTTTGTTTTTGGTTGTTTTGTTTTTTAGGTTGTTTTTATTTTTAAAAAAAAAAATCCAAAAACATTGAAAAATTTCAAAAAGACAAAAATATTTTTTTTGTGTCTTGTTTTATTGTTCTTGAGGATTATATAGGTTATGATATCTCCTTCATGATTTAGAACATGCTTGACATTGTGGAGAAACTTGAATAGTTTGTGCTAAGCTATTTTTGATTTTGTGTGAGGATGTACTAGTTTGTACATGTACTCATGAGTTAATTAAGAAATTGATATTTCTTGTTTGTGTACCCTCTATAGCTTAGTTAAGCACTGTCATGCATTGCATTTGCATTGATCATTTTGCACAATATGTGTTTTTTTGTTTTTGGTCATAAAGTTTTTTTCAAAATCTCAACAAATGGTGATAAAGTTTGTTAAAACCAAAAAGATTTTTGTGTTTTGTATTATAGATCTTGGATTTATAATCAAGGATTGGCTATATTATTTTTACATAACATGTTTATGTACCTTGTTTAGCTTGGATGAGCTTATTCATTGCACTTTACTAATTAAAGCTTTGTAGTGCATGTTGTGTGGGAAAGATGTTTATGGTGTTTATCACTTTGTCTTAATCTTGAAGTCACATGTTATTTGACTGTCGGACTTGATCCTTTTGAGAAAGGCATAAATAACCATCTCACCACTGTTCACTAGCCAATCATGAACACCTTAGTGCATATCATAAGATTTTGTGCTCGAGAAAGTGTAGCACATGCACAAAAAGAACATAAGATGTAGCCTCAATTAATTCATTTAATTAAAACTGGTGTGTACTATTAGGTTTAATGCCAATTCACTTAATTCAAACCGGTGTGTACTATTAGGCTGAATGCCAATTCATATAAATAAGAGGCAAAAATTCAAGAAACTTACATGATTGCAAGCTTATGTTCTAGGAGATGTGAGAGTTATATGATATAACTTTTTAGGTGATAGTCTCTTTCAAATTCTATGTGATGAATTTTGTAGACTTTGTGATTGATTTCTATTCACATATCACCTCACATGTATCTCAAGCTTTTGCTGGTTGCACACACTACACAAGTTACTCTTTGCTAAACTTGGTACATTATATTGTGTGTGATTTTGTTATGGCCATCCAAGATTAAAAGTTCCTTGATTTTAATGCAAAATGTGTTTTAAGTTTGAAAATATCTTGAGATTTGTGCACAACATATTTGTTGCTTAAGAAAATTCAATGGGAAAATGATTGAAACTTGTTTTTTGAGAAAATTGGGTTTAAAATTTGGGTTTTTGAAAAAGCATTCCATCTCATACTCATGCATTTTGCTTTCGTTGTTTAATGCTTTGAGGGGTTGTTTTCAAAATTAGGTTTGTGTTTTTCAAAACTGTGATTTTTCTCAAAAATTTTGTGAGCCTCTGCCCAGTTCGATCGATCCATTTTGATTTTCGATTGATCGAAAAAGTGCTTTAATTTGTTTAAAAATGACTGTTTCATTCAATCGATCGAATGTATTTTTCGATCAATCGAAAGTCGCAAATCAGGTTTTTAAAAAAGGGTTTGTTCTTGATCCAAATTGGGGCTTTTGTGAAATTGAGTTGAAATTGACGAAATTGGCTTGTTGTTTGGATGTAATTAAGCATTATACTCTGTGAGTTGTGTTATGTGATGCTCAATTCATCAATTTGTTTAAAAATTTCAACAAGTGGTTTTCAATTTTGGGATTTTTGTTAGAAATTCCCTGCTCAGGCCAATTTTGTCAAATTTAATCTCAATTGAACTTAATTTTTTACTGCATTAGTACATGCATCATGGCATTGTCTTTGTTCATGCATCATATAGATTTTTATTCTATTGTTTTTGTGTTAATTTGCAGTCTGCCCTTGGTTTATGTTTAGGATTCACATGCATTGCATTAATTTCTGTATCCATCTTGCAGTTTTGCAGTCATATCTATCATTGTTTTCACACATAGCATGCATACACTTTGCTACATTGGGTACTCAACTTGATCACAAAAATTGATTGATTAATTTTTGAGCTATGTACTTTCTAGTATATGCCTTTTTATGTGTGAACTGCAGAAAATATTTTTTTTAAGAGATCTGATGGATAATCAATGTGCAAATATTTTCTCTACTCATGCAACTGTTTATGGGTCACATAATGCCATGTTTGCATTTTATTGAAAGAGAGAATATTTTTTCTTCATGTGTATCCTCACCTTAGTTTTTAACTATGGTTTGTGTGTTTTTAACTTTGATCCTGCTGGTGAGGATGTTCCTGATCCTGCTAGTGCTGCTGCTGCTGTTGTTCCCCACCCCCTTTATTTTTCTCCAAAACTGTTTTTTTCCCACAACTTGTTTTGTTTTTCCTATTTTTATAGGGGGAGAAAAGTTTTTTTTTAACCTGTGTTGTTCATAGGGGGAGCTGTCTCTATTTTCTATAGAGTTGAATTGTTTTGTGTTCTCCTTTATTCTCTATTTTCTCTTATCCTTTATTGCGTATGTTGACTGTATACTCTTTGTATGAGTTGTCTTTGTCAATACGTGACAAAAAGGGGGAGAAATTATTGTTTTATGGGAATCATGTTTGTCTTGTTTAGGGGGAGTTGAAATTATTTTTGAAATGGGAGAATATAAATAAAAACTTTTTGTTGTATCTAACTTAGGGGGAGAGTTAGTTTACTTATGTTTTTATTTCTGTTTCTTGTTCACTGCTCATTGATTTATATTTATGAGTTATTCATGATATATGTCTTTGTTTTGTATGAATTTATTTGTTGATTTACTGTTTTTCTGTCACACATGCGTTTATGCGTTTTGTTTAGTATTTCAGAAAATATACAGGTTGATTCAATTGAGCTGCTGTCTACACTTGCAACTGATGGATAGTAGTTAGGTTGGATTTGTTGTTGTGAGCATTATCTTTGTATTGAGCTATTTGTAACTTTGAGCATTTCATGTTTGTGATGTGTTTTGTCACGGATTGCCAAAGGGGGAGATTGTTGGGTTCTAAGAAATTAGGAATTAATTTATTAGAACTTCAATTTGTATTTTGTTGGCAAACCATGATCAAAACATTTAGTCTAGGTTTAGGCTTGCTCAAAGTATGTTTATTTGTAAAATTGGAATCGAGTGATTGCAGAATTTATTGGACTAAATCTGTAAGTCTCGATCGATCGAAAATTAGACTCGATCGATCGAACCACATACAGATTTATTTTTCTGCAGAGTTCCAGTTCAGCCCAAACACTATTTAAACGTCTTGGGGTTCAAGTAAAACACTCCTATATATAAGGAAAACCCTAGAACGTTTTTGGGACTTTTAGAGAGAGAGATTAGAGTGCCTCTTATGCCTCCTTTTGTTAGGGTTTTGTACCCAAACCTCTCTAAGTCTTTGTTGCTCATATTTGCTGTTTATGTGAATCTCTTGTGAGATCTTTGAGGAGTTTTCCTTCACATAAACTCAGGGTTTTCAAGGTAGAGATATTATCTACATCTTGATGATCAACAAGGTTGCTACCATTGAAGCTTAAAGATAAACAAGCGGGGAGCTTGTAGCTAATTGAGGAATTTAAAGAAAGAAGTAGTCCGTGGACTCGGAGCCTGCGCGTAGTCGTGTCAGAAAGTTTTACTGGTGGGTAGCATTAAAAAGTCAAACGGGGAGCTTGTAAGTCCTTTTATAAGAACTTCAATTCTTTCTTAGTGGATTCCGTTTTGCCTTGAGGATCGATGGGTAAAATCCTCCCCAGGTTTTTCCGTGTGGTTTCCTGGGTGATCATATCACTGTGTTATTTATTATTCCGCTGCATTATATTTTTGATATGATTATTTGATTGCTTTAACCTAGAATTGCTTAATTTGATTAAGTAACAACTTGGCTAATTAATCTAGGCTACGCAATCTAATTGTGGTTTAAGGGGTCTAAATAACCCATCAGTCGTCATAGACAATAACATCCAATCTAAGTAAGAGCATCCACATACTAATCAAACACTAGAGTCTCGAAGAAAGACATCGTGGAAGGATCTAGAAGGTCGTGTCATTATGAACACCACTATAGATAGTGTTGTGCCTTACCAAAGAGAAACACTTGCTAATGGTCAGTTGGAATTAAATGTATAGCCTAGCTTGTCCATATTTTGTGACAAATGCAGCAGATCAACTTATAATAGTATTTTTATTTGTGTTTGTGGCCAGCGCATGGGCCTGCTCAAGGAACTTTAATGTTTACCAGTATTCCCAGCTCATTATGTAAACCCAAGTTTTGGGTCCATGGGTAACCCCAAATAGGTCCATTCTTTACCCTCCAAACCACTCATTCAATTTCCCAAACGAATATCCTTAATAAGCCTAATAAGTCTTACGAGCCAGTTTAAAAACCAAATTGACCAAGTGTTTGGTCAAATATTTGATTTTGTGATATCTTAATCGAATCAAATATCATTTTAATACGTGATCGTCAAAATGAAGGTAATTTTTACCTTCTTTGAGATGGATCCACATTTGAGATTCTTATGATTTGAAGTAATAAACTTAATCAACTTAATTTGTATCAACTTAAGCAAACTAGGTGTAAAATGATAATTTTTTATAATCCCCATATTACAATTCAATTGGCAATTAGGGAAGATAAAATGGGATGTCAACAAGAGTGTAATGTTCATCTATCAAATGATTTCAAATCGAACATCATATCTTTCTTGACTCCATCTAACATCACAGTACAAAGAATAGATAGAATAATAAAGTACATGACAAATCAATATAATATTCAACACCCACGAGACAATGGATTTGGGTTCAAAATACACAAATTGACATAACTTTCATGACTCAAATATACGGTAATATAAAATTAGGTATCATTTTCTCAAAAAAAAAAAAAAAAATAGGTATCACAGCATCCTTAAGCAATATTATTATACACCTTAAAACAACACGATTTAAAATGAGAGACACTTGAAGTTTTCCATATATCAACTCTATGTTTTGGGCCAAAATGGGCAAATGCCCTTTTTGTGCAAAAAAAGTGGTGTTTTGCTCCATTTCCCAAACTAATTAGAAAAATGCTCATCTTTTGTAACTCAATTTTCTAAAAATCGAGTTTAAAAAAAAAAAAAAATCTAAAGCCCTATAGTGGCGTTTGGAGCCTATAGACGTTTTAAAAACCTATAGTGGCGTTTTTGAACTCGAGCTCCATGAACTCAAGTTATAGGCAATTTTTTTTATTTTTTTTACCTATAACTTGAGTTCATAGAGCTCGAGTTCCAAAACGCTACTATAGGTCCTTAAAACGTCACTATAGGTCCTTAAAACGTCACTATAGGCTCTTTAAAACGTCACTATAGGCTCTTTAAAACGTCACTATAGGCTCCTTAAAAACACCACTATAGGGCTTAACTCGATTTTGAGAAAATCGAGTTTCAAAACAGGTGCATTTCCCTAATTAATTTGGGAAAGGGGGCAAAATGTTGGAATTTTTACGGGAAAAGGGCATTTGCCCATTTTGGCCCTATGTTTTGGACCACTATGTCTTGGACCAATCTTGAGATTCCTCCAATTGTATCTGAAACCATAGCACACCTATGACATACAACTCAATCAATAGACTGAATATAAGAATAAAAAATAAAAAAATGTAGAAGAACATGTTCTACAATGACAAGTAGATGGTCAATTGTAAATGATGTATGTGATAATTGCTTAAAATTACACTATTGTCTTAGTTTTTTTTTTTTTTTTTTGGTATTTTCACATCTATTTTATATTTATTTTTACAATTACAGTTAAACATGTTAGTTTGAAATTTTTCTTTGAAATATACTCATTACATGTATTTTTCCATTTTAGGATATTAAAACTGATCAGTTAATATACTCATTACATGTCTGAGGGTCAAGATCAATCAAGGCATGGATTTTGAAGCATTACACAAGTCAAAAGGTGTGTGAATATAAAAAGAGCAAGAAAGAAATTCGTAAAATCCAAAATTGAAAAATGTCTGATTGATCTGATTCTTGTGGCCATGGAAAACATACTCGAAAAACTAAAACTTTGTAGTTCGCCACAAATTCAAAAATATCATTTTGGAGGTCAAAATTTATCTAGAAGTGAAAAAAAAAAAAAAAAAAAAAAAAAAAAAAAAACTCTAAAAATTAGGGGATTTCCCCTTTTTCTTGAGAGGGGGTGAGTTTTTAGATGCACAAAAACGGAAAACCCTAGAACTTTTTTACTTCTTTTTTTTTTTTTTTTTTTTTTTTGGGTGTTTAGCATTGTTTTATGGATTTATTTTGCATAACTATGTGTAGCTAAATCCCTAACTAGGGCTAGAGGTGAAGCCTAATATTTTTAACATGAGTTCTTGTGATTATCTATGTGTTTTCTATGAATTGATGATTGAATTTTGAGATTGATTTTACAATTTTGAACCATTACATGTTGAAAAGTTCTTAAGATTTAATTTGATTTTTAGATATATCGAATGATTGAACTCATTGATTCGTTACGATTTAAAAATATATCGAATGCTTAATCTCCATCAAAGCATGCCAATTGAATTATTTGCTCAATCACTCAGATTCAATCTATTCTACTCCTTGTTTGAGTGCTTAATTATTCACAACAAATCATAGGTGGTTAGTTGTTATTAGTTCAAATTTGAACCTATTACTAAGATTACCTTTTTTCCTCAATAATAACAACTAGTAACAACTTGTCACTTAAAATTTATTGTAAAAATATTGTAAACATAGCACTTCTTATTAGTGCTGTAGACATAACTTTTCTCATTAGATTATAGCAGTACAAGCAGTGTTCAAGTACAACTTATGTGGCACACAATGTGTTGGGTTAAAATGAATTGACTCCTTGCAAATTAATTAATTACCCAAGTTAATTAATTAGTCAAATTATAGCGTGGTATCACAAAAAAATCACCAAATAACTAAATGCAGCGGAAAATAAATTTGACACAGGTAATTTGTTTACGAATGGGGAAAACCACTGAGGCAAAACCCCACCGGGTGAATTTAAAGTCAGCACTCCCGAGAATCCACTATTATCAATCACAAGCGGTTACAAGTATGAGGAATCTTACCAAACCCTATGGCCTATCCCGAAATACCAACCTACAGTTGAACCCTTACCCCAATACCCAATGAACCCTTACCCTAATACCCAATTGGACTTGTATTGTAGCGGCAATCTCTCCGCTCAATGCATGAATCCTAGTATGTGACTAACCAATGATGCACGAATCTCAGTACGTGACTAACACACCAACTTGAGGAAGATTGTTGGCTACAAAATTCTTCAGTTCATCAACAATGAAGATCAGGAAGCTCCTTGGTCACAAAACTCTTGGTGTAAAGACGCAGTAGCTTCTACAGAGAGAATAATGAACTAGAGCAATTTCTGCCTCCAATCACAATATGCATGTATTATCACTTTGCATCACTTTGTGATGGCCCTTAAAATAATCATTATATATGTCTAGGGTTGTGAGAAAAGAAACCCTACATAAATACTTAAGGATATGTGTGTAACTAGATCTGAAGAGTCTGATTTCGTAATTCTCAACAGATTCAGCTTGTGTCGAGCTTCTGTCGAGCTTCAACATTAAATCTCGATAAAAATCTTTCTATCGAGATTGCTGTCGAGTTTTAATAAACAGCACTTCTTTCACTTGTTTCTTAGTTATACTTGCATGGCTTCAATACTTAATTTGAACAGTTGTTTCTTGAAGTACTAAACCCATCCTAGATCTACCCAATTACAAGTAAAGTGCATTTTGTCAAAAGATTAGCCAATTACGTAAATATGTCCCTAACAATCTCCCCCTTTAGCAATCCGTGATAAAACCACAACAAACAAATGAATCATGAGAGAAGTCTTAAATCACTAAACTCAAAACCACTTGTTGGGTTACAAAATAAATCTAACCCTAACATAAACTCTTGAAAAGCTTTGCAAAAAGAGAGTTCATGGCATGGTAGACTTTCACAACCTGTCTTTCTGAAACACTTAAACAAAAACTCATCAAGGCATCATGTGTGAAAAAAAAATAAAGATTGCTTACATAAAGAAACATTTGTATAAAGAGAGAAAAGAAACAACACATGTAGAGGTAGGTGAAGAAAAAACATTCATCATCATATATATGAAAATAGAGTACAACGTATGTCAATAAATGGTCACAAGATCGGTGTACAAGAGGCTGTAACTAAAAAGAAAGAAAAGTACATGTAAACTTCGCCACATCCCTCAAAAAGTATAAACACCCCCCTATCAAAAATGTCCTATACTAACTCTCCTTCTAAGTACAAGACTACTCTCAAACCCAAACTACTCCCCCTTTTTGTCACGAATGACAAAGGGCAAGTCACTGAGAGGTCATCATCTTGTCATCACTAGAAGAGCTAGCATCATCCTTCTCATCATCACCAGCATCATCACCCTCATCAATCGAGTCCTCTAAAGAAGGAGAAGGTGAAGGAGCAAAGCCAGCCATGCGAGCCTGTCTGCATGCAATGTGGCCTACACGGGTGTTCATCTGACATATCTCATTAGTAAGATAGTCAAGATAAGCATCCATCCGCTGCAACTGTGCCATGACAGCCTCCAGGGTCACACCATCAGCTGCGGAGGTAGAAGGAATTGAGGAAGAAGGCGGAACAGCAAAAGCTGCAAGATCTGTTGTCTCCACTCGTGGCCGCTTCGGTCGAAGCTGGGCCTTGCTCCACCGAATAGAACCGGCGCTAATGGCACCCATAATGGTAAAAAGAGGAGAGAGAGGAATAGGAAAGGAGAAGTGCCGTAAGATTTGCATGATAGCCGAAGAAAAAATTAGCTTATCACAGGTAGCGGTATCCTGATACACATCTATGATAGATGTGATAAGGTGAGAGGCAAAGTCAATGGAAAGATCCTTCATCAAGGAAAGAAGAAAATGAGCACGAGGCTTAGTGATGGAGTTATAATGAGACAAAGGTGTAAGGGTGAATGTCATCACCATGTTAAGGAATCTCAAGCCTTTGACAAAGCCTGAGCATGGGGTGTTTAGCATACCATCCCATATAAAAGGAGTCTCACAAAAGTGAGAGATAAGCTCGTCTCTGGACACAATCCAAAGATGCTCACAGCCAGGGTAGTTAGGATGCACTACCTTGGGAATGTGTAGTACCTCGGATATAAGATCTGGAGTAACTACAATACGTGTACCTCAGAATGTGGTAACAAAACGAGGTACAGAGGTATCCATGTTATGCATGTTAGAGAAAAACTCCTGAATGAACACGACCAAACACCTCTCCGGTTTCCCACAGAGGGACTACCATCTCCGAGTCCGAAAAACTTCGGGTGGAGCAATGTAGGAGAAGTCCGATAGAATGACCTGGCGTTTCGGATTAACACCACAATTCTAGAAGTTCTCAAAGAAGTCTGTCTTGGCCTTCTCATCACGGAACAGAATGTGAGAGGGAATAGGAGGATCAAAAGAGGATGACCCAAAACCACGAGGAAGGTTCTGAGCCGGAGTGGATTTGCGCACTTTGGGTGCCATCATGTAGTCTATTCGAGAGAGACAGAGAGAGAGAAAGAAAGAAAGAGCAGAACACATCACAAACCAGAAAAGGAATGAAAAGATATAACATATGCATGAAAAATGCATAAACATGTGATGTACAAAATTTAAAAGCATCATGGGTAAAAACCCAATCCAAACCTACCAGCACATAAACAACAAGAATCAAAGACATCTAAAATGCATGAAACAATGTTATAATGCAATGAGAATGCAATGCATGAGCATATAACACCAAAACAACATAACCCAACCCAAAATTTTCACAAAAATCTCAAAAAAAAAAACCCAAAAAATTTTCAAAAACCCAAAACCTAGGCCTAAAATGCATGAATGCAAGAAAAATAAGGGTTTAAGAACACTTACCAGAGGATTGAGACTTGATCTAGGCCAAAATAGGAGTGGGTGAGGAGATTTGAGTGAGAGATAGAGGTTTGGGGCAAGAGAGAAGAGTTTCTATTGAGAGAGAATGAGAGAAAATGAAATCTAATATCACGCCTCATCTTTAAATTGAGGTATCTATCAAGATCTATCAAGCACTAAATCTCGACAGAAATGAATCTGTCAAGGTGCTGTCGAGGATTTGTCGACGACAAAACTCACCTCGATGGATCGAGAATCTATCGAGAAGCTATCGGTCAGACATAATGCTCAGAAATTTGTATCGATGGATTGAAGAAGCTGTCGAGAATCTATCAAGGAGAAACCCAGAAATCTCGATGGATCAAGAATCTATCAAAATCTTTCGAGAAAAGAGAAAGAAGGCTTGATGGAAAGAGAATTTGTCGAGGATCTGTCGAAAAGCTGCCGAGCTTGAAAAAAAGAAGTTTTTTCAAGGAGGAAAAACATAAAGAGATGAATGCAACAAGCAAGCTACTCAAACAAAGATCCAATCAACATGTTATGCTCTCAAAACATCTCTCAAAACATCTCTCAACATATATGCAAAGCATAGATCCAAAAACACACACACACACACATTAAACAAGTCTAACTAATTTTATATTTCAAAAACAAGTTAAGACAATTTAGTGAACATATATTAACACATGTATTCCTTGTGATAGTCAAATCACATTGTACTTGCACATGTATCACAAGTAGCAAAGAATTTTGTGTGTTATGTGTGAAACATAGCAAGAGTGCATAAGTTTCTCATATTATGATGATTTGAGATATGAGAAAGTCTAACACACTCACACAATCATAACTGTTTAATGGGGACTATCACATTTGAGATACATCATATAACTCCCACATCTCTTAGAAACACGTTTACAATCATTTTTAAAAGTATTTTGATTCTTTTTAGTTTTATATTCTTTGCATATTTTCTTTTTGAACATATCATGCATGGGCATATAAGAGAGAGAAGAAAAAACCAAATTATGTAAGCCAAAACATCACAATTTTGCTATGCTGAAGCACACAAATATTATACATGATTGGCAGGCTTTAGTGGTGAGATGGTTATTTTATCTTAGGATTTTCTAGTCCTTCTAGTCAAAAAAAGTGATATAAGTGTTAAATATAAAAGATTACTTAATCGTATTCATCACAAACACGAGCCACAAAGCTCACTTGATTAGTTATGCATTAAGATGCTCATCTAAGCTACAAGAGATACAAAGTTTAGAAAACTTTGTTTCAATGGCCAACCAAGGTACACAAGTACCAATATACCCTTACACACACTATTTTTGTATTTTTTTTATTTTTCAATTTTTTTTATATTTATTAAAAAAAAAAAAAAAAAAAAAACAAACAAACAAACAAACAAACCAGAAAACAATCAAACAAAAACATGAAGAAACACACAAAGCATAAAACTAGATGCATTTAAGGCTCCATGGAGATTACACTAATGTTTTGGCGTAAGAATTCAAAACGCTTGCTATCAAGAGGCTTAGTAAGCAAGTCGGCCTTCTGATTATCAGTGTGGATGAACTCAAGAGTGAGTGTGTCATCTTCAACAAGTTCCCGAATGAAGTGGTGTTGTATCTCTACATGTTTTGTTCGAGAATGTTGAATAGGACTTTTAGAGATGTTAATGGCACTGGTATTGTCACAATAAATGGTAAGATGTTCTTGACGAATACCATAATCAAAAAGGAGTTTTTGCATCAACAGAAGTTAGGTGTAACAGCTACCAGCAGCGATGTATTCAACCTCAGCAGTGGACAATGAGATGGAATTCTACTTCTTACTCATCCAGGAGACAAGATTATTACCCACATAAAAGCAACCCCCGATGTACTTTTTATATCATCAGCATTCCCAGCCCAGTCCGCATCAGAATACCTAGCTAAGACATCATTTGTGTCCTTGCTATACCACACTCCAAAATCGGCATTGGCTTTGGCATACTTTATGATTCTTTTCAAAGCAATCATATGAGACTCTTTGGGGTTTGCCTGATATCTAGCACACACTCCTACACTGTAACTAATGTCAGGTCTACTCACAGTAAGGTAAAGGAGACTACCTATCATGCTTCTATATAATGAAGAATCAACACTATTGTCTAACAAGTCAACAGTGAGTTTAACATTAGGGCTCATGAGGGTTCTAATAGGATTAGCAGATTCTAAGCCAAACTTTTTCACAAGATTTTTAACATATTTAGATTGAGATGTGAATATACCTGACTCTTGCTGACGAATTTGAAATCCAAGGAAGTGATTCAACTCTCCAATAATGCTCATCTCGAACTAGACTTGCATAAGCTTTGGGAAGTTATAAGCAAGTTCATCCTTTGTAGACCCAAAGATGATGTCATCAACATAGACTTGAGCTATTATCAATTCGTCATTCTCCTTTTTGATAAAAAGAGTTTGATCGACTTGTCCTCTTGTGAAGCCATGTAAGACTAGGTATTCTGTAAGCCGATCATACCAAGTTCGGGGTGCTTGCTTTAGTCCATATAAAGCCTTCTTGAGATACAACACATGATCTAAAAAGTGTGGATCAACGAATCCTTTAGGTTGAGCAACATAGACATTTTCTTTAAGAAACCTATTCATGAATGCAGTCTTCACATCCATTTGGTAAAGCTTGAACTTCAGGTGACAAGCCAAGGCTAGGAGAACCCTAATGGATTCCATGTGAGCTACAGGAGCAAATGATTCATCAAAATCCGCTCCTTCCACTTGAGGGCATCCTTGGGCCACCAGACGAGCCTTGTTGCAGATTACATTTCCCTCATCATCAGTTTTATTGTGGAATATCCACTATATGCCAATGATGTGCTCTCCTTCAGGTCTAGGTACTGGGGTCCAAATATCATTCCTTTCAAACAAGAGCAGTTCATCATGCATGACCTTAACCTAGCTTTCATCCTAGAAGGCATCCTCAACCTTAGTGGGTTCAACCTACGACAAATAATAAGAATAAGACACAAAGTTAGCAACACATTTATCAACTGTACGCTTTCTTAGTGTGAGTTCATTCATATTTCCCACAATAACTTCAGAAGGGTGATTCAGTTTGATCCTTGAGAAAGGTCTTTTTTCTTTATGAGATTCAAACTCAGGTGATGTAGGAATATCTACTGAGACTTCTACAACACTCGGAGTACTAAGAGTACTTGGAGAAATGGGCTTTTGATCAACTTCTTCTTGAACAACCTTAGGCTCTGAAGGAAGAATTGCCTTAGGTATTTCCTCACTACTTTTCTCAAAACAGAAATCTAAAACTTCATCAATAACAACATTTACAATTTCCATCACCTTCTTGGTTTTTTTGTTGTACACCCGATAAGCTTTTCCTGTGGAGGAGTATCCCAGAAATATTCCTTCATTACTTCGGGAGTCAAACTTTCCCACATTTTTTCTATCCTTAAGGATGAAACAAGTACTACCAAAGATTCTGAAGTACTTTACATTTAGCTTTCTTCCCTTCCACAATTTATAGGGAGTCTTCTTTGTACCGGGTCTAAAATATACCCTGTTAACCGTATGGCATGTGATATTGACTGCTTCTCCCCATAAATTTATGGCCACATCTTTATTGTGTAACAATAGCTCTAGCCATCTCCAGAATGACTCTATTCTTTCTTTCTACTACACCATTTTGCTAAGGAGTAATAGAAGCAAAGAATTCTTAAGATATACTAGATATATTGCAAAAAGATTCCATGTATGAGTTCTCAAATTCTTTACCATGATCATTGCGAATTCGATCAATCTTCATGTTCTTCTCATTTTGCAGTCTTGTACACAAAGCTTCAATATGCTTAGGAGCATCTGACTTGGACCTTAGAAGAATGACCCAAGTATGCCTGGTGAAATCATCTACTACAACCATGATGTATCTATTTCCTCCAAGAGATTCGGTTCTAGTTGAAACCATGAGATCCAGATGTAGTAGCTCTAAAGGTCTAGATGTAGTTGATGTCTGAGTGCCTAGATGTTTTGCTTTCTTTTATTTTCCAAGCTGACATGGTCCACACATAACATTGCTAACCCTACTGAGCTTTAGTATTCCCAACACTGATTCATGCTTAGATACAATTGACAGATGTTTATAGCTAGCATGTCACATCATTTGGTGCCATAAGTCTTCATTTGGCAAACGAATACTATTGCACACAATATCAGCATCAAGTACCAATCCATAGCAGTTATCCAAAGTGCGGACTCTGCTTATGAATTTCTTTCCAAACTCATTCAAAACAAGACATTTCCCTTTTGAGAATAGCACCATGAATTCTTAATCACAGATCTGACTTATGCTCAACAAGTTCACTCTTAGACCTTCTACATACAATACATTTGTGATGTATGGCAATCTAGGTAGAGAGATGGTTCTTTTCCCTTTTATCTGTGATTTGCACCCATCACCGAAAGTGACATTTTCACCTTTCTTAGACTCGAAAACCTTAAAAAAAGAGCAGTCTCTAGTCATGTGTCTCGAGCATCCACTGTCAAGGTACCATAAATATGTGTCCATTACTTTAAATGCAGACTTCATCATAAAACACACTTCACGCTTGCTTGACAAATCAGTAGGAAAGGTTTTCTCTCTCAGCTGCCATTTATCAACAAAGCCTTTAATTTTCACCCTTCTCAGATGAACTCCTTTGCACATTTCATTTTGAGATAGTCTAGTTTCTTCCTTGTCACACTAAGGCCTTTTTCAACAATGATCAAGATAGCTTTCAAATAACTTTTAGACTTACATTTTCTAAAACACTCAATCAAATAGAGATTAGAAAAGCATGATGTATTTGAAATAAAAGATCTTTTCAAGCTGCTTATGGCCATGACAACAAGGGTCAATGGATCACACAGCAATGATTAAAATCTAATCAGAGTGTGCCCGCTCTGATACCACTTGTTGGGTTAAAATGAATTAACCCCTTGCAAATTAATTAATTACCCAAGTTAATTAATTTGTCAAATTACATGCAATGGCGCGGTAGCACAAACAAATCACCAAATAACTAAATGCAGTGGAAAATAAATTTGACACAAGTGATTTGTTTATGAAATGGGGAAAACCATCGAGGCAAAACCCCACTGAGTGAATTTAAGGTCACCACTCCCGAGAATCCACTATTATCAATCATAAACTGTTACAAGTATGAAGAATCTTACCAAACCCTTTGGCCTCTCTCAAAATACCAACCTACAGTTGAACCCTTACCCTAATACCCAATTAAACTTGTATTTTAGCGGCAATCTCTCCGTTCAATGCACAAATCTCAGTATGTGACTAACCAATGATGCATGGATCCCAGTTTGTGACTAACACACCAACTTGAGGAAGATTATTGGCTACAAAGTTCATCAGTTCATCAATAATGAAGATCTAAAAGCTCCTTGGTCACAAAACCCTTGGCGTAAAGACGCAGTAGCTTCTACAGAGAGAATAATGAACTAGAGCAATTTCTTCCGCTAGTCATAATATGCACGTATTATCACTTTGCATCACTTTGTGACAGCCCTTAAAATAATCCTTATATATGTCTAGGGTTGTGAGAAAATAAACCCTACACAAATACTTAAGGATATGCGTGTAATCAGATCTAAAAAGTTTGATTTTGTAATTCTCGATAGATACAGCTTCTGTTGAGCTTCAACATTAAATCTTGATAGAATTCTTTCTGTCGAGATTGCTGTCGAGCTTTAATAAACAACACTTTTTTCACTTATTTCTTGGTCAAACTTGCATGGCTTCAATACTTAACTTGAACACTTGTTTCTTGAAGTACTAAACTCATCCTAGATCTACCTAATTACTAGTAAAGTGCGTTTTGTCAAATGATTAGCCAATTACATAAATATGTCCCTAACATAATGCATCAATTTAATAAAGTTTTAAGTGCCTGAATTACGAAAACCGCCAACTCCAAGTACAGACATTCCTAAATTGCTTGATTTACAACGTTTGAATTGCACAAAGCTAACTTTAAAGTGAAGTTTTATTAGTATTATTTTGATGAATATGGTAAAATTTGAATTTATAGGATTCTTTACATTCAGAATGATTGTCCTTATCATCAGGCTAAAACATCAATGATCAATTATTTTTTAGTGTGGGCCGAATTTGAACCTTAGATCTCTATTCAATAACAACAGTCTTTACTAGTTGACATAACTAAAACTCACTCTTTAAAGTGAAGTTGCCATAGCATTGAGAGAAAACTAGTATAATTAGAAAATAAGTCGACAATGTGATGGGCCAATAGAAAATAGGTCCTCTCCATTTTCATTTTAAATTGAAAAACTCCATTTCACGACTAAAATTTTGTTTACATTCAACATGAATTGAATTCATTTTCATTTTAAATTGAAAAACTCCATTTCACGACTAAAATTTTGTTTACATTCAACATGAATTGAATTCATTTCAAATGGAGAGAATCCTAATACTTATTCCAAATATTAGACTTTTTTTTTCCTTTATCTTTTTTCGTATAGAAGATTATGGTCATTTTATAGCATCTAAATTATGTCATTCAATGTTCTATTTAAGACAAATTTAACACTTTTATCATTGTGTTGTTAAGTTGGTATGCTTTCTAGTAAAAAAAAAGTCTTTTGTGAAAAATAATACTTTTAATAACTTTAGTTAAAGTGACAGGACATTTTAAATATTCAGGAAAATATAGCAGTTCTAAAAGTTCTACAACAGAATTTACTAGTTGACCTAACTGAAACTCACTCTTTAAAGTGAAGTTGCCATAGCATTGAGAGAAAACTAGTAGAATTAGAAAATAAGTTGACAATGTGATGGGCCAATAGAAAATAGGTCCTCTCCATTTTCATTTTAAATTGAAAAACTCCATTTCACGTCTAAAATTTTGTTTACATTCAACATGAATTGAATCAATTTCAAATAGAGATAATCCTATTACTTATTCCAAATATTAGACTTTTTTTTTTTCCTTTATCTTTTTTCGTATAGAAGATTATGGTCACTTTATAGCATCTAAATTATGTCATTCAATGTTTTATTTAAGACAAATTTAACACTTTTATCATTGTGTTGTTAAGTTGGTATGCTTTCTAGTCAAAATAAGTCTTTTGTGAAAAATAATACTTTTAATAACTTTAGTTAAAGTGACAGAACATTTTAAATATTCAGAAAAATATAGCAGTTCTAAAAGTCCCACGACTCGTTGAAAATTAGTCAAATTAGGCGAAATCTAGAAGTTGTATTACTATATATAAGGTTTGACCATAAATTCCAACTGTCCGATCGAAGAAAATGTTGGATCAATGCATAGATTTTTCGATTTATTTTAAAATGTGTGTTCATTGGCAAAGATTAGCTCTAAATCAAAGTGAGATGTCACAAAAATATTAAAAATTTCACAACTTGAAACTTTTTTTCCCCTCCGAAGTATTGGAAAGATTGACAGTGGTAAAATAATGTTGTATTTCCACGAGTCTATGATTAGAAAAATCTATGATAAGTTTGGTTTTTTTTTTTTCCCCCCTAATAAACAACACAAATTCATTAAAATAAAATAGAAGATACATCTTGGAAAAGAGCCTGTTCTAGGAAATATGGACTCTCTTCAATCCATGCAAGAAAATCACAAATGCCTAAAGCATGTTTAGCTAACAAGTAAGTAGACTTATTGTCCTTCGTACGAACATGAGAAAATACGACATTGCAAACTAATAGGAAGCATCTTGCACACCATAAATCAAAATGATAAACTGTTTTGATGGGATAAACAAGAGGTAAAACTCCGAGGAATAAGACCTCCGTGAAATTGAAGTGATTTTGGTCAAGTTAAAGCACAACTAGAAACTTGATGTTGAAAGATTTCCAAAAACACCTCATTCACGCAATTCAGTCTCAGGAACACCTCAAAGTAAGTGCAAGAATATGGAAAGTATGTTAGGATCCGCTTGGAGAACAATGTTCCCTCCTTGAAGTAGGTGTTCATTTGTTTGACATGTTTGAAATCCGCTTATTTTGCTGAAATTGAAAAATTTTTGTTGAAAGTATTGTAGATGAAGGTAAAAGTTAGCTGAAATAATACAATAGAATCCATGAATAGTATCAAAAAGTGCAATAAAGCCCATAAATAGTATCAAAAATAAGCTGAATAGTAAAATAAAGCTGGCAAAAATATCATGCCAAACGAACACTAAATTGACTAAATTTAGACATTCATCTCATAATATGAATAGCCGACTCTATGTGCAACATGCACTTCCCCATCTTTGTTCAGAATCTTACAAGTGTTGTTGAAGAATGCTTGTACCAACTCTCTGTGCATCCTATATAAATAGAAACCCTGAAATACAAATATAATATATTAAATTTAAGTTAAATCTTACTACACACTCCTTATTGCAAATTACCGTACACACATCCCGTGGAAACACAATTTCAATTATAATTGTTTAACGGTGAAATCGTAGTTTTAGAAAACAATTTTACAATTTTACAATTTTAACTAATCATTCTTGAACAAACACCGTGTTTAATCATCACTATTCTTAAACAAAAACTAAGATTTCATCTTTGGGAGAAGTAGGAGTATGAAGAAAACAAATCATTATTTAAGAATGAGAATATACAAAGATTCAAAAATAATAATAATACATAAAAAATAACAATAATGGATCGATGGTCAATGTTAACAACAAAATATAAATAAGAGAAAGGACATAATAATTGTTTCTTAACACATTTTCAACATAATCATTTATTAAAAATATCTCGAAATTCTTTTAAATCCTAAAAATCATTAATGAGTTATTCTATATTAATTTCATCTATCCATCACGGACAAGTGGAACTTTTAGATATAGCTTACTGGACACTTTGAGAGAGAGAGAGAGAGAGAGAGTTACATGCCTAGTTTTTCTTTAAATTTATTAAGTTGGGTAATTAGATAATGATAGGATAGATTATTAGTTTAGTATTTGAATAAATATTATTTACTTGTACTAGATAAATATTAGGTTTCTTTTGAATCTAAATCTTGGCTTATATAAATATTAGGCTTCTTTTGAATTTTAATGTTAGCTTTATCTTGTAAAGTCATCTATTTATATGGCTTGATTTGACTAATAAAGTAACCTGAAAAATATTATTATTGAGTGAGTATTCACTTTGGAGATATGGACTCTCTCAAAGTAGTGGTTCCAAAGTTGTTGCATGCTTGAATTGTGTGAAGGTGAAATGATTTGATTTTGTGGAGCTCCCATGGCCTTTTTATCTTCGAGTTTGCATTGCCCATCACTTTTCTTAATTAGCTTCTCTTGTTCATAGAGAGCCAAATTCCTCTCTTCAAGTGCACATTGCCCACCACCCTCTTTAGTTGGTGTCTCTTGTTCATATCTAACCAAATGCAAGGATTTGCATATCATTTGCATTTTCTTGATACTTTTCATTTGATCAACGGCTAGAGATTGTATCTCTTTCAATTTCTCCATGCATTCCAACAATTGTTCCTTCACGCTTGGCTCTGATACCAAATGTTAGGAACTCATAGGTAGATATCACCCTTCAAAACCGGCTTGCAACGAGAGAGTATCCAAGAGTTTATAAACGCATGGTTAAGCTTACACTTAATCTATGTGGGACACTAATGTATGACACAATTTACTATTTAATAATTGTAATTTATTAATTTTGGTATTTAATTTGTAATTTTTGTTATTTTAGGTTTAGGGTTATTATTTCCTTATTTTTAGATTTTTTTTAATGCTTTTTAGGTCCTTTTAATGCTTTTTAGGTCAAATTTGGGTCTTATTATGGTTAGGTATTAATTAGGAGTTATTTTAATGCTTTTAATGTGTTTTTTAAATAATTATTCAATCAATAAAATTCATACTTTTGTCTTGCTATTTTCTAGTGGATTTTAGACCCTTTCTCCTTTTGGACTCAAGGACCCTTGTTTATTCAAGGAACCTTCATGAATTCAAAGTTATTTTTAGAAGCAAACGTGTTTTGCTTCTTGTTTTCTAGAAGTAGACGTGTTCTACTTCTTGACGCTTCCACATCCCGCATCAAACACTAAGATCATAATAAAGAGGCAACTATATTTTCTTTTCCTTGAAGCTATCTCCCTAAGTAGAATAGCAATTTCTCTAAACTCTAAAGCTAGAGACTATCACAAACTCTTTTATGTAAACAAAATTATGTTGTAATATCTCATTTAACACCTAATTCTAAATATATATATATATATATATAAAATAACTAACAGTTGAAACGTTTGACTTTTTGTTGATCATTCCTCATTGCGCCATGTGGCTACACAAATTACCGCCACGTAAACATTTAAAAACACAGAACAGTTGTGTGGTTTGATTCTTAGACTTTTTCACTATTTAACAAAAAATAATCGACTAAAAAAAAAACTGCCCAAACTAAATATATGAATGAAATGAAAAACAAGGAGCGGAAAGTAAACAAACCCACGGAAAAAACAAGGACACGCACTCCACTGACCCATATTGGAAAGGTAAAAGAAAATTTAACGTTGGCTTCAACTATGGAACAAAGAAAAATGTTAAAGTGGCAGACAAAAGTAGAATGGCAATAAAAAGGTTAGAACTAAAAAAATATTTTGAAAAAAAAAAAAAAAAAAAAAAAAGAAAGGTAGTCCACTCAGCAATAGAATTTTGACAGGTTAAAGCATCATTTCATTTTGCGGAATGACCATTAAAGAGTCTTGAGCAGAAACATCAATGTGACGATGGGATGGTTTCAACAATTTCCTCCATATACTCCGACTCCGGACTGCAATTACAAGGGTACCCACAATTATTTATTTATTTATTTTTCAAAATTGAAGTTATTGATCAACTAATCATACAATTAAGAGGAAACAAGTTATGAAAATTGAATGAAATGCCAAAAATCTGATTGGATAATTAATTTCGATGGAAACGAACGAACTACTTCAAAGTAACAGCCACATATACAATTAAGTTTATTGGGTTTTATAAATAGCAATTTTAGATACAATTCATGGGTTTTTTGTATTTTTAAGAAAGATAAAAGAGAAGAAATTGAGAAGAAGTTACCAAATGAGTATGAACCACTATTTATAGTCCAAGGATTATGACCCTTCAATAGACACATTTTCATTAAATATGCACTTTTTTGGTTAGTAGACACATTTTCATTCAACAAACACATTTTCGATCAATAGGTACCTTTTGATTCGATAGACATTTCATTCAATAGGCACATTTTCGGTCAATAAACACATTTTCGTTCAATAGGCACCTTTCATATATATATATATATATATATATCCAATATAAAGGGTTATGACCTTTCAATAGACACCTTTTGGTATATCTAATATGAAGGGTTATGACATTCCAATAAGCACCTTTTGGTATATCTAATTTGAAAGATTATGACCTTTCAATAGACACCTATTACTATATATACTACAACTTACCTTGTATATATCTATATATACGACACAAACTAAACTAAAGACATAAGATTCTATCTCTTATTCCTTCTCACAAAAAACTAATAAATAAAACAACATTGCTTTCTTTTGCCTAACTAATAAAATTATGTGCTATTTCTTTCAATATCATTTTTCTATGCATTTTTGCTTACTACTCCAACTCAAAAATAATGGTTTTTTCTTTTCCTAAAACTCATCTAGTAGCTATTCCTGTGCATCGCACGGGTTAGCGACTAGTATAGATATACATGGTTGAGTTTAAGTTACACCTGGTATAACTTTAAGTAATGTTACACCACTCGATATTTTTTAATTTAATGAACTTTGACAAATCCACTGTTAGATTACATTATTTTCGTATATCTCCATGCTTGCAAAATTTCAAGGTGATCAATGATTAATAGACATATCATTAATCAATTTCTTAAATTCAAATTTTTGTAGTTTAAAATAATGCACAAAAGATGAGTTTATGGAATAAATGATAAATAATATCCAATTGACATGAAAATTGGAATGTGTTTGGACATATGTGATTTATTGTTAGGAACATATGCCACTATTTTGTGTAGTTGGCTAATCCGTCGACAAAATGCAATTTACTTATAATTGGGTAGATCTAGGATGTGTTTAATGTTTCAAGAAACAAGGTTTCAAGTTCAAATGTTAAAACCATGCAAGTCAGTCCAAGAATCAAGTGAAGAAGTGTTGTTCAATAAATCTCGACAGCTAGCATCTATTGAGGTTTAAAAGCTTCTAAAGCCCCTGGCTCGACATCTAGCTCGATAGATGGCTATTTATCAAGATTTATGAAGTTCAGTTTTTCAAAGCTGATTTTCATCCAATTTGTGAATGTATGTTTGGGCTTTCTTTTCTCACAACCCTAAACATATATAAGGATTATTTTAAGGGCCGTAAAAAGTTACGCATGGTTGCACAAGAGCACAATTTCACAAGTGAAGAAAAGTGTGACCGGAGACCTAATTTTCCCTAGTTCTTCTTTCTCCTCAAAAAGCTGTTGTATTTGTATACCGTAGGGTTTTGTGACCAAGCAACTTCATAATCTTCATCGTGTGATGAACTGAAGAACTTTGCAGCCAACATCCTTATCAAGTTGGTGATGAAGTCACGTACTAGGATCCGCGCAATTGGTTAGTCACGTACTAGGAGCCGTGCATTGAAAAAGAGAGATTGTCACTACAGAACAAGTCCAATTGGGTATTGGGATAAGGGTTCAATTGTAGGTTGGTATAAGGTACTAGGATTCCTTTACTTGTAACCACTTGTTTTGATAACAATGGATTCTCGAGAGTGATGACCTTAAGATCACCCAGTGGGGTTTTTGCCGTGTAGGTTTTCCCCATTCGTAAATAAATCACCATGTCAATTTATTTTCTGCTGCATACTTTAGATAATTGGTGATTTGTTTGTACTACCATGCGTTTTGCATGTTAATTTGATTAATTAATAAACATGGCTAATTAATCAATTAATTTATCACAAGGGATCAATACATTCTTGGTCTATCAGTATGAATGTTAAGAACATATAGAACATGTATTTCAACAGTGAGATTTTCAAAATATGAATTCTAAACAAGTTATTTGGTGATCTAACATTACTTAAAGTTACGCGCGCACGCACGCATGTGTGTGGGCGCCACGCGTGGTTTGGGGAGTACGCCTCAGCCGAATGGACCGAGGCGGAGAAAATGAGTCGCCACCTAGTTTTATGGTCTAGGAACCATGAATATGGCACCCTTACGTGGAAGAACTTGATTTTACTACCAGAGTATGAGTTTAGAGTTTAGGTATGGTCTTGGGAAGGTGTTAGGCACCCAAAACCGCCAAACTCGTGAGTCAGCTTCCACTCATTGTGTCTTACGTCTTAATCCTATTAAAGGCACACTTTACATTGCATCTTAAACACACACACACTAGCATACATCTAAGCATACAACATGGCATTTCATCCCAAACCCTGACATACATCTATCATGGCAAGCATATCAAACCTAGCATACATCTACCATACATATCATCACTTCACATCCAAGGCAAGAACATGAATATATCAAAACAAAAACAAAGGCAGCAAACAAATCATTTTATCATTTAAAGCATGGCATATACATATTTATCAAAGGGAGATAAAGCTCTTATAACAAACAAATGTATGTTCATGTGAATGCATGACTTGCCTTACTTACCTCATTGCATCTCAGAACCTATGCATCAATGAATGGACATGTGAATGCATGTTCATGGTATTAAAGCAAGAAAAGAAAAGAAAACCCTAATCTAGCATGTTAAAGGCAAACAAACATTTAAACAAAACAATAGAGACTTAGAAAGCATAAAAAGGAACAAAACAGTGGCATATGATATAGAAGAAACAAAGAAACAGAAGCAGAAAAACTCATATTAGGCTTTCTGAGCACGAGTATGTGTGCGCATACATAGGCCTGCATACGCAAGCAAATTGTATGCATACGTATGCAAAAGCATGTGCACGCAGACACGCCCTAAAGAACCCTAACCCATAAAGCAAGAACAGAAACTAAAAAAACAACAAATCTAGCAACCTAGCATGCTTCAAAACAAAAAACAACTAAAACCTAAACTAAGCAAACATAATCAAATCAAGGAAGCAAAACTAAAACGAGATTAAAACCAAAAAAATGAAGGAAAAAAGGTTAGAACATATACCTCATAACAAAAAGCTCTTTGGCTTGATTTTGACCGTTCCCCTCAGTTAAATCTATTCGCAACTAAACAAAAATTATTAGTAAACTTCAAAACTCGAAGATCAAGACCAGAAAAGGTCCCAATCAAAATAAAATCAACTTGAGGATGTTTTGTGAAAAACTATCTCTTTGATTCACTATTTTTAGTGAATCTTAAGTTTTCCCTTAGGATTTTTTGTGTGTTGAAAAAGTGTCATGTATGTCTTTATATGGTGAGAAAATAGGAGTTTGAAACAGCTCCCAAACGATATGGGATTCATTCCAAACCTCAACATTAATGCATAAAAACTTGTCTTTTATAGTTTCTAGAACCCTAGCTACATGCGCAAGTTCGTGCCTGCATACGCGTGCATCAGACCTACGTACACAGGTCCTTGCTTGCATACGCAGGCCGAGGGTTTCCTTGGCCTTTTTTTTTTCAAAAATAGATTTATTTGTTCATAAAAAAATTATATTTTCCATTTTAACATCTCTCAAGTCAATTTGTAATCTGATTGGATCCTAAACCAACCTTGGGCCTTAGAATTTCAACATCATTGGGGAATAGGGGCCCGAGTCGTAAGAAGTACAAAATGTGATGTCTACAATATGTACATTTTATTCACCAAAAATTAAAATTTAAAAAACATAAACAAAAAAGGAGAAAATTTTGATAGCGTAATTTGTTTCTATTTTCTTAACTATACTAGTCATAAACCCGTGCTACGCACGGGAACCTACATGTTTATGTGGTAGAATAAAATAATTTTTTTTATAAATCTTAAATTGATTATGAAACTACACCATCGCATGACTTTCTTGTGTCTGACTTCAATTTGTGTTATAATTTAATGAGGAAGTCATTGCTTGAACGTACAATGACTTACAAAAAAATAAATAAAAAATAATTGTCTGGCAGTTTCGGATATTGCAAAAAAATAATTCAAAATTTTAAATATTAAAACTTTTAAAAGAATAACGCGTGTACTAATAATATGTCTTTCATAAAATATTTCATATGCGCTGTCATATTATTCAAATATTGTGCTAGTCATATGCGTAAAGTTTGGTGGTTCATGGTTGTATAAAAGGGTGTACCAAGATCATTTTTTTAATCTTCAATTTGAACAAATTGGTAACACGAATTTTGAATTTGTCAGACTTATGAAGATAATGTTCAAGGATTGTGTCTTTCATCATAGGGTGTGGCCGTGTCAGTTGTTGACTACCATTCCCTAAAATTGTTTATATGTATGATGAAGAATATCGTCGTCCCATATGCACTTATGAACCGGCAAGGGACTTACCTCCTCCTCCTCCTTCGTCCCATGTGAATTTTGACATAGATGGCCTTTGGTGTTGGCTGTAGTCTTTTTAATGGAAGAGACTGCGTGAGTATAGAGATTGGGGGAAGCTGAGAGAGAGAGAGAGAGAGAGAGAGAGAGAGAGAGAGAGAGAGAGAGAGAGAGAGAGAGAGAGAGAGAAGAAGAAGAAGAAGAAGAAGAAGTTTTTCTGCATGAGGGAGTGATTTAGGGCCCGTTTGGTTTAGTGATATCTCAGTTTTCATAACTCAGTTTTCAAAACTCTTAACTCAAATCCAAAACTCATAACTCAGTTCTTAAACCTCACCTTCACTCAAAAATTGCAAAACACATGTTTGGACTCAGTTCTCAATTACACATCTCTACAACCTTTCCCCAAAACCGTGGACCCCACCACTTACACTACCCAGTGTTGCTACTGTTGCTACTCGCGTCTCTCCATCTCTATCTCTCTATCTTCTCCCTCCCTTCAACCCACAGTCACTTACCGACGCCATCAACCACTACAACCACTACAAACCAATCCACCACCACTAACCCTGCCACTAGCCACCATCAACCACTACAAACCGATCCACCACCACAAACCCAGCATCCATCAACAAAACTCATTCATTAACAAAACCCAACAACCATCAACAAAACCCATTTATCAACCATCGACAAAATCAAAACCCATTCATCAAAATAAAACCCATCAACCATCAACAAAACCCATTCATCAACCATCGACAAAATCAAAACCCATTCATCAAAATAAAAATAAAACCCAACACTGGCGACAAAATCAAAACCCAACACCGACGATCATGGTCTTGGTGTTTCGAGGCTCTCACTTTGATGGTGGCAATGGAATTGGGCTAAATCAACACCGGCGATCATGGTCTCGTGGTTTTCCTTTTTCGGGTCATTGGCTGGTGGCGGTGGAACTGGACTGAAACAGAGAATGGAAGAAAGAAAGAACTAGACAAAGAACCAAAGAAAGGAAGAAAGAAAGAAAAAACAAAGAGAGAGAGAGAGAGAGAGAGAGAGAGAGAGAGAGAGAGAGAGAGAGAGAGAGAGAGAGAGAGAGAGAGAGAGAGAATCGGAGAAAGAAAGAAAAAGAAAAAAGTGGAGAAGAAAGAGAGAGGATAAAGTAAGAGAGAGGTAACGCCATCAACACATATAGGCCCCACAAAGTTTGAAAATTTACCTTAGTGCCCCTGAGTTTTGTATCTCAGTTTTTAAAAACACCAATTTGGTGTTTTCGGTTTTCATAACTCTCACTCAAAATTTTTGAGTTTAAGTGATGAAAACAACATTAGGAAATCAAGCCAAACAAAAAAAATTGTGTGAGTCCCATGTTTTTTGATAACACAGTTATGAGTTTTGAATTATATCACTCAAAACTTCTCTAAACCAAACAGGTCCTTAGATTTTGTTTGAGACTTCAAACTAAAAATAATAATTTATTGGAGTGCTTGGTTGGGTGCAATAGTAGAAGAAAAGTTAGTAGGGCAGTCGAGTGTTTTTGTCCTGAACCCACCAAATTGGAAAGAAAATTGAATAAGAAAACCAAGAAAAATAAATTTTTTAAGATTTTTAATGGATTTAGGGCCACTGAAACTTATTGAATTGAAGTGTCTCAAAGGTTTAAGATTTTTTTCAACTAATTGTTTCAAAATTTTCATGGCAGTGAAGTTGGGTTTGTAAAGACTCCATAAGATAATCTTGTATTTCACCGACTTTGATGCGTAAGGTCAAGTTGTGTGAAAAAACTTGAGTATAAGTGTATTATAACTTGTTTATTAAAATGAATTGTTTGGAGTTAGACCGTGAATCTAAGCGTAGTGCTGAACCACATCAGTCTTGCGTGCAGTTTATATATGTCTACAATGTGTTTGATGATTTGTCCCTTAGATTCTATGTTATGTAGTTTGCTAGCTTATTTTTGGTATTTGTTGTAGTTAACTTCTATTACCTATGTATTGATAAATTCTCACTTCGTTGACAATATTTGTTGAAACTTTGCTCCCCTCAAATATTGCCCTAGTCTTTTTCCAACAAACCTGAAAATATGGAAAGCAAATAAACTATGTTTTTTAAATAACATAATTAGCTTATACACTACACTATGTTGGACAATTCCTCTGAACAATTTGCACTTGTCATATAATCAACGACTGTGTCACTTGGCACTTGTTTGATTATCATTATCAGGCATTTGAGCGGTATTTTTTCTGGAGAGAGAACTTGAAGGTGAAACAGCTTTTGAGAGGGAATGTTTTGTTGCACTCGATGTCACCACCTCTCTTATTCTGGTAGCCCGGGTAGTCAACCTTATAAAATGCCACTTTCTCTTTCAAATATAGACCTGCTCTTTGAGAAAGTTCCACAATGTTCCACTCATAATATGGATAGTCGTCTCTATGTGCAACATGTACTTCCCCATCTATGTTCAGCATCTTACGGGCGCTGTTGAAAAATGCCTGTACCAACTCTTTGTGCATCCTATATCAATGGAAACCCCGAAACACAAATACAACATATTAAATTTAAGTTAAATCTTGTTACACACTTCCTTATTGCACTTTACCAAACAAACACCTCATGAAAGAACGATTTCAATTATAATTGTTTAATGATGAAATCATATTTTGAAAACACAATTTTTATAATTTTAACTAAAATCATTCTCATATACATGGTGTGTAATTGTCACCGCTCTTAAAATTTATCCATAGTAGCATTTTTTACTCTATTCTTATCGAGGGATTCAAATGATAATCCAGTGATAATAATATCATTTATGTGTCTAATGTTTGTGGTTTGAACCCTACTACCCCTCTCCCACCAGAAAATAATAAAAATAAACTGTATGCACAGTGCACACCACAACACTAAGAATTTGATTTATTTTAAAAAAAAAATTAACTACCCAATTCCTTCATTTTGTTTGTGTTAAAGAAAAGTCCAACATTCTCATCAAATTGTGCAGATTTATTAGACAACTCTTGAATTGAAGAGTATCAAATAGCACAAGTATGTGCATTGCAATAATTGATGGTGAATGAATGTACCACTAAAATGAGTTAATGAGGACCCCCTGATGAGTAGCATCGATCTCTAATACAATCATGGGATAGGAATCTGACAGAGTAAAAACATTGAGACAAAGCAAGGCAGAGAAACAGGTGTGCTTTTTTATTATTATTCTTTTTCCTTTTTTACCAAATGAACAAGGAACCACTTTACATACTTACTCTATAAGCTCTTCGTCTCTTTCACATAGCCAAGAAAAATGTCCTGCATGAGGGAAATTGAAGATGATAACATCAAATTTCATGGACATTAAAGTGGGATGTTGGTTCATGTCATATACATCAACTTCATGCAGCACCAAGCACCCTCTTCTCTTCAAGTCCTCCAAGTGTGGTACACAACTCCAATGCTTTGTCAATAGAGTATCTGAAAGATTCAAATTAAAACTAATAAATTAGTATGATCCATAAATTAGCAAGAAGATCAGTACTATGAGGCAAATTAAGGCTTTCTGTAACTCTGTTTGTACCTTTAGAATGAAGAGAAGTTGCAACCATGTTAGCGGCAGAGCGAAATGCTCTAGCTAAACAAGCAGAAAATGAAAAGTCTCCCTCACCAACCAACAATATCTTCTGAGAGCTGGAGTAGTGCTGAATCTTTTTCTCTTTCTTCTTATCCATTGTACAGCGGCAGAGCGAAATGCTCTAGCTAAACAAGCAGAAAATGAAAAGTCTCCCTCACCAACCAACAATATCTTCTGAGAGCTGGAGTAGTGCTGAATCTTTTTCTCTTTCTACTTACCCATTGTACACTTATATGAATCTCTCCCTCCCTCTGTAGATTTGCTTATATGCCAAGGATAATGTGGCCATTATAGATGAAAATGGTACAGAATCCTATGCAAAACCAGATATCAAGGATGGAATATGTATAGGCAGTCTCATACGTTCAAGTTTCATATTTATTATAGCAGCTGGAGAGTAATTACTATGTACACAGTGAGCATAGAAGAACATTCATAGGAATGTATTTGTATTTGTATTACATTAAGTATCAGCACAAGCAGTGTTCGAGTACAGTGTATAGTGTACAACTTGTGTAGCACACGATGCGACAATTAGAGAGTTATTGAGTACACTATTGTAGTGAGATAAAATGCCAGTGATTGAATTACATCCAACTCCAAGTCTACGGACCTTCTTGAATAGCTTGAATTGCACGAAGCTACCTTCTTTAAAGTTAAGTTGTCATGGCCATTAAAAGGGATGATCAAATTAGTAAATCAGAGAAAAATTCAACATTGTGATGCACCAATAGAAATAGTGGTGATAGTTGTACAGAGTGTGTAGAGACAACTAAAATCATGTTTTTAAAACACAATTTCATCTAGTGTATTTACGGCAATAAATAACTCAGTATATGCAATAATAATTAGTGCCAAATTGAATAAGTTCGTTTCACATCTAATATTTTATTTACCAGTACCATAAATAGTATTTATTTCAAATGGAGAGGATCCTAATACTTGTTCCAAAGCTTATGGTCCTTATTCTTTTCTTTTTTGGTTAAGTTGTGATTTTTTTTTTTTTTTCATGCTTGTTTTGTTGGCTTTATTTTGTGTCAATTTGCTTGCATTTCATGCAATTATTTCCTCAAAATTTTTTTTTTTTTTTTTTTTGGATTTAATGTATATGGATTTAGTCTAGAGTCGGTGAAGAATTACACATTCAGAAGAACTTAGGATTGACTTGCGATTAACTCGAGACTACAGTACCCCTACAAGTGGACATATGAGCAGCACGTGAGGAATTTCAAAAATAAGTTGCAGTTGTGATGACTCACAAGTAATTCACGACTAGGCCTACCCGCGAATTACACTGACAGCTCATTTTCTAGCACCATTTGTGCCTCTTTTTCCTCCTCTATGAATACATCTTTTTCCCACAAATTTTAACCTATAGATTGAGGTTTTTCAAATTAGAAATATCCACCTTTGAGAAAGAGCTACTCATCCCTTAAAAGAGAACTCCTTAGTAGTCTCTTCACTTCCCTCTCCCAATTTACATACCTTGAGATGAGATTTAACCAAATACAACACACACATTTTGGGTATTAAGAGTGTTTTGATCCATTGGGAAGCATTGGAGTTTGATAACATATATATCTAGCCGGCAAGGCGGGGTAGGGTAACCGGGCAGTATTGTGGGATCCGGAAAGCTAGTGAAGACAAAACTCTGTGAAGTCTATTGGTTGCTAGAGCTTAAAGGGCTAAGTATATTGGGTAGCTTAGGATTAGAGGGTCTTTATGTATTTTTTGTACTCTTTAACTTATTTACTAGTAGATCATTTCCGGCTTAGATGGATGTGAAGAGGTTTTTAAGTTGAGTTGATGTTATCTTGGGCTTGCATCCTCTTTTCCTATTGCCATTTACATTATCTCATTGCACATTTATGTTCATCCATGCAATTTTTTTGTGGTTCAATTGATTAATCGGTTAATTAAGCAAATTCTGCATTAATAGTTTTTTTTTTTTTTTTTTTTTTTTTTGAGAAACAAAGACCTTAGATTAAGGAAAATTTGCTAAATTAGCCTGAAGTACAAAAACAAATTGTGGTGGAACATCCTCCATCCACACAGTTAAATCAAAAACATTAATAATTTAATAGCATGTCTAGCTAAACTATGAGTAACCTTATTACCTTCTCTCCTAACATGAGAGTAAAGTAATTGAAAAAAACATCTAGAACTAAACTTAACATCTTCAATCAAAGGACCATACGAGGCCAAGGAGACTTCAGCACAAGTTAACGCTTTCATAAGCACTGCTGAATCACCTTCAATGTTTTATTTAAATTTATTAAAATGAAAGTGTGCACTAGCCAATAACTAGTTGTTGTTTAGACTTCTAATTTAAATTACAGCTTGATCAATTAAAACCCCGCCATTTAAACCCCGCCGTTTAAAACGACAACTAGTTATTGGCTAGTGCACACTTTCATTTTATTTTTATTTTTTTTGTATTGAAGATTATGGTCTTTTTATAGCTTCTTAATTATGGCATTCAATGTTTTATTTAAGATAAATATTAGGATTTCATACATTGTGTTGTCATGTTCCTATGGGTTATAGTTAAAAAAAAAGCCTTTGTGGTAGTAGTATTTGTAATAACTTTATTTAAAAGTAAAGTACTCAAGAAAATATAGCAATTCTAAAAGTGTTTATATTTAAACTTTTGACCTTAAAATCACGTCTTCTGGACACAATTTCTATATTCTTTCTGCTAATTTAACCAACTTGACATGAAAAATTTTTTAAAAAGTCCCCCCATGTGGTTTTGAGTTAATTTGTTGAAGCTAAAATCACGGCTTGAAGGTGCCATTTTTTGGCGATGCAGCAAATCGTGTCTTTGAGACAATTTCAAATAATACACTAAAAATATATATTTTGTTGAAAATTGTCTCAAATTCCTATTTAAACTTAGTTATTTAATTGTCTTTTATTAATTTGTATGGAATGAAAGTCTAATCCATCTAATAAAAATAAAAAAGAAAAAAGAAATGTTAACGGATGCCTTTAGGGCATGGTTAACAATCCATTGGGGCATTGGTTAACAATCCATTTTTTTTTTTTTTTAAATTATGGAAAAAAAAACAATTAATATTTTAATAGCTTTTTTCATTTTCTATAAAGTGGTGTCAATACTTTTCTGAAATGAATTGTTAACCATTGCCATAAAAGTATTCGTTAGCAAGACCCAAAAAATAATTCTTTATTAATAAAGTGATTGGTATTTTTTGTCCACCAAGAAGCTAATAAGAACTACAAGGAGACAATAATAAAGAATGGACACAAGGTGTTGGCATTGCTACAATAAGAACTACAAGAAGACAATAATAAAGAAAACAAAAAAGGATTACAAGGACCTTATCGATGAGAAGGCTATATTTAGGGGGACCCAAACATAAAATTAACTGATCTAATCCTACTTTCAATACACATGAAAGTGTCTACACGTAAAACCACCGAATAAAATAAGAAATTAACTTGTCCAATCAAAATTACGCTAGACAAAACTAAGGGGATACCATGCCAACAACCCGAATTCATTCCTTATACTATAAACTCCTAAATTAATTACCGCAATTAAATTCATGTCTTGCATATAATAAAAATCCAAGTTAAGCTCGTGTTCAACTCCAATGTATATGTGTTAAATATTAGCATTGATATACCATGTTGAATATGCTAATATGAATGCAGAAGAGAGAAATATAAAATAGGAACACAAGAAAACAAGGGTTATGTGATTTAACCTTACAACCTATGTTCACAGAGAAAACCCTTAAGGGTTACATCTTTATTATATAAGAGTGTAATACAAAAACTTATGTTACAATGAACCTTAACAAGGGTATATATAGTAGACTAAACCTAGACTAATAAACTTCCAATACAAAATAAGAGACTTGGCTTGCACACAAATTAGAATTAGGCTTGGGCCTATGCTAATAGGCTACTATATCTCTAACATCCTCTCTCAAACTCAAGATAAAACATTGATGAAATCTTGAGATTTGATAAGATTGAGAAGATCCCTTAAATGAAGTTTCACTCTGTAACAGTGCTTTGAGGAAGGCAATGGTCTTGCAGTATTGATGCAACATCTAATGGTGGCATGACTATACCAGAGAGTTTTGACGGCAACAAGTGGGGAGTCATTAAGAAACTTAAATTAAACATATTAAAAAAAAAAAAACCACACGCACACAAATACATGAAATTTTACAATTTCTTTATACGAGTTTTCTTATTTTGAAATCGGCACATGATAGTTTATAATCAATTGTCATTATCTATTGTCAATGAAGATATGACCATTTTATTTTGTTAAGTTTGTATAACATTTTTATTTTTATGTAGTTGTCATTATTTATTTGTTATTGTTTTTTATAAATTATTGACCTTATATTAATTATTGACCCATATAACCACACTCATCTATACATAAATAATACATTTAACAATTACTAACTTTACTATTTTTTTTTCTTGAATCACTAGTTTTATAACAAAAAGTTATTATAACGTAATAACAATATACACATGTAACAAATCTTTTGTATTTTTTGGTTATGAAATTATATAAAGTTATAGTATATTTATACTATACATGTATACATTCACACACTTCACAATTCACACAAATAATATTATATCAAAAAATAAAAAAAAAAATAATGCACACAATTAGTAACAAACACACACACACACTCTCATATATATATATATATATAATATCAATTTATAATAAATAGAGACATTTAGAACTTACAAATACTCACATTTTACTCTTAAAATCAGAAATACCTAGAAAGTCAAATGAAGAATAGAGATGAGATGAGATTCATGAAAGAAAGGGAGAGTGATTTGTATTGTTAATTAGTTTTGGGAAAAGCTGATCTATGTTGTTTGATTTTGGGCTAAATTGATTTGTGATCAGGGTGTGCAAGATTTAACCCAAGTTGTGCAAAAATATTTTTAAGGGTAATTAAATTAATAAAAATATATATTGTATATATATATATATATATATAAATTCAAGTCGGGGTTCATTTGAACCCCCTGAATTACAAGTGCAGTTGCCCCAGCAAGGAAGACAAAAATTGCCCTTAAACATACAATAAGGATAGAAAACCATAGCCACAGGAAGGTGGCTCTAATACCATATTAAATATTAGCATTGATATACCATGTTGAATATGCTAGTATGGATGCGGAAGTATAAAGTATAGAATACAATAATACACAAGAGTTATGTGGTCTAACCTAACAACCTACGTCCACAAAGGAAACCCTAAAGAATTACATCAGTAACATATTAAAGTGTAGTTCAAATCTTGTGTTACAATGAACTATAACATATGTATATATTGTAGGCTAAACTCTAGACTAGAAGGATTGAGCTAACATGCTAGTATGGGCTTGGGCCTATTACATTGGGTTAACATATTCCTAACAATATGGATTCCTTATACAAAAAGCCCATATACAATACAAAATTTCATTTTATAGTACCAAGAATTCTAAGAGCTACTAGTAACCATTAAAAGCAAGGTAAGTATAAGGCCAACTAGCTAATTTGATGCCTATAAATTTTAGCAGAGTAGAACAAAATAATATTTTATGCACCAACTTAAGCTTAAAATTGGACCATGAGTAGATAACTTAGTACATGCATTTATACCATGGTTTTAAAAATGGACTGGACTGGCCAGTTCAACCAAGAAGAACCGAACACCAATTCGGTCTAATAAAAACCCCTAATACCGTTCAAAACCAAGACCAAAACCGGTTTTTTGATCTTACCGGTTTTTAAAACCATGATATATACACATATTGAGTTCAAATCGTAAAACCAGACTTACAAGTCTTGTGACTATGACCATTCAAGTTCTCCAAAGATAGGGAGTAGGAAGTTATGCGCAAGATAAGCACCAATTCCAGCATTAATCAGTACAACACATGATGATGAGAAGAGGAATTAGGGTTAGGGAGAGAGTTAGGGTTACGTTATATGATAATTGTTTAATAAAAATAAAATAAAAACACTAATTGATCGGTAAATTATTACTTAAATCTCCCAAACGAGCACGTTGTGTTTGCTTTCTAGGTTGTGTGGTGCCGTGGTGTTCCTTGAAAATAAACTTTACTCCTACAATTTTTTTTTTTTTTAAAGACTTTTATTGACCGTGTAGAATCCTGCTACAGAAAGTACTTTTCTTTGTTTGGATTTCAAAATGTCTCCCCCAAAAAATAGAAGATAAAAAGGGTCAAATCGAAATCGCTAAATCAAAAATCAAATAGAAAACAAATTTACTTATCAAAAAAAAAAAAAATTGAAAACAAATTTAGTATTAACTAATTGGTAAGCACGAACTTTCACAATTTTTAAAAAAAAAAAAATACCAAAGTCAGGGCAGAGAATTGGCTAAAATTAAACAACCAAAAACATAAAACAAAGTCCCATAAAAAAAATATAAAAAATAAGAACAAAGAAGAGACCCAAGGCTAGATCAATTTCAACTGTTCACCCGCTTCAAATGCTTACCCTTATTTAAATATTTATCATCCAGAGGTGAGTGATTCTCCTTTCTTTTTTCTTTTTCTTTTTTTCTCATAAGAGGAATGAAAGCCATTATTTGTTAGTAATTTAAAACATGATTTTCAGACCCGGACCATTCAAAGAACTGATAAAGGAAGAGGTTCAAGGTTTTTAAGGTTGGACCGGTCGAACTGCGATGACGTCATAATTACTTTAATAATTAATTAAAACCTAAATATAGATATTAAATTTATAAAACTAGCAAAATTGACTAATATATCTATATATGTGAGGAAAATTTAATGATTTTCAAGCATATATTTAATAATTAAATAAAAAAGTTAATAAAATAAAATAATAACCATGAAAACATTATAATTTATGATTAATTAATTTTTGAAGTAAAGTTTGATGACGATGATAAATGCCTCCAAAAAGTCGTCCATGTGGTTCGTCCTTGAGGAAAGTAGACGACTTGAAACCATGTCCCCACCAAAGCCTCGTCCGTCGTTAAGGACGGACGAAGCCTCGTCCATCCCTAATGACAGACGAGGCAAATAATGGACTCGGCCAAATTGGAAACTATGACAAAATTGGCTTTACCCATGAACCAATACCTCCTTTATCCAAAATGAAGCAGCGGTCTAGATAAAATAACTTCCATGGAAGTTATGGAAGTTACTTTATACTTTGATAAATTCCTCAACAATAGGAACGGTTTTTAGAACAAATAACCGTTCCATGTGCACTATATAAGCATTTTCCTACAAAGAGGTAAGGTATTCAGACTTTTTCTCTAGAAAACAGAACAGTCTTAAAGTGATCTTTCTCCATTCCAAGTCACTAACTTTATCATCGGAGGATCATAGGCCGGCCTCCACCGGTCTTTTCTCTGATTGAGTTTGGTTTTTCAGGATTTAGCCTTCAAGATCGCCAAAGTCCGGAGACTTTCAATCCACTGATTTTCAAGTAACATCAAAGTTAAATATCTTTGAAGGATTTTAATTATAATTTTTTTTTTTTTATATTCCTTATAAGAGGTGGATAATTTAATTAAGTAGAATAAAATTATGTTAACTTGTTTTTATGTTAACTTGTGTTAAGTTTACTTCAAGTTTTTTTTTTTTTGTTATTGTTGAGCATCAACTTACAAGCTTAGCTTAGTGGTTAGGCTCTAACTCCATCTCTAACCATGCCTAGGTTCTTAAACTGGTAAGCGCATTTTCTAATTTTTTTTCTTATTTAACAGTCATGTTTGAACTGGGGTTGGACCGCATAGTTCATGCAGATCTGGTTCTCTATGCTTAAAAAACTGGATTTCAATTCGGTTCTCTGTTAACTAGGACAGATTGCCCGTTCATTCCGGGTCTAAAAACCATGATTTAGAAGTAGTGTTATGCTTTCTTATGGAATTAGATCTCAAAAGATTGATGAGATATAGAGTAATGTTAAAGACACAAACTATTTTACAACATTTTTACAAACTATTGATGTGTCCAACTTCTTATTGGTTTTCATATAGGCCCACCATTAACATCACTTTTTCATTTATCTATAATCACGATGTCTTATGGAATTAGATCTCAAAAGATTGATGAGATATAGAGTAATGTTACAGGCACAAACTATTTTACAACATTTTTACAGACTATTGACGTGTCCAACTTTTTATTGGTTTTCATATAGGTCCACCATTAATATCATTTTTTTTATTTATCTAAAATCACTCACCACATCAGAAGTTTGTAAAAAATTTTGTAAAAAAGTTTATATATCTGGCATTACTCATGAGATATATATTGCATTCATTTTGTAATATGTTTTTTTTTTTCCCTTCAATTTTGTCAAAGGAGATCCCTTCAATATTGCATTCGATTTGGAATTGAGAAATGGCGTGTTGTTCTCAATTCCATCCCACTAAACCTTGATTGAGTGAAGTACTGTAATGGAAAGACTCTTGGTCCATTAATTCCCTTGGAAAGTATAAATAAATACCGTATAAAAGAGGTGAAGATGTAATCTTCAGAGTAAATTTTTTTAACTTATAACTTTCAAGGCTTTGTTAATCCAATATCTTGATTTACCCTAATGGGCTGGGCCTCCTAATAGCCTAAAAGGAAGGGAAAAAAAAAAAAAAAGTTTCAGGAAAAATGGCATATATAACTTGTGTTTTTAGTTTCTCAAAAAAAAAAATTTTATGTTTTTATTTTATATATATCATTTTTATTTTGAAAATCTAATTTATAAGTGAATAAAACAATTTAAAAATCAATGAGAGAGTGAACTTATTTTTTAGTCAATGTTTTAGTTAGAATTAAAATTATATTTTTATCGAATTGTTCTTTAATTTTATCTCTACTTAAATATAAAGATGTAATGGTATTTTTAAACAAAAATAATAATAATTCTAAACAGAGAAAGTTCTTTAAATAATAGTAATATAGATGAAGACTAATTTTTAAATATTTTTAGAGTACAATCAATGGTACTTCTCTTTTTTCATATTTATGATAAGATCTAGTATTAAATTTACAACGAAGTTCAATTTTTTTTTTTTTTTTTTTTTTTTTTTGATAACAACAACGAAGTTCAAGTTAAACGTGAAAGAAGAAAATATAATTTTGCTGCAAAACTACCTAAATATTTTCCTCTAGTAAGAATCCCGAGGGCTGCATGTGTCTTTTGTCTCAACTGTCTTTGGGACAGTTTTCAGTGTTCACGAACTACAACATCCATGTCCGCCACGCGTCGAACTGGGTGTCCGTGTCTTGCCACGTGACTCTGCTTTTTCTTTTTTTGTTATGGAAAAACTTAAAACTGCTTGCTTTGTTTCCTTTACTTTTGCTTTTGTTTGTAGGATAAGATCATAGAGTCATAGGATGCCAAAGTAAAAAAGAGCGAAAGCAATCACAACAAATTTCATTTGCAATTTTCTCGTACATATGGAGGTTCCTGTTGGGTTCTTGCGCAAGCTATGGAGCTTCCTCTCTTTTCTCCCCTTTTTCCTTTTGCTCCTCCTCCTTGGCCTCCTCAAAGGTATCTATATAAAACCTTTTGCTTTTTCTTAATCCTCTTTCACTGTTTCTTTTTTTTTTATTTTTCTTTTTGGTTGCTTTGGTGTGTAGCTTAATCTGTAACTAGTAGTTCTACGTGATTGCATGAACTTCGTTTCTGTAGTGTTGTATATTATGAACTGATGCAATAGAAGCATATATACCAGTATATACATGAGTATTATTATAGAAAACATAAAACATATGAGCCAATTCGAAGACAAGGCTAGCTATAATAACATAATAAAATTGATGAAAGAGAGAACACATAGAATTAAAGTGATTTGGAGTTTAGAGGTCCACATCCACATAGGAAGGAATTAAAAATTACGTCTTTAGGATTAAACTCTATATTACAATTAATCCATTGAACGTTATTTATAGTATATTACATCCTAGACTAACAATAGTTGAGCTACAAGTAAGATTAGGATTATTTTAATTGTATTCCAAATAAGATTAAGATTACTTTACTTGCATTCAAAGTAAAGTAATAAATATAATTGATAGTTCGTGGGCTAATAAATAATATGGTATGCATATGTTTATTTCACTTCAATGAGAAGTGAATGGAATTGTAGACTGATCCTTGTTAACAATTGATCCCCTTTCACAGCTGCGCTTGTTGGACCAGTAGTAGTGGGCATCATATTTATTGGAAACTCAGCAGTTATAATTGGCCTGTGGACTGCACATTTTGTGTGGACTTACTACTGTGTGGCAAAGTATGTTTTTCTTGCTTGGGAAGAAAAACTCATATTTCGATACTGAATTTTTACATATGTATATAGTTGTTACGTTCCCATGTTCTTTTATGTTTTTAGTACTTTTATCCAATGTACTTCTGATTAGTTACCTATGTTGGCCTATAATTTCAGAACCAAGAAGCTTGGGCTGGTTCTAAAGATTTGGGTGCTAGTTTTATTGCCAGTGCCTCTGGTCCTTTGGCCAATCTTTGGAATTGTTGGAAGCCTTTTAGGGGGAGTAGGATATGGATTTTTTGCACCCCTTCTTGCGACTTTTGAGGCTGTTGGGGAGAATGTCACTGAGAAATTCTACCACTGTTTTGTTGTAAGTTTTTCTCTCTGGCTTTGACCTGTTTGGACTAGCTATTTAGTGAATCCTGAACAAGAAGTTATTTTTGTATCAGAATTGTTATGAAATTGTTTTCACAATGTAAAGTGTTGTGCCTCTGAATTGGTTGTTCCTGTTCATAATAAACCCTGTTTTAAGGGGGAGGGGGGGATATATTGGCAATTGTCATCCTTATTATAACTGTGATCATTTCTTTTGAAGACACATAGTGAGTCACCTTTTTCTATTATGCATTTCTAAATTACATAAATACAACTAATTGTGGTTTAATAGTATAGCTTTGTTCATTATGTCAAAATTCTTATCAAGAGTATCCCAAATAAGAGCCCTGATGAATTTTCTGACTTTACTATAAGCCTCGATAAATGTTTTTAAGTATTATTTCTCAATTGCTGAACAGTTTTATGATTCATCATCTACATCTTGAAATCATGGTGTAGCTTCCTCATATATGCCCCATTGTTAAAGAGCAATAATGCTCAATGTGTCTTGCATGAGTTTAATTGTGGCTTATTCATACCAAATAGGTGATATAAGTGAGGCTTTTCTAAATTGAGTTGACCTTAAAGTCTAAGCAATTTGTCTGGGCGCTTTCTTTCTTTTTTTTGGGCACCAGGATGGATGTTGGTCAACAATTAAAGGAGCCTGCATAGTAGTGCAGGATTTCACAGACTTCTGCTTCCACTCATACTTCTCCTACATGGATGAACTAATTGAGAAAGTACTTCCAGATGAAAAGCCTATGGACATAAAGTGAGAAATTTTCCTTTTGACCCTTTCCTGTATGGTGACGAAACATAAATTCTTTAAGACATAGTCCACTTTTCCCTTGCTAGATTATCAAAATTGCCAAGTTGTTTGCTAGCAAGCCTAATTGGGGTACCAGTGGATGTGCTTTTAATTACTGCAGTTGCTCTCTGGAAAAGCCCTTACATGCTACTCAGGGGCTGGAAGAGGCTACTAGAAGACTTGATTGGCAGAGAAGGGCCATTCTTAGAGACGGTATGTGTTCCATTTGCTGCTCTTGCTATCATCTTATGGCCTTTGGCTGTTCTGGGAGCCGTGATCAGTTCTATTATTTCTAGCTTCTTTCTGGGACTCTACAGTGGAGTTATTGTCCATCAGGTGTGTTATAAGTTGCTATTCTCATCATGTCACTGAGTTTAGGTTATAATGCTGTAAGAAGTTTATATGTAGATATGTTCCTTTTGTGTTAGTTTGAAGATTTATCTGAAAAGTGATTTATAAAATTCCAGGAAGACTCGCTTCAAATGGGACTTGCCTACATTTTGTCTATAGTTTCACTGTTCGATGAATATGTAAATGATTTACTCTACTTGAGGGAGGGATCTCGCCTTCCCAGGTACACTTTGGAATGCCCTCTTTCGTTCTTTACTGTTCCACACCCCCCCCCCCCCCCCCACACCCCCTTTTTCTTTTTTTTCCCTTCTAAGAAGTAAAAAACAAGCATGTTTTAGGAACAGTTTAGTGAATGATTTTGCTGAAGATAGAGGAGATAGATGGGAATATTGGAAAATTTAAAATCCAGCTCATGAAAAAGTCTTTACATGCATTGATTTTGATTCTGAGGCATCCTTGTGACAGCCAGGCCTAAATACCGCAAAAACATGAGCCCTAGTCCTGAGAGAGAATGGCTAGGTGACAATGACTCAAAGAATGGAAGGGAGGATTCATACAATTCAAAACTTATATCAGAAAGATCAAGTACTTTGAAGTGGGGAATCCAACAATATAAACCAGTGCAGGTAAGGACTCGTGACTCATGAGGTACTTTTAATTATTAAAAACCTTGTGTAAATTCAATGTGTTTCAATGGGTCAGGTATGGGACTGGCTGTTTAAATCCTGTGAGGTAAATGGTCGGATTCTTCTCCGTGATGGTCTGATAACTCCCAAGGACATTGAGGAATGCATTCTGAAGGGTAATTGTAAGAAGTTGGGCATCAAGTTACCTGCTTGGTCTATATTACAGTGTCTGCTTGCATCAGCAAAGTCCAACTCATCTGGGTTGGTGATCTGTATGTCTCTCAAACATTTGTTTTTACTTTCACATAGCTAACCAGAGGTCTAATCATGATCATGTAATTGAACGTTCCAGCTGATGAAGTGGAGTTGACGAGGATGAATGTACCAAGGGATAAAGTATTTGAGTGGTTCATTGGGCCCCTATTAATCATGAAAGAGCAAATAAAGAAACTCCAGTTAAATGAAAATGAAGATATGTGCCTAAGAGAGCTTGTTATGACATGCAAAAATGAAAAACCTGAGGAGTGGGATGACACTGAGTTTGCATCCAGTGACAAAGTCAGAAGAGCACAATTGCAATCCATAATTAGAAGGTGCATTTATGAAAAGATTTTATCTGAATCAGTATAAGTCTTGGTGTCTGTTTCATAAAAAATAAACCCATCCAGGGTGCATGCAATTGAACATTTTATGAAGTATCTACAGTTTACTCAGTAAACTTAAGCTCTTTCATGTTATCAGTACATAAGCACTTTTTCTCTCTTCCTTTGGCAGACTACAGGGAATTGTAGCTTCAATGTCCCGGCTGCCAACCTTCCGACGTCGCTTTAGGAATTTGGTGAAGGTGTTGTACATAGAAGCAATTCAGGAACATGCTTCAGGAAATCATATGGGAGGAATCTTGAAAGCCAAATATGGCAACAAGAGCTGTAATCAAAGTGAAGACAAAAAAGAGATAGATGAAATTATAAACAAGGGAGACTATGGAAATCTAGTATGAATGAGCTGTAAATCTTTCATAGGATGTAGTAAAGGCTTGTGTTAACACTAGATTGGAGTTTGACAAAAACAAAAGAAAATGGCTTTGCTGAACCGAGAGACCTGCTGTACTCCATCTATCTTTGTCATAGTTTTATTCTAAGCTCCTTTTTTTGGAACTTTCTTGGCTATCTTTGTCATAGTTTTATTCTAAGCTCCTTTTTTATGGAACTTGCTAGGAAGAATTTTCTTTTTGGGAGTGAAACTTTGACAATGACATGGAAAACTGAATTGGGATTCTCTATGATTCTTTTTTTATTCTGATAGGTTGGGCAATAACATCTTGGGAAGACTTTTTGAATAGTTAATCTATCATATAGAGACACAACCCAAAAGGCCTAGTTTTATTCTAAGCTCCTTTTTATGGAACTTGCTAGGAAGGAGGAGTAAGACTTTAACAATGACATGGAAAACTGAATTGGGATTCTCTACAATTCTTTTTTTATTCTAATTTTTTGGGGCGATAACACCTTGGGAACACTTCTTGAATAGTTAATATAGCATATAGAAACACTTAATCCAAAGGGCCTAAGCCCAATGAGTATGAGTTTAACTATATTATATTAACCACTCATTTTTCTAATCATTATTCAATGTAAGACTTCATTACTTAACCAACCACACTACTCACACTTGAATATTTGAACACGATTCTATAAAATTCTTAAGGTAACCTCACAACTAAGTATAAATCTATTTTTGAAACAAGTGGATTGGAGTTTATGGCATCATCAATAATTAAAATAGGCAAGAGTTTTTCTTAATTTAAATAGATAAGCAGACCAATGTATTGTCCTTGTCATTTTTAGGCCTTGTTTAGGCTTGAACCTTAATTAGGTTGAACCAGTCCTAGAATCATGAGATGTGATAGTTCTTTGCCATCAGCTACCCTTTTTGACTTTGCCTTTTAGACAACTATAAGGTGACACTTATCTGTTGATAAAGTCAATAGTCAATACAACTAGCAAGCTTGGAAAACCAATTTGAAATTCTCTCCTTTTTCCAATAGGAAATTAGACTTGAAACTAATAGCAATCTGCTAAACAAAAGAAGAAAATCTTATTCCCAGATTTGAAAGCCATCAAGATATATGTATTATTTTTACATCATGCTGCATGTGATCAATTTTTTAGTTGGTCCAGATAGTGACATGGCAAGATCTTGATCAAAGAATTAGACTAAGTATGAAGTAATGGGCATTTGAGAGATATGGCATGCTGTAAATTTTGTAAAGGATTAAAATCATGCACATTTCCAAGTCCTTTTGTTCTCGGTTTCAAATGGTTGACGGTGAAAATTTGATACTAGAAATATTACAAATTTTACTACATACCCTTTACAAATTAATGTGTCATTAATCAAAAAAAAAAAGATACTAAATATAGATATTCATTTATTATGTTTTTGAAACACACCACACATTTGATGCCACATCCGTTTGTTAAGGTAATTATGTAAAAAAATTGTTGTCTTTAGGATTTCTAAGCTTAACAACAGAGGACAAACAGACTTGAAACTACCAGCTAGCAAATATCAATCTGTTAAACAAAACAAGCAAATCTTATTCCCAGATCTGGAATCCATCAAGAAATATGTATATGTATTATAATCTCATGATCATGCTTCATGTGATCAATCGTTTATTTGGTCCAGATCTTGATCACAGAATTAGGCTATGAAGTATAAAGTAATGGGCATTTGAAAGATATATATGGCATGCTTGTAAAGGGTATAAAATGATGCACATTTTCAAGTCCTTTTTTTACTCCCTTTCTCATGGATGGTTGATATGTGAAAAATCAATTTCCAACAAAGCATTTACAAATTAACTTGTTACCAATTAATCACAAATAAATAAAAATAATAATCCACCAATCATATTCATTACTGCATTAGTTTGTTAAGGTTATGTACTAAAAGATTTAGTATCTTTAGCATTTTCCAAACTTAAAAACCGTTTGATATTGGGTGGACAAAGAAACTAAATATTATAGTAAAAATATGTAAGGACCTTCTGTCATAGATCCGTGGACATTTTCATAAGCCCTACTGTTTCGGTGCCTCTGAGTTGTCAGCCTCTAAAAGGAGATTTTTTCTCCACAAAACAAACTTCCTTGTCTACCTCCTCCTAATTTTCTTTCTTTACCAAAAATCTCTGACAAGCCGTTTCCCTCTGAATTTTCCATTGCATGTTTCATTTTCCACAAACATCATTGCCCTTCAATCTTTTCAACAACATGTTTTGATTGTTCTGTCATTGGGGGGGGCTGCTTTTTCTTCTGTCAAAGCTCGTTGAAGTTCTCAGGTTGAGGTAATTAACAATGCAAGCTTTTACGTTCATGCATGCTATGTTCATTACATCTCATGGTGCAACAAGAAAATTTGCTTGACAGGAAAATCTATGTATGCACAAACAAAAATGTATTTTACTCGTTCTGGTAGATCTCACTCAGTGCATATTCAGTCACCACCATTAGCAGAGAAGATAACTGAAGAGCCTCCTGCAAATGTAATAAATAAAAACTCGGCTCAAAGCACTGTGACATGCATGTACCAAGCCAATATTGCAGGCTATTGGCGTAATGTATCATTCATTTGGTGCAAGAACCTGATGAACCATTCTTTCACTGTTAAGGTTGATAGTATAGACGGTGATTTCAATTACACATGCAAAATTGAGCTTAAGCCCTGGCATTTTTGGAGCAAAAAAGGGTACAAGAGTTTTGAGGTTGATGGGAATCCAGTGGAGGTGTATTGGGATCTTCGTTCAGCTAAATTTGCTGGTGGCCCTGAGCCATGTACGGATTTTTACATTGCTCTAGTTTCTGATGAAGAGGTTGTGTTGTTATTGGGAGATTACAAGAAAAAGGCTTACAAGAGAACAAAATCAAGGCCAGCCCTTGTTGATGCAGTGCTTGTTTACAAGACGGAAAATGTATTTGCCAAGAGATGTTTCTCTACAAGGGCCAAATTCAATGAAAGGAAAGATCATGAAATTGTTGTGGAGAGCTCGACAACGGGACCTAGAGACCCCGAAATGTGGATTAGCATAGATGGGATTGTGTTGGTTCATGTTAAGAATTTGCAATGGAAATTCAGAGGGAATCAAACTGTGCTAATTAACAAGTTCCCTGTGCAAGTGTTCTGGGATGTACATGATTGGCTATTTAGTAGCCCTGGCATGGGACATGGTTTGTTTATATTCAAACCAGGTGCAACTTTAGATTCAGAAAATGAGAGCAGAGAGGGCAGTAGCCAAGGAGGTGGTGATGTTGACAGCGATTGCAGCAGCGGGTATTACTCTACTTGGAGTAATTTGACAGCAACAGCTTCGGAATTCTGCCTTTTTCTTCATGCTTGGAAGATTGAGTGAGATTTAATTATGAACAGCACATTTTTTGCCAATGACAATGAACAGCAATGTTGCAAACTTATTAGTAATATTAATGGGTCTTAAACCCTTTTGTTGTAAATTATATATGTTTATTATCTTTCAAATTTTTCTTGGCCAGCAGCACAGTTGATTTCACCCATGTCACATATACCTGGCATGATAATTACAAAGGATCTTTCATCAGTTTAGTGTTGTCTAGGCTAGGATTTTCATGGATAGGCTGCAAGCTGTGGAAGCTGTAGGAGTATGGATTCACAGATACATGCATATTAGATAGCTTTATGTACCAAGAGACTAATTATATCTCAATGATATTGTCCAATTCTCTCTATGAGAAGAACCTGATTTCAAATCCCACTTATTGTAACAAAAAAGAGCCTTTGTGTGGATTATAGATCCATCAATGTAAAAAAAGCCTTGCATATGTACAACATACAACATGAAGCAAGAACAACAAAATAAAACAAACTGTAGACGATAGACTTTGAGGAGTGGAACACGTTATAAATCCTGCCTCCTTTCTTCTATTTCTTTACTTTCATTTTTCCACATACACACCCTTTTTGTTTACGTACAATAAAATTTCAAACCCTTTTTGTTTACTTATAATAAAATTTCAAATTATCTTGTCCGCTTCATGGTAATTATTTTTTTATCGTCATTGAAAAAATTACCCAAGTAACTAGGCAATATTTTAGATCCCTAAATTTAATCACAGCTATGTTAATGAAGGCTAATCAAAATATTAATTCATGATTAACCAAATTAACTAAGCATGGAAATAAACAATTGCAAGATGTGGAAGCTGTAGATGTAAGGATTCACAGTATAAGGGAGTTTACCAAACCCCGCAACCGCACCTAAACCAATCAAAACTACCAGTAAAATGGAGTAACGCGCCGCAATTGGAAGTGAAAAAGTGACGTGCAATGTGCACCGCACCACAGCCATATATATATTATTTTATATTAAATATATATTAATATTATATGAAGTAATACTATTATAAGAGATAAGCCCTTTCACACCTGAACACTTATTAGGCTACTCTAAATTAGCCCAAAATAAAAGAAAAACCAGCCCAACGTTTTAAGAATTAGCCCAAAACAAGTGACAACTTTGGGCTGGGTCAATCCAGCCCAAAATTTTGAAAAACTTCCTAATCCAAAACCAATCAAACTGCACTGCACAAGTGATCATAAAATTAAGATGCGGTGCTATGATGGTTTTGCTCAAATCTCATCATGTAGTGCAATGATAAAAATAGGGTAAAATCGCACTGAACCACACTGTGAACATCCCTATTCACAAATAAATGCATATAAGGTAGCTTTATATGTTGTCAAGAGATTTGTAACTAGTAGCTGAGCTAGAAATTTGTCAATATGGGGGGCCAACTAGAAAAGCATGTGATTTTTTTTTTCTCTAAAAATAAACTAGCACTTTATAATAAAAAATAAAAAATAATAAAAAATTGGAATGGAAACTACTTTCTAAATCAATGTGTACTATATTTATATATGATATATTTTACCCATTAAATTAGAATTCATGAAGAAAAAAAATGTAATAAGCTTAATATTTTTTGTATTATTTATAAATGAGATTCAAAATTAAAAGTAACAGGATTTAAACTTCGGATTTGAACCCTTAGAAACACCAGTTAATTGAGTTACAAAATTAAACTATACAAATTTACAAATACTATATTTTCTAAAGGAAAATACTTATCACCTAATAAATAAATATATAAATATATTTTTGGATTGATGACACATCTATGTGTAAACCCTATGCAATAAGATTTGAAATATTCCTAGCATCATCTTTTTATAAACTAGTCAAAGAGAAAGTCTAGGAAAACAACAAAAGGTTACAATATTTTCACAACACCATTATTTTTAGTTGTAGTGGATTCAGATATAATATTTTATTATTTTATTTGATATCATTTTAACCGGGCATACAGTTTGACACCTTAATTGTTGTGGAAATATCGTGATATTTTATTGTGCATTCTTATTTCTTACAACTCCAAGTCAAATTGTCAAAAGTGAGATAGCAAATTAAATTCAATCTCTACAAGTTTTATAGTTCCAAGAAACATTACTGTTCATTTGTAAACATTATAATGCTACCGCCATAAATTATTTTATAATATTTTTACAAATTATTAATATAGCAAATTTTTACTGGTTCTTATTTGAACTTACTATTAATATCACTTTTTTATTTACTAATAACCGCTCACCGCATTAACAGTTTATAAAATACTTTGTGACTTTACCATATTTTTAAAAATTTTAACAAAATATCAAATCCACATATCTATAATGGTGAGCAACAATTTTTAACGGTACATGTCAAAAACTATATAAGAGAACATAACACAGAGAGAGAGAGAGAGATAAGTAACCTTCCACTCACCATTTGTCACAATAAACTAGATACTAACTTCACAACCCGTCCTAGTTAGTAATTTTTTGAATTTCTTATCATCCAAATAGTCACTATCTCGTGGGGATCCTTCTTTCGAACACACATACTCGTTGTCTTACACCATTTTTTGCATATCCGAGTTTTTCATTTCAAACTCTAGACCCAATTTGTATGGCATAATCATTGTGCAATTTATATGCTTTAATCCTCACTATGTACCACCATTTCAATCAAATTTTCAATATCTTGTAGTCCTTCATCGACTCTAATATTTATAATTAAAAATAACACAAAACACATTTATAAGGGAACTCAAATCAAAATCACATTTCAAAAATAAGAGTGGTTAGAATGGTGTGTGTGTGTGTGTATAAATTATTAACTGTAAGAATTTTTTTTTCTAGAACTATTTTCACATTTTGGACTTCTATCAAATAGTTAAAAGGAACTATAGCTATAAACTTTTTTGTTTTAGAAACAAACACACACACACATAAGGGAGAGGGAATGGGTTATAACAAGTCAAACCACACACTCATAAAAATTTAATTTTTTATATCTATAAATTAGAGAGAAAGAAAACAACACATAAAAATTGCATTCTTCTAATTCCTCTCATCTTGGGCTTTTATCATACAGGTAGAAGACACCATATTTATAAATTATATAAAGACAAAACAAAGTTAAGAAAATGATAAATTGAAGAGTGAAATGAGTGTTTGTAACATACATACCTTGATCAGTTATGGTTAGTTGCAATGGTGGTGTTTGGATTACAGCAACCACTTTAGGCATAGTTTACAGCTAGTCGTACTCATTACTCATCCAATGGAGAATACGAAACACGCCCATCATAAGATTGTTTGAAAGACTCCTTCAATGATGCGGGAAGGGAGAGAGAAGAGGACTAAGCGGGTAAAATAAAATTTTGGATTTCAGAAAATTAGGTGAGAAGTGGCTAACATAATTGGGGTTAGAAGATTAGAACCAAAGTGATTTTGGGTTATATCCAATTGGTTTTGTGACTCAATAGGTTGAGTCAAACAACTGAGTTATAGATTTAAAATCGGTAGCATTTTTTTTATTAGGTGTCTAGAGTCGAGAATGGTCCTTTAGGAGGTTCTAATAAGCCTCTGAACCCTAATTCGTCTAGTAAGATCAAATTGGAAAATCCATAAAATCCGACTCTTTGTGATCACATGACATTTTTAATAAGTCACATGAATTTATTTATTTATTTTTATTAATATTATTATCATTTTTTTTTTCTTAATGGACAAAGTCCTAAACGGTGCCGTTCCGTATAGGTAATTTCCTATACAACGAACAATTCCCAGAACTCATTTTCAGAGCAAGAAGAAGAAGAAAGAGAGAAAAATGAAGGTAGCAAGGAAAGTAGTTTTCCTTTTCAGAGACTCAGAGGGATTCGCCTCCGCCATCTCCGATGCTCTCCACGCTGATTCTCACTCCTCTCTTCGCCCTCTGTAAGCTCTCATCTCTCTCTCTCTCTCTCTCTCTCTCTCTAAAAAGTCGCTTACTTTTGCGTATTTGTGTGTGTACAGGGAGGAGTCTTTGGAGCTATCATTGGAAAGCTATGGAATTAAGGATCAGAAAGCCTCTGCAAAGATCCATCACTATGTTGATCCTCAGGGCAATTATCAGGTACTTCTTCTATTCTATCTACAACTATACTTTACTTTCTTGTTCAAAATTATATTCTTAGATTGGTGAGTTCTTAGCAATTCATAAATTATGCCCACCATTTTTTTTTTTTTTTTTTTTGCTTGCTCTAATTTCAAAATGGGTTTTTGTCACATGTTAAAAATACTTGAAGATAGTTCATTTTAGAATGGCATGCCTAATAATGGAGCCTTAACAATATTATAATCTCTTTATCATATGGGCAGATGGGCTTGTGGCCTTTATGTTGTCCAGCAAAAACAACTAATGTGATTCACTGAAACAAGTGCCCATTTGGCATTGCTGTAGGAAGTGAAGTTAAAATCTAAGAAGCACGGACACAGACACGAAACAGTGATACAAGCAATTTTTGAAAAATTATAACATCAAACAGCCGGTACGACACCGGTATGACCTGGATATGACATGGGCACAGCACCTTAAATGAAATGTCCGTGCTTACTAGGTATTAATTGTAGAGCATTAATAGTAGGACTTTTGTGATATAGTCTTAATTGAAAAACTCTTTAAAGTTTTGAAGTGCTTGGCAAATTACAGTAAATAATGCTTTAAATTCTGGATTTATAAAGCATAAGCTGTGAATTATACAACTTTTTCCTAAATTCTCCAAATTTCAGCTTTAAGAACCTGCTCTTTAGTGAAATTGCCAAACTCTGGCTTGAACACTCCTTGAAATATAGAACCAGACAGACCATAAGAATATATGAGCATTGGTTTGGTGTGCCCCAGCAAAATTTGTGCTTGAATTGCAAAGTGTGTCATATTTTACAATGAGGGTGTTGTGCTTGATTGAAATGAGGGATACCAAGTTATGCAGGGTCTGAACCAACTTTGCCATTCATTCTTTGCTATCAGGGCATCCCAAATATGATATGTCCCTGTCCAAATTTAGCTTGGTCTATTATTTGATGCTTATGTTCTCCTTGTTATGACAAAGATGTTTAGACTTTTAAAACTATGTGTAGATGAAATATTTCAGAGTTTTCAAGATGTAAGATTTCTGTGAAATCTAGAGGGGATTAGCATTTGCCATTTCCCATGAATCATCTATTGTTTTGTTTCTCATGCCTTATGAACCAAGAGACAAACAATGATCATCTGCAAATTTTGTTACTTTGCTCGAATCCCACCCCAACACTCTTTTTATCCCTCTTGACATTTTAGTTTAGTTGAAAAACTCTTGCCTGATCATGCAGACAAGCAAATAGCAAACCATTACTTCAATCTTACAGTTTAATTTAGCCGGTAATGCCTTACTAAGATTTTTTAATGAATTTTTATCTTTATTTTTAGGTGTCACTGTTTTTAATGCAAAATTATGAGCCACCAGTATTGGCCTGTGCTGTTACTGAAATTTTATCACAAATATCTGGAGAAGAATCGTCTTCAATGCCCACACTTATAGTCCCATTTGTCCTGGCATCATCAAAGCTTAAGTGGGAAAGCAAAACTTTAACAAAAAAGGAAAGCAAAGTTTCGGTTTATGGAATACAGATAGGCCCAGACACAGATATAACTCAGGCTATGGCAACCAGAACCCAGAAGGTGCCATCGTCATTGCAGATTCATCATGAACCACTAGCCTGCCTCCTTCAGTTGGTCCGTGTCTTGAAGTTTCCAACCTTTGTTCTTATCGGGCAAAGAGGTCGACACCTATCTGATAAAGCTATAGGAGAAGAACTTGAGGTATTCATAGTCTGGTTACTTTCAGCTAATGCAATTATGATGGTTAAATTGCTTGGATAGTAGGTTGAACATATAAAATCTAATAAATCTCAGAAGCCATGTTGGGACAATAGATGGAGAAAGTCTTTGCAACCTTCTCAATGTTTGCGAGTTAGATGAAAACTTTTTTTTTTTTTTTTTTTGGTTGGGATCATGAGTTTTTGCCCCACAGTGGAATGAGATGAAAACTGCTTTTACTCTATTTCTTTTTCTGTTCTACCATTTTATTAGTGCTTCTGGTTATTAGGATTTCCCATCTGATTCTTGACTGTTTCTTCTGCAGATAATTTCTGAGATTGGAGAGCTTTTGGCAAGCTCTTCCTGCCTGTGCTTTTCGAGAGACAGGATCATGTGGCAACCAACAAATACATCCAAGGAGAGTGAGGAGCCTTGGCGTGCCTTATATGGTTGAATCTCAAGTGTTACCATGCTTTAGAGGGTGAGATGCAACCTGTCACATAAGATGGATCTGGAAAGAAATTTATAGTCATATTTTTTGAGATTCAACCCAGCACAGTGCTTACAAGTAAAATTTTACTTTTGTAGTGAGACTTACGATGTGTTAACATGATTACAGCATTAAGCTGGACTAACGGGGGCCTTTATCTTTATGTCAACATCTCATATCTTATCCAGTGTGTTAATTAATGTGCATTACCATGTCATCCTTGATAGTTAGACTTAGAACATGAGGATATTGTTTTTTATATAACAATTAATATAATGTGCTTACAATTGTTCAACACAGTGAATAGCTTGCCAACTGACACAGCTCAAAATGTTAAATGAATTGACTCTTTTCTTATATCAAGTGATACCAAGAACTTTCATTTTCTTTTTCATAAGTTCCACAAAATCTTCTTTCATCTTTCGTTTGGCCTTTCCGGCTTTCCTATATATCAATCTCTCCAAGTCTACAGTGTTAGCATGCGAGACATCTTCCCCCTCAGCTTGATTTATTGAATCCAGTGTCTGAGATAACCATTATTTTGGTTTTCCGTTAGGTTTATATTTCATCCACTTCGGTTTGTCCTTCAACAAGATCCAACAATGTTCAAACTGAAAATTAGAGAGGTGGACCTCTTGATACATAATCTTCACCAGAGATATCTTATAAATTAAAAGAAATAGAAAATTATTAGTATCTTTAATCTGTTAGTGAAAAGATGTATTTACACCATTTTCTATATAATTTATACCTTCATTTCTTCAATCATACCATTCTCACACGTTGATTCAATTTGAGCTAAGAACCCACAAAGCACATTCTGCAAGAATTAATCGTTGACCATCGATTCACTAGGGAAAAATGTCTTGACACCTCCTAAATTTTGAAGTAGTAGTAGTAACATCACCTAAACTTTTATTTTAGCCAATTTAATATGTGAACTTTACACATTTGCCAAATTAATACTTATATTGGTCTATCATTTACTCCACTATCGTCCTACTCATGTGAGTGTCACATCGACAACAAAATTCCCGAACTCAATTGGAACCTAGAGAGAGAGAGAGAGAGAGAGAGAGAGAGCTATACATCACCAATTTGGGCTTTTGAGTGTCTGACTGTGCCGTTCGTGGTCCTATTCCCTAGTCTTCGACAATTGATTTGGGCCTTTGACAGCCACCACTGGTTGAAAGAAACAGACGAGGAAGACAAGAGTTTCACAGTCATTTGCCAAATTTCACCTCTGTAACCAAGTTTATACTTCAACCAAGAGAATTCATGGGATGTGGGTTTGGTTTTAAAATTTATTAAAAATTCATAACTATGACTGCCACCAACAAGTTTGTGTAATGTTTGTTAATTTCATTTTATAATTTACTCGTTTGTTATGCTTTTCATTCCATGAGTTTGAGTAATGAATTTTCTGTAATTTTGCATTTTAATTTGGTGTTGTCGTGGTTGTGGTTTTTGTGATGCTAGTTTAAAGTTGTTGTAACAAGGGCCTGGGGCAACACAATCTGCAAATTGGATGGTGATAGAGGTGTTGTGGTCGTGAGTGTGAGAACTGTTGGTTTTGTCGATCGGTTCCTGAAAACAAATTTGGGCGTCTCTCTCATATTTGAATTTGGGAATTTTGTTGTCCACATGACACTCACACATGAGTAGACCAATAAAAGTATTTGGCAGATTTATAAAGTTGAGGTATTAAATTAATTAGTTAAAATAAATGTTCAGGAGATACTATTGCCACTACCTCAAAGTTCAAGGGTGTAAAGGCATTTTTTCCCATCAAAGTCCGATTGGGTCTATTATGTCACTTCTTGGCCGGCACTGAAAACCGCCGGAATGGAAACCACTAGCATAGCTCAATCGGGTCTATACTAGCGCTTTAAAGACCTACAATGATGGTTTAAAAATCTCGGTACAGCTCGACTTCTTTGTAGTAAGAAGAAGATGTCTGTTGTATTATTTTCCCTATTTGTCTGGAAAAAAAAAATTTTGTTTGAAGTTTGATTTTGTCCGTTCACAACCTTTTTTTCATTCTAATATTTTTTTTAAAGCTTTTTACACTCTAAATTAATGACATTTTGTGAAACATGAACCATAAAAACTATTAACTTCTAAACATTTCATATATCTTCATGTGACAAGTGAAAATTAAATTATCATCTACATTTAGGATAGTTCTGTTTAAGCCTTTTATAAAGAAGTAATATGTTGACATTTTTTTAAAAAAAATTAATAAATAAACATCTAAATAATTAGTTTTAAATAGAGAATATGCAGTACACGTGGAGCATTTTTCAATTAAAATATGCTATTTATTTATAATCAATTAATTAAAAGATACCCAGACGATGTGCCGGTTAGATGCTAGCATATATAAAAGTAGAAACCTTATATGAAAGAGTGCATTTTTTGAGATTTTTTTTTTTTTTTTTTTTATTTATTTAGGTTTTCATCTAAACAAAATTTGCATTCATATCAAATTTTGTAAGGGTTAGAATTACATTCTTCCACAAAGAAGTCTGTACCTTCTTTCAAAGAATCTGTGTTTGCTTTCTCATCTATGCCATCAGCATACTCTTTCCAAAAGTATCTGATCCATCCCCAAAAGTTGACATTGGAGCCTTTATAACCACCGACACTGGTGTCTTCCAGCTCTTCCTCGTTGGGGGCTTTTCCCTTTCTTGCAGCCTTCAGAACGGGTTTTTTCAAAGTTTTCTTCACTACATCCTCAAGAAACTTCACAATTTTGGCATCATCAAAAGACGTAGAAATGTTAGCCATGTCTCCATCACCAAACAAGGGAAGTCTCAATATTTCGTAAACATCCTCAAGGGAAGGGGAGCCTTCTTGACACCCTGTGAAGAAAGTGTAGGTAATAGAATTCTAGAGGTATAAGAGGGAAAGGAGGTTTTCACTGTCTTTGCTAATGTCTAGCCCAAAGAACACCAACATAATGTGCACTAGTTGCACTTTCTACAGAATATTCATGAAGAGAGGATGTGTCAGTACTCTTTGACACCAACTCCTCCAACCTTTAGAAATTGGTGTACCACATTAGTGGTGGGAGCAAAATCTCCTCTGTAAGTGTCAAGCTGAGGGACTTGCTTCAAATCCAGGTCCATGGTCAAAAGATCATCAGGCTCCCCACATGCCATGTAAGGAGGTTCTGCAGAACAATGAAGAGATTCCCAGTCAAAAATTTCGTCAGACAAATTATTTCCAAAGAAGGATGGAATGATCCATTACTCCTCTATGGAAGGATTCTCTTCCCCCCCTAGCAATAGTCTATTAATTTTAGGGGTCGAAGGTTCCGTGTTTTTTGAAGAACTAGATCTCAGAGTACGTTTGACACCCATGAGATTATTCTTTGGTGACTCTAAGATTTAGGTTCAGAAAATGAGAGATAAAAAAAAAAAATGAGGATGATGGAAAGAAGGTAGCAGTTTTCCCTCCTTATATACTTTAGGAAAATTTTTCCCTCTAAAAGGAGTCTTTTGAAAGTGAGCCACCTTTTCAAAAAATTTGACACGTGTCAGTAAGGGGAAATACCAAATGACAGTAGAATCTTTAACAAGTCAATTTTCAAAAAACCGCCATTAAAGGAATCGTGAAAAGGCGTGACCAATCACAATCAGGTTCCTTTTGCATTTTTACCTTAACCTTGGATTAACAAATATGCTTGTGTGTTGTTTTTTTTTTTTTAATCAAGGGGTCCTTATTTGCAAATCAGTTTTTCTTTTTAACTTTTATTCAAAAGAGAAACATAAGAATAAACATACAAATAACTTTTACTTAGAACATCAAAACAAAATCTCTTTATATATATACATATATTAAAAAAAAAAAGGGATTTCATTCAGTTTGGTCCTTATGGCCCATCACCTCTTTTCTTTACACTTAAAAAAAAAAAAAAAAATCATAAAACAACCTAAGCTTCAAAAACTAAAAGTTTGCAAGTTTGAAGGCAGGTAACTTAGGGAGAAGGATGCCCATAAGTGTCGGTGTCTTCATCAAAGCCCTTTTGTGGGAGGCCTGGGCCAAGGTCCCATTCCTCCGCTCCAGAATCTAAAGCTTCTGAAGAATCAGACTCATTTGTTTCAGAGCTAGAGCCACTCGAAGAGTTCGAGGCCTCTATGCTTTAGTCAAAACTAGTCTAAGAGCCTCTGCGCCTTCTCCTTCACCTTGGGAGCTCTTCCATGAAGGTGCGGTAGGATTGGTCTTTAGCGTCCTTCTCGACCCATGCCTGAGGTCTTCAGATTCATAATCTTCTTCTTCTTCTTCCTTTTTCTTCTTCGTCACCCTCCTCCCAAGGTTGGGCTTCCCCAACCTCAAGAAGGAAAATGTGGAGGGGGGGGGGGGGGGGAAGAAAAGATGGGAAAATGAGGAAGAGGAGGAATAGGGTTCAAAACCATTGGGGGAGCATTGCCAATGCTCAGCGAATTTGAGTCATTGTTTTGGGAGTTGGAACCTGCAGAAGAAGGACTGACCATTTTTCTAAGAATGGGCGTTTTCTGTGTAAGGAGAAAAGAGGTGTAAATACAAAAGGAATGAAGAATAAGGAAGATTGCTTTCCTTTTTAAATCACCAGCAGAGGCCAAGTGAAAAGACATGACATTTATGAAGCTTAATGTCTGTTTGCCAAGTGCGGGAAATGAAGAGATGCCAAAATGGCTAGAAGCTCCCTCGTATGCCACATGTCCCAACTTTGAGCGTCACAAGGCATGATTTCAAAGAGCATTGAAGTTTGAAAAGATGTGACTGTTAATGGCCTTGGTCATTAACGCTATTGACAGTCAGGAGGCTAATGTACATTTCACTAGCTAAGGCAAACATGAGTGCTGATATGGCTGAATCCAGACCCTACACATGGACCAATTGTGAGGAAAGGGAGAAGAATGTTAGCTGAAGGGGAGTACCTTTGGCTTATGTCAACGGTGTGATCATCCTAGGGAAGAGTGGAATATGTGCCTTGTATGGACACCCAGCACTAGTGTAAAAGTGAGATAGCGACCCCCTATGGTCAAAAGCTATTGAACACCTTTCATTGGTTGAGCCTATGCTAGACCACTGCTAAGGACATGTGTATCACTCCTAACCTCCCTACTGTCTCTTTCCTTGTCTATGACTTGTCTCCCATGGTGTAACAGAGTCGCCCTTCATCCCACTACCCTGACATCAGTAGGCCTTCTCTCTCCTCCAGTCATAGTATAGTACAATAACTGTATTAGGGTTTGAATGAGAGAATGAGGGCTTGACACCTGTTTTTTGTGTACCTAACAACATTCCTTGTACTATAAAAGGAACATGTTGTTGAGAAATTAGGGCAAAAGGCAAGAAAGATAAAGAGAAAGGCAGAAGTCTATGTAGGAAAGTGAGGGAAAAATAAGGCTTTCTTTGGGAAGAACATCACCTTATGTAAAACCTTAAACTTTCACATAATAGAAAGCTTTAAAGAGTGAAGGATATTCTATCCTTCACTCACTGTGGTTTTTCACCCCTTCCTAAGGGTTTTCCATGTATGTCACGTGCCTTCTTTACTTTCCTTATTTTGCTTTTACATTCTTTAGACGTTAAAGTGTTAAAGTCCCAATTTTTATTGTTAATGAGATTTTGTACTTAAATTTACTGTTAGATCCGTAGCTTACTTTCTTTACAAGCTTGATAATCTAACTTGCACGTATAGCTTTCATCTAAACAAAATTTGCATTTATATCAAAGTAATTGTTCATTAAGTTAGTCTATAGAGTAAATATATATATATATATATACTTAAATTTACTGTTAGATCCGTAGCTTACTTTCTTTACAAGCTTGATAATCTAACTTGCACGTATAGCTTTCATCTAAACAAAATTTGCATTTATATCAAAGTAATTGTTCATTAAGTTAGTCTATAGAGTAAATATATATATATATATATATATTGATTACTTATATCTGTGCATTAGTTGTTTATATTAAAGGAATTTATATGATTATTTTTATAAATTTTATATAAGAAACTATTTTTATTTGGAATAATAATAATAATAATAATTGATATAGAATATGAGATTTTTTTTTTCCATGTTTAATCGCTTTGTTAACAATGGACAAAAAAAACCATCCAAAAATAAATATTGTGAGTTTACTAAACTTAATCTTAACCGTTTATATATATGTTAATTTTGTTATATTAAAAAGGTTACTAATATAATAAATACATTTATTTTGTTATATTATTTATTTTGAGCAATGCATTTGTGGGGGCACGAGGATCCGAGAATATAGACAAATAGATTAAGGACAATGCTAGGAGTATGAACCTTGGAAAGCACCAACAGAATGTCCTCAGGAATATATAAGCGACCTTATACAAGTACAGAAAGACTACAATGCCCGAGGACTCCGAGGATGCCAACATGCTCTCGGGAAACCAAGAACCAAGGCTAAAGGCTGTTGGGTGCAAACCGAGGGCGAGGAGGAAGATTTGTCGTCAAGCTAGGAAGAAAGGAAAGAGGGCGGATAAAGCATTTGTCACCTCCGCATCCAATGCTCTACACCCATTTAGTTGGCCGCATTAATGAGGAAATGACCTATGAGCAGTGTCAACCCAGCTCATACCCTAGTGTGGAAGCCTTCTAGTAAAGTCTTGATGGGACAAGTATTAGAGAAATCTAACCCTAACCTTCCAAATGTAGGGCTCAGATACATCTTGGCTGATTATATAAAGCCCAAAGCCCCTAGAGGAAGGGATGGACTTTTTGAGACTTGAAAATCATTTGTAATCACCACCTCGGACTAAACCTAAGGAACTCAATATAAGCCTTTAGGGACTGTTTCTTATCTGTGGCTATTAACTGACACTTAAAATTAATTCAAACACATCCATTGAAATCTTTTCACCTTGTTAAGGGTGTTTAAGGTGATTGAGCATCTCACCTCTTAAAAATTAATTGTGTGAGTAAAAATAGCAAGTTTGAGCCTGATGTAAGCTTAACTTACTTTTTGCCCGCCACAACATTCATTATTTTAAGTATAATAAAATTCCAATATGATTTATATGAGAAACAATTGATTTGAAATATGGTATTTTTTCTCAAGTTTTTTTTTTTTTTTCTTTTTTTGCAACAATTGAAAAAAAGTCCAACAAAAAATGAATAAATTTAATAACACACAATAAAGAATATAAAAAAATAATTAAAAGATATTTGCATTTTTATTTTATCAAAATGATATTTGCATTCTTGAGTAGGCATAAAATATGACTATCTATATCAATCACTTTATCATGCAATTTTCAATCTTGTAAACACATAAAGTATGATGATATGATCAAATCACCACATCACTTTTGTTATCTTTTTATTTTTTTTCTATAAAATAGAACATAGAAAATTATAATATTTTACAAGGAAAATTATTAAAATATTGGAGGAAACTAATAACAAGTTAGTGACATGAGTGTACTGCACATTGGGCGGCAACTTGACTAGTTAATTTCTCTTCCTGTCTAGTTATTTCGTCAATATCTTGTACATGCATTCCTCAAAAACCATTCCTTTTATCGCCATCTCTTCAATTTGAAACAATGGACATATTCTTGAGGCTCGAATCTAGAGAAAGGCAACCCCCACATGCAAGGCTGTAACATGCAACTACTCAGAATTGTCTTTCCAAACGATTCCTATGTAGATCAAGATACTATTTTTTCTTATAGAATATTGAAATCCTACTTGTCTAGGTCATGTAGTAAGTGGGGTTGGAAGGTCTCATTATGCAAATAGTATCACAGAGGCAAATAAAGGTTGTAAGGGTCTTGGTTAAGGTGTATATTAATAGTGAATGTCCGACTAAAATTGAGGTAGATACGGGTGACGAGATTCCTTCATGTTTGGTATTGATTACCCTGAATTCCAATTCAAAGTTCTAAATGCAAGATGTTTGGCTACTCTGTAACTAATTGTGGCAATAATTTACATATGGATCAAGGAAGTTCGGTACGAAAAAAGTGGATGCCTAATAAGAAGGAAACAACACAATCACTATAGAAATTGATGGTGGAGGAAAAAATTAATTTTGAAAGAGAAGTACAAGAAATGAAAAAGGCATCTAAAAGAAAATCTATTGCTTCGCATAATAGATTGTTATTCTTGAAATCAATTGAGGAAGCCTTAAAAGTGTAGTACTCAAACAAAGGTGAATGCTTTGAAGAGGGGATCGATACAAACTTTAGGGATCATGAATGTTTAAGGATAGACCTCCTCTTATTCCTTTCTGTGAGGGTAAGAATTGGCTAATTTGAAATACAAGGGGTGTTAATGACACAATGAGAAGTTGACAGGGTTGTGAAAAGGATTAATCTTATTCTTGTTTGCTTGGTGGAAACTAAAATTAGAAAAAATAACATCCAATGTATTAAAGACTCTTGCTGCTTAGATGGGAATCAGAATATTGTATATCTAATCAATGTTTAGGGAAAATATGGGTATTCTGGAATTATGTATAAATGGATTACCAATTCTCTCTTTTTTATATGCTGCAAATGTTGGAATAGAAAAAAGGGTCAAACTAGAAATATTTTAGGATATTGTTAATAATTTACCTTGGTGGCTTGTTATAGATTTTAATGTTGTAAGAAGCCCTAGGGAGAATCTAGGGGATATCCTTACGAATTTTAGAATTAAACTTTAATCATTGTGTGAGTTTTGGAATTAGATGATCTTGCTTTTTTTTTTTTTTTTACTTGGGCTAATTAAAGATTTTCACAGTAGTTATGTAGGTATAGCTAATGCATTGTTGAATTTTTATTACCTAGGTTTCAAATCATTTCCAGCTCTTATTTCTATCTCCAGTAATACAAACTTTGGCCCAAAACCATTTAAGTTTTTCAATTTTTGGAGTGATCATAAATATTTTCATTAGTTTATATCAATTATTTCACATTTCTACAATTGACGCAAAAATGTCCACATTTAAAAACATAAAAGTGGATGTGAAATAACTAATTTGAAAAAAGTGACTTGATAGAATGAAAGCCCTAATTAAAAATCCCTTAACACGGGAGGGGATTGGGAGAGATAAAGAACATGGAGAAAAGGGAACATTCATAAATAAATAAGCACACGTAACTAAGAAACTTATTAATGTATATATAGAAAAATAAATTAAGAAAAACAAAAACCAAGAGATTTGTAGTTTAACTAGCATCTCTTATTGTTAAAAATGAAGAGGTTTAGGGTTTAAATTCTTCATTTCTAACTATAAAATTACTATTAAAAAATAAATAGGTTGAGATGGTCACTTGTCCAACCAAACCCGACTGTCTACAATCCTAGTTAAAAGGAAACTAAATGGTATATAGTCCATGCTATGGCCAAATATTCATTTTTTTTTTCGATACATTGATAATTGGGGGTGAAAGGATTTGAATCCTAAATATCTTTATTGAAAATATCAAGAAGTGATAGTTGAACTATAAGACTCTTGACACGACCAAATGTTCCTTTGATACTAATAACTCTTTAATTTGCAATAGAAAAAAACTTGTTTCATACCATGTATTTTACTTACACTAATTTATAATTGAAAAAAGTGATTTAAAATTATGTCTCAAGTTATAAAATATAAAATAAACACAACCCTTTTTTTATGAGAAAAATAAATAAATTTATTGAGGAAACAAGAACTTTAGAAGGAAAAAACAACCTTAGCCCAAATAACATCTTAAAAAAAATCACCCTAATAGAAAAAACCGTCCTATTCTTCCATCCATGCTTTTATGAAAAGAATTGATATCATGTAGTTGCACTTAATGCAATAGCCTCTAATAACTGAGATTGAGAGTTAAAAAAAAAGTAACTTTTAATTTTGACTATTAAATAAAAAAAATTAAAAAGTGAAAAAGTCGTAAAAATATTTTGAGAGTGAGGAGATGGATAGGTATTGCACCCAATCCTATGAAGAATGCACGAAAGCTCGACCATGGTGCTATTTTTCTTTAATAAAATTTGGTATTTAACTATTTATTAAAAAAATAGAGTTTAGGATATTTTTCTGTAAGTTTACTTTTTGTACGGTTACCTGAAAAGTCACACTCTTTTACAGTCTTACTCATGGTCATGACTTTTATTAAGACAAACAAGATCGCCGAGTTTCGTCGTAATAAGTTTCAATTCTATAAACTCGATAATTATCGACGTAACTATTCAAGACCCGCCTCAACAGTCCATTACACGTCCAAATAAAAACCCAATTTTATACAATTCAATTTCAAAAATGAGAAAATTAAAATAATCATTTTCCCGCACAAAACCAAAACCTCTCTCTGACTCTCACACTCTCAGTGAGGAATCCACACCACACTCGGTCCGTACAATCGATCGATCTCATCGGAGAACCCTAAAAATGGCGTCGGAAGAAGCGACGGCGAACACGGAGACGGAGGAGGAGACGATCGCCGTGAAGAAGCAGAAGCGCTCGCGGCGCGTGAGCTTCGCCGACGTGGAGATCACCTCCGTCCACATCTTCAACCGCGACGACGAAGACCTCTCCTCCTCCTCTCCTCCCAACTCCGCCGGCGGCCATCCTCAGAAGCCTCTAGGGCTTTTCAGTGACCTCGTCGACGGCGACGATTTCAGGGACTCTTCTTCTCCCAACCAACACCGCAACCCCTTCTTGCGGCCTTTGGGATCTCCCTCTCTCTCTCCCTCTCCGTTCGCTGCCTCCGCCTCCTCCGTTGACGACGGCAAGTTCCACTCATTTCTCTCTCTCTTTCTTTGCTCCTTGCCAATTTTCCACTTATTTACGCTTTTGCCATTGTATTTTGCTTTTGATTCATGAAGTTAATATACGTGTTTGTGAGTTTTAACAATTGTGAGTGAATTTTTCAAAAACAATGTAGCTTGTTTGCTAGGGATAGTACAAATTCATATGGATTTGAATAAACAATTTGATTTGAATTTGTGAGATTTCAACAATTTTGATATATATATATATATATACGTGTTTGTGAGTTTTAACAATTGTGAGAGAATTTTTCAAAAACAACGTAGTTTGTTTGCTAGGGATAGTACAAATTCATTTTGATTTGAATATACGATTTGATTTGAATTTGTGAGATTGGTAAGTTATACAAACAGAAAGTTCGTTCTACTGAAAAAAAAAGAAAAAAAAGAAAAAAAAAAAGAAAGAAGGTTTTCCAAAACTATATGTTAGTAAGCTAAGAAGTTTAAAGAAAAATCTATGAATTATTTGATTGGTAAGTTATACATGTAATTGCGTTTGGGTGTAGCTTTTTACGAAAAACTTATTTTCATATTGGTTGGAAGTTTGGGTAGAGTATAGTTGTAACTTTAAAAATGAGCTTTTAAAAAGCTGTGCATAAGCAAATAAGCTAAAAAGTTCAAAGAAAAGGCTAAAATTCTTTTGATTGGTAAGTTATACATGCACAAGTGCTTTTGGGTGTAGCTTTTATTTTTCTTATTTGTTGGAAGTTGGTTAAAGTATAGTTGTAACTAAAAAAAAAAATGAGGCTTTAAAAAGCTATACTTAAGCAAATAAGCTAAAAAGTTAAGCAAATGCTATATTGGGTCTTGAAATTTACCCTCCATTCCATTATTATGGAAGAGTAATCATTGGCCAATTGCGGGGCAATTTTGTGAGAAAATTGCAACTTTTAAACTGTGTGTTAAGTGTAATTATATGTGTGAGCTATTTTAAAGTGTTGTGCTTTTGGGTTGTTAGTGGTATATTGTTTGTACTGTTTAGGCTAGCACATTGGCACTTGTTGTGTTATGTGTTATCTTTGTGTGTGAAAGTAATTGGATGTCTATTGGGAGAAGCTTATGAAGCATTTGCTCCTCCATTTGTGCAGAAGACAACTTTTTTGGTCCTGTATCAGCAGATTTCATTAGACCCGAAAGGTTATTAGATTCTGCTGCATCTGATGATATTACGATGGATTCAACCGCGTTTTCTATGCATTTCCGTAGTCTTGCAAGGTCAGATTCAGGAGGAGATGCCAAGACCCCAACGGCACATCGTCTTGACTTTGAAGAGAAAACCCCTTCCCAGAATGCTACGCCTACTGATTCTGACAGTTTAATGGTACTAACTAAGGCTAAGAAACCAGGTCTGCAGTCTTTAGTGCCCGTTGATAAAGTAAGTGGTGGTAAAGATTCTAATGACATGAGTATTGTGGGAGAAAACCCACGGAGTTTTGATTATGGAAGGCTATCTCCCAGATTAGATGCACTTTTGGCTGACGGCATCGAGGATTTGAATGCTGTCTCTGATTCTATGCTTATTGATTCGAATTTATTAAAGAGCACCGAGGATATGCATAATATGTTTGCTGAGGCAGTGGATCTGGCTCTTACAAAGATGGGTGATGGAAATGGTTGCTCTATGTCCTTTCCTACTGATCAGATTTTATATGATCACAGAGTCGTGACTCCCAGGCATTTCAATAAAGTAAGAAATGAAAATTTATGTTAAGGAATTTGATTGAAGCATTGCCATGCCACTCTTGTTTCCTTCAAATTTGGTAGTTCTTATAAGTATATGCACTTGGTGATTCTTTAATAACTGCCTGGAGTGCAACCACTGCAACGATTTCTTTTCATTTTTACAGTTACTGTTGTTGCAACCTATGGTTTCCTAATACGAATGCATTCAAATTATTCTGTACACAAATTGCGTAAGTTTAATGATGTGTCATCATCTTCTAGTCATTGAGGTTGGTGGTTTGTGACTTATGACCAATGACAGTTTAGATGATAAAGGTGGTATTTACATCCTTTCTGCTGGCATGAAATGTATTTCTCCTCTTGTTGAATCTGCTTAACTATTATCTAACATGCTCATAGTATTTCTCATGAATAAACCTAAAGTTCTAACTGAGACTTGTTAGTTTCTTCCAGAGAACTAAGGTGCAAGTGTACTTGCTTGTTTTATCACTTTTTTTTTTCAGGGGAGTAAGGAATTTACTGAAGATGCAACTGGAACAAGGAGGCCAATATTTCAGTTTACTGATGATAATAGAGGCACCCCATCTAATGAGGATGGTAGAGTTCCTAAGTCAGATGTCCATGCACAGCATGAACCTGAATTTCAACCTTTGAGTGGAGGTGGGGTAAAAGAAAATTCTCCTGAAATCAGAAGATGTGACTCTGATATTGATCAGAAATCTGGCCAACGATATAGATCTCCTTTTGATGGATACATCCCTTTGTTATCTTCTAAACAACAGGAATTATTTGTGAATACTCCTAATTCGGCCCAACATATGGGGATTGTGACCCCTTCCTCAAAACCACCAGGTTCCTTTTTAAGCAAGGAAAGGATTAGGCATGTTGCAGGTTTGTCTTCCCTTCCAAAAAGCATTTCCAAGTTTAATATTCCTGACCCTTCTCCCCACCCCTCTAGTCTCATAGAGGGAATTGACAAATTGAAGCAGAGATTATCAAATTACTCCTCCATGCCCTCTCCCTTGAATTCTGCTTCAGCTGGAAATGGTAAAGAACTTCAATGCAGATATTTGGATAGTCCCATTACTCGTTTAGAGGAGCAGTTGTCAACTGCTGATGTGAAGAATGGAGAAGATAAAAAGTTGATCAACATAGATGGTGATGGAATTGAGTCCCCCAAAAGCATTGGTAAGTTGAGCCAAAATAAAGAGGCTGCAGGCCTTGCAAAAGATAGAGTATCTCCAGATTACATGTCTATGGGCCTTCTTTCCAAAGATAAAGCTAAGAAGCTAATGACAGTAGTGGCTTCTCCATCTCAGTTCATTCAATCAGGAGGGAAAGTGAATCAAAATTTCTTGATGCCAGAAAATCCTAGAGAAAGGACACTGGTTACTTCTGGAACTGATTCCTCATTGGTGAAGATCAAACTTGATAACAGGGAAGTAACTAAAGGAACTGTTATATCTGATCAGTTGGTTTCCAATCCGGTGAAAAGTTTAGATCAGAACTTAACAGCATCCATTGAATATCAAGGCAGTGTCACCTGCCATTTTAAACAGCTGTATCAACATAATAAATTTATTTCCTCTCCAGTTAAAAGTTTAGATCAGAACTTAACATTCATGGAATATCAAGGCACCGTGTCCCATGAGTTGAAACAGTTGGATCAGCATAATAAACTTGTTAGTGCTGGTTTTGGGCATGATGAATATTCTGTTGAAAATGTTACTAGGAATGGCCTTTCTACTCTGGTAGGCGACAAACTGGATTCCTTGCCATCTGAAAGGAGAGCTGAGTCTGACTCACCCTTCTCAAAGACTAATTATGTCAAAGAGTTTGCTGAAGTAGAAAGTGTTATTGATAATAACCATTCCCATATTCAAAATGAATCTGAAACCTTTACAAACTTCCAGAACTCTTCCAGGGGCAAGGACATTATCAATCTTCAGTTTGAAAGCCCAGATAAGAACCTTAAAGCTGGAGCAGACCCACCCCAGTACATGTCATACTCTTGTAATAGAAGTGAAAATGAACTGCCCCTTGAAAAGGTCATAGTCTTTCTCTATATTTATTCATACATTTTCATAGACATGCACATGCATATTTTGGTTGTAAATTGTGTCTGTATGCAGCTTCACCCATGGGCTGGTCCTTTGAGGTTTTCGTGTATCAACTCCGACCTTATTAGGCAGGGTTTTGGGCTAAGATCTACTAAAAATTGACATTTTCCTTTCTTACAACACCCTATACATTACTTTGGTGAAATCACTAGGCTGCTTTCTATTGTTGACAGTATTCTTGATTACACACACATACTTTTACAAAATTTGACATTGTGTTTGGTGCTTAGAGTTCCGCCAGCAAAGATCTGGGCCAGAGTCTTACTTTGAAAGAGTCAACTCCAAGCCGCTCCATGCAAGATCCATCAAGTGTATCATGCAGTGACATGATGCCCTCTTTCATCGGGAAAGTTGTACTGTCACCCAGGTCCAATTCAAGTAGACACGACAATAACTGCCATCATGAAGCTTATATTTCACAGAGTCCTGTTCATGCGCAGAGTATTGATAATTATTCCAGACAGAAAAGAAGAAATGTACAAATAGGTTTTGGGGATGGAGACCATATACATAAATCAGCCAGACTGCAGAGAAGTCCAGAAGGTAATGGAAGTGAGGGTTGTAATTCAGAGTTCATGTTGGAACGCACTAATGAAATAAACAGTGGAGAGAAGATTGGAGGTGACTATACTAAGAATTGGGTTGATGTAAGTGTACAACTTTGTACTTTATATGTTATTTAACTTGCATGGCAGTTATGCTGGCAGCTGTTAGAATTTGTAAATCTTTGGGGTTACTTTTTTACTTCTGAGTTCATCTTGCAGATTTTAGCAAAGTTCTTAGGTGATACAAAACAACTGTTTTCTGAATCCGTTGATAAGCTAAATTTAAAATCGGTAAGTTTCCTTCTGTTTTCCATTCTTTCCTTCTAAAAGAACCAAAATGCGGTATATGGAATTACATAAACATTCTTCACTTTAAGTTTAGCCATTTACTTTTACTTTGCTCTAATTTTTTTTTCCTTTTTGGGTGTAGATTTTCATGCTCGAGGATATTTTGGTTCACCTATTTACGGTTAAAAAATATGAGATGCTTTGTTCAGAAATCCAGTCTCAGGTCTGCTGAAGATACAAACTATCTCATTTCTCATATTTTATGTACTTATCAGTGTATCACAGCTTTATGAGTTCATTGCTTCATCATACTATATAATAACTGTAGCGTAACCATTTTCCTGCTAACCCTGCTGTATCTGCCTTCTACAGATAAAAGCTGACCACCGTGGTAATGTTAGGCATAAAAGGTGGTTTCTCATTATGCATGAAACTATCATGGGTGTAGATGACATTTGTTCTTTTATTGTTCTAGAAACTGCTTTAGAGTAACAAGTTTTGACATTCTTTAGTGTATCTGTTGCAGAGTAACCGAAACAAGGTTGTTGTTGTATAAACTTGTGTATGAAAAGGCAAAATTGCAATTAAGGGGTGTGAAGCGTGACATGTTTCTGGTATTTTATTTCTCTCGTGTTTTCCTTTCTTTATATATGTATACAGTTTGTCACCTGCTCATACACTTGCATGCAGAAAAGAGTACTTCTATTGAGCTCTGGAATTCAGGAGAGTCAAATGTTGGAGTCGAAAATTGAACATCTATCTGAATATGGTTCAGGAAATGCTCAAATTGAGCATATTAATCAGTCTGTAGTTGATTCAGAGGGCACACATAAAATCCTAACAACACAGGTATATCTTGGGGTTTTGTAAGATGTCAAGGAATATTTTTATGTTCTTTGGCCTCCAAAATTGCTATAAAAATCATTTTTATGAATTTAGTGTCATTCCAGAATGGTCTTTTGGCTAAAATGACTTAAATATGATGATAATTTAACTAAAACGCAAACAAAACAAAATGGTGGCATCAATATGTGGAAGGTTTTTCTTTTGGCTGTTTTCTTCATTGCCTATTATTCATGATGTGTCTTCAGCTTGTAGATTTTATGATATTTAAGCAACAATATGAGGTTGATTTCTCAGGTTCCTGATAAAGCACATGTTGTACAGCACCAGGTTTCCTGTGACAAAGTGACCACAATGAGGCAGGAGTCTGAAGCTTTAGATGGAAAAATAAAGAGTTTGATCAAATGTTTTCACTCTAACTGTAAGATGAAAGGAGAACCAAGCTGTGCTGATACTATTGCATTAGTTCATGATCATCTGGAGAAGAGCATGTGTTGCAGGTTTATACAACAGGATTTACAGGTCTTTAACTCTACCTTCAATTCTTATGAATGCATACAATAAAATGCCTTATATCATCACTGAGCAACATATCCTCTGTTATTTTGTCAGTTATGGGAAGTTGATCATTTTGAGAGTAGGAATGGTCATTACAATATTCTCCTCAACTATCAGGGCTACATCAGCCAAAGGTTTCTTCTTTGTCTGATCCTTAGCGGTTAATGCCATAAAAGATGTCATTGTTTACATGATCATATAAAGTGTTGTTTTTGTCTTGATATATACAGATTCACAGTAAATGCTGGTCCAGTATCAAGCATTATAATCTCAAACAAATTGAATAATGAGAACATCTTAAAGGTATGAACAACAAGAAACTCTTTTTATTTATTTATTTATTTTAATGTTTCTAAAATCCATTATTTCTTGTCAACTAGAATTTTCCAAACATGGATGCTTGCACTGCATTTGCATTTGTGTTCAGTGCTGAGACCACGAAGAGGTATATTGGTTCAAGAAGTTTGGCGCAAGAGACACAAGTATGTTTTTCCATTCTTTATAACGTCTCTGGTTCCTTCGGTCCATCTTCATCATCTTTTTGTTTTCTCCTTCTCTCTTCTCCAGCAATAACACTAATTGACTTAAATACTACACCACAAAAGCCTGCTTTTCATTGTCACTGACAGACAACTGTTCTGCAACCCACACAAGCATTGGGTCCTTTTGTTTGTAATTATTATTATTTTTTCAATTGGATTTGGAATCCATTTGAGGTTAAGTTCTACACTTTATTTTTTTACTTGTTATGTTGCAAAGTATACTTAAATGGTTGCATAGGGATTTCTTGTGGGGGGATTCCAAGACACATTTGGTGGGATGGGACAAGGTGTGTGCACCTTTGTAATATGGTGGGTTAGGGGTAAGGAAATTAACTACTTTTAATAAAGCCTTACTAGGGAAGTGGTTATGGCGGTTTGGGATCGTGGAGACAAGGCTTTGGAGAAGGGTTGTAGCACTAAAGTTTGGGGAAGAATGGGGGGGATGGACTTCCAAGCTAGGTAGCGGGGTACACAGGTGTGGCCTGTGGAGAAGTATCTAAATGGGTTGGGAGGAATTTAGCAAAAATATTCGGTTTGAGGTAGGGGTGGGAGATAGAGTTAAGCTTTGGATAGATCAATGGTGTGGGGAGTCTCCACTTTAATTGACTTTTCCGAATGTGTTTGGGATTGCTTCCAATAGAGAGGCATCGGTGGCCTCTTCTCTTAACCGGTTGGGGTTAGAGGAACAAAGAAGCTGAAATTTCATTTTATTCGAAGACCAAATGATTGAGAAACAGGTGAGGTGGAGGATTTTCTTTGCACCTTGGGTTCTAATCTAACTCCCACTGAGAATGGAGATCGTATGCGATGGAAGTTGACAAAGAATGGGGATTTTGTTGTCCGCTCGTTTTACAATAAGTTAAGAAGACCTTTTCCCATTATTTTTCCTTGGAAAGGTGTATGGAAGGTGAAGGCTCCTTGGCGTGTCTCCTTCTTTGTGTGGACTGCTATGTGGAATAAGATCCTTATAGGTGATAATTTGAGGGGTAGAGGGATGCATGTTGTTGACTGGTGCATTATGTGCCGTTGTAATGGAGAGATGGTGGATCATTTGCTACTTCATTGTGGTAAGGCTCATAGGTTGTGAGGTTTAGTGTTTAGATCTTTTGGGATTTCTTGGGTCTTGCCAAGAACGGTTGCAGATACTCTCTTTGGTTGGTGGAATTGGCTTGAAAACAATCGTCTAGCATTTGGAATCTAGCTCCTTTGTGCTTAATGTGGTGGCTTTGGGGGGAGCGAAATTGGAAGACTTTTGAGGACTTGGAAAGCTCGGATGACCAAGTATTGGCTTCTTTCAGTGGCTTCCTATTTGATTGGTCTAGGGCTTGGGGAATCATCTCTAATGACTCTCTCCCCATGTTCCTTAGCTCTCTCCTTTGCATTTAGTATCTTTCTCTTTCTTTTTTCTCTTTTCTTAATTTGCTCTATCTGTATTTTTCTTTCTGCCTTATGTTTTTCTGCATAAGGCAGTGTTCTTGAATATATATCTGTATTACTTATCAAAAAAAAAAGTATACTTAAATGGTATGAGAATAAACTGTCTCCAGTGTTAAAGGCTGTTCCTCTCATTTTGCCAAGTTGTTATGCAGATAACCAGTTCATGTCTACGTAAGCTACTAGATGTGGTCGAGGAAGTACAATCAACCCAGATTGAGATTAGAAATCTAATCCAGACAAGTTTTTATTCTCCATCTGGTAATGCATATCTTCTTTTATTTTCTCTTTCTGCTTCGGACTTGCCATTTATGTCCTTTAGTCTCATGCATAGTTTTCATTCAAGCTGGTTTATCAAAAGTCACCTACCAAAAAAAAAGGTTAACTAAGAGACTATTTTATTCCAGTACACAGACATCCCATACCATGATAATTTAGCATCATGATCATGATGAGTGCAAGATGATGCAAAACTTTTATGTTTATATTATTTTTTGGACATTCCATACATGCATGGGCTGCAAACAGTGCTCCCTCATTTCCCTACCAAGTTAAATACATGACTTGGTTGTAGGCCTACCAAGACATGCCTAGTATTAATTAGTTCCCCCATACTTGTTCGATGCATCCCTCAAGTCAAGATAAAGGTAGTTCCTCCTAAGTGGAAGGACAAGATTATTTCAATTTTCTCTTTATATATCAGTATTAGTTAACATAGCTCTACTTCATAGAACTTTTCTAATTATGTTTACTAATTTTGTTGTGTTGGAATCCTATTGAGTTAATTCTGATTGGCCTGAATTGTATTCAAACTTACGTTGCAGAATTAAAATTTTTGTGAATATGGTATTTTTGATTTGCAGTTGAGCAGCTTGATTTGCAGCTTTGTTTCATTGATTTTTATAGTGGTCGGAAGGTGACATTGACTCTTGATATGACATGTTTGAATCGGTAAAGTTATCTACAATTCTATGCTTTATCTTATTATTAATAGATTTGCATACATGTTACCTGACAAAGCAAATTCATATCCTAAGTTTTAGGAATTCACTGCAATGTGCTATTAGGTTTAGTTGAACTTGAAGTGATGTAACTTATGCTGTCCAGACTGATATCAAAGATGCATGATAGCATATATGAATTATGTGCATGAGGTCACTGTATGGTCTGGTTTGCTGATCCCTGTATGGTTTGCTATTTTACCCCTCTATGTGATGGAAAACTTCTTGTTTATTGGGAAAATTAATGTGTGATAACTTTTGAGTTTATTATTATTGTTCTCTTTATGCAAGTTTTTGTTATTACTCTGTGTTGTATATATCTTTGTTTGTCGATTTCCTATCATGGATATTTTAGGATAGATATTAGTATATCTATGGAGCTGTTGAGGTAACTTTGATAATTCTGAATTATTAATATTATTATTACTAATTTTACTAATAAAAAAAGGTAACTTTGATAATTCTAGCCCCATAGATATCATCTACTCACACTTGCTTTGGTGGTCATTATCAACAGAAATGTGAAATTACTATTCTTTTTTTTCCCAGTGAAACTTTTGTTGTCTGTTTAGAGCTGATGCACATCTCATAATTTGATTTTCTTATAATAATTTGACTTTTAGAATTCTTAGATAATAGATCCTGTCATTAATGAGTATATTTTTACCTTGATGAGTTTTGGTTCCAGACCTCAAATGTGAAGTCGACTGAAACAGCTCCAGATAGAGTTCAGTTGCAGCTCTAGGGTTCAGTTTCTTTCATTATAGACTTCTATGCTATTCATTGAGCTTCACATGTAGATATATGTTCTTATGTAAAGATCACTGACTTCTCAAAAAAAAAAAAAAAAAAGGATTACTGACTGTTCTGACTGCATTGTCTGTGATCAGTGGGGTTTATCCTTCAGAGATCCTTCCAAAAGAAATGAAAGCTTCCACTGCTAAGCCAGAGAGCTCTTGGCCTCAGTCACTCATAGCCGAAATAAGAGATTCAGCTGAGAATCTTAGAGCAGGATCTTCAAGGATAATGAGATTCTGTAGGTGTGTTTCTCAGCTGATGCGAGCTTCCTGCTGATGAAGTGCTGCCAGGGGGAGCTCAGAGGTGGCACTGACAATCTCTTCAATTTGTCCAGACTGCTTACTTGGGAAATATGTTCGTTTTTTTCTTTTGGTAGATTTTACAGTACAGGTGACTGAATCTTCTCACGTATTTTTCACCAGGAGATAACCAGAGTTATGCTTTTCACCAAAATCTGTAGGAACTAGGAAGGTTGTACAGTGAACTTGGTGGCATGATTTAAGCAATGAGATTGTCCTTCCAATTTTGAGTTTAGATGTGATAAAGTTGAAGAGCAATTCAGTTGTATTCACTCTTGTTCCTTATGAATTCATTCTCCACCAAGAATTTTTCTTAATGGTATGATGTTGGTGATCGTGGTGGAATGGTATCATGTTGTGTTTTAATCCTATCTATTTAAAATTTTACTGTTTGGATGAGTGTCTAAAATGTAAGCGATTAGAGTATTGTAGTATTTACAATAATTATGGCAATGAAGTTGATAGTTGGTGATTGTGGTGGAATGGTATCATGATGTTTGTGGTGGTGGCAGTGGCAATGAGGGCAACAATGTTGATGGTGGAATGGTGGCAATGATGATGGTAGCTGCAATGGTGGCGGAAGTGGAAAGAAGGTAGTAGCAATGGCAATAGTGATTGTTATGGTAGCGGTGGTAGCGCAATGGTGGTGGTGGTGGCAATTACATGCAATGATAGTGAAGGTGATAGTTGTGGAGGTGACAGTATAAGATTAGTAATAGTGGGTTCAATAACATTAGCAACATTGATAGAATTTGTAAATTATACCTTTCTTCATGGAATTTGAAATTGAGAATTGGATGCTAAATTTCTTTTATTCACTTTATTGTTAATTGGAACAAGAAATTAATATTTGAAAATTTCAAATTATAAAAATTCCACCTTTCTTTTCTCATCTAAACACAGCATAAGAGTATATATATACCCACATGTATGTTTACATTTATTCCTATATTCTCTAATTGTTTCTCTCCAGGAAAATAACTTTCAAAGGTTACTTTATGCCACGATATAGCCAATGTTGGTTCTCAAGTCACTACAGGATGTGGCAGAAGTAAAATCTCACCAGTGTAAACTTGGTTGATCCAGGATTAGAAGACCAGCTAATAATTACAAACTTTTGTGTGTTCTCTGAAATTGACAGAAGAACCTGTTAATGGGTGTTCTTAGGATATTTGTTAATAGATCACTTTAAGAAAGTTTGAATACAAATTTCATGAGAAATTAAAAAAAAAAAAAAAAAACTGTCAAAATTGTCTATTGTTTTTCCATTTTTCCATAAACATATTTTAAAAATATTTTTTAAAGTAATATTCTTAGGACATCTGTTAATTATTCTCATTCATAAATAGTCTAGTTGGAAAAATGTACTGGTATGCATATCCATATTTGTGTGTATTAAAAGCGTTGCATGTGTGTGGAGTGAAGGACCATTTTTTTGTTATTTGATGGTGAAAAGTATACAGAAATTGAAGTTTCTTGGATTAGATTGTTCGTAGATCAAGTCGAATTTCTATAGGGCATATTCTACAGTCCGTCTACATTGCGGAGCAAGTGGATAATATGAGGGCATGTTGTCTTCGTTAGTTGTTTTGGGTTCAGGCCTCAGATCCAAAAAATGGGCTCTTTCTCTGTCTTGCTTTTTTGCGAATTAATAATTATATGTATTACTAAACCAGTACAAATTTAACAATAATGGAAAATGCTAAAGGCAAATTATTTTACAAACTACTGATGTAATAAATGATTATTGGTAAGTAAAAAAATAATGTTAATGGTAAACTCATATGAAAATCATATTGATCATAAACAAAAATTTGGTTTAAGTTACACATAATATAAAAAACATTGATATGTTCTTGTTAAGATAAATTTTTTTTTTTTTTTTTACCTATCTGTTGTGTGTAACAAAATAATAATAGGTCTATGCAAAATAGGAAAAAAACAATCACATAAAGAATACAAAGAGTTACATGGTTCGGCATTAAATCTACGTCCACTAATGACATCTAAGAAAAAGTTTCACTGAAAAATAGGAAGATTACAAAGGGGCACAAAGACACCCACCCAAAGAACTCTCTCTCCAAGAATTAGAAATGTTATGGTTTTTCTCTAATTGTAACGTTTGGCGCAGCTTCCTTGAGCGAGAGACCACACACGCACATACATATATATGGTAAAATTAGGTTTGCTTGCATGAATCACTAAAGTCCGCTAAACAAATCCTAATATCGATAGGACAATATGACCAAATAAAAAGTTGTACCAACTCAACAAATTTTCATCTTAGCTTGAATTTGGTCAAGTTGCATAAACGAAACTTCTCTGTCGCATCCACCAAAGCCCTTAAGTGCTCCCACAAACTACAAACGCCAATCTAGTACATGCAATGTTCCTACTTATTCAAAGGAATTGGCTTAGTCATTATATCACTATATTATTTGCTTTTTACTACCTTTTTGACTACCGTGGTGCACTGAGATACAATCTCGTGAATGAAATGATATTTGACAACAATGTGTTCGGTTTTCTCATGATACATACAATTATTAATCAAATGTGTGGCATCTTGGCTATCACAAAACACTACAATATCAGTATCATCTTGCTACAAACAAACATCACGAACCAAACCTTTTAACCAAATAGCTTCCTTTATTGCCTTTGTCCCTACTATAAAATCGATTTTCAACTAATGACACAACCAGATAGTGTGAAGACATAATCCATCCATGAACACTTGTCTAATAAGTAGCATAATCATAATCTACAAATTCAACAACACTACTTGTATAAACCCTCAAGAAAACCCAAACCCCGAATACAACAGAAAAATTGTTTTTTTTTTCTCTCATTCTGATGTGTGACAGCTTTCTTGAGTGAGAGACCATATATGTATATGGTATAGTTAGGTTTGCCGCATGAGTCACTAAATTCAGCTAAGCGAGGTTTAATAGGACAAGCTCGAAGAAAAAGTCACACCACTCAACAATTACAAAAGAAACAGTTAAAAACAAAATGTAGGGAACGTGTCATAAAAACTTCCTAGTTCTGTTGATTAATTCCTTGATTAGCCATAATATCAGCACCCCCGTTTTCTTTCCAACAAATTTGTGGGAGGGTTTATATGTGACTTGCAATCATGTATAAAAATAAATACTGAGGGTGGTTCTGAGTTTGAAATTTCTAGTCAGCATCTTTGAGCCATCTCTAAGAGATTCTTCTTTGTAATAATTTGCCGTGTGTGGGATGGAATAAGTACACATACTCAAAGGAATAATCAAGTGTTTGAAGAGCTTTGAATACTCTAATTTCTCAATAAAAAAAAAAAAATGATATCGACGGGGTTGAGTTGAGTTGGCCTCGAACTCAATTCATTTTTCAATTGAGATTGAATCAATTTCAACGCTTTTTTTTAGAATTTATTTCCACACAAATTTTGTAAAACCAAGATGCTATATATGCTAACAGTAAACCTAATCAATTGAGTTAGTCTCAAGCATGAAGTTTGCTTGCTTGTCCATCCGAAGTTGAGAGAAAAACCCGAGACCCTTGCATCCATTCGGTCTACTCCATCTAGACCTGGATTTCCTATAGGACTATGCTCAGTATTTAACTTTATTAATAAAGATGTGAGGAGGGGTGGCCAAGAATTAAACATGAGTTTTTAGTGGTGTCATGATGGGTTTTACTTTTTTGACTGATATCGCACCATGATCAATATACATTATATATGTTAAGATAATTATCTATCTTATAAAAGATAAATGATTATTTAAATAGTTCTAGAAACTTATACAATTGTACTTTCACGCCTTAAGTATTTTTCCATTTGAACCAATAAAAATTAAGATTTTAGTTATATTTTAATTCACCTTAAGGATTAATTAAAATAATCTTACCTATTACTCTACGTGTGTGTATGATAAACTTATTTTTGGACCAACAAAAATTATTGCTTTGCATTACCTTGGTTAAAACCACCATTTTAAAAACTATATTAGATTGGCCAGTTCAACCAGTTCAATTGAGAACCGGGCATCAGTCCGGTTTGGTAAAATCCCTAAAAACCTATAAAAATTGTCAAAATCGGTAAAAACCGTGTTGAATTAGGAATTGGGATACAAACCAGTTCTTTGACCATATCAATTTTTAAAACCATAGTTAAAACCTTGAACTTGACTCTAAAAGGACCATTTTGCCCTTAAATTCCATGATGACCTTATATGATATGGATTTTAGTGTTGGACCAAGTATGCAGTGGAAGCTATGATTTTTGCTAAGGAAATTGGTATTACCTCAGTCATTCTCGAAGCATATTCAAAGGTCATTAATTCATTGTGAGACATAGATGATTCTTTTGCTTCCTTCAGCCATCTGATTGGGGATGCAAAAAAACTTACAGTTTAGTAATATGATTTTCTCACATATTCGACGTCAAGTAAATTTTGTAACTCACAACCTTACTAAACATGCTAAACATGTCATAGGTTTTTCTATGTGGATGGATAATGTTCCACCACACCTTAATACTATAATTTTAGTCAATATGAAATCCTTTTCATAATGAAATTTGGAGCTTCATTCTAAAAAAGAAAAAAAAAATTGAAATATTTATAACGACCATTTTACCCTTAAGTGTTATTTGGCCTCAAAAGAAAGGATGTTAATGGTTGATCCTAACACAATCTTCCCATAATTCTTTAGCTAGACATACAATCTTTTGTGACTCTATCACAATCTAACATGACAACGACCATAACTACCATAAAACTATGAATTTACTATTCAATGTGACATGAGTTACATTTGACGAGACAAAGTTAATGTCATGTGTTATCCTATTACTGCTTGCCAATTGCTACAAAATCATAGAGTTACAGCTTAAAGGGATGTAAATTATTATTGGATGTGACAAAGTTACTATCATTTATGACCTAGTTACCATCTCCCTAAAGTGACCAAAATTTTTGAAATTAAAAAAATAAAATAAAATAAAAGAAGAACAAAAGAGAGTGTAAATTACCTAACCTCCCTTAACGTTTTGGAGAATGTTGAAAACCCCCTCCAATTTTTAAAAATGACTCTTACCCTTTGTTGTTTTTGTTTTTAATTTAATTTATTTAAAAAAAAAAAAAAAAAAAAACTTCCTTATCGTATAACCAATGTGATTAGTAAACGTTATTTTAAGGTAATTCCATATTATAATATAATTTGAAAAATATGTATTATGACTTAATTTATGATAGACATAAATGGAAATAAGGGATTATTTGTCATTTAACTCATAACCTTTAGGGGTGGATTGTCATTTAGAAAAATAAAAGATAATTTTGACATTTTTTTCAAATCTCAAGAGAGGTTATTGTCATTTACCCCCAGAAAATAAGTTACTAAAAAACATGAAGTAAATAAGTTACTAAAAAACATGAAGTAAATTTTCGTATTTGACACAAATTTTTATAACACATTCTACCATGAAAAAAAAAAGTTGCATTAGAAATTAGTTTCCGTGTACTGTAACATGAGTTGCTATTGGATATGACAAAGTTAGTGTCATGAGTTTCACTATTAATACTTGGGGTTGATTACAGTTTACTCACCTATAGTTAGGTTCGATTCTAAACTTCCTACACGTAGTCAGGGACGGAACCAGGATTTATACTTGAGGGGGGCCAAATTTTAAAACCAAAAAAAAAAAATTATGAAAATAAAAACTAATATCTATTTTATATTCAACAAAATACTACATACAAAATAAGTATTTCCTAAATATTTCATATTATAAAGCATATCAACAAAGTATAACATACAAAATAATTGTTTTTTTTATTTTGTGCGCGATTTTTGTTTAGTCCATATTTATTTGTTTATTTTGTTTTTGTAGTTAAAGGGGCATGGATTTTATTTATTTTCTTGTAGGTTAATATCTAAATATTTTAGAAGAGAGAGAAATATATATATATATATATATATATGTATATAAAATGGCAAATCTTAAATTTTTTATATTAGTTTTTTTTTTTTTTTTTTAATTAATTGGGGGGGGGGGGGGGGCAATGGCCCCCCTCTGCCCCAACGTGGGTCCGTCCCTGCACGTAGTTAAAAAGAACCACTTTATTCACACGAGGTTAACTCCATTATGCAACCATTACTCACCTAATCACTTTCACCATTAAAAGCATTAAAAAAACAGAGCAATTAAGATTTGGATAAAGAAATTTGTGAAAATTTTAGAAGTTAATCACCTATGTTTGGCTCAAGAATACTAGAATAGATCTGCACTCTCTCCCTTCTTTCTCTTCCTTTTTACACAAATTTCCACTCTCTGAATAGATCTACACCAAGGATATACACACACACACACAACCTTCAGCTAAGATAAAAATCCCAGCAAATTTCAAAACACTCCCAATCCTTCAAACTTTCCAACTGGACCTTTAGAAAAGAAACCAAGAAAAATCAAACAAGAGAAAATAAAGAAAATAAAAAGAAAAGAGATAGAAAATGTGGAAAAGGTGGATCAGAGAATTTATATATATATACACACACAATATCATGAAGTTACTAATTAAAGTAACGTGAGTTGTTATTGGATGGGACAAAGTTATTATTGTTGGTGACCTTATTACTATTTCTCTAAAGTGACTAGAAAAGTTGAAATTTTAAATAAATAAATAAATAGATTATCAATCTTTTGTGACCCCATCACATTCTACAATGAAAAAAAAATTATAGCCGCCACAATATTTTGAAGTTACTACTTAATGTGATGTGTATTATTGCTATAAAATTATAGAGATACTATTCAATGATGTAAGTTAATTATAAATGACAAAGTTACTATTATTGGTAACCTTATTACTATTACTATTTCTCTAAAGTGACTAGAAAAGTTGAAATTTTAAATAAATAAATAAATAGATTATCAATCTTTTGTGACCCCATCACATTCTACAATGAAAAAAAAATTATAGACGCCACAATATTTTGAAGTTACTACTTAATGTGATGTGTGTTATTGCTATAAAATTATAGAGATTCAATGATGTAAGTTAATTAGAAATGACAAAGTTACTATTATTGGTAACCTTATTACTATGCCTAAAGTGACAAAAAAAAAATTGAAATAAAAAAGAAGAAAGAATAGGTTAACAATCTCTATGACATTCTACCCATAAATATAAAAATATATAAATTTGTATTTGCCATAATATCGTGAAGCTATTTTTTTTATTATTGAGAATTAATGCAAAGTTAGTCAATGTGAGGTTTTGTCATGTAGCGCTCTATACGAGTTCTTTCATCTTTGCACTCTTATCTATGAAACAATGTTGTTTCATTCCAACCTCAGAAGTTGAAACGATGTAGCCTTTTATATAAACCAGTTCACTTTTTTCCCTTTCTTAACTCTTCAATTCTTCTAGCAAATTAATCTCCTCTATGCCACATGCAATTGGAGCACAGACCCATGTATCTATATGGATTGGGTCACATTCAAAACACCAATGGAGACAAAACTTTTGTAGGATTCGCATTGCAAAGAGCCTAAGAGTAATTATATATTTTATTTTGAATCCATAGTGTTTGATAAAATGCTTGAAAGAAAACTTATAAATTTTATTTCTGACTTGATGACCCTATTATTCATATTTGTTTGTTCAGTTTTTTTTTTTTTTTTTCTTGGGGGATTAGAAACAGTTAAATTGGGAAAAGTTTATTAAACCACTTGCGCAGTTACATAGGGCTTGTTTGGTAGGGCATTTCAAACACTCATTTTCAGTTTTTAAACAACATTACATATAGGGTTGTCTAGTGGGTAAAAGACCCGACCAAACCGACCGGGTCCGACTAACCCGAGGCCCAGCGGGTGGACTCGAAGTCCTTGGTGGGTCAGATTCAGGTCTCTCTTTTAGTAAACCCGAATAGTCGATTCAAGTAGCGGGTTATTAGGTTAAAAACTTGTAGAACCTAACCCAACCGATGGTTTAAGATTAAAAAAAAATGTGGGTTATCTGTAGATCACGTGAAGTCTGAAGAGAGGAGTACTACTGATTGGACTAAAAGCTGAATTGTGGAGTGCTACATGCAAGACTGCAAGAGGGATGGGACTAAAAGGCTAAAGGTACTAAAATTTCACAGCTTCCACGCAAAAGAAAATCTGCATCTGAAGATTTAGAATGCCTCTCTTCAGAGTTCAGCCTTCACTCTCTCTCTTTCTCTACCCGCCCCAATTGCTAGTCGACTACCCTTCAAATCAAACTCAAATTTTCACTTTCCCATGCCTCTGGTCATGAATCATGGTTTAGGGTTTCAAGACTCTACTTGACTACACTTATCAAAATCAAAATTAGATTTTCCATACTCCCAGTCCTCTTTAATTGACTCAGACTCAAGGTTGAAACACTCTCAACCTTCATCTCTCTCTCTTATAAATTGGTCTTTTCTGAGTGTTCTTCGTTCTCTCTGCTCTCTAGTCTCTCTAGTAATTTCAAAATCTCTCTTTTTTATTTTGAAACAAACAAAGCCCTTTACTCCTTTACATCAAAATCTTTCAAGTTTCTTCACTCCATCGGGTTGTTGGTTGTTGTTGCCATCACCTCACTTTGTTTCCACTTTCCACCATGGGTCTTCTCAGCCTCTCAAACTTGGCTTCCTAATCTCAAATCAGGTAAAGTTTCTTCCTTTTTCATCCCTCTTTTTCTGTATTTTGTGTTTGTGATATGGGTTTATCATTTTGTTCAAATGTTTTTTTTTATTATATATAAGTAATAAGAATCATATGAAACCCTAATTTTTTATTATTTGATTTGTTGGTCAAAGATTTGATTTATCACTTTTCAAAGATGGAACCCCTAATTTGAGTATGTTTGTTTGTTTATTTTCATGTATACTCTTTACATATAGACATTATAGTTCGTTTGATTCATTATTTTAGTGCTCTGAGTGTGATTTGTATCTACCCTGTTTTATTCCTTGTTTTGTTTTGTTTTTTGTTTTTGTTTTTGTTTTTTTGTTTTTGATCAATATACTTGTATCTTCACTGTAAAAAAGGAATATGAAGCCCTATTTTAACAAGATGAAATCCAAACACATTTTTATTTTCTTATCTGCCTGTTTTATTCCTTGTTTTTTTTTTTTTTTTTTTTTCAATATACTTGTATCTTCACTGTCAATTATAAAAAAAAAAAAAAAAAAAAAAAAAAAAAAAAAAAAAGATGAACCCCTATTTTAAAAAGATGAAATTCAAACACATTCTTATTTTCTTATCTGATTGTATTTTATTGTTCATTTGTTTGATTCATTTTGCTTTCCTAACTTAAAAATTTAAAATCCTAATTTTATACAGGAGTTGAAAGTTGTTCAAGTAGGCTTGTTGCTTCCTTTTCAAGTTTGAATCCCTAATAGCTAAGAGTTCTTTGAGGTATCATTTCTTTCTCTTTTAACTTCTTGTTATTGTTTGTGTGTTACTTTTATGGTTGTTTGCTAATGCATAAATTTGATGTCTTTAGGTTATGGAATCCTCTAATGATGCACCCCCTTCCCAAACAACACCTACTGCCACAGCTGAACTTGTTGCCCAAGCCGTACCTACTGCCACTCCAACTAATGTTGAGTTTCCCCCACTTCCACCTAAAGGTAAAGGCAAGGTGTGTAATAATAGGAAAAAGTCTATTGCTTGGGACCATTTTTAAAAAGTAAATATTGGTGAGGGTCATTTTAAGGCTGTTTGCAATTACTATCAAAAAACTTATCTAGCAAATAGTAAAGGGCATGGTACTGCTAATTTATTGAATCATACGCTAATTTGTGTTAAAAACCCTAATAGAGCTACATTTAAAGGGAAACAAACCTTAGTGTTTGAACCCAAAATGGATGGGAAGAAAGGGTTTCAGCTTATACCAACAGCCTTTACTATTGAGGCTTTTAGAAAGACACTCGTTGAAATGGTTATAATAGATAAGTTGCCTTTTAGGTTTGTTAAAGGGTACGGGTTTCAAAGATATTCGACAATCTTACAACCTAAGTTGCAAATTAGAGATATCCCATCTCATCAAATTGTGGCTAGGGATGTGATTGACATTTATGGTGTTGAGAAAGAGAAACTAAGGGGGGCCTTGAAAGGTCGTAGGGTGTGTCTTACTACGAATACATGGACTAGTATTCAAAATCTATGTTATATGTCCCTTACAGGTCATTTTATTGATGATGATTGGAAGTTGCATAAGAGAATTTTGAATTTTTGTCAAGTTGAAGACCATAAGAAGGAGACTATAGGTAGAAAGATTGAGATCTGTTTGCGTGAGTGGGGTATTAATGGCATATTCACTTCAACAGTGGACAATGCTAACTCAAATGGAGCCACCATTAAGTTTTTGGAAAATGTAACTAAAGATTGGGAGGGGCCTGTTTTAGAACATGAGTTCTTACACATGAGGTGTTGTGCACATATCCTAAATTTGATTGTGGGGGATGGTATGAGAGAAATTGATGCATCCATTGCTAAGGTGCGTGAAGCTGTAAGGTATGTGAAACCCTCACCAAATAGGAATCAAACTTTTGTGGGTTTTTTGGAGAGATTAGGTATTGAGTCTAAGTCTCTTCTTTGTCTAGATGTACCAACTAGGTGGAACTCTATCTACCTCATGTTAGAAACCACACAAAAATTTGAGAAAATGTTCATACGAATGGACTTTGAGGTTGATAGTTATTCTTCATACTTTATGAACAAGGAGAATAGTGGTGGTATGGGATCTCCTAGTGGTATTGATTTCCAAAATTGTAGGAAATTTGTAGGTTTTTTGAAACTTTTTTACAATGCCACGAAAAAGTTTTCAGGTTCTTTGTATGTTACTGCAAACACCTTTTTTGATGAGATGTTTGTCATTCAAGAGAATATTTCCCATTTAAGTAAATCTCAAAATCACCTCTTGAAAAACATGGCAATTAAAATGGAATCTAAGTTTGATAAGTATCGGGGGAAAGGGGACAAAATGAATCATCTCTTGTATGTGACTGTGGTTCTTGATCCAAGAAAGAAGTTGAGGTTTTTGAAGTTTTGTTTTTTTGAAATTTATGAGAATGAAGTGGCTGATGTGATGGTTGAATTGGTGAGGGGTTCCTTGGTCAAGTTGTATGATTACTACTCTTGTGTTGATTCACCAAATGTACAAGTACCAAGTAGGAGTGAGAGGACACATATAGAAGGTGAATCAATTGGTTGTAGCGATCCATATGCGATGGTTAATTCTAGGTTTGACCGTTTCTTGGAGGCTGAGCAGTCCATAGGGTGTAGCAATGAGATTGACAAATATTTGGCTGAAAATTGTGAAAGTAGAAAGGGGGGATGTGAAATTTGAGATATTGAGGTGGTGGAAGGCCAATTTAGATATGTATCAAGTGCTATCAAAATTGGCTAGGGATGTGCTAGCTGTACCTATTTTTATTGTTGCTTCTGAGTTAGCGTTTAGTACCGGAAGATGCATACTTGATCCATTTTGGAGTTCACTCTCTCCACTCATGGTTCAAAATCTTGTTTGTGCACAAGATTGGCTTCAAGCCTTGGTTCCAATTTCTTTTCGTAAATCAAAGGATGAGGTAGAGGTCTTGGAAGATGAATTTCATGATTTAGGTAATATGTTAACTTCCAAACTTTTTGTCTATTAAGTGCTATTTAATGTGTCTTATGCAAATGAAATTTAATCTAATAGCTTTCATTTCTTTCTCTTTTCTAGTCATACGTCAAGCAGCAGCAGGTGGTGGAAGTTCAAGCTCAAGCAAAGGTATCTTAATTAGTGTTAATGACTAATCACGAATTGGGTAAGTTTCTGCCCTTATTGTTATTTCTATTGAGTTTGGTTCTACTCTCTCTATTGTTTTTTGTTATTACTATTCTGTATTTATTGGTCTTGTCCTTATATTTTCTATTGATAAATATCTTTTTGCCCATTTTCTTGTAGGAGGAAGGACACATTTTGTATAGGAGGTAGATTTTTGGATACATTTTGGAAGTTCTTTTGGACATAGTGCTTTTCTAGCTTATAATTTATAAATCAACTCTTGCTTATAGGAAAGAAAACTTATTAAGTTTATAGGCTTTCTTTTTTATAAGTCATAGACTAAACTATAGAGTAGTTACTCTTTAATGCTTTAGAAAAGTTATTTTTTGGAAATACTTAGGCATTTCATAATTATAACTAATTATAACTAGCTACTGCCTTGGTAGTTTACTGCCTTACACACTTTCAGTAACTACCTTTCTGCCTTCTCTGACTCTATGGAAATATTGCAAGATGCTCTTATTATCTTTTGTTACCATACATGTGGTGTGGCTATGATTGAATTATTTGTTAGAATTTGTTTGCTGGCTTGTGTAAGTTGTGTTACATGTATGGAATGGTTAGCACAATTTGGCAGGTTTAATAGGTTAAGATGTGCTTTTGTGCTTATTAGACTTCTTGATTTGTTTTTGGATTTTTAAGGTACTGCACAGGTCTTAATGCTAAGGCATTTTGAAAAAATTTTCTTTCTTGTAATGTGTGGTTTTAACAGGTGGTAAGAAAGTGATATTATGTGTGTTTTTATGTACTGCCAAGTGCCCAAGTCTTAAGGCTATGGCATTTTGAAAAATGTTTCTTTCTTGTATTGTGTGGTTTTAACAGGTGATTAGAAAGTGATATTATGTGTGTTTTTATGTGCTTGCTAATTGCCCAGGTTATTACGTGTTATTTACTGTCATTAGATGTGAGCTAGAAACATTAAATTTGGACTAATAAGGCCTAGAGGCCCAAAGGATTTAAAGTTGTGTAATGGGCTAATCGCATATAAGCTGAGCTTGAAGGCCCAATTTGAAATAAATGATGTGAAAAGAGACCCATATGATATATATACATGGTTCAATGATATATAAATCTTTGTTAAAAGTTAGCTCATTAATTTGGGCCTAAAAGGCCTGTCAAAAATTGAGTTAAAAAAAATTATGCAAATTCACAAATTTAGCCCAATTTTGGCCCAAACCCACCTAACCGACAAATTAGATCCGTTCAACCGTTGACCCGAATTGTCGAGTCTAACCCATATATTGGGTCGGTTGTGAGTCACATTTTTTATAACCCAATCTAATTGGGTTGAGTTCGGGTCAAGCCCAAACCCGACTTGACCCGACCCATGGACAGCCCTAATTACACATTTTTTCACACATTTTTTCACACACACATATTTCAAAAAATTACAAATAACACTACTTAAACTCCTCTACCAAACGGGCCCATAGCCTGTGTTCATTTTTTTTTTTCCATGTTATATGCTAATTAATCAGTGTTGTTTGGTTCTCAGGGATTGGTGGTCTTGCTGAGTTTTTTTTTTTTTTGTTGCTCAAGCTGATTTTGGTTGTATGATGTATCAGCCTCTAATTGACACAAGTGAAACAAATTAACTTAGCTACGGGTAAGAAAGTTGTACTTATTTTTAGGTGAATAATTTGCTTTTAACTATTAATTGGGTTAAGGATTATTTAACAGAAAATTTTTAAAATAATCACCACAATCTACACATATTCTATATGTTCTACTGAATGACAGAAACTCATTTACCAAAAATAAAAACAAAGAAAGAAACAAAGAGAACCACAAAAGTACAAATTAAGAACTAAGTGGGTAGAAAAAATTATGTGGTGTCTTAGCCTAGAATCTATATTAACTCAAAATCTCTTTGTATGAAAACACGTCTGCTTCTTGGGATTAAAAAAATTGTTTAATATGTTTTACAGGTACACCTTTTTTAAAAATTTGTTAAATATGTTGAATAATTTCTAACTCAACCATCATTTACACTGCTTACTTTTTCCATTTTGTTGTACCTATCATGTACGGCTGCCTACACGAGCCTTGACAAAACCAAAGTGTGTTTGTAGCTACACCTAGACAAGAATCACTATGCGAGCTTGACATTGCTATAATTAAAATGAGCTTGACATTGCTATAGTTAAAATATTATTGTAGATGCTTGATAAGATTAACGCCTTGGTTAGACATTTCGTATGACAAGAGATAGGTTTAAGGAGTCTGACATGCACAACGTACGTTTGTGGTTAATTGGTTCATGATCAACTGATGGTAGGAAACATTATATGCCTACTTACTCTAAAGTTTCTGCTATAATTGTAGGTTATTTTAGTAATGAAAATATTAACTATTTATGTTATAATATATGTACAATAATTTTCAAAACCTCTTTAAATAAAAGCTTATTGTGCGAGCAACTTGTTAGTTAATAATAAAAAAATTGCAACATAGCAATACCAATTTGACGTAACTTTAATGTAATCATATCAAAGACTAACATTTAAAAAAATTAATTAGTAATACAAAATGGTGAATTTATTGCTCCATGTGAAGTTATTTTCACTTGTTACCTTGTTACCATTAAAAGGAATTAAAAAGAAAGAATTACTGCTTATAATTATAACTACGTCATAATACATATACCAATTCATGTCTGTTTCTTTTCTCCTCCTAATTTTCTCTCTCCTGTTACTTTTTTCCCCCTTAATTTCTTTATAATAAATAAAAGAAATTGACAACCATATGTAAGGATATTAACTTGTTGATATTTCTCTCTTACATAGTTCCATAATAGATATTTGTTGATTTTTCTCTCTTATTACAAAGTCAAACACTATGTGTCTTAATCACCTTATGCATACAAAAATAACAACCGACCTTTAAGAAGAAAGGAATAAAGAACGAAAAAAAAAAGTACAAATAAGAACAAAGAAAGAAAGAAAGAAAGAAGAGAGTGATCCCTTCTTATTAGGAGGAGTTTGAAACAAGAAGGTAAGAAAAAGCAAATGCTATTCCTACGCCGGAATTTCATGTAGACTGGTCCAAGGAGAAAAAAATGAAGATATTTTTTTGTTGGTTTGAAAGCTGAAACTTTGATAAGGCTCGAATGAATGAATGAATGATGAAGTCAAATTGTCAATGATTCAAATAGTGAATGAGGGATAGTTTTGGTAAAAATATATGTTGTTGCAATAAACAAAAGAATGAGAAAAACTTTTTACACTTTTTTTTTTTGTGAGAAAGAGAAAGCGGGGTTGAAGCTCACGTGTTCTTTCATTGTCATCAAGTGGGGCAGTGGGGCATTAAGGAGAGGGCTTTCATTACGTAGTACTACTGAGTGCCTTATCTGTGCAAATAGTCTTAACAACTTTAATATAGAGGTGATTCACTCTCTTCTCTCTTCTGCCCTATTTTTTCTCTCATTAAAAAACACAAACTCATTTCTCAATCTCAGTGGCCATATATTTCAACCTCTAAAAAGGTACTCGCTCTCTTTCATTGCCACTTCTTGCTTCTTTGTGCTTTATGAAAAAAAAACAAGGGTTGTGTTGACGGGCATCGTGCGGTGTTCGTTAAGTACAACTTTTTTTAATATAAATTTTGTCTTTTTTTTCTAAATTTTGTTACTTTTTCAGTTTTGTAAGTACAATTTTTTTTTTTTTTTTACTTTTTCTGACAAATTTGTTTTGTCTTTTTTGTCTTTAACCAGCACCGCTCGGTGCTGGGTAACATTTTTCAAAAAACAAATAGGGTTTTGTGTACTACGTGCACTGCCAAGGTTTTAATGAGGTTATGTTTGTTGAAGCGTCATTATTTGAAGTATTCAACTCTTACAAGCATAGTATAAAACGGTACGAAAACTCTTATTACCAAATCACATTTAGCAGTAATTTTCAATGCTGCTTCTTTGTGCTTTCCCTACGTGTATATACTAATATTTAATTTGATTTCATTAGAATGCCATATCTTACCGGTCGTCTTAATGGCCAATATGAATTTATGCAGGTAAGGAGTTGACCCTCTTACCTCTCGGGAAGTGTGTACCACTATTCCTCTCCCATTATTTTAAGAATTACATAAATAATAAACAAAATTATTAGGTACAAGTTTTTAAAATTTTATCTCATTTTCTATAAATAGAGTTCTACACTTCCTACTTTGTTCAACTTAAAAAAAAAAAAAAAAAAAAAAAAGGGTAAGAAAATAAACCATCCTAGACATACCCGGAAAATAGAGTAACCACACAACAATACTCATTTACTTCTTTTTTTTTCTTCTTTTTTTTGCATGTAAAAATATACTTTTTTTACCCTGAAGTATTATTATATGTCTGGTTTGAAATGGTATGATTTTTACTAAAACAAAATAAATTGATCATGTCTTATTAATGGATTTTTTTTATTTTCTATTACAGGTAACATGATTGTTATTTTAAGAATTTTAAATAAGATTAAAATAGAAAGGAGTAAAGAAGAATTTAATAAACACTCATTTTGAGACATTTAAAATTGAATACTTGAAACTACGACAGAAGGAACATAAAAATCTTGTTGAGTTTAATTAAGATGTTGTTTCCTAAAATGACATCATTTCATCAATAATCGATCTAATGATTTGTAACTATTTGGAAAGTTCTTTTTAAACTATTGTTCTTTAGGAATGCAAAAGGGCATATTACAACGTGGCAGACATATGCTAGTGTAAGTGGGCTATCAAAATTAAAATAAAACTTTCAATGCTTAAACACACCCAATTATCTCGCAAAACGTAGGTAACACTCTCTCTCTCTCTCTACATATATATATATATATATATATATTGACACAAATGTCTAAATGCCACGTCCGATATCAACCTCATGAACTCATAATTATAGAAACACAACAATTTTTTTTTTTCAACTTCTGCCACAAATTGTAAGTGATATATATAGTAAAAATGATGTTAATAGTAATCTCGCATAAAGTGATCTTATACTATATTATTCTTAAACGTTGTGAAATTTATTAAGTCTTAAATATATTGTTGCATTGAACTTGAACTTTACGGCGCACTTGGATTTGAAGCTGTTGAGGGCACTGGCAAAGCAGAAAGCTAAAAATGGTTGTTACCAATGTCTAGTACTATAGTGTATTGGATAAGAAACGATGTGGAGACATAATCAATTTTAAACATATATTTGAATCGTGTACAAGGAACACCAAATTCAAGCCAAACCCAATAGTGCAATTGGATTTGAAGCTATTGAGAGCATTGGCAGAGCAAGAAAGATAGATATAAGGGTTGCCAAAGCTTCTATATAGTACTATAGTGTATTGGACTAAACATGATACATGATCAATTTCGAACATGTCTAAATTGTGTTAGGTCCAAATACAAGGAATATTAAACCCAAGCCAAATCCAATAGTACAATTTGATTTGAAGCTGTTGAGAAAATTGGTGAAGTAAGAATGTTAGAAATGACTAGTAGTACATTGGATGGGACATGTACACATGATCAATTTTGAGTTTGTCTGAATCATGTTGGGTCCAAATACAAAAAACACTAAACTCAAGCCAAACCTAATAGTACAATTGAATCTGAAACTATTGAGAGTGCCGGTAGAACAGGAAAGTTAGAAATGGGCACAACCAAAGCTTTTCTCTAAGATCCTAATCTATTAGAGCATTCTCATCAGGTGTGTCAAATGTACCAAATGCCAAATATTTGGCACATTTGACACACCAAACATCAAAAACATCCATTCATCAGGTGTGTTAAAAGTCTCAAAAAAATAAGACATGCTACAGTACCGTCTCAAATATGAGACGGTACGGACCAAAATGCTATTTCTAAATATTAGTTTTTTATTCAATATTTTCTCTCTCCTCTCAATATTTAATTCAACATTTTTCTCTCTCCTCTCATTATTTTCTCTCTCTCTCTCTCTCTCTCCAGCTGATGTTCTCTCCCTCTTTCTTCTTCAGATCACCCTCCCTCACCCTCAAATCAACAGCGATCAAGCCGCCGATCGCCAATCGTCGATCACCGATCAAGCCTCACCGATCAAGCTGCCGATCGCCGATCGCCGATCACTGATCAAGCCTCAACGATCACCAATGTTCTCTCTCTCTTTCTTCTTCAGATCACCCTCCTTCACCCACCCTCAAATAAACCGCGATCAAGCCACCCTCAAATAAACCGCGATCAAGCCATCGTTCTCGCCATCGTTCTCAAACCCACCATCGTTCTCGCCATCGCCACGCCGATCTTGCCATCGTCGATCTCGGGTTTGTGCCGGTGGATGTGGATGTGGGTTGGTGGATGTGGGTTTGTTTGGTTCGGTGGACGTGGGTTTGTGCCTATCTCTGGTGTTGTTGTGTTTGTTTGTTTTTTTTTTTTTTTTTTGAGGTGGCGTTGGTGGATGTGGGTTTATGCCGGTGGTGGTTGTCGGTGTTGTTACGGCAGTGGTTGGTGGCCGTTGTTGCGGCAGGGATGGTTGTGCTGTTGTTTTTTTTTTTTTTTGGTGAAGGTGCTGTTGTTGTTGTTGCCGATGATGAGGATGAGAGAGAGAAATTAATATATTATTTTAATGTATAGGAAATTCATTAAAATATTATTTTAATATATAGAATTGAAGTATAGAACACCTGATAAATAACATGTTGTAAAATTGTGTGTTAAAATGATAAAGTAGATTTTTAGAGTGTTAAAATGACATTTTTTATGAAAGAACTGATGAGAATGCTCTTAGCTTGGACATAAAATAGACATATGATCAATTTCGAACACGAATCTAAATCATGTTAGGTGCAAATACAAGAAACACTAAATCCAAGATTTCTAAAAGTGGTTACAGTGAAAACTTTTGTCTAGTATTCTAAGTGTATTGGACATCACATAATAGGAGACACACGGTTAATTTTAAACACGTGTCTTAACAGTATTGGGTGCAAATACAAAAAACACTAATCCCAAGTTTCCAACCCCCAACCAAAACCTATTAGTACTGTATATAATGTACCGAACCATGCAAGTAGAAAGCATTGAAAAGCAAAGTAAAACTGAAAACTTTAGTACTAAAAACAAAAAAAACAACAGAAAAACCAAAAAAAGAGGGACAGGTGTTGAGCGAGTGAAGCAACTGAACAAGCATTCGTCCAGGACAGAGAGTATGTGAAGCACTTTTTGGTTTGTAAAAAATAAAAAAGAAATAGGCAAGTGTGAGTAAGAGAGAGAGGGACAGAGAAAGCTAAAGTAATTTTATTGATTTTTATTTGTAAAAATGGGACCCAGAAAAGGAAGGCCAACTTTTATTTTCTACGCCTTTCACTACCAAAAAGTTCAGGGTCCCACCTATCTGTACCCCACTCTTAATTCATTTTTTTTTCACACACACACTCTCTCTCTCTCTCTCTCTCTCTCTCTCTAAAATGCACTTTTTATCAGCTTAGCAGTATCATGATGTCACATATCTTATACCCTCATATATACACATTTTACTCTCTCTCTCTCACACCCACCCCATTTCTATCTTCCTATCTTTCTCTACTATCACATAGAGAAGAGAGAGAGACTCTCTGGAAAGGTCTTCCTCTTCTTCTTCTTGGGTTTGCTCAACTTTGTGTGTTTTTTTTCAATATTTAATCAGAGACTCAGCTCTTTACCGATCTTTTCAACTCTTTTTCCATACAGTAAGTTTATCTTCTTCTACTTTTTTTGGGTGCTCTGTGTTCTGTTCTATTTTATGTTTTTGCTTGATTAATTTAATCATCTTCTTTTTAAAATTTTTATTAAAAAAAAAAAAAAATTCTGGGTGGTGTAAATAAAATCTTAAGTAAAAGTTTGGAATTGTCACAAAGTTAGATTTGTTATGTTTATTCCTTGTTCTTCTGTGTGGCTGTAATGGTTTGTGTGCTGAAAAATACTCACTTGGGTACCCTTTATTTTTTTCAAAAATTATGAACTTTCTGTTTTTGTGTGGTTTTTTTTTTATAAAATAGTTTTGAAGTTAATCTTGTGATTCTGAATCATGAAGTTAATTTTGTGATATATTTTGTATATGGGTAGAATTTTTGGAACTTTTGTAATTTAATCATTTTTTTTATTCTATTTATTTTCTTTGTTAGCTTATTTTAATGATGATTTTTTTTTTTGTCAAAGTCCCCAGCAGATTTTATTCCTCTCTTTCCATATTTATTTTTGGATTTAGTATTAATATTTTCTGATTGATTGACAGTCCAGTGTTGATGTGTTGTTTTACCAATTGATGATTTTGATTTAAAAATAAAAATTCTCTGTTTGTAAAGTTAGTGTTTTTTTTGCTGGAATCTCTTAAAAATTTTACCTTTTGAAGTTATTCTCAGGAATCGAAGATGTCTTTTATTTTATTTAATACAATTTATTGTTCTCATAGATCACCTTTGTAGTTGATGAAAGCATTTTCCTTTAACCTATTCTGAAGCTAAATTTTTTTTTTTCTTTTCATTTTTGTTTCTTGGATATTCAAACTAATTGGATTTTTTTTTCACTCCTTGGGTTTATTGTATCACAGATTTATAGGTGAATTTTGTTTTCATTTAAAAAAAAAAATCTGTTTTTGAACTCATAGATGAGATAAATCCTTCTGAAATTTACCTTTTTTTCTAGCTTTAGGTAAACTGATGATTCTGTTTGTTCCTGTATGCAAAATTTGAAGGTTGTACGGACACTTGGAAGAATTGTGATTTGTGAAAGGAGCTATTTTTGGTAGGCTGATATATAAATTTGGCAAAAGGGGTTTGGTAATTGGGAAAAACATAGTTGAAAGATGGGCTACTTATGTGACTTTTGTGGTGAGCAAAGGTCCATGGTGTATTGCCGTTCAGATGCTGCATGCTTATGTTTGTCCTGTGACCGAAATGTCCACTCTGCTAATGCCTTATCAAAACGCCACTCAAGAACACTATTATGTGAAAGATGCAATTCACAACCTGCGATAGTAAGATGTGCCGAAGAGAAGCTGTCTCTTTGTCAGAATTGTGATTGGACGGGTCATGGCGCTTCTACCTCAGCTTCATCACATAAAAGACAAACGATCAATTGCTATTCGGGCTGCCCGTCGGCTGCAGAGCTTTCTTCAATCTGGTCATTTGTTTTGGATTCCCCTTCTGCGGGTGAATCAACTTGTGAGCAGGAAATGGGATTGATGAGCCTAACCGAGAACGGCGAGAAAAATGCTTGGGGCCCTTCCGAAAACAACATGAGGCAAAATGTATCTAGTTCAGCTGAATTGAATAATGCGCGCGGCATGGATAAGTCTAATGTTTGGGTTGGGTCGTCTTTAGCGCCTGCACCTCACATTCTGGACCAGCCAGCTGGATCCTCAAATGCATCTTTGCCCAAGGTATATATCTGCAGTGTAATTATTAGTTTTTATAGAGAAATGTCGATGGTTTGATGGATACTCTACAGCAAGTCTGCAATACAGTAATAAACATTACAGGCTTGCTGGTAGTACTTGGGTCAATTTGTTTCATTGACCTTCAAATTCTTAAACTTGATTCTTTTCTGATTATGGATGTTATAGATTATTAGCTTGAATTCATACTATCATTGGTGTAGCCCTGTGTGCATGCTACCTATGGCAAATGCCATTAATCAACTTCAGTTGCTATATGCCACAAACGTATGAGGAATTTTCCTTTTTTTTTTTTTTTTTTTTGGGTGGGGGGGGGGGGGGGGGGGGAGTGGTGGTCTATGCTATGGTTTAGTACCATTCCACAAAATGTCTGACACTGTGTTGGACAAAGGAGTTAGATTGGCATTGATACGCCAAACACTATAAAATTGGGGGAAAAGCTTAACATTGAAGCTAAGCTAGTTTGAAAGTGGGTTAAAATAGAAATCTCAGTCTACCAAGGTAAAAATAGTCTTCCTTTTTTTACTTATTCTGCATTCTTGGAGTATTATCATTTCTATGGCATCCAAGCTTTCTCATGGATGTGAATGAATCAGTGGACTTAATTTTGAGCTTTGCATCTAAATAAAGTAAGAAATAAATAATTTTTACATCAAACAGTTGTTAGTCTTTGTGGTGTTCAATATGTTTCATGCTCTGTCAAGGATTACCAATTCCTATGTAGTTTTCCTAATTGAAAAAAAAAAAATCCCAAATTCTAGCTTGGTGTGTTTAGTTGGCGTATGTTGAAAGTTTTATAGTTTCTTCACCAAGGAAATATGCAAATTTCACATTTTTCATGTGCAGTTATGCTGTCCTGGAACAAAAGACACTGAACTCTCTGAAGAAAATGATCTCTATGATGATTTCAATATGGATGAAGTGGATTTGAATTTTGAAAACTATGAAGAACTGTTTGGTGTATCTCTCAGTCATTCTGAAGAGCTTTTTGAGAATGGTGGGATTGATAGCTTGTTTGGTATGAAGGACATGTCTGCTGCTGAGGTATTCACACTTCTCTATTTCTTTCTTCCTTCCTTATTTGGCATATGCACTTTCATATGTCATATTTATCAGTCCTTAATCTGTTGTCTCTTGAATAATCTGTCAATGTTTGATTCCAAGATTTTCATTTCTCTTAATGTATAGAGGGTACTGAACTATGTAATCTTTCTTGTTGGATTTCTAACTAAAGGAAAACGTAATACTGGTTTATCAGAGAAATTTGTTTGATGAACGAAGCGTCAATTTTTATTTTTAGTTCACAGTAGTTCTTATAGAAATCTTGAGAAGGTTTATTTTAGTACAGAAGTTCTTTTAGTCATGCAGACATATTTCAATGTATTTGCTTGAATGCATGATTGTTTGTTCTTTTACCATATGGTGTATGAATTTAGAAATCATATGATGGCATTACAATTTCACTTGATATAAAATTTGAGAATTATGGCCTTGAGGAACCCAGCATTAATTACTTAAAACACTTTTTGTCAATTGAGATTAATGCTCACCAACACATTACACTTGCAAGCATATGTGGACCAATGGAAGTGCATGATATCCTCAGGTGATGGTTCTGTCTTGCATAGTAGTAATGGTAGAAATAACTCTTTTTTCCCACCATCTTTCTTTGAACTTCTCTAATTTTGTTTTGTGGAATGTACTCATGATCAGATCTACATGTTCTTCTATAGGGATCTTCAGTTGGACATTTCAATTCAACGCAGCCAGCATGCAGCAATGCAGCGTCTGCTGATTCTATAATCAGTACTAAAACCGAACCGATACTTTGCTTTACGGGAAGGCAAGGGCAATCAAACCTTTCGTTTTCTGGTCTTACTGGAGAGAGCAGCCCTGGGGACTATCAAGATTGTGGGGCTTCCTCAATGCTACTCATGGGAGAGCCTCCATGGTGTTCTCCATGCCCTGAGAGCTCCTTCCAATCTGGTAACCGTAGTGATGCTGTTATGCGTTACAAGGAAAAGAAGAAGACACGCAAGTAAGATTTGTGCAATTAAATAAATAATTCATACATATACGTATATAAATATTTTTATAATGATTTGCCAAGAAACTCCTTTGATAGTAAAGTTGACAACTGTCTTTTAATTGCTTTACTTACTCTTTGTATTTCTTCCCAGCATTTCTAGTTTTTGGGATATGATATATACCTTTGTTAACAATCTCATGGTTCCATTTCTTCTTCCTCTACTGAAACAATTTGGGCATGAATTTTTCTCTGTGCTTCAATTTCTACTAAGTTGTCTGGATTTGGTTTACTTGTTACAAGATTAAATTAATGCATTTCTATGTGTGTGACTCTGTGTAATACACAATTCTATTATGGTGCTCTACGTGCTTACAAATGTGATCACTTGACCTTTAGCTGATATGGTGGCATATTCTTTGAACTCTTATATAATTTTCCAAGCTTTTGAGATGACTTCCTCTATTCAAGTCTTTTATATTCTAACTTACATCTAATTTTCTTGCAGGTTCGAGAAAAGAGTGAGGTATGCCTCTCGCAAAGCAAGGGCTGATGTAAGAAAGCGTGTGAAGGGACGCTTTGTCAAAGCTGGTGAAAATTATGATTATGATCCTTTGAGCCATACCAGAAGCTATTGAGAGTACAATTTTTAACCATGTTTTATACAAGGAAAGAAACACTCCGTGTTTAGTTGGGAAAAATCAGTTATTTTTACCTAAACATTGGATGAAACTAACTCATTTGTGTGTGCAATGACAAGCTGTATGGTTGTATCTCAGGGGGCTTGGTTTTCATGAGAAGAAAATGGTGGATATAAAATGCTGGGTTCCAACGCTTCTCCAATTAAGTTGAGGAGCAGAATTTTGATTCTCCATCATATAAGGGATTGATGGATCGCTTGCGATACCATCACCATCACCATCTGACAAGACCATTTAGATCGCCCTTGACTTTAAGCTCTGGATTTTTTGTTTCCTTCTCTCTGCGCAATTCTTCTCTAGGGAAAGTACATTATGGGTTCTCTCCAGCCATAATACCTCAATTATTAATCTCTCTTCTATTCCTTGCTCTTGCTCTGGCCACTTGTATAAATGCAGTTTCTATGGTATGGTGGGTGGCTGTACCCACATTTGCCAGGCCAACCAAAAAGCAAGCACTTGTAATGTTCTTTTCTTGTAAGTTTTAATATGCCGTGTATAGCACAGGATTTACATATGCTCTTAAGAGAGTACGATGTCTAGTCGAAAACAGTTCTGTGGTCCTACAAAATGCTTCTTGTACATTTCTCTTTCATTTCGTGAACGTGTATAGCACGAGATTATATGTGATTTTGAGAGGGAATAGTCTGTAGTGCTCTACATTATTGTAAAAAATTATTTATATTGTATTGCCATTGTTGTTACCTCAATATTGCTTCGAATTTACTTTTCTGCATAAGTAGTGTGTTGACCTGAGAGACATGATTTCACATCGGACTGCCGTGAATACGAATGATTTTCATGTTGAAATTACTCTGAAGATGTTCCATGATTTAATATGTAGTTTTGATTGGGATATGTGGATGGATTGAACTTAACTATAGTCCTGTATTTACAAGTGATTTAAACAACTCTGGTTGGATTTTGTTCTAATGATATGTTATAGTTTCCTAGCAATGTGTGTTTTGTAAAATGATCGATATATTTTAATCATGAATGGCTGTTATGGGACTCTCCTGTACTTACAAACCAAAAACAGTGCATCTGTTGGCGGTTGTATTGGACAAATTTATCCTAGGTTTTTTTTTTTTTGCTGAATGACAAATTTATCCTAGTTATGCCCATAGAAAAATATCTAAGAGATCTTATTGTCGTCGTTATAAATATCTGAGGATCTTATTGTATTCATAAATATCTAAGAGAGAGATCTTATTGTTGTCACATAGCAACATCCTCCAATGGGCAAGCCAGCCATATTATGGGGTAGAAACAGTGGGTCCTACTCTGCAGCACCTGTAGAATATCTCGCACTGTTGTCTAGTGTCAATTTGCATTGAAAAGTCTAGCACGAAATTTTTATCCTTAAAAAATTGCAACTACGAATATACCCTTTGGATAAGAACTATCACAAATCAATTTACTATGTCCATTTATCAAAAAATGGGTGACCACTGGCTGAGTTAGCTTTAGTGGGAGGAAGCCTTGTAACCCATGTAACTTTCAAAAAAAAAAAAGAAAAAAAACCATATAACTTTAAAAGTTGTGAATTTGAATAGCGACAAGTTTTACTATTCACATCATATATGACCGAGTTTAAGTGAACCAAGTGCAGTGACCACACCTACATGCCTCTTTTTTTCTTTTATTAAAAAAAAAAAAAAATTCTTCATTAGAACTTATTTTAATTTTTCAACTTTGCTTTCGTTCATTTTAGCCATTTAAGTTTCAAGTTTATTTAATTAAATTTAATGTTGCAGTTAATTGTCCAAATTTTTAATTTTTTAAAAGAGAATTTTAAATTTAAGAAATCCAATTAATAATTAAAAAATATTTTCTAGATTTTTTTTATTAAAAAAAATTAATAGAAGCTAACAAGAACATCTTAATTCAATAAACTTGAAACTTAGAAGATTGAAACGAACTAAAGCAAAATTAGAAGACTAAAATGGATTCTAATGATACTTAGAAGGTAGGTGTTTTGCATTTTAGCCAAAAATCTATCTAATAAGGGTGAAGTGACTCCTACTCATCAACCCCTATGGTTATCATCTAACCACGTTTCCACGCTCTCTCACCCATTCATTATGGTAAAAAAAAATCATTACCATATATTGCCTAAAGCATTCATTCATATGATCATTGATAAATAAAACACATTACAGAGCATGAGTAAACTTTCTGTGCAGTGATGACTAATAACACGAGAACAAAATTTCAATTATCTAAATGTACTGACAGAAAATTTTCCTGACAAATACTCCCAATTATCTTAGTGCCCCTTGTTGAGTTTACTAACATTAATCACCATCTGAACTACTATCTTCTGACATCCTTCCAAAGTCATCAGCTGCAGTTGTTTCCTGCATGCACAAAAGAGAAGATACAATTGGATTGGATGGGTGGTGATAGAGACACAGAGAGCTACTACCCTCTACTAGTGTAACGTTCAACATGGTATAAATAAAAAGAGTTCTTACCGGCATTTTATCCCAATCCTTCAACTTTGAATTGGTTAACATGTAATTGTCACGCAATGGAGCCCAGGATGGGCCTTCACCGTCCACCTCGCCTTTAGATGTTTGACCCTGCATATCCACAAAACCATAAAGTCATTCAAATTTGTTAGCCTCAAAACAAACCTAAATGCATAGCTGTCACTCCCAACTCACCATACATCCAACTGCAAAATAAATATAATAAATAGATGATCGATGATGTTTGCAAATGCATTTTATAGTTTTCCAGGACAAATTTTGGGAGTGATAGTCTTTATAATTTCATAGAGTAAATGAAGTTTTATAGAAAATGATACCAAAAGGGATGCAAGAAGTCCAAAAATAAAACTAGACAAACCTTAGCAGGAGTGTCAACTGCTGGCTTTGATGTCTTGCCCAACGCTGAGAAGAAGGCTTCTTTCCTCCGCTTCCTTATTGCTGGCAATATTCAGACAATATTCACTTAGAATCACTTGACAAGAGCCATATGAAGGTAAAATGTAGATCAGATCAGCAATTACATAATGAGACATTTTTGGATTGGTAAGTTACAAGCAGTAGGGCTTAAATAAAAATAGTACTGTTGCGATATAAACAAGCCCATTTGAGCACAGAATAAGCTTGTATTTATTTTTGATAGCTAAGATAAAGTTTCATTAAAAAAGACTACTTCATGGAAAAGAACATGAGGTAGCCCAAAAAAAAACAGTAGACTCAAAACTATGTACAAGAATGAAGTGAATCTATAAGCATTGGGAGAAAATCACTAGATGTGAGTTCCCAAGCCCTAGACCAATCAAATAAAGACCCCGTAAATGGAACAACAGCAAAACATGGGTCTTGTGTGCAGTCTCAGACACCAATATTAGTAAAAGTGCATGTGCAAAAACAGAATGAGCACCGTAGTTGAACTCAAAACCCACCCACCTCTCAACTAGACTATTCTATACCATGGTTGAAATGTATGATTTGTGTTTTTAAATTCGAATTTTGACGTTGATCAAGAGTGACAAAATATAATTAAAACAAAACTTTAGGCACTGCCAATCATTGCTATGTTTCCTTTATTGTGCTGCATGTTTTTCCACAGAATTAAGTCTTCAAAAATAACTCTAATGCCCACAAACAATTATATTAAGCCTAGTTACACAACCTCAACATACAAGATATGAAGAACATATATCCCAAGTCAAAATTTTGGCAAATAACACAGTTCAACACACCTCATTAAAAAAGACCTGCCTAAACTCTCTCTACATATCTGAATTTACACGCTCAGACTCGAGGACTTTAATAGCTACTTCCACACCAAAAAATTATATTAAAACAATACCAAATAACTCAGCTGCTTGGTAAAATATTAATAAGTTGTGCAGCTGAGTTAAATAGATGGAAGCCTATCAGAAGAATGAAAAATCCAGCAAACTACCAAGACTCTGTAAACAGTACTAATTACATAGACTCAATTGGAAGTTTAGAAAAAGATCCCCTAGTAGAGAAGCCTAAGAGTTAAGAGTTAAGACACTGTAATCATTATTGATTAGCATTCTCCAATTTCCTCATCATATAGTCTGACATAGATTGTCAACACCAAACTGGCAACACGTGATATACAAATGCAGTCACGCAAAGTAAACAGAACAGCTAGAATCCCAAAGATACATGGGTTCATTCAATTAAGAGAGAGATTTACAATAATTACTAAAAAAAAAATAGTAAGATCAACAATTATTTAGAGAAAAATAGGAAGATCAATCCAATGCAATTGCAGAAGACATGGACTAGACATTCAAACAGTGTATAATCAGAACTCTTCTAGCAGGAAATATAAAAAATATAATAAAATAAAAAGAAGAAGAAGGCATAATAAGAAACAGCAGCCACACCAAACATCCAACCAAAATTTTATTCTAGTACCATCAGCTACCTCAAATTAATCATGATGCATCAGCTACCTATCTTGACAAATGCCAGTCATATAAAGGCTTGTTTCCTGCTATTTAGCAGATTTTCATGTTAATAATCTACCTATCTTGCAAATTGCTCTCTGCTACACGACATTCTAATTTCTTACTGTAACATCTTAATTCTCTTACTCTTACCCAACAGCTATTCTTGAGGTCAGATTACCTCTAAACAACCACAACAATTTCCACCATTAATCAAACCAATCCATCTAAGACCTTAACATGAATCTTGTACCTCCTGCTCATATAGTCTCTATTTATACTTGCATTTTGACAATTACTGTCAGTTTTTACTAGACGCATGTATTTGAGTAACCTCAATCCTTAGGACAACTTTCATGATGCAATGTCAAGCTCTCCCTGATTTTTGGAGTGGCTGCCTAATTGTACACAAATCCCTTCAGTTCTCAATTTTTAAATTATTATAATTGCTTTCTAAATTAATATCTTATTACCAAGTAGTAAGCATTTGTTTTAGATTTCCCAAGCTTCTCAACTACTTTATGACTAATGATTCACTCACTATTAAACTTGCTGACTTTTGCCATCAAAAGAATCAAAACTAAAACACCAGTGGACATTTTGGAGTGGACATGGACATTACATGAACTTGGTAATGTTAACAAAAAGTTAAAATTTTATACAGTGAGTGAATGAACTTGGTAATGTTATGAATCAAAACTAAAAGAATCAATACGTACCTATATATTTATTCATGTACATGCTCATTTAAAATTTTGACTCTTTGTTAATAAGTTATGCAGAGTTTTCCTAGCATGATGGAGCTTTTATTTCTATGGCCTTAGTTACAATTATAGTTCCTACTTCATGACCAGTTGGTATTATCAACATTACTCAAATTCTTTGTCTTGCTAAGGAATTCTAGACATGATAGGAATTGCAAATTTGTTATAGTCTGGAGTGAATCAAAACTAATCTTTTTGGAGTGGTAATATAATTTTAGGATAAACAAATTCCCTACAAACTCAAAAAAAAGCATATATATATATATATATATTTTTCAAGTTTTGAGCATATTGCCCACCTAGTTAGTTCATGGGCAGCTCTATTCATCTCTCTAGGAACCCAATTGAAGGAGGGTGCTCTGCACTTGGTCACCGTGTTCCTAATACCATCAATAATTGTCCTAACCACCAACTAGGATATGGATTTGTTATCATACTTACCTCCACATAGGTTTTTACATCTCCTTGAATCAACATAAGTCATGCTTTATTGGGAAATTTCACATACTAACTATGGTGAATATCCTCTTATTTCACCTTTTTCTTATTCCTATATGGCCATCCAACAACACACATAGCAAGGAATACCCATTAAGCTTTTTATCACTAAAGAAAATTAAAATTTGAATTTTTATTAAAAGCCCATAAACACAATCTTGATTCTTGAATGAGAAACAAAATAAAGAAAACTCCTTTATCCATTTATTCTCAATCCCACCAAAAAAAAAAAAAAAAAAAAAACGAAATTCTGATTTCAATGACATCTGTGTCTACAAACATAAAGCAATTTTAAACAAAACCCAAATGGGCATGTATCAAAAGCAACTGAAAACCCAAGTAAATCCACAACCCAGAAACAAAAACAACAGCAGCAATAAGTCCTTCAATCAAAATAAGTTCTAACATTTAGATTTCTAACAATGTGTAACCCACCATGCAAAAAGCCCAAATCTATAACATAAATTCAGCAAAAGAGGAACGGAGAATTGTTACCCAGCAAGCGAGATGAAGAACAAAGACCATAAACAAAGCAGAAGAGAGCCCGTGGAGACTGAGAGAACAGGGTAGCAGATATACATGGAGGAGTATAGACTCACTAAGAAAGTTTTGGAAGAGATTACATGGGGAAGGAATAAAGCAAGTGTTTCGGTAAAACCAATTATCGTTTTGGCGCGATTTTGATTTTTTGAAGAAAAAAATTGCGGTAACCCAATCTGCGTTTTTGAAAAAGCATAGCTTTGCAATGTTTTGTAAACGTGAAAAATCTGGATTTTGAAAACGCAAACGTGCTGATTCTTGTGGAGCCAAACGGTTTATAAAATCACGTTTTGTCTAAAATGCGCGTTAAGGCTTTGTGAACAGCCTATCCAAACAAGCTCTAAAACAGAGTAATCTTCAAATTCTGTAACTAAAGAAAATATTCATATTGATGTGCAGACAGGCAGATAACTAAGAAAAATGGTAGTAAGGCAATCTCAAAATCTAGTTCGTCATTTATCAGCATACCTTTTGCATCTTTATATCTCAAAGGATCCAAACCTTTCTGAGCATGTTGTGCCTTGTTGACCTGCACAAGATACCAAAAACAGAAGTTCAGATATTAAGGTAACAAAAACAAACAATAAAACAAAAAATTAATTAAAAAATCAATCTCAAGACAAAATGGAACATGGTTCAACAGTCATAGAGAACTTACAGCATTAAACAACTTGACCACTGAAACTCCAGCAACATACATGGTAAACATGAACTAAGTTAGTGATATATACTTTGCAATCAATCTGATCACACTAGTGCCAATGTCACATAAATCTCAACCAACAAACACAAACACGGTACCTCCTTTTGTAGCAACCCCTATCAGAAACTTTTCGTTCCAATCCAAATAATTCGCAGGTTTCACATGTCCCTTTTCTGCCAACTATATTAACATTTAAAAACTCATAAGCTACCAATGAAATCAGACAAGTGAAGACAACACTTAAAAAACACACACACTTATATCCTAACAATTGATTTTGAGATTGACTTACTAATTGTTTTTCCTTCTTGGCCTCCCCCTTGACTTTCCGTTCGGCCTCCTCTTCTGCAAGCTTCTCTGCAATGAGTTTCTTGTGTGCTGACAACACCGGACCCTGCAAATCAAGCAAACATTTTTATACAAATCCCATGTGTCAAAACCTTAAAAATACTCAAACAGCAAGTCTCAGCTTACAAGTGCATCCTCAGGCACACTCTTCTTGATAATACTCCTGAATGCCATCTTGAATGCTCTAGAACCCTCCACAAACATAGTGATTCCGGGTTGAATTCTGCCAGATTCCTCACCCTCATCAGAATTCCCACCATCCCCATTAACATCCAAACCCTCTTCTTCTTCTTCTTCTTCTTCCTCCTTTTCAGATTCACCACCACTGCCCACATCTCTCTCCTCCTCATCCTCATCCTCATCATTATCATCTCCATCTGAATTGTAATCTCTTGCCCTCTTCCGATAAAGTTTCTTCATTTTCCTATCAATCTTCTTAGGCTTGTTTTGTGGCATACCCTCTAACATTCTTGGTCTTTTCTTTCCCTTAGAGCCTCCTTTCTTCCCTACCCGCCTCTTATTCTGAGCCTTTGCTGGCTCTGCCACATGGGTTTCCTCTGCCATAACCCACCTCCTGATTTTTCAACCAGCTACAGCCTAGTTTCTCAGAGCTCAAATAAAAAATAATAAAAAAAATAGCACAGGTTTCAGATAGCAAAGACAAAGAACTTATCAAAAAAAATAGGACACAGAATAAAGCCAAGACTAAGAGAAAATTGGGTTTGTGCTGCCCTTGCTTCACAAAAAGAAAATAGGGTTTAACAAAACCTTAAAACTGCAGAGACGCACATACATAGAAGACTTCAGGGACAGGCCCAGGATTTCAAGCTGGGGGGGCCGGAGATAAGAGAAAAAAAATTTTCAAATACGTATCTATATAGTATTAATAAACTATCAACCAAGACACCCAAAAATCATTGTTTCTTAATATATTAAGATACAATCATCTACCAACAAAAACAAAAGACACGAAACACTATTATTTCTTAATACAATCATCTATGAAAAAGGAACTTGACGCTCTTTCAAATCTTCAAAATCATCTACAATTAAATCTAAACTAAATGTCGAAACTATATCATTTTCAATGAATAACATCAAAGAGTTCATCGAATTTCATCATGTTGATTAACATGATATTCTCATATTTGTTTGCGTGTTCCGGGATCATAATCCAAAGAATCAAGATCAACTCTTTGAAATTGTGTTTGAGAGACTGGAACAACGACATTTTCCAAAATTGGAGAATGCACATTTTCTAGAATTGGAACATCCACACTTTCTAGAATTGGAATAGCAACATTAGTTGTTGGCAATCCCATGTTAACTTTGGAAGAATTTGAATCTTTTCTTTTGAAAAAATCATGCATTGTAGTTAATTTTTTCATGATCTACAAATAAAATAAGAATCATATATATTAAATTTGTGTGAGAATTTTCTATATTATATAATTTTTTTTTTTTTGTTTTTGTTTTTGGTCTGCCTTTATTTATCTTTGTCTCTGACATTGACCCACTCACCCAATCCCACTACGGCACACTGACACTACAAATTTATTCTGCACTATTATGCCCAAGCACCCGTCAACAAAGATGAAAGCACAAACAAACAGTCAAAGTAATCTCTATAAACTCTACTCTCTCTATCTCTCTTATCTATAGAGAGAGAGTCACAAACACACACAGAGTGACATAGAGTCACAAAGCCAAAAAGCCCAAAAAAAAAAAAAAAAAACACCACAGGCCGCAACAGTCAGCACATACTCAATTCACAGAATCACAATCACCAACATCAGTAATCAGTTCATCTTCATCGCTCATCATCAGTTCAATAAAAACACAAACACTCCACAAGCAAGCACAAACATTTTATTTATTTTTGAGGAAACTAGGAAAGGATCATAGATTAAATACCCGTGAAGGCTCGAGCAACCGGCAGCGGCGGCAGCTGAGCGTGATAATGGCAGCTTCGGCGTGGGGCAGTCCGTACTGGCTCTGGGTAGACTCTCGCCGTCTCGCGTCGGCGTCGGCGTCGGCGTGGCGTGGGTAGTCTCGCCTCTCTATCGCTCTCACTCTCAGTCTCGCCTCACTATCTCTGTTTCCTTTCTTTTTATTTTTCCTTCTTCCTTCTAGTTTTTCCGTTAGGTTTACTACTGAGTTTTTTTTTTTTTTTTTTTTTTTTAACATGGGTCATGGGCTCTTGCCTCTTGGGCTGGCTGGCTGGGCTTGGAATTCAGGAAGGGGGCCTGAGCTGAAAAAGGACTGTCTACTTGAGTTGTGCTTTACAGTTTGCACTTTAAATTTTATTAATATTGTATTAGTATATGTGTACGGTATTTTCTATTACTTTAATTCAACTCTTTAAGCTTATGTGTACAGTATTTTCTATTATATGATTCAACAAAATTATAGTATTCTATTTTTTAAATTTTACCAGCTAACTGAAATATACTAGTATTCTATTATTTTATTTCATACTTAGTTTTGATGTTTTGTTTATGATATTTATATTTTATAATAGTGATTTGATTAATTAAATTAAATCATTGTTAAATGCTTGTTTATTAGATATTTATATTTATTGAAGCATATTTTAAGTTTAAAAAGCATTCAAGAATTAAAGTTGTTCAATACTCCATCCCAAATCGTGAAACTTTAGATATTGAACCTTTTAAAAAGTTCAAAGTGAACTAAAAAGTTTGAATGTTGTTTCCTTTGAATGTGATCATAGATTTCAACAACTACTATGAGAATATTTTTAATAATTAAGAATTATGTCATGAAAGTCTGTTCTTGTTATATTTTATTCAGCCCTTCGAACAAAATTTCCTTGCTTCGCCACTAGCTAGGGCTAAACGTGTAGCATGCATAGGCGGCTGCATTGAGCTTTTTTGTAACTTTTCTCCATGACAGCATTGTGACAATTTCTTTCTCTATTTTATTTGTCTAGTTTAATGCTTAATATTTTATTTTTGTGTTTAATTTCAATTACTGTGAGTAGCTAAATTTATAATTAAGGTTGAGGATGAAACCTTATTAAAAATTATAAGTATTATTTATGTGATTTAATATTTCTCACAATAGTTGTTTTTTAATGATTTAAATTGGTCTTGCTTCATTACAATTAACTAAGATATGATTCTTAATACGAGTTCAATCATGTTTTTATCATGATTTTGGATTTATCTTAATTAATTGAATGCTTGGTTTTATAATTGTTTGATTTTAAAATTGAATATTTTTTGTGATTTATTTGGTTACAGATACAATTGATGATTTAATTTTATACTTAGGAAGTAAAGAAGAGCATGCTTTATCATGTAGTGGTTGAGAAAAAATTAAAGATCTTGAATATGTGCTGATATGAATTAACAAGATGGATTCCAAAACCCTAATTCCTTTCTCTTGATTGTTTACATCCTTTTGTTGCTTTAATAATATCGTTACTTAGTATAATTATTTGTTTAACTTCATTTAATTTCAAAACAACCAATTTTTATTAAATTAGATTATGATTAATTTGGTTAAGATTTAATCAATTTTCTTACGTTCATACAAATCCTTGTGGGTTCAACCTTATTTTTGTCAAATTATACTTCAGTATAGTTTGTGCACTTGCTAGTACTTTAAAGGCGAAAATACACTTTTTGTCCCTACATTTTGGGTCAATTCTCATTTTGGTCCCAAAATTGATTTCTTTGCAAATTTCATCCCTAAAATTTAAAAATTGTTTTTAAAATTGTCCTTCCCGTCAACCAATAGATGGAACCCTCCTACGTGGCAGACGGATATCCACGTGTCAAGCCCACCTATTAAAATAATAATATATAAACCAACGTGGCAAGCCCACTCACCCTAAAACACACATGCCCCCCATGTGAGAGACACCTCAGCTTCCACCTCAGCTTCTCGCGCTCCCAGCCAGCCCAGACCTCCCACGTGACCTCACATGACCCTAGCTGACCCCAACTTTCCAACTATCTCAGTCATCACACATTAAAATCCCAAATTTCACAAAAAGCCCTAAAATCCTCTCATCGTCTTCCTCAGCCCGATCCCTGAAATCTCTGAATCAAACCCAATATGACATGAATAGACACCCCTAAAACAATGAAATCCCTAGAAAAATCAATTTCTCTACACACTGAGAATTGAAGAAAACGAGGGAGAATGAGAAGTGGGCTGAAGCTTCAATCCAAAATCTACAACAATTTCAAGATTGTAGTAGTGGGTTGGAGCTCGAAAAGGTAGCTCTGTCCTCTTTATCTCTCTCCATGTGCATGTATCTCTGTTACTCTCTCTCTGTATCTTTTGCACATTATATATGTCTTTCTCTAACTTTTTTCACACACTCAATATGCGTAGGGATCACTATTTAATTGGTTGTTTATGACTATTTGCATTAAGGGAGCAAGGTGGTCCACGTGTTCCCTTTGTTTGCATTAAGATGTAGTTTTAAGATGTGGCCTTTAGTGGTTTAATTAAATAATGCTGACTGTTTGGTTTGGTTTTCTGAGTAGTTGATTAGTTTAATAATGTTGACTATATATCTCATGCATGCAGAATGGATGAGCTGTTTACTTTGTATATGCATCATGGTGGGTATTTTGATGTAAATCCTCAGAAGTATGTGGAGGCTGAGGTAGGGGTAGTAGATGATTGTGATCCTAACAAGTGATCTAAGGTAGAAATTGAGTCAATTTGTAGAGAGTTTGGGTATACACATGTGAGTAGGCTATGGTACAGAAGCCCTGAAAATAATGAGGGGGATGGGGTGTTCCAACTAATTAAGGATGATTATGATGCAATGGCAATAACTAAGTTGGTGAGGGGTCATGGACAAATTCATGTCTACGTAGAGCACCTAATTTATGAACCTATACTTATTAATGATGGTAATGGTTTGCCTGTAGATATCGTTGTAGGGCCTGATCATGATGACCCTTTTGTTATTAGTGATTCTGAGAGTTGCAGCTCTAGTGAGCTTGAAAGTTCTTTTGATGGTCATTATAATATACAGGGCTATTATGCCAGTAGTGGTGGTAATTTTGAGGATAATGATGACTCGAATGATGGTAATGATCATTGGGGTGATGCAGATGCTCACTGGGATGGTGGCAGTGCTGGTGGCAGTGGTAGTGGTAGGGCTGGTGGCAATGCTAGTGGTAGGAATGGTGGTAGGGATGGTGATGAGTTTGGCAATGGTGGTGCAAGGGATGCTGGTGATAGGAATGATGATAGTGATGATGAAGTGGAAATAATTGAGTGCAGGAGACTAAGGAAGGAACCAATTGTAGAGGAACCACAACAGGATGGGGCTGTCACCACTGACAGTAATGACAGTTCTGGGGACAGTGATGTAGAAGGGGCAGGATCAATGAACCTTAACCAGAGATATGTGGGTGAAGATAGTGCAAGCAATGACAGTGAGGAGGTGATGCACATACGTGATCAGATGGGGGATGGGGTAATGAACTCTAACTACACTACTGAGGAGCTGTTAAGCTTAAGTGAGTCATCATCTAATGGTTGCTTTCAGGGTGATGGAATTTATAACAGTGAAAGTGATGCTACTGTCAATGAAACAGTTGTGGACAATGTCAGAAGAAGGAGGAAGACGTTTCTTGTGTTTAGATCTATGTCCAATCCTGATGACTTGGTATTTGAGAAGCACATGTTATTTACCTCAACTAAACAGTTCAAAAAGGCCATTACTGAGTATGCAATGAAAGGTGGATGGGGGTGAAGTTTGTGAAAAATGACAAAGTTAAGGTTAGAGCCAAATGCCAACCTCCCTATAAATTTACAACTTACCTTGCAAAGTTGCCAAGGGAGATAAGTTGGTAGTTGAAGACTCTGAACATGGAGCACACATGCACTAGGAGCTACAAAAACCCAAGGTGTTCTACAAACTTCCTTTCAAAGAAGTTGATGAAGAAGGTGAGGAGACAACTTGATATTAAGCTAAGGGACATTCAAGAGGTTATACATGAGAAGTATGTTGTAAATATCAGTGCAGGAAAAGCCAGCAGGGCTAGGGAAAAGGCCTAGGAGTTTGTTGATGGGTCCTACGTAAAGCAGTACAATTAATTGTGGGATTATTGTGCAGAATTGAGGAGATCCAGCCCTGGCAATACAGTTCTAATGAAGACACACACATTCAATGAAAGTGATTTAGCAGCTGAGATGGACTTATAGGTTGGTCTACCTTATTTTGAGAGACTTTACATATGCTGGTCTGGATGTAAGCAGGGGTTCAAGGTAGGTTGTAGGCCAATAATTGGGTTGGATGCTTGTCACCTAAAGACCAAGATAGGGGGCCAACTGATGGTTGGAATTGCCAGAGACCTTAATGAAGAATATTTCCCTCTAGCAGTTGCAGTGGTGGAAGCAAAAACCAAGGACTCATGGATTTGGTTTATAAATTTGCTGCTAGTAGACATTAGTGATGAGAAAAGGTAGACATTCATATCAGACCAGCAAAAGGTATCACTATATAACATACTCATTTTTTAACTTAACTACATTGAATAAGTAATGAAATATGTATATATGTTAAACACTTTTGCTTTTCTTGATAGGGGTTGGTGCAGGCATTTGCAGACAAATGGCCACAGTATGAGCACAGAATTTGTTGTAGACACTTGTACAACAATCTAAGAAAGCAGCATCCTAGCATAATGATTAGGGAGTTGTTTTGGAAAGCAGCTAAAGCCACATATGCACATGAATTTGAAAGGACAATGAATGAGATGAAGGACATTGATGAGGGTGCATATAATTGGTTGAAAGGACATACCATAACATAATGGGCTAGACACATGTTCAGAATTGATGTATTAAGTGACACTGTCATCAACAACATGTGTGAGAGTTTCAATAGCAGGATACTGAAATTCAAGGAGAAACCCATCATTAGCATGGTATGTATATTTTTGGATTTTGGTAGGTGGAATTCGCATAGTTTGGTTAGCTATATACCTTGTTCCATGCATTGACTTGTGGGTTTTTCCTGTTTGCAGTTTGAGGACATAAGGTTATACCTAATGAGCAGATTCCAGCAAAACAGAAACAGTATTATGAGGGTGGAATTTGAGCTCTGCCCTAAAATCTGTAAAAGGCTACATAGGGAGAAGATGGGCAATGGTAGGTGGTTAGCTTGTTGGGCTTCTGACACCAAATTCGAGGTGAAAAATGAACTGCGGAGCTTCATTGCAGACTTGGCTAAGGGGTGTGCAGTTGTAGGAAATGGGATATCACTGATATCCCATGCTGCTATGCAGTTTCATGCATATTTTTCAACAGAGAGTAAGCTGAGAAATACACTAATGCCTGCTACCATACCAGCACATACAAAGCATGTTATGAGCACACCATTGATCCACTCAATGGTACCAATTGTGGACTTCAACTGGTCTCCCTCTTGTGCAGCCTCCCATAAAGAGAAAGCCACCAGGCAAGCCTAAGAAGAAGAGAATTTTAGAACTCAATGAACCAATGAGGGGTCACTACAAGGGATTGGGTATTACCAAGAGGTGTAAGTCCTGTGGGAAGATATGCCATAAAAAAAGAAGATGTAAGGGTGAGGTTAGAGGTAATACTTCACTGCTTAATGCCCAAAACCAATGGAGACATAGACCAAAGAAGGTAAAACCAGTGTTTTTTAATTCTGCATGTTTTGAAATGAAAATTAATGTTCTAACTTAGTTGTATTTGCTACTGCTTGAAGACAAATGGCAATGCCCAAAGAGCAATCAAATTCTACAAGTATGCCATCAAGCCAATAACCTAGGACCAACCAACAAGGCACTAGGCCATCAAAGTTGCAACCTAGAAGCAGCCAGCAAGGCACAAGACAGTCAAACCAACAACCATCAATTAACCACTCTGCAAGCAGCAATCTAACCAGCACCAATCCAAGGAAAAGAAGGAGGGGGACTACGACAAATGAAACTCTAACTGCCTCAAGAGATGCATCAAGGTACAGGGAGTCACTGAAGGTTGTTGACAGCCAGGCATTTATGCATGGTCTAAGGGGATAGACTGGTGGACATGGCCTAACTTTTGTAATTGGTAGACATTGCCTATATGTGGGTTTACTTTGGTTTAAATTCACTGCTTGAAACATGGCAAACATGGCCTATTTCTTAGTTGTATTTACTTAGATTTAAAGTCAATGCTTGAATTATGGCAGACATGTGTAATAGGCCTATGTTGGTATTGCATATTTATGAATGACTTATTAATGCAAATTTGTGAATTGCTGAATTGTGTGATGCAGATTTGTGTATTGCATATTTGTGAATTGTGAATTACAGTATTTGTGAACTGCAGATTTGTGTAATGCAAATTTATGTTAATTGTGAGTTGTGAATTGCAAAATTATGAATTGCAGATTTGTGTAATGCAGAATTGTGAGCTGCAGTATATGTTAATTGTGACTTGTGAATTTGCTGAATTGTGAATTGTGAATTGCAGTATATGAAGAATTGTGTATTGTGAACTGCAGAATTTGCAGAATGTAGATTTGTGTATTGCCTAATTTGCAGAATTATGAATTGTGAATTGCAGTATATGTAGAATTGTGTATATGCAATATTTGCATTTTTGGTAAACCCATTGTGTTGTGCATTGCAAATTTGGTAAACATAACTGGTGTATTGCAAAATTGGTAAACTTGGTAAACTAATTGCAAGTTTGGTAAATTAACAATGGTTAGCTTACCAATATTACAGATTTGGTAAATTGTAATCTAATTGCAATCAAGTAAGATAATTAACACATCATCATCTACACCACATTACATACCAAATTAACAAAATGAACTCTGTCATTCCATATTTCATTCATACTAAAATCAATGGGATACATAAGATAACAACATCATCATTATCTACACCACATTACAGACCAAATTAACAAAATGAACTCTGTCATTCCATATTTCATTCATACTAAAATCAATGGAATACATAGGATAACAACATCATCATCTACACCACATTGTCTTAACCTTATCCTAACCCTGCCTCCACCCACATTGTCCAAAACATGCTACCCCACCCATCTAACCCACCAAAGCTAGAATCACACAAAGACATATTCCACACAGCAACAATGATAATATCAAACACATTGTTAATAACTTCTTTCTCTTCTTGCATGTTGAAACATCAGCTTGGAGTCTGAGAATTCTCTGCCTCATCTTTGGGATAAGCACCTTCCCACACTCACAAATCTCATCATCAACCCATTGGAAGAACTTGCATTTCTTACCAATCTGAAATTAAACCCAAATTCAAAACAAAATAAACAAACAACGAACCCAAATGTACAAACACAAGTGAACAAAAAACACAATGAACAAACCCAACTTGCACTTCACTTACCTAGTAATTAGAACACCCATAGAACCTTCTTCCTGGATTGTTATCTGTCCAGAAACCACAAGCATGGGCTTCTGAGGGGAGGGGTAGTAGCACATGCGTGGTGCTCTCCTCCTCAAGCTTCCTTCCGATGATGTAGGGGCAGATGCAGAGCTAGCTTCCATTCTTCCTCCTCCTCAAGCTTCCCTCGGTCTGTTCGTGTCATTCTGGGTTTGATTTTGGGGATCGGGCTGAGGAAGATGACAAGAGGATTTTAGGGTTTTCTATGAAATTTAGGGATTTTAATGTGTGATGACTGAGGTAGTTGGAGAGTTGGGGTCAGCTGGGGTCACATGGGAGGCCTGGGCAGACTAGGAGCGCGAGAAGTAGAGGTGGAAGATGAGGTGTTCCCCACGTGAAAGGCATGTGCGTTTTAGGGTGAGTGGGCTTGCCACATTGGTTTATATATTATTATTTTAATAGGTGGTCTTGACACGTGGATACACGTCTATCACGTAGGAGGGTTCTGTTTATTGATTACCGAGAAGGACGATTTTAAAAACGATTTTCAAATTTTAGGGATGAAATTTGCAATGAAATCAATTTTGGGACTAAAATGGAAATTGACCCAAAATATAAGGACGAAAAGTATATTTTCGCCTACTTTAAAATTTCACAACAATATTGCTTTGTTGTTTTCTTCCTTGTGGAATTAGAATTCACCTTTATCCCTCATGCCACGGCATCACGGGCTCCTTGGGCTTGTCATATTGCATTGGGTATGCTGACCCTTATTTATTTATTTATTTATTTATTTTTTGTCTTCATTTATTTGTTTCTGCCGGGCCTTACTTGCCCTATTTTGCTTCTCTGGTTTTGGACCCTTCTAAGGCCCCTCTTTATTCATCAAAAGGGTCCATTTCACCATGGTTACCTTCTATGCTTTACTTTTCTTCCAAAGGAGGGTCTGTGGGCTAACTTTGGGTTTTATTTCCCACTCCCAAAGGACATTCGTCCTTTTCGGCCCATTGCTTGGGCCTGGTGTGTTTTTCCTCTCCTTCGGGCTCATAGAATGCGGCCCAGTTACTATTTTTCTTCCCCATGCTTAACCCATCTCCTTGGGTCAACTTGGGCCTTTTTCCTCATTAGGACTTCGGGTATAGATTTGTAGAAATGTGTATCAAGTCTTGTCGTGTATGGGCAAAAAGGTTAGTTATTATATAATTCTAAATAATATATCAACAGTACTTGCTTGTCCTACGAGAAATTATTATTTATATTGGGAGAATTGTTGATGTGGTCTTCACTAATCAATGAGATGATACTATCTATGCAAATGTATATATGGGCTTTCTAATCAGTACAAGGAATAAAAAATAAAAATTATCAGATGATGTCACATTTGCATAAATAACAGCATTTTATTGGTTGAGAGATCAGAGAGGACCACATTAGCAGTCCTCCTAGTGGACCTAATAATTTCTCCTGTATACCATTTCTCTTTAGTTATTATATAATTCTAGGGAAATGTTAATAAGGTTCTAGTTAAGGTTTTTCTAACATGGGTCATACGTAACAAAAAAATGAGATAAATAAAAGAAAAGACATAAAAGTACTTATAAATTAAAAAAAAAACATAAAAATGTAAATAAGATAAAAAAAAATTGTCCAAAAAAAAAAAAATTTGTTGTTAACGGACAGCTTGAGGTGCTTGTTAACACAATCCTTCTAAATAATACGGTCGAAACAAGACTATAATATTAATGGGACAATTTGTAGTGTCTATTAACACAACCCTTCTAAATAATACAGTCGAAACAAGTCTATAACATTGATGGTGTACAGGGATCTGAAAGACTGCTTGTCGTGTAACAGAAACAGCAACACACAAAGATAAAGAAAAAGGAAAAGAACAAGAAGAGTTGGTAAAAAAAACAAAGAAAGAAACTAGCAACATGGGAAAAGGAACACAATTGCGGAGGAGCACACAAACACACTCGTGCTGTTGAATAGCCTTACAAATAAAACGTTAACACGTTTGAAAAGGGCAATGGGTTGCCACGTGATGCCTCGTGGGCATTTCTCATTCATCATAATCATATTCAAGGAACCTAGGCAAGGATGGCTGGCTTTTTCTTCTGCATAGTCAAGTAATTATGTAGCCAGACATTCTGTCTTCTTGCTTGTACTCTATATTGTCGTGTCGATCGGGGTTGCTTATTAATGAGGAACTCACTATCAGGGCCTCCTTGTTTTGGCACTTCTTCTAATGGATTCACCATCCAACACATCATGCATGGTGACAATTTTTGAGTTTGAATATATCCTATAAATTTTTCAGGCTTTGTTATTGCATTTGCATGTTTAAATTGTCTATATCAAAGTGTTTGTCCCTGTCAGACTTTTTAACTCTTGCTAGCTAGAGTTGCTTGTTGCTAGTTCATTGCTACTATTATATTTGGACATGTCAATAATTTTGTAAGCAAGAGCTGGTGACCAATTCACTAGCTTTGGTTTCAATGCCCATGCTAATTGAGAAGTTTGGTATGTCTCCCATACAAACCATGGGCTGGCTTGCTGGCCTATTCAACTTTGGTTACCTTTTTTTGAGGAAAACAACTTTGGTTACCTTATCATTCTTATTATCATGTTTGAAATATTACTAGAGACTTCCAATAACTAAAGACCATGAATGGATTAGGACTATTTAATTACTAGTTAAATGTTACCCATCATTTATAAATCTGTGAAATCTATTAGAATGTCATATATATATATATATATATATTTGTTTCTTTCATTGTCAGTCATAATGGAAAGCTAACTAATCTTTCAAACATGAGACAAGAATTGTGAGTTTTAAAAAATTTTTAGCATATCTTCACGCATTTTTGACGCGATGGTCACTCCACAAATATTAAATACTTGCAGGGAGTAAGATATACACTTCTACACTTAAGGTTAAATTATAGTAAAATTTTAATCTTGTATATAAAAAATATAAAAATAAAATAAAAATCTAAGCATGAAGTTGGAAAGTACGATTTGCTTATAAACTATAATGGTCTCTGTCATTTCGCCGTTTTCAATGGTAAGGAAACATTGCTAATCATTCAATGATCAAATCAGTGAACCGTTTAACCAATTTTGAATTAATTAGTGTTTTTATTTACTGCTTTATAAGCACAGAGTTGAGACGCGTGTGCATTACTTTAGGAATTGTATGGACATAGCCCCTTCAAGGTTAAGTCATTGGTCAACACGCTATATGATGTGACTACTCATTTAGTTTTTTTATAATAGTGGTGCCTTTGTAATCATGCCTCTTATAAATCTTTTACCTTACATTTAAAAAAAAAAGGGTTTAAACTGAAAGTTCCATTCTTGAATCGTAAAACATCAAAGGGTTTTTCTCTTTCAACCTCACAAGTGGTCTATGATATATTATATGTTAATTTGTGGATGCTGCTTTGAGTCATTTTAATAATACACTAGAAGAACCTATCACTTGGAAAGGATAATTTGTAATACTAAGCTATTCGTAGGTGGCCTTCTTCTAAGTTTGATTAGGCTACAAGAGAAACTACTGTTTTCTGTTGAGCGGGTGCCTCAGTCTCTGCCCTCCTCACAAGTTTGTTTTAACATAAGTAAAATACTAATAGCCTGTTTGGATTGAGAGGGAAGAAAGGGGAGTAGAGCAGAATAAAATAAATTTGATTCAAAATTAGCCTATTTTCAATCAATTTTACTTTACTCCCCTCTCTACTCTCCATTCTTCCCCCCTTCATCCAAACGGACCTTAAGGTTTTAAGGGTTCAATGCATAAAGACTTCTTTAGCACAAATCATTATCAAATTCAAAAGTGTTGGGGGGACCACAATTGACTCCCTACAACCACTCTAAAAATAGGCCCACGTGATGTGATGTCGAATGCCATGAAAGATTTGAGTGTGTTTTTCTCATCACTAATAGGTTTTGAGGTAGAATGTCACAGTTTACGATCCAACAAATGGTATCAAAGCCAAGGTCAAGGGTTCGAGTCACGGGAGTGTCATTTTGAGGGAGGGATTATTGGGGGGATCACAATTTGACTCCTTACAACCACTCTAAAAAATAGGCCCATGTGACGTGATGTCGAATGCCATGAAAGATTTGAGTGTGTCTTTCTCATCACAAATTGGTTTTGAGGTGGAATGGTATAGCTCACGCTCCGACAAAAAGTATCTTAAGTGCTAAAAAAATGTATTTTTAACTTTTGTGGTATTTAAAATAATGTAATTGATTATTTTTTAGACTTCTTTACTTTTATTAGATAGAGAATGACCAAGTAAATATAAGGTAATATTTGGTGTAGTGGGATAGATAACATCTATTTTATATGAGATGGGTCCTACATTTGGGGAGTCCATTTCCATGTGAGAGAATTGTTTTTATATATACCTATTGCATAAAATAAAAATTCTTGTATTCATATCTACAAGGCAGGAATTGGTCATTGTCCACATTTTTTGGCTCACATGATGCTCATGTGGTCATTGATTCTCCGTCATTATTAGATGAAATTTTGTAGCACAACTGCACAAGGAGTGTTGTTTGATAATGACTAATACCACATGAGTCTCAGATGGTTGAATAAGAGATTTAGGGATCAATTCTCGCCTATACCAAAAACTAATCGGTATCTTGGTTTAATGAAAAAGAGCTATCATAAAAAATGGATGCAATAGGTTAATACTTTCTCAAAAAAAAAAAAAAAAAAAAAACCACATGAGTCACTTTGCATGCATTTAACCCTAGTTTTATAAACTAGACACGATAGGGTATTGGAAAAAGGAGGCGGTTTTAAGTTATTTAGTTTGATCAGTTCAACTAGTAGTTGAATCAATGATTTCATAAATGTTAAATAAATATAATTATTTTGAGAGAGTTTCAACTTATGGCGTCCACTCCTAATGATAGCTTTTTATCATCAGATCAATATACCAATCAGTTTTTGGTGTAGGCGGGGCTTGAACCCCAAATTTCTTATACAACCATTAGAGACTTTACCAGTTGAGTTAATTAACTGGAACCCACCAAAAAAAAAATTTTATTTAGTAAAACACACACACACACATATATATTCCAAAATGTGGTCTCCCTTTCAAAATTTTTATAAATTTATAATATTAATAACTTCCTAAGTTATCATTTCCTTTATTTGAAAAGTTAATACTCTTTATTAATTAATTAGTTTTCTTTATTAATGATGATAGGTTTGAAACTATTTTTTTTGAAAAAAAAAATTTGGAAGACAATACATCCAATAATAATCCCTCAACAAATTAATTTTCCTAAACATGACTAGCAAAAGATAGTACATTAAATGAAAACATTTTAAATATAAGTTAAAAAATTTTAAAAGAAGAGAGAGAAAAAGACTCTAGCCTACATTTTGCTACTTAATAAGTGAGTAGAAATATTGTTATAGCCCAATCAGGGGAGAGGAATGGAATTGAATCAATCTTTAAATAATATTCCATCCATCCTCTCTTTTGAAAATTTAATTAGAAGAAATTAAATGACTATGAAGAAATATCCATTTCATTCCATTTTTTTCACAAATATAGTTTTCTTAAAAGTGGGAGGAATGTTCATCCCTTTAATAAAATGAGATGAAATATCCATATTATCATTATTTTGAGAAAAAGACAAATAAAGGTTAAATGGTATACTAGTGATAAATTTATATATTTCTTTAATTTATATTTTCTCTTTATAAACTCCAAAACACATTAGAGAAAGTACATGATATTTTATTCCATTTTTTTAAATAATTTTTCAAACAAAGTGTTCATAAAAACTCATTTGTCGATGATAACCACATCAATAACAAATGCAACCAAACAAGATTTGTAGAGGAGCAGATTTATGAAATTTTGGTTAAAAGCTTAATCCAACCAGCAAAAATGGTCTTTTATGAAATTTTGGTTATTTTAAATTAGTACATTGATAGAGAAAGAGAATTTAACATTGGCCCAATATATAAAATTACCAAGTGGGTTGGGGACGCTTGTAAAATTTGAAAAGCCTATGAATAAATCTTAGGCATAAAAGGATACCTGTACAAGCTGCTCTATGTGGCTGAAAGTTTGGCATGACCACATTTAGCCATGAGAAGCATTGCCATCCTTTCATGGATGCAGTAGGCAAAAGCTTTTCTCCTTATTCTGTGATGGATCTTAGAGCATCATATATCTATTATAAAGCAGCCTTGAAGATAAGTATTGCATTAATCAACCATTAACACCCATCTTACCAAATACACTTATTCTACTCAAACACTTAAAACCATATGAGATAGTGGCTATTAAGGGTAGAATAGTCCTCTCTCTCTTTCTGTGGAAGTATTGTTTCACTTATTTTCTCCCTCCAGCGTCATGCCTTGGGGCAATTACTTTGTCATGCATCATTAGCCTCTATTTGACATACATAGGGTCTGTTTAGATATTGCTTATTTTGCTGAAACTAAAAATTTATTGTTAAAAATACTGTAGATAAAGGTAAAAGTTAGCTGAAATAGTACAGTAAAGCCTATGAATAGTATCAAAAAGTGTGGTTGGGCTCATAAATAGTAGCAAAAATAAACTGAATAGTAAAATAAATTTCATTTTTCATTGGTATCTAAACGGATACTAGTAAGTTTTGGGCTTTACTCCCTTTTCTTTTGAACCTGGATTAGTTGGGCTAAGTTCTATTTTGCTTGGGTTCACCCAAAATTGACCCAAAATCCCTAATAGAGATCAAAGGAATTGTAGGCTAATTATATTGGTTTTCTCATAAAATCTTGGTTTGGATTTGGCTGTAATTTTTTTTTTTTTTTTTAGAATCTCGATTCTCCAAACATGTATTTTTTTTTTATAAAAAAAAAATATTATTAAATTTATTTTTATATTGTAATAAAACTTCTGATAAATCTATATAAAAAGAAAAAAAAAATCTTTTGTAGTAATGAACACGGTCCTATATCTTCATCTTTCTATAGTTGTGTAGTAACAACCCCCATACCAACCAAGGATATTTGTTTTCCTTATGATGAGAAGAGCTGAGTTGAAACAACACCATAATGTGCAACTTCACTTACCTAGTAATTATAACACCCATAGAACCTTCTCCCTGGATTGTTATCTGTCTAGGAACCACTAGCGTGGGCTTTTGAGGGGAGGGGCAGTAGCACATGCGTGGTGCTCTCCTCCTCAAGCTTCCCTCTGATGATGCAAGGGCAGATGCAGAGCTAGCTTCCATTCTTCTTCCTCCTCAAGCTTCCCTCGGTCTGTTCGTGTCGTTTTAGGTTTGATTTTAGGGATCGGGCTAAAGAAGATGACAAGAGGATTTTAGGGTTTTCTGTGAAATTTGAGAATTTTAATGTGTAATGATTGAGGTAGTGGGAGAGTTGGGGTCAGCTGGGGTCACGTAGGGTCGCGTGGGAGGTTTGGGCAGACTGGGAGCGCGAGAAGCTAAGGTGGAAGCTGAGGTGTCCCTCACGTAAGGGGCATGTGCATTTTAGGGTGAGTGGGCTTGCCACATTGGTTTATATATTATTATTTTAATAGGTAGGATTGACACGTGGATATTCGTCTATCACGTAGGAGGGTTCCGTTTGTTGGTTGATGAGAAGGACGATTTTGAAAACGATTTTCAAATTTTAGGGATGAAATTTGCAAAGAAATCAATTTTGGGACCAAAATGGAAATTGACTCAAAATATAAGGACAAAAAGTATATTTTTGCCTACTTTAAAATTTCACAACAATATTGCTTTGTTGTTTTCTTCCTTGCAGAATTAGAATTCACCTTTATCCCTTATGCCATGGCATCACGGGCTCCTTAGGCTATCATATTGGACTAGGTATGCTGACCCTTATTTATTTATTTATTTTTTTGTCTTCATTTATTTGTTTCTGCTGGGCCTTACTTGCCCCATTTTGCTTCTCTAGTTTTGGACCCTTCTAAGGCCCCTCTTTATTCATCAAGAGGGTCCATTTCACCAGGGTTACCTTCTATGCTTTACTTTTCTTCCAAAGGAGGGCCTGTGAGCTAACTTTGGGTTTTATTTCCCACTCCCAAAGGACATTCGTCCTTTTCGGCCCATTGCTTGGGCCTGGTGTGTTTTTCCTTTCCTTCGGGCTCATAGAACGCAGCCCAGTTACTATTTTTTTTCCCCATGCTTAACCCATCTCCTTGGGTAAACTTGGGCCTTTTTCCTCATTAGGACTTCGAGTACGAATTTGTAGAAATGTGTATCAAGTCTTGTCGTGTATAGGAAAAAAGGTTAGTTATTATATAATTCTAAATAATATATCAACAGTACTTTCTTGTCCTACGAGAAATTATTATTTATATTGGGAGAATTGTTGATGTGGTCTTCTCTGATCAATGAGATGATACTATCTATGCAAATGTATATGTGGGCTTTCTAATCAGTACAAGGAATAAAAAATAAAAATTATCAGATGATATCACATTTGCATAAATAACAGTATTTTATTGGTTGAGAGGTCAGAGAGGACCACGTCAACAGTCCTCCTGGTGGACCTAATAATTTCTCCTGTATACCATTTCTCTTTAGTTATTATATAATTTTAGGAAAATGTTAATAAGGTTCTTGTTAAGGTTTTTCTAACGTGGGTCATACATAACAAAAAAATGAGATAAATAAAAGAAAAGACATAAAAGTACTTATAAATTTAAAAAAAAAAAAAAAAAACATAAAAATGTAAATAAGATAAAAAAAAAAATTTGTTGTTAACGGGCAGCTTAAGGTGCCCGTTAACACAATCCTTCTAAATAATACGGTCGAAACAAGACTATAATATTGATGGGACAACTTGTGGTGTCTGTTAACACAACCCTTTTAAATAATACGGTCGAAACAAGGCTATAACATTGATGGTGTACAGGGATCTGAAAGACTGCTTGTCGTGTAACAGAAACAGCAACACACAAAGATAAAGAAAGAGGAAAAGAACAAGAAGAGTAGGTAAAAAAAACAAAGAAAGAAACTAGCAACATGGGAAAAGGAACACAATTGCGGAGGAGCACACTAACACACTTGTGCTGTTGAATAGCCTTACAAATAAAACGTTAACACGTTTGAAAAGAGCAATGGGTTGCCACGTGATGCCTCGTGGGCATTTCTCATTCATCATAATCATATTCAAGGAACCTAGGCAAGGATGGCTGGCTTTTTCTTCTGCATAGTCAAGTAATTATGTAGCCAGACATTCTGTCTTCTTGCTTGTACTCTATATTGTCGTGTCGATCGGGGTTGCTTATTAATGAGGAACTCACTATCAGGGCCTCCTTGTTTTGGCACTTTCTTTTAATGGATTCACCATCCAACACATCATGCATGGTGACAATTTTTGAGTTTGAATATATCCTATAAATTTTTCAGGCTTTGTTATTGCATTTGCATGTTTAAATTGTCTGTATCAAAGTGTTTGTCCCTGTCAGACTTTTTAACTCTTGCTAGCTAGAGTTGCTTGTTGCTAGTTCATTGCTACTATTATATTTGGACATGTCAATAATTTTGTAAGCAAGAGCTGGTGACCAATTCACTAGCTTTGGTTTCAATGCCCTTGCTAATTGAGAAGTTTGGTATGTCTCCCATACAAACCATGGGCTGGCTTGCTGGCCTTTTCAACTTTGGTTACCTTTTTTTGAGGAAAACAACTTTGGTTACCTTATCATTCTTATTATCATGTTTGAAATATTACTAGAGACTTCCAATAACTAAAGACCATGAATGGATTAGGACTACTTAATTACTAGTTAAATGTTACCCATCATTTATAAATCTGTGAAATCTAATAGAATGTCATATATATATATATATATATATTTGTTTCTTTTATTGTCAATCATAATGGAAAGCTAATTGATCTTTCAAACATGAGACAAGAATTGTGAGTTTTAAAAAATTTTTAGCATACCACCACGTATTTTTAGCGCGATAGTTGCTTCACGAGTATTAACTACATGCGGGATGTGGGGTATATTTATACACTTAAGATTAAGTTATAGTAAAATTTCTATCTTGTATATAAAAAAATAAAAATAAAATAAAAATCTTAGCATGAAGTTTGAAAGTTGGATTTGTTTATAAACTATAATGGTCTCTGTCATTTCGCCGTTTTCAATGGTAAGGAAACATTGCTAATCATTCCATGATCAAATCAGTGAACCGTTTAACCAATTTTGAATTAATTAGTGTTTTTATTTACTGCTTTATAAGCACAGAGTTGAGACGCGTGTGCATTACTTTAGGAAATGTATGGACATAGCCCCTTCAAGGTTAATTTATTGGTCAACACGCTGTATAATGTGCCTACTCATTTAGTTTTTTTATAATAGTGGTGCCTTTGTAATCATGCCTCTTATAAATCTTTTACCTTACATTTAAAAAAAAAAAGGGTTTAAACTGAAAGTTCCATTCTTGAATCGTAAAACATCAAAGGGTGTTTCTCTTTCAACCTCACAAGTGGTCTATGATATATTATATATTAATTTGTGGATGCTGCTTTGAGTCATTTTAATAATACACTTGAAGAACCTATCACTTGGAAAGGATAATTTGTAATACTAAGCTATTCGTAGGTGGCCTTCTTCTACGTTTGATTAGGCTACAAGAGAAACTACTGTTTTTTGTTGAGTGGGTGCCTCAGCCTCTGCCCTCCCCACAAGTTGTTTTAACATAAGTAAAATGCTAATGGCTCGTTTGGATTGAGGGAGAAGAATGGGAAGTAGAGCAGAGTAGAATAAATTTGGCTCAAAATTAGCCTATTTTCAATCAATTTTACTTTACTCCCTTCTCTACTCTCCATTCTTCCCCCCTCCATCCAAACGGACCTTAAGGTTTTAAGGGTTCAATGCATAAAGACTTCTTTAGCACAAATCATTATCAAATTCAAAAGTGTTGGGGGGACCACAATTGACTCTCTACAACTATTCTAAAAATAGGCCTACGTGACGTGATGTCGAATGCCATAAAAGATTTAAGTGTGTTTTTCTTATTACCAATTGGTTTTGAGATAGAATGGCACAGCTTACGGTTCGACAAATGATATCAAAGCCAAGGTCATGGATTCGAGTCACGGGAGTGTCAATGTGAGGGAAGGATTACTGGGGGGATCACAATTTGACTCCTTACAACCACTCTAAAAAATAGGCCCGCGTGACGTGATGTCGAATGCCATAAAAGATTTGAGTGTGTCTTTCTCATCACCAATTGATTTTGAGGTGAAATGGTATAGCTCATGCTCCGACAAAAAGTATCTTAAGTGCTAAAAAAATGTATTTTTAACTTTTGTGGTACTTAAAATAATGTAATTGATTATTTTTTAGACTTCTTTACTTTTATTAGATAGAGAATGACCAAGTAAATATAAGGTAACATTTGGTGTAGCAGGATATATAACATCTATTTTATATGAGATGGGTCCTACATTTGGGGAGTCCATTTCCATGTGAGAGAATTGTTTTTATATATACCTATTGCTTAAAATAAAAATTCTTGTATACATATCTACAAGGCAGGAATTGGTCATTGTCCACATTTTTTGGCTCACATGATGCTCATGTGGTCATTGATTCTCCGTCATTATTAGAAGAAATTTTGTAGCACAACTGCACAAGGAGTGTTGTTTGACAATGACTAATACCACATGAGTCTTAGATAGTTGAATAAGAGATTTAAGGATCAATCCCCACTTACACCAAAAACTAATCGGTATCTTGGTTTAATGAAAAAGAGCTATCATCAGAAACGGATGCCATAAGTTAATACTTTCTCAAAAAAAAAAAAAAAAACCACATGAGTCACTTTGCATGTATTTAACCCAAGTTTTATAAACTAGACACGATAGGGTATTGGAAAAAGGAGGTGGTTTTAAGTTATTTAGTTTGATCAGTTCAACTAGTAGTTAAATTAATGATTTCATAAATGTTAAATAAAAATAATTATTTTGAGAGAGTTTCAACTTATGGTGTTCACTCCTAATGATAGCTCTTTATCATCAGACCAAGATACCAATCAGTTTTTGGTGTAAGCGGGGCTTGAACTCCAAATTTCTTATACAACCATCAGAGACTTTATCGGTTGAGTTAATTAACTGGAACCCACCAAAAGAAAAAAAAAATTAGTAAAACACACACACACACATATATATTCCAAAATGTGGTCTCCCTTTCAAAATTTTTATAAATTTATAATATTAATAACTTCCTAAGTTATCATTTCCTTTATTTGAAAAGTTAATACTCTTTATTAATTAATTAGTTTTCTTAATTAATGATGATAGGTTTGAAACTATTTTTTTGAAAAAAAAAAAAAAAATTTGGGAGACAATACATCCAATAATAATCCCTCAACAAATTAATTTTCCTAAACATGACTAGCAAAAGATAGTACATTAAATGAAAACACTTTAAATATAAGTTAAAAAATTTTAAAAGAAGGGTTTCAAAAAAAAAAAAATTTTAAAAGAAGAGAAAGAGAAAAAGACTCTAGCCTACATTTTGCTACTTAATAACTGAGTAGAAATATTGTTATAGCCCAATCAGGGGAGAGGAAAGGAATTGAATCAATCTTTAAATAATATTCCATCCATCCTCTCTTTTGAAAATTTAATTAGAAGAAATTAAATGACTATGAAGAAATATCCATTTCATTCCATTTTTTTCACAAATATAGTCTTCTCAAAAGTGGGAGGAATGTTCATCCCTTTAATAAAATGAGATGAAATATCCATATTATCATTATTTTGAGAAAAAGACAAATAAAAGTTAAATGGTATACTAGTGATAAATTTATATATTTCTTTCATTTATATTTTCTCTTTATAAACTCCAAAACACATTAGAGAAAGTACATGATATTTTATTCCATTTTTTTAAATAATTTTTCAAACAAAGTGTTCATAAAAACTCATTTGTCGATGATAACCATATCAATAACAAATGCAACCAAACAAGATCTGTAGAGGAGCAGATTTATGAAATTTTGGTTAAAAGCTTAATCCAACCAGCAAAAATGGTCTTTTATGAAATTTTGGTTATTTTAAATTAGTACATTTATAGAGAAAGAGAATTTAACATTGGCCCAATATATAAAATTACCAAGTGGGTTGGGGACGCTTGTAAAATTTGAAAAGCCTATGAATAAATCTCAGGCATAAAAGGATACCTGTACAAGCTGCTCTATGTGGCTGAAAGTTTGGCATAACCACATTTAGCCATGAGAAGCATTGCCATCCTTTCATGGATGCAGTAGGCAAAAGCTTTTCTCCTTATTCAGTGATGGATCTTAGAGCATCATAGATCTATTATAAAGCAGCCTTGAAGATAAGTATTGCATTAATCAACCATTAACACCCATCTTACCAAATACACTTATTCTACTCAAACACTTAAAACCATATGAGATAGTGGCTATTAAGGGTAGAATAGTCCTCTCTCTCTTTCTGTGGAAGTATTGTTTCACTTATTTTCTCCCTCCAGCATCATGCCTTGGGGCAATTACTTTGTCATGCATCATTAGCCTCTATTTGACATACGTAGGGTCTGTTTGGATATTGCTTATTTTATTGAAACTAAAAATTTATTGTTGAAAATACTGTAGATAAAGGTAAAAGTTAGCTGAAATAGTACAGTGAAGCCCATGAATAGTATCAAAAAGTGTGGTTGGGCTCATAAATAGTAGCAAAAATAAACTGAATCGTAAAATAAATTTCATTTTTCATTGGTATCTAAACGAATGCTAGTAAGTTTTGGGCTTTACTCCCTTTTCTTTTGAACTTGGATTAGTTGGGCTAAGTTCTATTTTGCTTGGGTTCACCCAAAATCGACCCAAAATCCCTAATAGAGATCAAAGGAATTGTAGGCTAATTATATTGGTTTTCTCATAAAATCTTGGTTTGGATTTGGCTGTAAATTTTTTTTTTGAGAATCTCCATTCTCCAAACATGTATTTTTTTTTTTATAAAAAAAATATTATTAAATTTATTTTTATATTGTAATAAAACTTCCGATAAATCTATATAAAAAGAAAAAAAAAATCTTTTGTAGTAATGAACACAGTCCTATATCTTCATCTTTCTATAGTTGTGTAGTAACAACCCCCATACCAACCAAGGATATTTGTTTTCCTTATGATGAGAAGAGCTGAGTGGAAACAACACCATAATGTGCAACTGAGAAGGAAAACATTATCCTCATCTTCTTCTATACAGTTCAAATTGGAAAAGAATCTAATTTTTTTGAAAGTCCCATGAAAGAGTCCATCCAAACTGATGGGGACAACACTATAATACATGTTACATTAAACTCAATGCAGTGTCACAATTTTTTTTTTTAACACAGTTTGCGAGTATTTGCCATCTGGACAATAAAGCTAATGGCTGAAATTGCTCAGTAGGTCCACATTATTGTGACATTTTCTACATGCCCGTTAAGAGTATGACACGTAGTAAAGAGATTGGTTACAAAAATTAATAAGAGCAAGGTCCCCCATTTTGTTTCGATGTGGGACCGATTGTTCATTACCACACTGCAGACAATATTGTGTTCATACTTCTTCATCCAAACAATCACAGAATCAAGTTTTGGAGATGCATACACATATACTAGCTAGATGGCCACGGATGTGTCATATAGTCACAGACAAAATAATAGAGAATAAACATGTGAGACACTTGGCCATGTACAAGTAGGATATAAATGAGGTGGGATTTTAACCCAATTTACCATCACATGTAATACCAAACTTGTTTGTCATATTTTTCCTTTATAATCTTTAAATTTGGTTAGTAATTTCCATTGGTAATTTTGCAAAGACGACAAACGTTGTCAATTCAAGCTCATCTATAACTTTCTTTTATTGCCCTCTTTCTAGATACTTCTGTAGAAAAAAAAATAATATGCGTAGTGTTCTTTAAATTAGTAATTAGATGGATTGCGTAGGTTCTAGTTTGCATAACTAGTAAATAAGAGATGAGTTTTGAACTCAGCTTTCACCAACAACTGAAATAATGTTATGATTTGATGATAGAAAGCAATCATCTTGCATGAAGCAAATGTCATAGATCAAAATTCAGTCGTGTCTATAAAAAATTAGATGCAGCGTAATAATTTGAGGCCTCTCTCTTTCACTTCAAGGCAACACTCTTTGCCTGGTTTTGGAGGAATAAACAATACACCCCATTTTGCCGGTCAAGGTAAAAGCAATGAATAAATTTTTAACTCACAAGGAGTGCAAGAACCATGCAAAGAGTGCAGAAATTGCTACCTGATGTTTTATAATTTTACTGGACAGGAAATTTCTTTTAATTTATGAAATATTTTTTTTACAATATATTCAAAGGTTGACTACATTGTCGATTAATTGGCACTGCTATATATGCTATTCATACTTAAAAAATTATATGAAAGAATCACACAATCTCATAGAGTACTATGTTTCGCTGGTAACATGTGGCATATTACATTGCATGCGGCTGATCATAGAATTTCAATAAATGAAATGTTATTTATATGAAGCAAGTTGCATTATTTATATATACATGTAACATATATATGTTCCACTTCTTATTTTATTTGGAATCCTAATGCATACGTCTCTTACCATTTAGATTTTATTTTTTAGGAACTTGGATGCTCCAGAATGTACCCTTTGATTAAGAATCTCTCAACCAAGTAAAATCCCTATATTGGTTTATTTTTATGAATTTATTAAAAAAAATTTATTTTTCTCGAAATATTCTTAAGTTTTTAAATATAATGTTAACTGTATTGCCATAAATTTTTATTATAGGGCTTCCTACAAATTAATAATAGGAAAAATAATATGAGCTGTGAATTAAATCAAATCTCCTAAAATAATAGTTCAATATTTTTGAATAACACATGCAAGACCAAAAAAATTATTTCAATCTTTCATGAATCACGCCTTGTCATTCATAATTATTTATGTTCTTAAAAAAAATTCTAAATAGAAAATCAAAATCAAAGTCAACAATAATTATTAAAAGTGACTATAACTATAATGAAAAAATTAAATATATAGCATAAGCACGTTATCAGAAAAAATTTAAATTCATTTAGCCAAATAGTGTTAATTCTGGTATATAATTATCAAACTAGAGCTTTCCGAAGCTATAAGGATGTGCGTATTCTCAATTTTTAAAGAGAATCCGTGTTCCCATAAAAGTGAGATTTGGTGGGAACCTTGAAATCCCTCGAGTTTTTTTTTTTTTTTGGTCAGTAAGGAAATAGCATTAAACTAGGAATTAATGAGTTTGTTACAACGCAAACTAACTTTATCATCAGCTATAATTCTTTCCACCACAGACGGTGGATAGAAAAAAACAACAAAAGGTGTTACACTATTTACACCTAGTTTAGCCATTGCATCAGCATATTGATTAGCTTCCCTATAAATGTGCGTTATCATCTTGTTGAGAATCTCTCTCACTAGGTTCCTGCAATCATTAAGCAATGGTTTCAGTGTCAAGTTGCTAGTATTATTGTTCATAAGTAAAACAATACTTAAAGCATCTAACTCAATGATGATGTTATTTAGCCCCATTTCCTTTGCTAGTAAAAGACCATCTCTAAGTGCCCACAATTCTGCCATACAGCTGTTGGAACACCCAAGAGATCGAGTATAGCTTTTCAGCCATTTCCCATCATGATCCCTGATCACACCACCCTCACCTGCACGTCCAGGATTACCAAGAGCAGAACCATCTGAGTTAAGCTTTGCCCAGCCCACTGGAGGTTTCTCCCAACCCACGACAACAACATTTTTGGCTTTAGGCAGCTTTGCATTCAGCCCAACAGAGAAGAAATCCCTCGAGTTAGTAGCAACTAAGAATGAAAATGGTAGAGAATCATCTGATAACTAAATACTAACGCTCTGTTTTGAGAGTTCATAAATGAATGAAATAAATAATTTATAAGAGAATAAAATGGAATGAGTATAAGGAATGAAATTAAATTAAACTAAGCCATCTTGTTGAGATGTTTTAAAAGAGACAAATCAAAATGAATAAAAAGCAAGTGATTTTATTTGAAAATATCATGAGAATGAATGGAAATTAATAATTTTAGATCAATATTACCATTATGCTCTCTTTAAAAAAATAATTAACAATTTTCTTATGTGAAAGAGAGAAACGAAAGAGATGATACATAGATGTGAAATCAGGAAAAAGGGGTATTATGAAAATTTTGGTCAAAATTTCATAAAATTTTATTTCATTCATCCCATTACATTAAATTTAGAGAATAAAAAATTGAATTTTTGAGAAAAATATTGGAGAAATGCATGTTCTCTTTATTCTCTTCTATTTTCTTTCCTCCTAAAAAAACAAAACTTTTTTTTTTTTTTTGCCTTTCTATTTAATTTCCCAATAAGATAAGTTTAACTTTCTACTCATTTCCATCCATTTTTTCTGTCTCAAATTTAGAAGCCAATTACATCAACATTTTTTTTTAGACACTAACTTTATGAACAAGAATAATTTCATGTTTGATGAGGGTAAATTGGATTTGATTTAAGCATCATTGACTTAAAAGCTATGAGTATCATCCGACAAACCCAAAGACTTTATTAGACATGACATTGCTAAAATATGACACCACCCTCGAGAAAAGAAATGTAACTAAGATGCCACTAATTTCGATGATTGGAAAGGAGAGGACATATACCAAAAAAAGTGAAGCATTAAAGTAACACTTTGTGAAACTCAGAATTATAAACATGGAAGAGAAGCTTTAAGCTACTAGTAAAAAAAAATTAAAATAAAAAGGCCATGACATAAAGTAACCATGGTTAAATTATTGTAGACGCCGGAAAACACGGAAGGCTAACCATGGTTAAGAAACACTGGTTAGCTACTAATAATAGTGGAGGTGGGTGGGAATTGATTATGTATCATATGGACTCATAAATCTATATATATATATATATATATATATGAGACTGTCTAAAATACCAATATGCACATATGTTATATGTATGTGATCCCATGAATCTTTTGTTCATATGTTCATGTTGGTGATAGTATCTCTGTCCTAAAAGCTATCTTTGTGTAAGTTACTCTCTTTCAACACTCACTTCTGTTGTAAAAATTTGTTCTTTCTCTTTATTTGTTCACTTTCCTTTTCTGGGTCCTTAAGGAATACATTCTTTTACTTGGAATCATATGAAAGAAAAATGCTAGATCTTGGTGTCACCTTGTGATGTACTCAAATGGGTATATCTGGATTAGAAACCTGGTTTGGAGACTGAAACTATGCTGTGTTGTGGCATTTTTTTTTCATGTTTCATATTGGTTTGATTTGTTCATCTTTGATGTGGGTGTGATCTCTTTTAGTCTGAACTGTGCTAGATCTTGATGTTGAAGGAGCTTTGCCAATTGGGTATATTCCATTTCCATTGAAACCTTTTAGTGTTCTTGACTTTTTATGACTCTTTAGGCTTAAAATTTTTTTAATTTTCTTCTTGCATGGTTTAGTTTCTTCAAATCTTTTGCTTTCTTAATTAATAACTGTTATATTTTTGGGTACTGGGGATATAGCTCTGTTGTTATTTTCACCCAATCTCTCCATGAGAGACAGTTTACAGGGTTGGTGGTTAGGGTCCTTTTTGAACAATCTTATTTTTCATCTAAAGAACCTTTTTTTTCTTTCTCCTTTTCGTTTTGTTATATTCTATTGTGTTTGTTACAGATCAGTTTATATCATTGTATTTTACTGGATATGCACCAATTGACTTGCATATTCATATTTGCTACTGTATTATACAAAGTGCCTGTGTTATCGGTTATTTTTTTCTCATATGGATGTGAATAAGCGGTCTCTTCTGATGGAATTTTTATCTCTGGGCTTAATCTGTTAGTTCTATTCAATATTTGATTCATTGTTTAACATTTTTTTTTTTTAGTTTTTATGTAGTATTCTAATATCCTCTTTACTCATTTCAATTTTCAATATTTGATTCATTGTTTATAATTTTTTTCTTGTTTTTATGTAGTATTCTAATATCCTCTTTACTCATTTCAGTTCATGTATCAAGAAGGGAGTGAATAGATTTCATCCTTGTTTCATTCCTCTCAGGTTGATCAGACTGACAAAACGCTCTATTGCCAACCTTCTGCCTCTGTAATTCCACTCGTTTTGTTGTTTCTATAATCTTTTGTTCAGCCAAGCTGAGTTTGTACCTTGTACTTCTAAAAGTGCATTTATATTTACAATTCTAATAACCCCAAAACTTCAATTTTGATCCAAATGGGTCTCTCAAGCCTCCCAGCCCCATCAGAGGGAGTACTATGTGTACTTCTGGTAAACACTGCCCTATCCATCTCAATTGTCAAAGGCATAGTCCGAACCATCCTTCATATTGTTGGTATCCATCTCTCGTCAGCATCGGCTTCACCCTCATCAGCAGATTCTACTCAAAACCCTCCAGAGTCATTTGAATACCGTAATACTTCTGAGAGTTACATTGAGGAGTTCAAGAACCGGACCCCAGCTATTCGGTTTGATACAGTGTGTAGCTGTAAACAGCCAGAACATGAATGCTCGGTTTGCTTGAATCAGTTTGAACCTGAATCAGAGATAAACCAGTTGTCTTGTGGCCATCTTTTTCATAAAGTATGCTTTGATAAGTGGCTGGACTATTGGAACATTACATGTCCTCTCTGTAGGACTCCCTTATTGCCTGAGGAAGAAGCAACTTGCCTTTGGTGAGCATATACAAGTTATTTGACTCATGTAAGTCAAGGGAATTCCATGTACAGCATAGTGTACAGTTACTTGCTTATATGCATCGGCTGGTTGTAGTGTTATACGCATGTTATGCAAGGAGTTTTCAGTGTGATATGTTGATGAATCATCTTTGAGACCAAAATCTTAATATTGTACATATTGTTATGTTTCTGATGTTATACTTATATATGCATCAGACTCTGGCTTGAGCGTTTTTGTGGAGATTTTGTTTTCTTTTGTTGCCATGTTGCTGTATTGGCCAGAGAATTGGGGAGCTCCTGTTACACTTTTTTAATATAAAGTTTGAACTTTATCCGGCTTAAAACCTCTACCTGATTGAGATGGAATAACAGCTCCCTTTAGTCATGGCTAATCATCATTATGCAGATTTCAGCATATTTTATCTACCCTTTTTTTAATATAAAGCTGAGACTCATCATGCTAGTAGCCAAGGAGTTGTCCCCAACCAAACTTACTAGTGCACAAGTCATTTAAAATTAAAACGTGAAATGAGTAGGGACTAGGGAGACTGTTTTGGTTCAATTGGGTTACATTAAGTGTCCCGCATATGCTTAAAAAAGCCACTAGCACTCTACTCTTCTAATCCTAAGGTGCTGCAATGGAACATGAAAGAGTAATGTTTTTTACTCCACTGCACCAGTGTGGTTATCTTAGTTGTAACAAGGAGGAATATGTTATATTTATCAGAAATTGTACAGTTTTTTAATTTTATTTTTTTTATAAAAGAAAAACAAGTACAAGAGACTTTTTATTGTAGAAAGAGTCCGGGTGAAGTGCCCCCCCCCCCCCCCCCCCCTTTTTTTTTTTTTTTTTTTTTTCAGAAGATTGTACCAAGTTGCCAAGTTTTTTATATTCTCATGTCTACTTTGTAACTAAGGACAAGCACTGCCAAAAGAGTTCAAACTTATAATAATTGGAAGGATAAGAAAGTTCCCAAAAAAGAAGAATTAAAAGGAAGAGATAGGGAACTAAAAATTTGCCCCATTCAAAAAGCCCCAGAAACCAGATAGCTGAATTCTCTGTACGGTGCCAGCTTTGGGTCTGTTTGGTTAGGTGTTTTGGAAGATTAAAAGAGTTTTTAAAATTTAAAACTCTATTGTACAACCACAACTACTCATATATATATATATATATATATATTTTTTTTTTATTTAAAAAAAAACACTCATTTTAAATCAAAACACAATTTTCCAATAATTTATATAAATGCACCTATTTGGAAAAAATACCTAATTCTCGGTGGTGAGGGTAAAGTTTCAACTAATATTGTCGTCTAAATGTGAATTTATCCATACAAAGGTCCAAGAAGTTAGCAACAACAAGAGTAATTCTCAGGTACTCCTGGAGTATAGAGAATGGTGCTCTCTCCTCTCACATTCATGGTGGAGTCTACTCATTAAATTCATGGTGGGGTCTACCACGAATGTGAAAAAAGTGAGCACCATTTCTCCATACTCCAGAAGTACCTAAAAATTTTCCCAAAAACAAATAGTAAAATACGAAGGCATGCACAATCAATGCACACAAGATATAGCAAAATATGTAATATAGAATCTGCCAAGACAAAATATATAGAAGGCATTCACAATGCACACAAGATTTGCATGGTTCGACACTGAGCCATTGAGCTCCGAACAATCCACTATGATCAACAAATTTTAATGGTCTTCTACTCAAGTTTTATCACACTACTTTTGTTTCCACAACAAACTTGGAGACATGCAAGATTACTTCAAGAAGCTTTATGAAACTAATCACTGTAATGAAATATTACTGTAATGAAATATTCCAAATAACTTGTTGAAAGAAACCCCAAGCACCATTGAGACACTTACTTCAATAGATTTCAATTGCCATGTTAAAAGGAGGAAGAAAAACTCACATCAAAACTTTTATTTATCATTTTTGCGTGTTTTCTTAACTTGGACAAAATTAGTTATAATTTAATTTATAACAAAATTTATGATCCTTCTCTATGTCTTTATCTATGTTCATCTTTTTACGTATAGTTTGTATAGAACTAGCTTCTTTGTTTTGCCTTTCCATTCTTTCCACTCTTTTGTCTTTCTATGTCATCTCTTCCTTGTATTATTTCTATAGCACTTCTTTTTTGTCTTTCTATGTCATCTCTTCCTTGTATTATTTCTATAGCACTTCTTTCATCTATAGGATTCTTTCCTTTATCTTCCATACATGTTGCTCTTTCTCTTATTAGGCCATCTTTCTTCTTTTGTCTTTCTATGCTATCTTTTCCATCAATTTTTTTGTCAGTTGCTTTTAGTCTTTCATCTATTATTTGCATCTTTTACTACCACTTTCATACCAAGTTTCTTTTACACTATTCTTGTCATTATACCAGTTATTTGTCAAAGGTGATCTATGATGGGGTTCAAAGTCTCTTTCTTGTTCTGAATTTAGAACTTTAATTCTTCCATAAGGGTCCAAAAAACTATCTTTTCTATTATCTCTATCATTTTTTCTTTCTACTATTGTGGATCTTTCAATAGCTTCTAAAGATTCTAATTTTTTATTAATCCTATCTAAGAAATTATCACTGTGTCTATTAGTCTATCTGTTGATTTTATCTCCTGTTAATGTACTCCAATTATTTGTATTATTATAATTATAATTATAATTATGCATATCACTGTCAGAATCATAATCTGTTTCATAATCTATATTATCATTTAACCAATTATTGTCTACATCTCTCATGCTATAACCTTCATCATAATCTATATCATCATAGTCCATGTTTCTAATTAGTGTGTGTCTAACCTAAGTGTAAACAAGCAAATAGATGATGAACTAATAAACGTATTTATTCTATTTCTAAGCAATTGATAATTACTGGTGGAACTATTACTAACCACTGGTATCCTTGCTAACGGGACCACCTTCTCGGGAAACTCCATTGCAGGACCACCCAAACAACGTCTGTCCATCGACTAACAAAACGGGCTAACCAATGCGAGACTATGGTTTGCCAACAAGTCTTGAGGCTGACCAACGCTACCAAGGAGCAAGTAGTGGCTATGTAGTAATATGAGTTCCTAGTAACTTCTTAATTGCAAAAAAAAAAAAAAAAAAAAAAAAAAAATTATAAAAGCATTGAAAACTTGGATTAAAATGAAAAAAGTTAATAAGCCCTTATGGACTAGGACAAAATTCGATTACAGGATGAATTTTATTTATGAATTGATAGGCTGATAGTTTTTAAAAAGCTAAATGAAAGGGGGGAAAAAAATTAAAACCCCACTAAATTTAGAAATGATAAAATTTTATTCTGAATATATATGATTTTTTTTAGAGAACCGAACAAAAAGAAAAGCCTATACCATCTCTTCGTAGATCTTTTTTTTTTTTTTTTTTTTTTTTTTTTTTTTTTATTATAAATTTTTTAATTTTTTTTTTATTGTGAATGGGCTAAGCCCAACTAACGAAATAGATGGGCTTTCATATTATTCAATTGCACATAATACAAATCTTCAAAATTAATCTTTTCAAGAGTTGACAATTCAATGATAATGCCATCCTTGGGATTTTAAGTTCCTACGAGACATTTCAACTTATACAATGTCAAAATTTGAAGTCCTTACCAATATTTGTGACAAACTTCGATGCTCAAACAGGGAAGTTCTGGTGGAATCCAAAGAACCCAAGTGGAAAATACTTGGCCTAGAAAGCTTGGGATAATTTGTGCCTACCAAGGAAAGAGAGAGGTCATGGTTTTAAGAAAAGTAAAGAGTTCAATAGAACTCTTATTACAAAACTCTCTTGATGGTTGCTTCCAAGAGAGATAGTCTATATGCATGAGGTTGCTGAGGTCAATAATGTGTCCCCTATTTGGAGGGCAATTGAGAAAGCTAAGAAGATAGTAGCTAAGGGTGCCTGTTACCTTGGATAGATGACTACATGCCTAGACCAAGAGACGATTCAATCTCATTGGATCCGTTGATGGTGTCAAGCCTATAGACTCGTCAACTCATTGCTGGAAACAAGACAAATTGACAGAACAGTTTTATACAGATTACAGACTCTGTGAATGCAATCAAAAGAATCCACATTCCAATGCGTCCTAAGCCCAATAGGCTGATATGGTTAGGAGACTGAGGGGGCAATTTTTTCAGTAAAATTTGCCTAGAGTGAACCAAGAATTTAACACAACCACACAAGCTTTGCCTTGGAATCAAATTTAGAAGATTAAAACCCATGAAAGGGTCAAAATGCTACTCAACAGGGAAGGTGCCAACACATTGCCAACAATAGAGAACTTTTTTGAGCCTAACAATGGAGAACTTGAAGCAAAGGATTGGAATGGCAGATACAGGATGCTACTTATACGATGCTCCTACGGAATCATGCTTTCTTCTGTGTAATTTTTTTTTTGCCTAGTAGCAAGAGCCATTTGGATGGGAAATAGTTTCGGAATCAGGTCCGACAATACCCAACCCGGAAGATATAGTAAGATTTGTCTTAGATCCTACAATCAATCTATAGTTATGTATACAAAAGCAGACATCTCATATACAAGAGATGGGGTGATGCCATGTGACATATTTTTTGAAATTATTTTTATTTAGGATTCTACTTCAACAAATTTTACATTTATATCAAAATATTAGTTAATTGAATTAAATAATAGAGTAAATGCATATATTAATTATCTGTAGTTGTTCATTAATTATTTATATCAAATAAATTTATATGATTATTTTTATAAAATCTATATAAGAAATAATTGTTAGTTGGAATAATAATAATAATTTTAGAATATGACATTCTTCCTCATGTTTAGTTGCTTTGACAACAATTGACACAAAAGTTATATAAAATTAAACGTTTGTGAATTCATATATATGTGTGTGTGTGGAACTAAAATTGTAGTATTTATTATATGTAATTAGAATAATAGATATGCTTATTTTGTTATATTAATTATTCTAAGCATAATGAAATTTTAATATCATTTTTCTAAGATTTATATAAAGAACAACCGAATTTTTTGTTATGTGAGAAACAATTTATTTGAAATATCATATTCTTTCTCAAATTTAATCGATTTTGTAACAATTGAAACAATGTCTAATAAAAAGGGGAAAATTTTTTTATTAACACACAATCAAGAATGTAGAAAAATAATTGAAGAATATTTCCATTTTTTAGTATACATGAAACATACCTATCTATATTACCCACTATATCATGCAATTTTCAATTTATAAACACATATATAAAGTATGATCAAATCACTATATACTATTCATAATGTCTTTCTATTGTATCTATAAAATAACTAAAGATTTGTATTTCTTCCAAGGAAATTTGATGAAATTTTTTTTTTATACATCAATAGTTGAGGTGGGGGATTTGAAGCCTAAATGTTTTTATTGAAAATACTATGAAGTGCTAGCCAATTAAGCTACAAGATTCTTATCAAAACTTATTGAAATATTGGAAAAAACTAATAATAAATTACACCACACATCATGCGAGAACTTAGCTAGTTTAGTTAATAGGGCATTCTCAATAGTCAAAGGAAGATTCTTAACAATGTAGCTTGTTTATGGCTTTAATCCTTGAGGCGATTTGGGACCTCAGGAACTTTGTTGCTCATTAGAAGGAAGAGATAAATATTCAAGTTATCATCAACAAGAAGGCAAGAGAATGTATACTAGCTATAGATTTAACACAATCTCAAGTTCCAGATACTAGAAAGGAAATCCAATAAAAACCTCCCCTAACAGAAGTAGCAAAGCTGAATGTTGACGCGACTATCACAGATAAATTCACAACATTGGCTGTTGTGATTTGAGATGATAAATGTGAGGTTATATTTGCTTGGGCTAGGCAGCATGTTCCTTTTGACCCAGTAAATGCAGAAGCTACAACCATACTTTGGGGCCTTACAGTTGCTACAGGTTGAGGGATTTCACAAGGTCATCATGGAAAGAGATGCTAAAACCTATTTTGACGTTTTAAAGTTTTTTTTTTTTTTTTTTCAAATTTTATATCAAATTGGTATGTAATTGGGTATTTATTTATTTATTTGTGTTTAGAAAGACCAAGATATTATTAAGAAAATCATATTCAAACTTATTTCAGAAGAGTTTAAAAAGAATCTAGGCTCAGGGTATTCACATTTTTATTTTAGGGGGTCAAAACATATTTATATATATATATATATATATTGTTTTAGTACTGGTGGTTCATTTGAACCCTGGGCTCCAAGTGGAGTTGCCCTTGATCCCCTCGCCCCTTGGCTCTGTCCCAGAACATGTGGATCCTACATAAATCCAATTTATCTCGTCAATGGGTTTTGCACTTACTTTTTTTGGGTCTATACCATTACACTAGTGAAAAACATTCTCAATTCAATTGTTGCTCATTTTTATACTTGAAAAGTAGAGATAATTTGCAATAAACTAAGTTTTTTGTTTAAATAGAAAGCATAATACACCTATAATTTCTTTTTTCTTTTTGTAACTTTTTTTTCATGTAGTCAAACCCATTTGATCTCGGTTCCCCTATTCCTCATTTTCAATGCAATTCAATTCCTATGTGAATATCTCACTGCTTAATTTTGCTTCCAATGTTCCTTAATGTTTAAAAAATGTATATATTTTAATCATTGAATTGAGACTTCATTTTAACTCTGAATTCAATTTTTTTTTGAAAAATTATTGTGTGCTTCCGGAGCATTATAAATGCGTACTCTCTCATCTCACATAAATGATGGGTATCACTAATTAAACTCATGGTAGGACCCACTATTTATGTGAGAGGAGGGATTACGCATTTATGGTACTCTGAGAATACCTAATAATTTTTTTTTTCAATTATCTAATATATTTATACGACGAATACAAATTTTGAATTTTTTTGAATTATTATTTTATTTATAATTAATAAACATAGCATTGTGGGGAAATTATTTAGACGAATAGTCTCTCTTTAAAAATCGTATTTTGAAAATACAGTTTTAAGCATTGAAACTTCAAATTTTAGACTGAAAATCGTGTTTGTGTTTACACTGAAGTTATGTTTTCAAAATACAATTTTAGTGTAAAATACGAAATAACTAATATCGGATTTCAGAAACACATTTCAATACAAAGTTTGAAATTTCAATGCTTAAAATTAAAAGTGGGACCATTCTCCCAAATTATTTTACCATAACTCCATTTTTAATACTCTAGTTAATAATAAAATAACATTATTTATAATAAAAAATAATAAAAACCCTGCCTTAAAAAATTTTGAAAAAAAAAAGTGTGTAAAGTGTAAGCGTAAACTACTAAACTCTAGCACTCAACACAACACAAAGTGCCAGTGGCATACAAGGCGCCAAGCCGATATCCTCCTATCATCTATCTCTATCCCTCCACTTCTCCTTCTCCTTCTCCTTCTCCTTCTCCCCTTTCCCAGGTTGAAGCTCACCTCTCCTCAGCACTCCACTACTACTCTCCCCTTAAATGACGAAACTATCCTTGAAGCCACTCCTAATTTACGAAACAAAGACCTCAACCTGCTCTCATGGCTGAAGTTGAAGCTCATGTTGGGTCCTTCAGGTTCAGCAGCGGCTTCATGGACCTTCATCACCTCCGTAGACCCTTCTCTTCTTCTTCTTCTTCTTCTTCTTCTTCTTCTTCCTCCTCCTGGCTTCTCCGCACTCACACCTCTTTGTCTCCGTATGTGAAATGAATATGTGCTTTCTTCAGTTTTGCTTATTGGCAATGCTTTTAACTTAGTCTCAATTCAATTGGATTTCGATTACTACGCACTCTATGTGTCTGAATGTATGATTTTTCTTGAATTTTGCTTACCGGAAATGGTTTTACTTAGTCTTAATTCAAATGGGTTTCGATTACTATGCACTCTATGTGTTTGAATGTATGATTTTTCTTGAATTTTGCTAATTGGCAAATGCTTTTACTTAGTCTCAATTCAATTGGGTTTTGATTACTTTGCACTCTATCTGAATGTATGACCTTCCTTGAATTTTGCTTGTTGGAAATGCTTTTTCTTAGTCTTAATTCAAATGGATTTTGATTACTATGCACTCTCTGTATCTGAATGTATGACCTTTCTTGAACTTTGCTTATTGGCAATACTTTTACTTAGTCTTAATTCAAATGGGTTTTGATTTTACTGCACAATCATTCACTCAGAGACACATAGAGTTCAGTACTAGTTTCACTGTTATGTCAGAGTTTGTATGTAGTATGACCCACCAATCTCTCTTTCTTTTGCTTTAGACCCCAAATTTTGCAAATGGGTGTACTCTAGAATAATTTTCAAAAGCTTTGAATTTTTATTTTTTTGAATGAATGAATGATTTTCCCCCATTTTATTTTGGTCCTTCTGTTGTGTTGCACTGTCAAATCAAACTTCTTTGCTGCTGGGTAGGCTTTAACACTGTAATTTGATTAATTCTGCAAAATATGTTTTGTTATGTATGATTCACATATGTTGAAAAATTTCCAACTATTTAGAAGCCAAGCATTTTTGCCATGTGCCCCATTATTGCATGTTAAATATAAGCAATTAAGTCTCTGGATTCCCAGTCTCACCAAATTTATATCATTTATCTTTTTGGAAATCCTCTACTCCACACCCCCTCCCCCGAAGAAAAAAATTGTAATTGTAGATTGGAACTTTGAAATGCATGAAATAATTATTTATTATACAATAGACATTAATCAACTAAATATATAACACTCTACTATGAAATCAAGTTTCTTAAAATATAGATAATATAGTGTGCCCAGTTAATTTCTGAATCTGATATTTATTCATACACAGCACAAACAACTAAACAAGTGACAGACTTCACTTGGATATGTTGTCTATGGTAATTCAGAATTCTTGTGTCATGACAGAAAGCTTACTAATTACTGTTTGCTTGCAATTCGAGCATGTAATTGAATTCAATTATTATTTGTATTCATATCAGCTTAGGAGTCAAGACTGACTACTACTTATCCCAAAAAGAAAAAAAAAAAAAAAAAAAGAGTAAAGACTGACCACTGGGCTAAGATCTCTCTGTCTCTTGCATAATGACTCATACATCTCAAGTTTTCTTACAGGTATATATGCCACCACATACCCTTTGGAAATATGTTCAGATTCACACTATGTATAGGGAATTTTAATTCTTTCAGAAGATCCCCAATAATGGCTATAAAGAAAGGTAAATTAACATTACCATTCTGAACTTCTTGTACGTGGGACTTTGAATACTTGGGCAATATTTGGGTGTGATTGTTGGTTGCCAGTCTGATATGGTAGAGATCATAAGCTTCAGTGCTTCAGTATCTTGATTTTTTTAGATACCTACTTCAGTCTTAGCTGTCTCATTTTATTGATCATATCATTTCAGACGGGTATGATTGTGATTATATGTCTTTCCTGTATGAATTAAGTTTTACTTACGTAAATCTCCTGTGCATTTTTCTTGCTGCTACCAATTGACGGTAGTATTCTTTATTGGCTGGCATTTCAATGAAGGACTTTTACCTGAAAGTAATGCCAACTTAATAATTATTGTTTCTTCTACTTGCTGACTCAGACATGGTTGTCTACAATCAGACATTTCTAGGAATATGTGGTGAACATAAAATTATGTACTTTGGCCAAGAAATATAAACTGTTTCCCACTTTAGTTGGGACCTGTCAAAAGTCTTATTATCTGAATATAGTAGTATTTTCATGTGTCATTAGTTGGTCATGTAGTTTTAAATTTTGGTTTAACCATTACAAGAGAAAGCCTCTCTCTGTCTTTTCTCTTACTTGATACTAAAGTATGAATAAAATTTTCTTCATGGGAATTAATGTTTTGCATCATCCTTTCAGGAAATTCTTTCCTATAGTAGTGAATAACTGATGGATCTAACACATTCTGATTCTGTCAGGAAAATTAAACCATACTTTGAAAGAATCATGCAATGTTGTATGGACTATAGAAGCTGATTTGAGGGCTGGTCAGCTTCTGTACATAACTGGGGATCCTGTTGTATTTGGCTGCTGGGAACCAGAGATGGCTATTCTAATGTCTCCAACTGAGCATGCAAACTTATGGAAGGCTGAAGTCCAGGTAATTTCGCTGAGCTGTGATAAAGTGTAGCAATTTATGTTGACAAAATTTGTAATAATATAATATAATGCGATGTCAAGTGCTGTATAATATTTGCCTTCTGTGGTCAATTCCATCTGTTGTGACACCTGTTGATTTAACCAGTTTTACATACATTAAAGTAATTACCTCTACCTAGCCAGATCTTAGAAGAAGCCTGTCAATCTGTTAGGTTTTAACTTTTTTACTAATCTGATATTTATTGGAGACTTTCTATTGGATTTTGTATGCTCTTGTCTTTTCATCTTACCCTTTTTTTCTGATATAGGAAAAATTTAATGTGTTTCCCCATGAATGGTGTGATCCACCAGTTATTTTCTTTTGGTTTCTAAAGAGATTTGACTTAGAAGGATCTTTCTTATTTTGGAAAATAATGTTATGAACATGGAATATTACTCTTTACATGAAACCAATGGGAGACGCTTCAATTACTTTATTGGCTTCCAGTTATATAATTGTATTTGCTGCACATTCCCCCTAGTCACCCTTTTGTGCTTGGCAGTTGGCTTGCGGTGTAAATTTCAAGTATAATTACTTTATAAAGGGAGAAACACAGCCTTTTTGTGACATCATTTGGAGACCTGGTCCTGATTTTTCTCTCTCAGTACCTCAACCTCTTGAACAAGATAAAAACATTGTGGTGAGGGACTTATGGATGAGGTATGATACCAAAAGGCATCCAGCTCAAGTATGGGATTCATGGATAGAGGAGACATATCTTCCCATAAAACCTTTAATATCAGCTCCAGCCAGAGGTAATTTATCCATGTGCTTAGACTTGTATATACAACTTCTTCCCTTAAAATGTTTCTGAACACTCAAATGCTTCCAGTGGTTTGACAGATGAATATGAGATAGTGAAATGCCTTGAAAGTGACTCAATAGAGTCAAAGCCATTCTTCAATGATCTCACAATCAAGGATATATTGTACTATAGAAGTGAGGATACCGTGGGTGTCACAAATGATGGCTCAAATTTTGATAAAATTTTCACTGAAAGAGATCAGCCTGTTGAGGAACCCTGGTTACTCCCATCACCTCTCCTTTTTTCTGTGTCTGAGGATAAAATGCAGTCTGATGCATCCAAAAGTATTGACACTGTAAAAGATGATGTTACCAAGATGGAAGATACAAGAAATTTGTTGCCTGAAGAAGAGAGTAATCTTGTTTTGAAGGAACCCATTTCTACTGTTATTCTGATTAACTCTTCAATATGTACCATGCAAAGGATTGCTGTACTGGAAGATGGGAAATTGGTTGAGTTATTACTGGAACCAGTTAAAACTAATGTGCAGTGTGATAGCGTGTATCTAGGAGTGGTCACAAAACTTGTTCCCCATATGGGAGGTGCTTTTGTTAATATTGGAAATTCTCGACCCTCTCTTATGGACATCAAGCAAAACAGGGAACCATTTATATTCCCTCCATTTCGCCAAAGGACAAAGAAACAAGAAGTCAATGGTTCTGTTATTGGAACCCTTGAGGAGCACCCAGCTGCTCATGATATTGTAGTCAATGGTGATAGAACAGAAGTCGACTCTCAGGATGATTTTGTACAATCGATGCACAATGACTATGAGGAACATGAAGTTGAGGACGATTTTGATGTTTCAGAAATTCTTAAGGACAATGTAAATGGTAGTATAGTCGATTATGATGAAGTGGAAGGTGATTATGAGGACTACTTGGATCAAAGTGAACATCATATAGAAAGTGAAACCATCGATGGTTCCCTTGCTGCTGACATAAATGGTTCAAATGATTTGCAAATTTCTCATCTCCAACATATGAAGGATTCTAGTCATACTTTCGCTAACGAAAAGAAGTGGGCCCAGGTTCGGAAAGGCACCAAAATTGTTGTACAAGTTGTCAAAGAGGGATTGGGTACAAAAGGTCCCACACTAACCGCTTATCCAAAATTAAGAAGCAGATTCTGGGTACGATATTCTCTGGTTCTTTATCTTTGTGATATATTCAGCCATTGGTTTGTTTTTTCTCTGAATGAACTCTCCTGGCTTGCAGATACTGATAACTCGTTGCAATAGAATTGGAGTTTCAAAAAAAATTTCTGGTGTTGAGCGTACACGCTTAAAAGTCATAGCAAAAACTTTGCAGCCTCGGGGTTTTGGTCTAACAGTAAGGACTGTTGCTGCTGGTCGGTCTTTAGAGGAATTGCACAGGGACTTGGATGGTTTGCTTTCAACTTGGAAAAATATAATGGAACATGCAAAATCTGCAGCCCTTGCTGCAGACGAAGGTGTTGAAGGGGCCATTCCCATTATTCTCCATACAGCAATGGGTCAAACACTTTCAGTTGTCCAGGATTATTTTAACAATCAGGTGAATTCCTTTCTTTATCTAACTTCCAATTTTTCCTTTATGTATGTTTTTTTAATTGCTTTATGTTAACTCAACAATCTCACAATCTCATTCCCTTATTGTATTCTTTATTATAATATACATTCAGGTTCAGAGAATGGTAGTTGACTCACCAAGAACATATCATGAGGTATGATATCAGCTAAACATGAGAATACTATGTTACTGGATCAAGATTCATGCGTATAATCATATTTTAGGTTTTCATTCTTTCCATTTCTAGCAAGTTTGTGTGAGGAGAGTGGAGTTATTGCTTCTAGTGGTACATAAATTTGTGCACATGCCTACATGGGGCTGGCCCTCAGTACCATACTCACAGAATTAAAGGGTTGAAATATATATTTAATGATCTCATATGGGTGTATGATCGCCAGAGGGTATAATACATATTTATTCAGTAAATAGCCATTCAAATTGGGATATGTAAGTAAAGAATTTTTCTACTTAATACTTTCTTTTTAGTCGCCTGTAACATTGTCACTAACTTTCTGCATATTTAATTTGCAATTTTACTAATCTTCTTTGCTATGAAACATAACCTCTGTCAACCTTTGCTGTATCATTTTTCAGGTTACCAATTACCTTCAGGAAATTGCTCCTGATCTTTGTGATCGAGTAGAGTTATACGATAAAAGAATACCTCTTTTTAGTGAATTTGACATTGAAGAAGAGATCAATAATATCCTCAGTAAAAGGTAGGGGTTAGTCAGTATTGCTTATGTTGTGAGTTTTCACATTGTCTAGCACTGTAGCTGCAGGTTCATAAATGTACGTGTTTTGATCTCTGTGTTAGTGAACCATCAATTCAAAAAGTTTAAGTTGTTAGAAAGTGGGCCAACAATGTATATCATGCAATACCATGCGTTAACATTCCCAAGTACATGCTTATGCCAAATTGAACTAGGTTTTTGAAACAAATGTGAACACAAAGAAAGTACCAACATGAAGCCTCAAAAACACAAGATAAAACATTATGAGGTCAGATATAACTAGATTCAAATCTTTAATAGTTAAGGGCAAGGGTTTTCTACCCCGCTGATATTTCAGCCTAACAAAAGACAATCTAATGAACTGCTGTTTCAAATGCACCCAGTGGGTTTTGAACTCACAATCTCACCCCACACACATTTTTTGGGAAGTAGGATTTGGCATTTGAACCAAATTTCATTGGAAAATATGTTCCATGATGTTAAAAACTATTAAAATACTTACTTTTGCCCTAGCCTTGAGTGTTGAACTTATTATGATTGAAGAATCATTAAATTACCAAAGGAGGGCCCAACTGGTCGTGTTCTTTTGACTCAACTGATGCAATCACTTTTTCCCTCCAACTGTAAAATGTTTCTAGAAAATTGATTTTACCCTTTTTTTTTTTGGAATAGTTATGATTACAAGTTAATTGTTGCTGGCAAACTATATATTTAGAATATTTATTGCCATTTTGTTCATGTTGATAACATCTCTTGCTTTTCAGGGTTCCTCTTACTAATGGGGGTTCTCTCGTGATTGAACAAACTGAGGCATTAGTCTCTATCGATGTTAATGGGGGACATGGGGTGTTTGGTCATGGGACTTCACAGGAGAAAGCTGTTCTAGATGTCAACCTTGCAGCTGCAAAACAAGTATGTTTGATGCTGAACCCTTACTACCACGTTGCATGCAACATGTTGTGTAATTCATAAGCCACATTCATTTGCATTGTTCAGTAACTGGATCTTTAGTCCCAAATTTTATATTTCTTGCTAGCTAAAGAGTACATTAATCTGTTTTTACTATTCTAGTTTCTTTTCCAACTTATTGAAAGTTCATTTCTGTTCCAAGAATATATTGGCCATTGCTTTTGCGTTGTGGTTACTTCCGCTGCTCTGCAATCACTTGGGTCTAATTGAACTTCTTGTATTTCCTAAGACTGATTAAGAATATATTAACCATGTTGGATGCAGATGTATATCTGTAGGACCATTTTAGCATTAATCCTTTGGCTATGGTGTATAATATTTTGAGGTTACTGTGTTGACACTTGACTCGTAATTGAAAGATTTGTACTTAAGAAGCAAGGCTCTTTTTCTGCAGTATTTGCATTTTGCCATGTTGGACGCAGATGTATATCTGTAGGACATCATTTTAGCATTAATCCTTTGGCTATGGTGTAAACTATTTTGAGTTTACTGTGTTCACACTTAGACTCCGACAATCTTCTTCTCCTTTTTGTTTTGTTTTTGTTTTTGGCTGTTGTGAATTGCTTTTTATCTCTCTGATTATGCCATCTGGGTACTAGAGCTACACAACTTGTTAAAAGAAAATAACATGTTTTTCCAGATTGCAAGGGAGTTACGCCTGAGGGACATTGGTGGCATTATTGTAGTAGATTTCATTGATATGACAGATGACTGTGAGTTCGAATTCTCTCTCTCTATCTCTCTCTTTCTCTCTCTCTCTAGTGCATGCACACATATGCATGTGATCCCAGGGGTTTATGGGGGTGGGTTAGCCTGCAATAGTTATTTGTAAAAATTTTAGCATCAAATGTTCAATTTTGTTCTTGACACATTAAGGTTATTCACATTAGGGGCAATTACTTGAGATTTCTTTTTGCTTTTGGTCTTGACTCATACAAAATAATCACAGAGATGGTTGTCAATTTTTAGTGGATTTCTTGGATCAAATGAGAGACTACTAGATGTTCATTTCTTCAGTAAGGAGAGGTTCTATGATCATCTGTATTTTGTAAACTACAGTTACTTTTAACTCCATATCAAATTAACAAATTTACAATTTAGCAAACCCACCTTTAGAATTTTTATATATCTTGTTAACAAGTGAGTTAGGCTTAAATTTTATCAAAAACTAAGGGATATGCAATCAATGGACCATATAACTGGCTAGTAAAGTTTGTTGAAATTATTAACACAAACGTAAATTCAAGCATTCACTTGACCTTGGCACTTGCACCACATGCTTCACGAGTTTCTTTGTATAGAGATGTTGGAACAAAGAAGAGATTTAAAGTTGCCCAATCATCTTTATACCTAACTTTAAGGCTCATTATGGGTGGCCTTAGAAATGTTTTGGTGACATAATAAAGTGAGTGTTTTGTCTTAAAAGCATATTAGAAAGAGGTACTCAGATCAACAGCTCTTACATGACATTGTTTATCATTATGTATTGAAGAAATTGGCACTTTGAAAGAGGTACTAGGCTTGCTGTGATTATCATTTAAGTTGCTTGGCATTATACCTAGTTATTTATCAAGTGCTATCGTATCTTCCAGCAAACAAGAGATTGGTCTATGAAGAAGTTAAGAAGGCTGTAGAGAGAGACAGGTCGATGGTGAAAGTATCTGAATTATCTAGGCATGGACTTATGGAAATAACAAGAAAACGGGTATGTTCATTGGTTTTTAAATGCTAAATTCTCGTTACTTTCAGTTTGAAGAATCCTTTAAAACCTACATGACAATGGCTAGGGAAAGATTTACAACTCAGCCTTGTCTCAACTATTGGGAATTGGCTAAGACGTAACATGAAATGACAAACGCATAACGTTGAATATCTAATTTGCACACAAAATCATTCATCCAAAAATAATTTGCACACAAGATTTTCATTTGAGAAGTTTGACACAATATTAGATGAGTTCAACTGATATCTTTTTTTATATCTAATGAATGGTGACACAATGCTGGACAGGTTCGACCTAGTGTGACATTTATGATCAGTGAGCCATGCACATGCTGTCATGCAACTGGAAGAGTTGAAGCTTTAGAGACCTCCTTTTCGAAAATTGAACAAGAAATTTGTCAATTGCTAGTAAGTTTTATAGTTTCAAAAGTATTTTGCTTTTTCTATTTATCTGCTCGAAAAGATAACACACCAAAAAACTAGTGAAGTGGACCATGATAGTGGGGGGATACAACACATTGCTAGTGCTTTTCATTCAAAAAGCACTTAACAAGAACAACAGTAGTAAGTCAGTAACTATAAGGCACTTATTTACAATAACAGCTTTCCTTGCTGGCATGCTACTGGGGGAGTTGAAGCTTTAGAGACCTCCTTTTCCAAGTTAAAATGAACATATGAAGTGGGTTCCACTGACATGCAGTGCTGTTATAGTTGTTGCTTACCCTACCAGTTTCACCATAGATGACTTTTTCAGGCAACGATGGATCAGAAAGAAGACACCGGAAACCCCAAGTCCTGGCCAAAGTTTATTTTAAGGGTTGACCATCACATGAGTAACTATTTAACTTCAGGGAGACGGACAAGGCTTGCAATCTTGTGCAGCTCCCTCAAAGTTTGGATACTTCTAAAGGTATGCCTAGAGACATGTCTTGGAAATTCCATAAATGCGTTTGATAGTAAGAATTCTACAATTCCAAATAAAACAACTGATGAAATTATAGACCAACCTTTGATTTAGCATTCATCGATTGAGAAAGCTGTATTATGTCAGGTTGCTAGAGGTTTCACCAGGGGTGCATTTGAAGTGAAACCATATACAGATGATAAGGCAAACAAAAATCAGCATCAAGCCACCATTTCTAGGTTAAGGTCAGCGGAGACTACAACTAACAATTCCGGCAAAAAAGTCACCCTCATTCCAGTCAAAAAATGGAAGACCAGTGGAAAGTGAAATTTTGCCAGCCTTAACTTGCTGTTTTCTGTACAAACAGGCATGTTAATACCATTTTTGTTAAGAAATTAGGGAAGATATAAGGATAGCTTTTCTTTTCTGTAATTTGTTCAGTTCAGAGAGGGCTCCCACTTTGCAATTGAGAATTTTCACAAATGTAATATTGCTAGGCCAAATAGTTTTGTTCTTGAGAGCAAATGTCTCAAATGATTAACAGTGGCAGCAATTGGCAAATTCAGAAGGGAATTACTTTACCACACTGTTCTTTGTTAGCTAAAAGAAAAGTGGTTTACTTCTATTTCTCAAACCATGTGAGGTATCTCGTATCTCTTGTGGTTAACTTAACTATAACCCACAGTAAATTTTAAAGCATATCTTGATCGGCAAATGTAGCCGCTTAGCGAGCAGCCTATCTTGTTGATCCTTTGACCCACAGAGACAGACTAACCAAGTGGCAATGTAATAGATCTCCTGTTTCTTGACAGGCCTATATTTTCTTGGTAAACCATAATGTTACCCACTTTGATGTACTACTACTACTAAATGAAGTATGAAGCACAAAACTTTAACACTAGAGTTTATTTGATTATTGAGATTGTATTTGTATTATAATTCCGGAACCCTGTAGATGTCTGTCTCCTTTGAATCAAAAGTCTTGCAACTGATATGGGAATTATATATATATATATAGACACACATACATACTTATACATAGTGATTCTGATTCTTGAAATGAAATGGTATCCATGCGCTGTCTGGAAATAATTGAACTAATACGAATACATTTGCTGGGAATAATTCAACTAATTCCAATGTGTTTGTTGAGAATAATTCAAAGAAATTGATACTCCTGATAGTCTTCATATGGATCTTCGGAATCTTGAAAATATTGCTGAGTAACAAGAGATTTTGCTGATTATTCTTCATTTTGATGATGGTTTTGTGAAAATAGCTTTTCTTTTATTTGTGGTTTAATATCATCACCTATAAAGTTTCGCAACCATCTGACTGGTTTTTTGGACAACATATTTTATTCCTTCTGATTCTCAGAAATTATAATCTCATCCCATTATCCCATAAGCAACCCAGGACGCAATATGAGTGAGTGGATGAAGAGAATAATACATATGGATATTAAAAAAGTGATGCAATGCAAGAACAAAATAACAGTACAATATATAAAATTTGACGATGAAAATCTATTTTGGAATACTTTAATACTTATTTGAATAATACTTCAAACACTAATACTTATCCAAATTCTTGAATATAATACAAGAATAATTTTTTGAAACAAGGATAATTTTTTCTAATACAAGGAAGGATTTTTTAGGAACTGAGAAAGGTTTTTGATGCAAAGGTATTGATACTATCCGAGGCTTCAAGGCTTTGGTTCTTACAACTGATAGAAATGTCATGTATATATAGGCATGCAAAAGTGAAAAAAGCCACACACACACACACACACACACAAAAAGAACAATAAATTTGAAATAATTCGGTGAATTGTAAGAGAAAATAGTTTTGCACAATAGTGAACAGTGCCACACAATAACTGTTAGTAATAATTCTAGGTTCTTTGTGTGAACAGTAATGGTACAGTGATAGATAAACGGTATCACATAGTAACTGTCAAAAGATAATTTCCTAATACATCCAAATATTGATACAATAAAAAGTCTTCAATAATTTTTTTATACTGGATTGTAAAAGTAAAAATCTTTAATAATATTTCTTCTCGCCAAAAAAGATGACTGATACTTCTGCAAAGCTGATACCAAATAGTGGAAAGCTTAAATAATCTTGATTCTTCTGATACCAAATATTTTTAAAGATTGAATAATTCTAATTCTTTTGATAACAAATAGTGAAAAGATTTAATAATTCTGATTCTTATGATACCAAAAAGCTTGAATTATTTTGATTCTTCTACTAGATAACTGATGCCAAATTGAATAATTCTGATTTGAAGAGATAAGGCGATTCTTGTGCTTCACGAGACTAATACTTTTGCTGAAGAAACTTGTCTTTATATAAAATAATTGTGGAACTGATACAAAGTGATTATGATTCTTGAAATGATATGATACTCATGTACTATCTGGAAATAATTGAACTGATACCAATACATTTGCTAGAAATAATTTAATTGACTCCAATGTATTTGTTGAGAATAATTCAAAGAAACTGATACTCTCAAATCTTCATATGGTTTTTGGGAATTTTGAAAATATTGTAGAGTAACAAGAGAGTTTGCTAATTCTTCTTCATTCTGATGATGGTTTTGTGAAAGTAATTCTTCTTTTATTTTCTGTATAAACAACCCAGGATGCAATATGAGTAAGGGGATGAAGAGAATAATATAAATGGATATTAAGAAAGTGATGGGCTGCAAGAACAGAATAAAAGTACAATATATAAAAACTGATAATGAAAATCTGTTTTGGAAAACTTTATAAACTTTCTTGAATAATATTTCAAAACACTGACACTCATTCAAATTCTTGAAAATAATACAAGGATAATTTTTTCTAACACAATGAAGGATTTTTGGGGACTAATAAGGGATTCAGAAAGGTTTTTTTGATGCAAAGGGACTGATAATATCTGAGGCTTCAAGGCTTGGTTCATTCAACTGATACAAATAACATATATATATAGGCATCAATAAGTTGAAAAAACCAAAAAATTGAACAGCAAAAAAAATGAACGGCAAATTTGTAATAATTCAGTGAATAATAAAAGTGAACAATGTCGCACAATAACTGTCTGTAATAATTTCAAATTTCATAATACATCTACAATAGTGATACAGTGAAAAGTCTTCAATCATTTTAGATCTTGAAATTGTAAAAGTAAAAATTTGCAATAATACTTCTCCTGCCAAAAAAGTCTGTTGGTCAGCCCGTTTCCCCCATTTGTTTGAGTTTGTGTGTTTAGGGTGGTCCCAAGTCCCAACAGTGGTTCTGCAAGGCAACTTGTGTGAGTCATTCTAGGCTATAATGAGGCTGATAATGCTTAACTATGGATTCATTTTTTAGGAGTTCTTGCTCTAGGTCCCAAATGTCAAACCAGATTGATATAGTGAATAATGAAGAAATTAATATATATATATATATATTGTGGAAATGTAGACCAATAATTTGAAATTTCCGGACCATGTTACTCACTATCATGGCGCCCACACTATCATATATTCGAATAATTCTTTGAGAAATAGGGGTAGATAAATGGCCCTTGAGCATTTGAGAAGTTTCAGAGAGCCATAATTATGATACTTTTTATGCACTGAAACGACAGCCCCCAGTGCAAACATGGAAACTACTTTCCAACTTCTGACATTGCTCAGAGGGATACAAATTAGTGGATTGCCAAAATAAACATAGAACCATGTAGATACATGACTATCAAAAGCAAAATAATCATTCCAAGGCAATCTACCAAGCATATTCCATCCTGGAAAGTTACCATATGACTTGAGTACACAAATTAAATAAAATTCATGCACTTACCCCTTGTTCAATTAGGATCTCAAAAGATACCAAGTAAATTAAACATTGATAGTCGCTTTTACAGGTACAAAACTCATGATTTAATGCTACTCAATGGTAATAATTTAGAAGTAAAGCTTACAATTTCTCAAATGCAACATATAATAGAATAGCTAAAAGTACACGTGGTTTCATATTTCCAAAAGTAGCTGCAGCGAGCAGCAAAGTTTCAAACCTCCTCATATATAGTGTCCTGATGATTTAGCTGGCCGAAGTGCTGCAGGTGTTGATACCATCTTTGCAATCGTTAGTGAGATCATTGAAAGTTTCAATCTGTTTTTTACCTCTCAGGAACACTTCTGTATCAACTGATACCCTCATGTAACCATCAAATTCAACCGGATTACCATTGTTAAGCTTTGTCATCTCTGAGTTCCACTCGCTTTTCTCATCCCAAAGATCCTTGTACTCGTCAAGAAAATGAGTAGAATACTTGTCCTTCAATGGGTCAAAGAACGATGTTTCAGGCTCATTTGTTGCGATATAAAGGCTTCTCCCATCTTCAATCTTGTCCCTCAAGGTGGAGATAAGTGTACTAGGTGAAGTATCTGTAGCAAGATTAGGCCAGAGCTCCCTGTTCCTTGCCTTCTCTCCTCTCTCTATGTGAACTGCGTCAAAATCCCAATTCAACCTTGATGCAATTGCTGACACTATGTCCATCAGCCGTCTTGATTTCCATATCGAATGCCATGGTCTATGAACAACAGACTCAGTCTCTCCTTCACAGACCCTATACCAGTAATTATCCGGCTCCACAGACCCAAACTTTCTCATAATCAAGGTATCCTTAACGCTTGCAAGTTTCATCGGTGTGACCCTGAAATCCTCCACAAGATTGAGACCTAAACCATCTTTCTTCTGCCATTTATTCCAATCTATCCAAAACTGGTCCTTGTCCAACACAGATGCAGATTCTCTCAAATGCTCAAAGTCAAAGTAAAATCTGAAATCTTTTCCTTCCTCATCCTGATTCAATGAACTGTATATTGAAGACAAACATATTTTTAGATCCATAACCAATGTTCGGTTCAAGTACTGAGCCTCACCCAAAGCACACAAGAAACTCCACAAGTAATGGTTCATGCTCTTGCATCTATCACCACCACCCATATAAATCAAGTACTTCCCACGGCTAAATGAACTTTCAGACTCAACCACAGGAAGAGAATCATTCACAGCCTCCCCAACAACAGGTAACGAAATACCCTGGTCTTGCTTCTCTGGTTTTTTCTCAAACCCAGCTTTCTGATTCTTCTTCCTCTTCCTGGCATTAACACCCGTATGGTAATCCCCAATCCCAACCACACTTAGGGTACAATTCTCAGACCTTGAAATCGCAAACCTCCTATAATCCTTATAAAAGGCAGCAGCCTTCCCATCCTTAGGCCTGAACCGCCACGCCATATCACAGCTGCTATCATTAGATCCACGAACCGGTTTCCCAAACCGATAAAAATGAATATCCTTATACTGTTCTATAGCGGCCCTCATCATCATATGGAACACCTCCGGGTCCTTGCAATCAATAGGGCTATCCAAACTGCCCTCGCACGAGGTCACTTCAGCAGTGGCGACCGTTTTGCTATCTGATTCTGCATTTTCTGTTATATTTTCAACATCTGTGATGTTAATAAAAGTGGCAAATGCAGTTTGGTTTGCAGCCATGAAATCCTCGCCGGTCTTCACAACAGTGTTATCGGATTTAAAAGTGGCATTGGAGTTGGATGTAAGGAATGTGGTGATCTTGGTTGATGGGTGAAACAAAGGGTCTTCAGGTTCATAAGTGGCAGCAATAATTGTAAAGATTAAGACACCAATCACAAACATAGTAAAGCAAAGATTTCCAATCATTGCCAGGGCATTCTGGCCCAAATTCTCCGGCCGGAAGTTTCCGGTTCTCGACAGGGAATACCGACCCAACATTTTTAAGAACCAAAAGCTTCTTCTACAATCCTCCAAATCTACTATTATAACAAGACAAAGCAAAAATTACCCACATCAGTTATTGGCACCAGAAGTTTCCAAAGTCAACCAAATCTACTATTCAACAAAGAAACAAGAATACCCAGAATGCTAAAGTGGCCAAAGTATGAGCAAACAATCAAATGACAAATGAATTATGACAGAATATTTTGGGTTTTAGAAATGGGTATGGATGAAAAAAATCAGATCTTGATAGCAATGTAATGTGTGGAAACTGAGAATGACATAAAGATGGGTTTTTTTTTTTTTTAAGATCTACGAAATTATGAATGTGGAGATTAAGATAACATAAACAGACTTGTTGACAGTGAAAGTAATGAAAATCTTAAAGCTTCTTAGTCTAAGATAGTAAGAAATATATGTGGGTGATGCTAAAATTTCTTACCTTTGTTAGATGCAGATCAAGCAAATACAACACAACAACTCATTCCTCTCTCTCTCTGTCTCTCTCTCTCTCTCTCTGTGAAAAATGAAAAGTCAAGTCCGAGTATGTGAGTGTGAGTGTGAGCTGGTGTAAAGCTAGCTCCTAAAAGAATTAAGAATTCTCAAAAGTCTATGTAATGATGTAGTAAACAATAAACAATAAAAAGCAAAGTAATGATTAAACTATAACAGTCTGGACAGGGAATTCTAGAGTGAACAGGGTGTGCAATGCGCTTATAGGCTAGGATGCTTCCACGTGGATTACAGATTACGTGGAAGAAAGAAAGCAACATTAGGGTATTTTGCATTCATTGACACCACACACCGACAGTGGCAAACATGTAATATAATTATATAGTAGCAAGACAGATCTCATTTAGCTCAGAAATCACATAGTTGTTTTTATGGGGACCATGTTGGGAGCTTCAAAGAGGTCAAGGCTCATAAGAGAGATCTGAAATTTTATAACTCAAAATAAAGTCTAAGGAAATTTGATTGTTTAAGAGGAAGAATTTAAATTAAATATAACTCTAAGATCAATTACCTTTTGAGGACAAACAATGTGTTAAATGGATTTTAAGGATGTTTCGTAAATTTGGAAGTCTCAAGTTTCATTTATCATATCATCAGTCAATGGAATTTTTAAGGTGTTTAAGTAAAATGAAGATATTTTTACTTCCCTAACGAGAGAGCACTTCTATTGATTAGAGTAAAAGACATTATAGAGAAGAGGAAACAATATTAAGAATAGATTGTTATAAGCTAATAATTTGATGACAAAATGGGGGTAATTGTGAAGTTGGTTTTATCATTTCACATAATTGTTGAATTAGTTAGATGTTAGTTTTTTTGTGATTAAATAAACTCAATCGTAAAATATAGTTACCATCCTGAAGTTTTTGTTAATTCCAGCTAAGTCCAACACTTTTCAACTTGGTTCCTAAACCGCTATTTATTGAAAAAAATTTCTCTCAATGATTAAAGACCAAGTTAGTATGTTTTGAAAAGTCTTAAACATAATTGGCATTAACCTAAACCTTAAGAGTGTTAACTATATTTTATCATAAACTCAAAACAAGATTGTTTTAAGTTTTTTTTTTTTTTTAAAATGACTTATCTTTAATTCTTGTCGTCTGATTATAGAATCGGAGACCAAGATTCAGGTATACGTTGATCTTTTCTTTTCTTTTTTGGTCTAAGTTTGATGATCCTCATTTACATCTTATTGAGTAATGCACATGAAAATTTCTCCAGACAGAAATGTACCATAACATTTGCTTCAGAGTAGTGAAAATCCCACATTCCATTCTATTAGATCTATCAAGAAACAATTCATGTAATCTTTTGAAGAAACGCAGAGGGAACCTTTGTTTACTAATAATCTAATATAAATATTGGGACACTAGGGTAGGGAATGGATTCATACCTGCATTGAGAACCAGGAGCACCAGAAGTTGGGGTTTTTGGATGTATTCTCGAAAAATCAAATTTCATTCTTTTTTCCCCTCCCCTTCTTAAGTCAGAAATGTTTTTGACAAGATGAGATTAAAAACAAACAAAATTTCTAGAAAAAAAAAAAAAAAAAAAATCTTATTTGGATTGAAAGCTTCAAAAAGTTTTTTCGGAATAACAGAGAGTTTATTTAGATTGATACCTGAAATTTCTATCTTTAGTCTAAACATTATTTTTGTAAGTAGTTATAGTCTTTGGTTGGTCAGGTCATTTTGAGACAATAGTATTCAAAGCTGTCATGTGGAAGATATTTAATTAGAAATTACTAACAAATGACACTTATTAAATAATGGACAAATGCACATTAGCAATAACAAAATAAGCAAAGTGGTTTCCATTAATAAAATGCACAAATATTAAAAACTTCCTAATATGTTCCAAAAGGTTCATACTAATGTCATAGTAGAAAATTGGTTTAAGACATACAAATCCATTTGCCAATAAATGGACATTAGCATAAAGTAGGTACGTAATATGAGCAAACGATAACATTACACTCACAATAAACAAAGAATATTACAATTTCATGTAATCTCTTTAGAATAAGAGAAGTGATCACCTCAAAAGATACTTTTTTCAATTTGCCCACACTAAAAAAAAAAAAGCATCTTTTCCCTAAAATTGCATTGCAACCTTAAAAATGCACCTTAGTACTAAAAAGAACCATAAACTTTCCTTAGATTTAAAAGCCAACAGAAATGGAAGGTCAAACGAGGGGCGTTGCAAAATAAAGGCTTAAGTTGAAAAGCCAAATTTTTACACCAATTTTTTAATTACTATTCAAGATATTACGTAAAGGACATTATTCATTCCTTTGTTTTCTTATGTGTTTAAATGTTCTTTATAAGATTAATCATGGTCGAGAGTCAACCCATTATTTGACCTGAACACATCGGGTGGTGAAGGAAGCAGTTATTTAATTTGGAGGTTTGTAAACGGAAGTAATGCCACAGAGAGAGAGAGAGAGAGAGAGAGAGAGAAAGAGAGAAGGGCATAGTTTAGCTAGGTCAGTCTAGTTTCACGGGGGTATATCAAGCCTGCCACCTAACCAGAGACACCCCTTTTTATTCATACTTCTTTCCGTGACCTTTCAGGGGCAGATCAGGTTGGACATGTGGATTGTTGCTCACCCCAAGCATACAAGAGGTAGGGGTGACCAGGTGAGCCAAATGATTTCCATCTAGAAACTGTTTCTAAAAACAACAGAGTAGTCAGTGAAACCTTTCCTACATTTGTGATCAAAATAAATGTACATGTAATATAGCACAGAGAGATTCTATACATAAATGATCAAAGTCAAGATATACAACACTCTCACTAGGTCAATAGATCACCCCTCAGAAAGCTAACTCCAGTAAAATCTAATTCATTTACTCCAGCGATTTCCACTTGTTTTAATAATGATCTACACGGGTACAAGAGCTTTAACTGTCCAAAGAAAACATATTCAGATTAAAACTCCATCCCAGTTTCGAGTAAAACTATCTTCTTAAACCTCCCCACCCCCCCCCAAAAAAAGAGAAAAGAAAAAAGGATTATATTATGAAGATGGAATATCCGAAGGTGTACAAGATGCAGCCCTTTGCTGGATGCAGCTCAAGCTATGCTCCATACTTCTTTGAACCATGTCTTGCAGCAGCCTCTTTGCAGTTTCAGCAGCTTTATCTGCTCCATCAACTCGTGCAGCAATGTCATAAACAATTCTCTCTAGAACTGAGGAAGCTAGTCTCTTTTCCTGAGGAGAATCTCTAAGCAAATCCAAAAGTGTATGAGCTCTTTCCTGAGCTTCAGCTGTCCCCTCTACAGTTAGTCGCAGAAGGCCTGGGATGGCACCTTCATTAAGAATGAGTTTCCGATATTTATCCCGGCAGCTCTGGCACAAAGAGAGCAAAGCTCCAACTGCATGTTCGGTGCTGACAAGAGATCCATCTTCAACCGTCTCTACAAGGGTCAAAATCCCACCATCAGAATTTGAGATTGCAATTCGTCCCTCTTCGGAGTTAGAAAGAATCTCAAGTAGGGCTGTAGTTTTTTCAGCAAACTTGGAATACTTCTTGCATTCTTTAAGGAGGTTAATTAGAGGGAGAACTGCTTTTGCATCAAGAATTGCAGTGGAATTCTCTGGGCAGGTGGAGAGATTGTGTAGGGCTGTAACAGCATCAACTTTTCCCTGAACACTTCCAGAACTGAGGACCTGAACAAGTAGAGGTGCAGCTCCAGAAGCTACAATAGTGTGCTTGTTTGGGGCAGCAGCTGAGAGTGTTAAGATTGCTGCAGTGGCTAGTTCCCTTATACTGCTGTTTTGGAACTTGAGGAGCTCCACAAGAGGAGGGATGGCACCAGCCGTGACTATCTTGACCTTGTTTCTGATAAGCATGATATTCAATTGACCCCATAAGAAAAATCAACAGCATATCAAACAAATCAACCAATTAAAACATTTACCCTAAGAAATAAAAGAATATCACTCTTGATAATGAAAATGCATCATTATTGTGAACCATTCATCAAGCAAAACTGATATATTCTACGATTGAAAGGATCCTCTCTTTAAAGGGAAAAAAAAACAAGCAATATTGCTCTCTTGAAACCAGAGCCCTAGTGCTAGATTAGAGGGAGACAGAATATATAACAAGGTCTGGAAAAACAAACCCAGAAATATTGTGATGAAACATGTATTCTTAAGCGTGCATTTGCCCCAATTCAGCCACTTGATACCAAATAGCATAGAGATACCCAAAAAAAAAATTTAAGAGAAAATGATCTCCAATAACCATCATATTAAAGATGAGGAGATCACAATGAAGAAATGAATTCCATTGCAACTAATCTCCTACAAATGATTACTTAATCCCAAAGCCAGCAAAGAGAGTAAACCAACAAAATTATTAAGGCTCACATTCAAAATTGACTGACAATACATCCATCCCCAATTCTCAGCAGCTGAAATATGCTTCTTTTTTTTTCTTTTTTTTCTTTTTTTTTTTTTAATTTTAAAAAAAAAATGCTCTATTAAAAACCCTATAGTCCCTTTTGGTTGCTGAGAAAAGGACAGGAAGAAGCTCAGCTTTTGAGCTTCTCAAGCATTTATCTTTTCCATTCATTCATATTTCTTCCAAATCCAAATGAAGTAATACGTAGTTTAGAGTTTCCGGCATTTTGGATGAAAGGAAACATTGTGTTCCCTTGAACTCAGCCTAACACAGCTAAATACTTTATTTGGATTGATTTTCAAAAATCTCAAAATTTCACTCAACAACAGAATCAAAATCACATCCCTATAGTTTTCATTCCTAATTCCTTTTCCTCAATTTTCACAGCTACAAAACAGACAACGAATTCAAGATTTTCGTAATTCTTCTGTAGCTCTCCTAAAATGTGATGCAAAAAAATAAATTCCACATAATGTCAACACTCATAAATAAATCCAATATAGAGGCTTCAGCAAGGAAACATAAAATAGGTAAAATATCACCATTATACTGTTTGTCTCAACCAAAGATAACAGAGTAGAAATCTAAAAAAAAATTAAAATTAAAAAAACCATTTAGATGTTGATTTCAGTTTCATAAGAACGAAATGTTACATTAAAAGATAATACATACCAGGTCAATTAACAAAAACCCAGAAAACACAAAAGTCCCACACTCTTCTCCTTCCCTTCCATTTCTCAGAAATTATACCAGACAAGACATACCCCAAACTCAGATACCCACCTTAAGATTAAAAAATCCAATAAACTTATTCATCCCAAAAAAAAAAAAAAAAAAAAGAAAAAAAGAAAGAAGAAGAAGAAAAAGATTATCAACAACTTCCACATCCAGCATATACCAACAAAACCCCCCATATAGCTTGCCAATTCGATTTCAAAAGTAACAAAATTTCACACATTAAAACAATACCCAGAAGTTGTATTGGAGAAAAACCCTCCAGAATTACCAAAATTTCCATACTTCACCATTTTCAAGCTTTCCTAAAACCCAAAATCACACCCCCCACCTTGAAACACCAAAATCCAATACAAACCCAGAAATCCAATCCACAAATTTCAGCACATACACACACCAAAACTAAAAATTTAAATTTAAAAAAAAAAAAACCCAGATAAAAGAGAGACATAGACATAGACATGTATGTTAGAAGTTACCGTTCATTGCGTACAGCAAGGTTAAGAAGGGCAAGAAGAGAGGCTTCTCTGGCATCCATATTAGGAGAGACAAGCATGAATACAAGGGGCTGAATCACACCGGCAGCTGCTAACTTTGAACGAGTCTTCACCGATGAAGAAGAAGATGGTGACGAAGATGAAGAAGACTTTCTGACCAGCTTTCTGATATCTCTAGCAGCTTGTATTTGGGATTCAAGATCCCCATGGATAAGCTTCTCTGAGAGTTGCACTATCTGGGTTTGCTTCCTCTGGTTCCATGACGATGTCCCAATCTCCTCTTCCTCTTGCTCTTGCTCTTTCACCTCCTCCACTCCTACCGTGTCTTCCTCTTCCTGTCCCATTCTCTCTGTCTCTCTCTCTCTCTCTCTCTCTCTCTCTCTGAGTGTGCGTTAACTGTGACTGTTGAGCCTTTTCTTTCTCTCTCTCTTTTTATCTTTCCATCTTATTATTATCAGTTTCTTTCTTCACCAATTTAATAACAGAGTTTAGTCGTTTACTTCCAAATCGGTTTTTGATGATAACTTCTCCAAAAAAAAAAAAAGATAAAAAAAAGTGTAAGCTTTAAATCGGTTTTTTTTTTTTTTTTTTTTTATACCGTCTATTCTCTCGATTGTATGCAGTTTCTCTCATGTATATACAGTCTCTCTTAGGTATATGTAATTCTCCCGTTTCACGACCAGTAAGAAATTTCAAATCCAGAATCTTATAGATATCATAAAACCTTAAAAACTATTAAAATTATGACTTATTTAAATAATACATATAATAATTTATAAATCATCATAGAAAGAAATATAATTTCCAAACCTTTTTTTTTTTTTAAGAAACATTTCTAAACTATTTTAGGACTAATCTTTTTATCTTTTCTTTGACTGACTATGCGTTAATAAAAGGTTAAAAATTTTATATATTAATAAAAAAAAAATACAAAATTATGTCTCAAAATACAATTAGCAAAATAATGGCATGGATGGTTTTTATCAATTGCCACATAATAGATTGATATTGGAGAAATTCTCCAAAATGTTTTGATAACTTTAAGCTTAATTGGTAAAGTTTAATCATAAATTTTATAGCTACATGGCATTGCGATCTATTGTATTTTATGTGGAGAATCAAGATATAATTTCTCTCTCTCATATGTTAAACCTGAATTATTAAAAAAAATATCTTTTCACTTTGAATATCAAATGAATTATCAAAAATATCTTTCCATTTTGAATATCAAATGAGGGATAATTCTTAATCTGACTTTAAAATGCAATTATAACGAATCCCACGAAACTCAAATTTTGTTGAATCTTATTAAATAAATTATTAACCCAAAATATATAAAATAAAATAATTTGGGTTGTCAATTTTTATCTTCCACCATTTGACATCATGCCAAAATCTTGTTAACAAGACATTCTTTCTATGGAGTACTGAGCTTTTGTTTATTATTATTATTATTATTATGAAGAGCTTTAGTTTATACTGATTTCTTGAGATGTCAACATTTGAATAAGTTATGCTTTTACGTATTTAAACACAAAAGTTATTAACTCATTGAGATTCTTTTTCATGGTAGGTTTTTGGAATGGGTAGATAATTTGTTGAAATATATAATTTTATATTGGAAAGTAGAGAATAGGAAAATGAAGATCACATGGTTAAAACATACACCACAATTGGGTCCTAATTTTCGTTTTTTACTCTGATATCTCGAGGATATATATATATATATAAAAGGGTGGTGTAATAGAATAATTGGGGAGCCAAACTCGAACAAGACACGACAAGAAGAAGATGTCAAAGACAACCAACCAATGAATGAACTTGTCCTTTAGGCTTTTTTTTTTTAACCATTCATGGTTTCAACTTCAAGAATCAGTGAGTGCAGGCTTGGATAATTATTCTATAATGATGAAGAAGAAGACCAAGAATTTTCCAATAAGCTTACCAAAAACTTTCTTAGACTTATATACTAGAATATAGAAACATATACAAAAGGAATAGAATATGATTTCTTGTGAGAGAAACAATGACTAGTAAGAAAATTGACATAATATATGCCAGCATTTCTTATAACAGTTGTTATCTTATTACAGTTACAAATTCCTTGTGAGAGAAACAATGACCAGTTGGAAAATTCATATAATATATGCCAGCATTTCTTATAACAGTTGCAAATTCCTTGTGTTTATTACAATATGGATAACAGAGAACATGTGCCATTTTTGAAGAAAATGAAAAATAATGACACATGCATTGAAATTGGGACCAAGAAACTATAATTACTTCGAAAGAAGCAAAAACTAAAGGCTACCCAATACTTGAAATGAATCAAAGTGTGGAAATAATGTATGTCAACATGTTAAAATAGAAGCATTAGCATAGCATGATCAAATTATACGTGGAAAGAAAGAACATCTCCGTCATTCCTCACTCCCCAGACTCTCGCTGATAGCTGTAAGTGATGGCTGCCATGTCACAGCATTCCGAAACCCTCCTCTTTTCCCGTGAGGCGCCGGCTGAGGATTGGAGCTCTTCCTAGAAATGGAAGTGTTCCCTTCCTTACCTTTCTTCTCTCCTCTAGAGGTACTAGCCTTTTGCTTGACATCAATGCCATAGAAACTTACATGCTTTTTAGTTTTACCACTAAATTTCTTTCTACTGGCATTAAAACAGGACGAGGTGATACTTGAATCACTTAAAAAGCCATCCTTCTTCTGTAGGGACATTATTTCACTTGAATTGTCCGAGTGTGACATGAAAGAATTGACACAAATTTTGGGTTTCCTGGTCCTTTTCTGGAGCTTCCTTACAGTCCTGCGAGGGACAACAAAGAATTTTTGACCTGGGGTAAGGATCTCATCTGGCCTGACCACCGAATCCCATGGCCGCCTAAACACTTCCCGGCCTAGCAAGCAAGAACTTCAGGTACTTCTCCATAATCCTGGCTGCCGGAATTGCCATGTAGTAGCACTCTACGTTCCCACCCGCATGGACAATTTTCAAGATGGCAGAGAAGCTGTCCTTCCCCTCAGCTGAGGTTGGCTTGGGAGGCTTGGGACGTGGTAAAGGATTGAGTTTATGAACTTTGAGGAACTTCTTGAGCATGTTGGGTATGGCAATTTTTTTTCTCAGTTACACAGATTAACCTTGTTAAACAAGTGCTTAAAGAGAAAATTTTGAAACATCACCGGTGAATTCAAGAGGTTGTTAGCAGCTTACTTCTGTTCGTGCTTCCCCTAATTGGGATAACATAGTAAAATCTTGACAAGCTCTTAAAACTATGAAAGATGACATCAAGGCAGGCTGGTGACGAAGAGTCCGTTGCCCGTCCTTTTTTGACATGTAGCTTTTGTAGGTATAATAATGTTCATATTTACATAGAATATTAGGCCTGCTAAATTATTCTATAAAAGGTGCATGGCCATAAGTAATGCAAACCCTTGAGATTGACATTCATTTCAATACAACCAAGGCAAAGTAATCCCTTCTAGGAGTTCCCAAGATCTTGCATTGGAATACATTTCAATATATATAAGTTTCCCACCAAACATTAGACTCGGCGCCTCGTTAGGATCCAAATCGTCACAGTAAAATGTAATGGAATGCAATCTCATCCACTAAATAAAAATATTGTCAAACACAATACTAGCATAAAAAAATACTCAATAATTTGCATGAACACCTTTCAGGCCAATTCATATACCAATGGGCTACTAAAATATCCAAAGAAAGAACTAGATTGTCAAGAAAGCAAAAAGTGTGAAACTCCAAAGCACAGTTTTGTGCTTTTATATTGTCTATAGAATAAGTAATGATGTTCCTAACACTTTCCCCCAAATCGTTTCTACTAAGCAAACATAAACGATGAAAAATCAGTCAAAATGAAAATGAAACAATTGACATGTATGCTTTCGCTTATAACAATACAACAGTTATGTAAATCCTTATCTTGCTATCAAAATTCACTTTACAGGTAAGAAGACAACAGAAAGACAAGAGGAAGGGATGAAAATGTTTCTCCAACAAACTATATCTAAACTTCCAAAAACCCTTTTAAAACCTCAAATATCAAAGAGAAAGAATGAACGAGATACTCACCACTCAACAGTAAACTCTAGAATTGAAAGACTTCAAAATCTAAAATAAGGGGGAAAAAGATTGAAACTATGAAAAGGGGAAAACGCTGAAACCATATAGCGGCAGCAAGAAAGAGATGACCTGAACATGCCTACCTTGACTAACTTAAAAATGGTCAATATCGGTTACAGTGGCCAGCACCTTTTATGTCCTCAACCCAAGCAATCAGAAGATACTATTGCTATTAACTTTTTCCCACCTGTAGTGGATGATTTACACTTAAATCCAGTCAATTCTGCATCTTCTTGATGTTTTCCTCCATCCAAACTTGTTGGAGTTCCCCTAAAAAAATCCCAAGATTGGACTTGAATTTCTTGTTTTGCTGTTTATGAAAAAGAAAAAAAATTCCATCCCTGTTTCAGTAGTTACTAGGCCAGTTGATCTGTGCTTGCTGACTCTGCTGATAAACACTGCCACCAGGTCCCACCATATCAACAGCTCCAGCCATGGTCTGAGACTGTTGCATAATTGGGTGAACCATTGCTGCCGTTACTGCTTGCGCAGGGTGATAGACACCAGCAAAGGTGCCATGGCCAGCCTGCGTTGGGGTGAAAGTCATATGTTGACCCTGCGGTGGAAGGTTGTAAAATGAACTTGTTGGTAAGCTGGCTACATCTCGGCTGGGTGCAGCAACCCATACAGCTGAACCTTCGCTCTGAAAAAAAGTAAATCCATCAACTATCATGAAATGGTGCCTCTCTTTCCAGCAGTTATAAAATAAAAGGAAATGCAACTTGATGAGTTTTTATTTTTTCCCTTTTAAATTCAACATTTAGGCTGAGTTTGAGATCAGCTTTTAGCTTTTAATTTTTATGTATAGCTTTTTATAACCTCACTTTTTCCCACTTTTTCTCACTTTTTTCAAGATACAAGTATACTTTAACAAATTTTCAGCAAAAAGTTTTCAATAAAAAGCTAGATAAGCTATTTCCAAACAGATACTTATTCTCCAACCTGTAAGTATATTCAGGCTGATCAAGCTCATTAAATAAGTCAAACTGTCAGACTGGTTAAGAATACCATTAAAAGGTTAACCACCAACACCTCCAACAACCACAATCATCTGCACCATTTCCACAGCAATTCCTTAATGATTACCTTTTTCTATAAATAGAAAAGGTTTCATTAGTACTAATAATTACTTATACCTCAACAATGTCAACTACTGCACCACAATGCCACAACCTCCAATGCTGCTATAACCTTAGTTTATAGCATCATAACATCACAGCTAATTTCTCATTATATAACTACTTTTTTTTCTTTTTTCTTTTTTTAAATTACTTGGCCCATTTAAAATGCAACATGATAATAATAACTACTGGGGGGGATGAGGGGAAAAACATTAAAAACAGGAAATAAAAGCTAACCTGCTGCCCGCTAATGTATACATTACTTTCCTTGAACTGGGACAAATTGAGATCCTCATTACTGGTTGAGTTTCCTGCAGTCGCAGCAGAACTGGGATTAAAACCAGCTGGTGGGGAGCCATATGGCCCATAACCACCAGGCATTCCCATGTGTGCTGGATTTCCTGTATTAGTTCCTGGTTTGTATTGTGGAAGTGAGTATTTGACCCCTGTAGCAGGTGCCGGTGGTGGAGCTGGATATACACTGCCAGCTGGAGGCTGCTGAGGAAATGCACTGTTGCCCAAATATTGGTGGAGAGGTGGAACGAAGAATGGGGAATAATAAGGACCATAAGGAATGTAGTTTGGAGGAAAATGGGATATATGAACCCCTGCTGGTCGAAAGACAGGGACTGGCTGCTGAGTTACAGCTATTGAGCTTTGCATAAGGCCTGCAGCCTGAGTCGCCAGCGGTGTTGGACCTGCTGTAGACAGGACCCCACCCTGACAATTAAGCAATATAATAGCATCAAGATTTAAAAGGTATATAAATATCAAAATATGTGTCCATGTGTCTGTGTCCAAATGAACAAAAATACAAATACAACGACAATAAATAAGACAACAACCATTCTTGATTTGAAAGTAAAATCTTCCTTTAAACATTAACAAATAATGGTTATTCCCAATACTTTTTTTTTGATAAGTAAATTTTTGATAAATTACCATAAACAATAACAAAAGTTGATAAGAAGATTTGAACCGGGGACAGGATTTTGGAAAACACGCGTGTTATTCCCAATACTATATTTATCGATTACTTTTTTCTTTTTAATAAGTTGATTGTAAGACTTTTAATCAGAGCATTATTTCAGCAGCACAATAATTTTCTTGAGAGGAAAGGTTACAGTTGAACTTATAACCATTGTCAAGATTGCACCTGCAGGTGCCAATGTATGCGATGCCTACAGAGTATCTTGTTCTAGCAAGCACGTGAGATTGTTATTCAAGGAAACTTTGTCCAAAAACTCAGATGTTAACAATTTTTCCCTTTGTCATGAGATCACTCCCCAAAATTATCATTTCATCTTATTTTTGGCCGTTTGGCCAAAAACTCTAATGTTAACAAATTGATATTCTCTAGCAAGATACTAATAAAACAAGCAACTTTTCTCTCAACATGAATGATAAACTAAGGTGCTTTATCTGCACAAACCTCTTGAGGTGACTGAGAACTTGGTGGAGGCAATACAGCGACATTACCATTGTACTTGGTGGCAGCCGCAGGATTAGCAAAAGGAGAAAGACGACCATCACTATCAGCACCTGAGCGGTAGTATTGAGCATAATAACTTGGATCGTATGGTTGCTGGACCTATAGACATAACGGCAACTATTAACCACCAGCAATTACATTTAAAGCCTAAAATAGAGTAAACCAAATTATAGTAAAACCAATCAGCAAAGACCATCATTAGATCAAAGTTTGAAATCACAAGCCAAAATCATTCATAATATGCGGCATATGTAATCAAACATGTTATATTTTTTACTCACTTGAAATTAAATTTGGCAACGGGCAACCACACAAAAATTTAAATTTAAATTAATATGTACATATCAGATAGAAGACCAAAGGTTTGAGGGCTCACAATGTAGCTTGGAACACGGGAAACATCACGCACTTGAGACTCACAGTTTTCAACTGGTGCAAGCTGACTCCCTATCATTGGAGGGACAAAACCAAAACCGTAGGTTGGAGAAGTGTGAACCATTGAGTATTGATGGCCTCCTGATGGCAGTGTGGTGTCCTGCTTAGATTCAGTATACTCTGGGATAGCACTGGATGAGACATCGCCATCACCAGATGATAAATTTTCGGGTACACGTGTAGGTGATTGTGGGTGATCAGGATAATCTCCCTCCTCGGCTGTTGCCAATGCATTTTGATTGCTGGATCCAACAATATAAATTTTATATTAAACAAATGAAGTACGCTATGGCAGAATGTGCATCAAGAGTATATTGGTAGTTGAAATGCAAGGACTAGGAGTCAGTTTGTTTCTCACAGTTAAATAAGGAAAACTACTTAAAAACTTAATCCAAGAATCCCCCCCACCCCCCAGCGAAAGCATTGAGCTCTCTGAAATCACTTCGCCTACTATGGTTATATCACTGGGAAAACAAGTCAAAAAGTACTTATTTTTACTCCCCTTATTGTTTTCTTTTCTCAAGAGATTACAATTTTAAATTCTCATTATCAACTTGAAAGGAGAAGTAGAAAACAAGCCCCTGTTCCAAGAAAAACTTAGGGCCACAAAAAAGCTGACCCAAGCCAAGCTTTGCTTGTTTAAATTTACAGCTCAAGCTGGAATTGAACTGGTTTTGAGCTGTTAAACATAAGCTTGAGCTTCACTTGAGATAAGCTTGTTGAGCTCATGAGCAGTTTGATGCATTTTCATAAACTTTTTAAAATATAAAAACACTAACCATAATCACCAAAAGCCTTACTATAATAACTGGCTATGGCCCCAAGAGGTAGGAGACCAAATCATTGCAGTAGTAACAAGGTAACTGGTGAAAGTAAGGAAGTTTTTATAAGCCTCATCATACTTCTGTGTTTATGATGAGATCAATAAAACTCCCACATTATAAGAGAACATTACCGTTGAGAATGAAAGGACCTTTATAAACTAAGAAAATTAAGGTAATTCATTTTTAATAATAAAATAAAATTATAACAAGCCCACCTCATAAGGGAACAATACCAAAGATATAGGAGACTTTTATATGTTATAAAAATAAAAACAAAGTAATGATTTTCAATATAGATGTACACACACATATATACCTCATATAAAGTTTGTTTAGGCGCTTTGTTCATGACTCCAAGTGAGCCAAACTTTATCTAGTTCATGCTTGGCTTATTTATTAAATGAGACTTAAAAAGAGGACTTTGGAAGTTGGGCTTGGTTATTTAGTAAATAAACAAACTTAACAAGCTTTTATTGAACTGAGTTTTGGGCTGCTCACGTATGTCTTGACTCATTTGCAGCCTTGCTTTATGTTTGGATGGAGGGGGAGGAGAGGGGAAGGTGACTAGAATAAAACTAACTAAACATACCTTTAGGAAAACTAACTATTTAGAAGTAGATGAAAACTAGATAAATTTAATACAATACATATCATAACAAACCTTGAGGCCTGCTCATCCACAGATTCTTCAATTCCCTGTGAAATTTCAGATAGAGATGTGGAGCTCTTGTCACTCACAGGACCACTGACATAGCTTGTAGTCACTCCAAAATCAGCACCAAAACTTCCAAAACTCAACTTGGTTCTTTCAGACTCAGGGACATGGATATGGTTTGGAAGAATAACAAGCTGACGTTGTGGAAGATGTAACTCCTCCAGCTTCCTCTGCAGTTTTGAAGTTTCTTCTTCCATATCAAGGACGCTAGTTTCATGCTGTATCTGGGCAGTGGCTTCAACCAAAATAGCGGGAGCCTCAGGTGCAGCAGCTGTTCCAGAATCTTGAACATTAATATTTGTTGGCTTTGGTTTCCATTCCTTATTAGGACCAACTGTTGAAGACAAAATCATAAACTACTCATAAATATTAAGCAAGTCATCAGAATTTCATTAATAACTCAGACTAAAACAATCAGTGTTATATCACAGAAATAGTTCTGGCTGACTGTAAAATGTTAGTAGATACAGCAAGAAGTAATTAGGCGAAAGATCGAATCAGTTCTAACTTCCTCATTTATAGCCAAAAAGATTGACAGAAACACATGCCTACAATGGCAACAATTCATTCAAAAGAAAATCAACTAGGCAATAGAGACAAAAAATGACAAAATCTATAGTTTTCAAATAGCAAAACACACATACAATGTTCAGAAAACATCAGATAATTATTACAACCATAAGTTAGCTTACAAATCAGCAAACTCATTGTTTTAAAAATAAAATTAAAAAAAAAAATTTAATTGGATAACCAAATCAACAAACTCTTATTTAAAAGTACACATGCCCCAGATAAGAATAAAAATCATCTGCCCTGGACTACATAAGGACTGACTTAACAATTCAAGGAATACAGGCAGCAACAACCAACTTTAGCATCCATGGAGAATGTATCAGAACAAAAAAGGTCAGTAGCATAGCCATAATAAAATAGGTTCCATTATGTTAATATTTATGTTGGCTTTTATTTTTGTTGGGGGTGGGGGGTCTACATTATCATTTAAACTAATCCTTCATAAAAATCTCATAAAAACCTGTCCCACCTCTTAACATTTTCATGCAACACCCAAACCCCCAATCCTCCCCCACCCCCCCCCCCCCCCCCAAAAAAAAAAATTAAACAAAGAATGACGCAAAAGAATGTTATTTCAAATTAAATACCTTTCTGAGGGCTAATTATTTGTTGTGGCCGGTTATTGTAATTAGATGAAGGCCGACTAACTGAAGAACCACTATGAGTTAATGTAGATGAAGGTTGTGAAGACTCAGCAAGCATATTTTTCCCAACTCCTTGGGATTTACTTGACATCTTCCCTTGTGTGGTAGAGCTAATCTCGGCAGCTGCTACATAAATCATTGATAATAACAAAACTGAGTTAATGAAATCATAAGAAAATAAAAGAATGTAATAAATGCAATTTTCAGAGTCCTGACCAGCAGCTAATTTGTTCTCAGCAAGGACAACAGCATTTGGTTCACCAGGAGGTCGATTGCTCCCTACTTCACGTTTAATTGCACCCACAGCACCTGGGAGCCGGGAATCATTAGATGGTACCAGTACTGGGTCCAAAGGTGAGAAACAGACTGCTGATGAAGATGAAGATGTTGTCGATGCCGAAAAGTTACTAGAGCTTAGTGTCGGCTGCCTGTGCGAGTCCCCAGTTCCAAAGGTAATGACAGAATTTTTGTTTGCATCATCGGGAGGTGGTGCATTTCCCAAATTATTAATGGAAACAGAAGATGAAATTACTTCAGGACCATTGGCAATTACAGTTGTAGAGCTGCAAGGGATATTGATCGCATAACTTGTATGTAAGTTCACTAATTTATGAACTGTAAAACTACACTTTATTTGACTTGACAAGTATAAAAGAGAGTGGGAATCATAAACTGTATCTACCTTATTGCCGGACTTTTATCTTTGGTTTTTGTGTCCTGAGAGGTTTGCAAAGTTGGAGTGACAGCCTTCTCTGCAGCTTGATTGACGCCATTCTCCTTTCCAGGGCCAGAATTCCTGCCACCACCAGCATCTGACAAGAGGTATAGAGGAGACAGCATCGCTTAGCCGTAATGTCCAACCCCAATAATACATTTAACTTGAGAGAGCTATATAAGGTGGCAGGGGGAACTTCTCAACCCCACGCCAAAATTACAAAAAAGGTGTTTCACAAAAAAGTAAGCAAATGTAGAAATTATTGACATATTACTGAAAATGATAAATTATCACAAACCAGTGATGGTTAGAGCAAAATTATATTTGGAGATAGTCAACAAACAAAGAGACTTAATCACAACAAGATCAACCCAAGTTTATTGGGTAAAAAAAGACAGAGTAATCCAGTTAATAATTCTCAAGCAATTTTTATTTTTAAATAAGTTTTCACCATGTGACGTGTGACGAGGGGCAAAATTCCCCCGACCACCCCTACCCCCTCGCCCCTGCACGCCAGGTCTCCACCGCGATTCTGCAGAATCTTTGTTGTTCGGATTCTGCAAGATATAAGCAACAAAGGACAAACATTACTAGAGCTCAAAAGATGTGTGAAGCACAAAAAAAACAAATACTCAACTCTCTATCCCAACAATTGTAAGCAAACCACATTATAAATATAAAACAAGATGCTGCTTTTAATCACAAAATGATAGAACGTAATGAAAAATCTCCCGCACGTCACCTTACCCTAAAAAGAAATCAAAACAGAAGCAAACTAAAAACAAAATAACACCCCCCCCCCCCCCCCCCAAAAAAAAAAAAATCTTCTACCATTGAACCTAACCCAATACAAATTGATTTGAAATAATAAAACAAATAAAATCAAGCACACACCCACCCATTGAAGCCCTTTTCAGTAGATTCAGTACATGGCTATTCAGATTGAATGGCCTACACACATTTATTATTTAAATTCTGAATTGATCACAAGTGCTCTTAACTAACATCTTACAAGTATGTCCACTAATACCCCATTAAATTGATGCATGGTAAAAATCATAACAACCAGGTACAAGCATTTGCAATTTAATCCACAGTAGGCTCTCGAGTCTATTTGTGATAGGGGGAGGGTGGGTGCCATTATTTTAGATCAGAGAGCAACGCCATTTGACAAAGTGGACAACATGAAGCAAGGCTGCATAGCCAACATATGCTCACAGCAATCTAAATAAAAGCCATAACTTAGGCCAAAACCTATAAAACTAAACCTTCATATGTATAAACTGAAAAATACCCTAATCCATAATCAACTTACAATAGAAATCTCTTACCTCTTTCCTCTTGCCATGTTTCCTTGTGACCACATGAAATGGATCTGTGGAACAACATACACACATGTTAAATGCTACTTTATTACTTATTAATAAACATAGCTTAACTTGGTCAAAAAATGATAAAAAGCAAAAAAAAAAAAAAAAAAAAAGCAAGAAAAAGAACAATTATATGGCCCATAGTGTAAACATAATTTCTAGACCATTCACATTATAACAAAGTAACTCAGATGCAAATTTGCACATAGACATAAAGGGAAAGTAAATCAAAAAAAACATTTTCAGGAAGACTTGTAACTGCTTGCTTGAGCCAAGAAATTGTAAGTGACGGATAAAATTATTTTAACCAAATTAAAACTTCTCTAATAAGTTACTATCACAAAAATGGGTCCTAATCTGTAGCAATAATGCTCCGCAACAAGCCCAAAATCAGGTGATTGCACCTATCAATGATCATTTTGTATATGCAACAGTAACCACATCTAGAACTAACAAGTGTCCAAAGGAATGTTTAAACCATCCCACTAGAAAAAAGTACTTCTCCAAATAACTACAATACAGCCTCTTGCATAACACACTTGGTATATTGAACTCTCTCCAAGCACCAGAAGTGGCAATAAATGCTCCATAACCAAAAGTGAAAACCTATCAACTAAAAAAAGAAATCTTTAAACTAGACATAATAGACAACCACCACTATTACATAGTCACTATGTACAACATATTGAACATGATTTATTATGGCTTACAACTAAGTATTAGTCACTTTGTCCACATACCATAGCAACCCCCTATTCCATACAAAGTGTTACCCATTTGGGTAGCTAAGAAAATGATGTTGGTTTGGGAGGTAAAACCTTTAAAAAAATAATAATAATAAAAAACTCAAATTTTTTTTGTTTTTTTTTTGTGAACTGGTTATGCAAAACTCACTACTTCACACTACACTAATACAACTACTTGCCTTAGTCAATCTAATCTTTTGACCTCTTTTTCTTCTTCTCGGGGACCAGAATGACAGAAAACACAAATGCCTAAATTAATTTTACTTCAATGCTAAGTTTTCTGAGCTAGAGTTACAAATGAAATCAACTTAGGAAAGAAATATACATGGTTGGAAGCAATTCATAAGGAGCCAACAATGACTGTGAAATAAGACCCCATTTCATAGCTCAGTCCTTCTTTTCTGAAAATCAAACAGAATAAGATTCCTAGCATCCAACAAAAACTAAATTTCTTTCCCCAGATAATATAGAATATTAGGAAGATAAAAAAAAAAAAGCTTCCCTTTCAGAATTAGAAAGGAGGCAATAACACAAACATGAAATAGGAATCTCTAGCTTAACCTTACAGAAAGTACACCAACAGTGAAAACCCATCATAGCAAAAACTAAAAAAATTCCCATTTCCCACATAACAAAACCTCAATGACAAAAAAAAAAAAACAAAAAAACAAAAATCAAATCAAACCCATTTCAAAGTAAGCCAAAAGCAACAAAACCCAGAAGAGAAAACACCAAAAGCAACACATGGATCACCAGGATCAAACCCATGCAAGCTGCCCCCAACCAACAACCAATTAGAAAATCAAAAAGAGAAAGAAAGAAGGAAAAAAAAAATGATACCCTGAAGAAGGAGCTTCTGAATAGTCTCATTGGGATCCATGGAACACTCCTTGAGCATTGCATAAATCTCTTCCTCACTGGGATTCACTGTGATCTCCTTGATGCCATCGATCATCTTCTGTATGTCGATTGGGATTGAAACCCTGCTGGACCCACCCCCACTCATCTTTGCAAACCCAGAAATTTAATAAACAACACAAAACCAAAATAACAACAAAACCCCACCAACACCAATACCACCACAGACCACAAAGTGTCAATCTTTCTTCTTCTTCTTCTAGCTTCAAAAGACTCAAAAAAAGTCTGTTTGTATTGTTTGTACAATTACACACAACAACAGAGATTATGCAAGAAATGAAGGAAAACCAAAAAAAAAAAAAAAAAGAATCCAAATTTTTTTCCCTTTTTTTCAGGGGTTTTTTGAATTTGATCTATGTGAATGTAAGAAGAAGAAGAAAAAGAAACGAGAGAGAGAGAGAGAGAGAGAGAGAGAGGGAGATGGGGAGCACAACACAACACAACACAACACAAACAATGAAGTGGTTTTGGAGTGTAGGGCTTTTTGGTTTTTCACCTTTCTTTTTTATTTTTCTTGCAACTTTCTTTTTTTCTTTTTTTATATTTTCCCTTTTCGCTTTAAATTTGTGTGCAAGTTCTTATGAATCTCTGTGCGCTTGTATGGGATGTTTCCAACTTTGAATTCTAACCCAATACATAAAATAATGTTTTTTTTTTTTTTTTTTAGAACAAAAAAAATTTTTTAAGGATTTTTTTAGAGATAAGGTAGTGGTAATGTAATCTTTTGTCTAAGCTATTACACTTATTCCTAATAATTTTGTAACTTAACTGATTAATACCGTATTTTTTAAGACATATAAAATTTAAACATCTTCTCACCAATTATAATATCAAATTATTAAAAATAAATAAATAAATAATATTCTATGCTTTGTCTTTTTAAGACATACAAGATTCAAACATCTTTCAACGGTGTTAATATTAAATTATAATATTTTTATAAAAATGTAAGTAAATAAATTATTTTATTCTTTGCTCTTAAGACAATCTAAAAAACTCATAAATTGATAGTATGATGGATTGAAATTAGGAATTTTGAATTTGTCTGGCACTAAACAAAAACCAATGAATCCATGGCTCAGTTACCCCGTTAATAAGGGGGTTTATAATGGTGTCTTATTCTATGTTCTCTTTTTTTTAAAAAAAAATAATATGCTGAAGATCTTTTTATATGCTCATTGCTATAATGCTATGTAATGTGACTGTAGCTACAGTGTTGTTGGCCGAGTGCTTGAGCTAAAAATAGGCTTTTGTGGGTAAGGTGATAGTCTATATTATATACTATACTTTTAATTAATTATTTTCTCTTTTTTTTTTTTTTGAGAAAATTATTTTCTCTTCTTTGAGTTCATGGATTTAAATAAGTTTTAAAATCATGACTTTGATATCATAAAGATCAAAATTTACCATAATTATTATGTGAACAATATCTGAATTTCAACTTTCAATACATTTTCAATGACTAATGAGATTTTATAACTTTAAATATTTAATAGTTTTTGCCTAATTATTTTTTTATATAATTTGATAGATGGAAAATGAGGAATTTGAATTCTAGATATCTTCATTAGAACACCAAAAAATGACAACCAAATGAACTACAAAGCTCTTAACTTCTCTTAACCATACTCTTATTTAAGTTGTCTAAATTTATCTTATCCAAAAAATAATTACCATAGTTTATGATTAATTATTTTACGTATTCAGTGTGCTACGCTGCTACACCTCCTAAAAGTGGTTTTACATAATATTTATCTTTTAAAAATTTTATATGTAGGACCCATACATGAGACTTACTTTTATGTAAAAGGAAGATATAGTACATCATGAGCGTTTAATATTTTCATGGTTATTCATTTTGTACAATCTTATTTTAAAAAGGAAGGTATATCATGTATCAGCTACATGTATCCTCTCTCTCATAGCACATATCGATCCACTTGTTGGGAGTGAGAGAGAGGTTATTGGTAGCCTACTTTTATATGATTTTAAGTGTGGGACCCAAACATGAGTCGATTTTAATGTGAAGATAATATATAATACATCAATACATTGTGTATATTGAATAATTTCACATTTATGCGTTTTACGCAATTCTTCTAGAGAGTGAGGAAAAAAAAAAAAAAAAGATGAAGAGGGAGTTTTCACACATGTACAACACTAAAACAGTAGAAGTACCGGAACTTTTTTAGACATATTCATTAATTGAATATTTGAATTTGATTCTAAAAGAGAAAGTATTTGAATTTAAAGTAGGCATTTAATCATTCCATCAATGACTTGATACTCTGAAAATTTATTTCAAAGTCGTGTTGTTACTGCAATAATTGTCATCTGTAATGTATTAGAAATATGGCAATAATAGGAGGATTATCAGTCCATGTAGAACAATATTTATGGGTAAATCTTGCACATCTAAAGTGTCACCTTCCTTCCTATATACAAAGTGCTTGGGGTTTAGGGGGAAATGGTACAAGTTGCGACGCTAATGGTACAAGTTGCGACGCTAGTAGCATATCATAATTATCTACCAAATATAAAAATAAAAATTTCAATAATCAACTACATCAACCTATGCAAACTTGTGCAAATTTAAATTGTTGCTACAGTAATCATGGAAATATACATTGTTACGGTTCACATGCAAATATATTTTTTAATGCTTCTTAATTTACTCATATACCCAGAGAGATAGAGTAATAAAAAAATTGATAAAGAAATAATATTGTAATGAAATATAATGTAAAATAGATAATTTGATGTAGATGTTTTTGAGAAATTGTTATGTAAAATATAAAAAACAGACTCTTATGTTAAAATAGACAGAAATTTTTACATGAACTAATGAGAATATATATATATATATATGTAGGATACTGAATTTCAAATTATTTTATACTTCTAGTTTCACATGGAAATCACGTCCGAACCTTCCATACCGTGTTATATATATTCGTGCAAGTGTTACTTTTAAGTGATTTATCTTTCCTTCGTTAATATCTGTGATGTATGTAGACATGAAATTAGTAAATTGTTTGTTGCTTTTGCTTATGTCATAATAGAATTTGAAATCACCATTGTAAAAATTATATATAGGTTGTAGGGTTTCTTTTTTTTTTTTTATATATATATAATCATTTTATCACTTTTCACTTCAAATCATATTTTTTGTGTAGTTTCGTAATTTCATTTTTATAAACTATTGTGAGAAAAAGATGAAAGATAAAGGAAATTATTATTTTTTCTATTGGAGGGGAAATGCTGTTAGAAAGAGAGAAATGTCTGATAAAAATAAAAAAATAAAGAGAGAAATGTCAATATCAGCAAAAAATAAAATCCAAAATAAAATTGGCACGTAAAATTAATTATTTTAATACTTCCGTAGTCTTACAGCTATCCATTTAAATTCAATCTTTTTTTTTTTTATACATTTTATTCAGTTTATGTTAAACTCACGTATACTATATATGTGATTTTAAATATCAACATTTTAAATATAAAATATACCCAAAAATAGGTTAAATATCAAACATTTTATTTTCAAATTACACCTAGAGTAATTTTGCCAAAGTTACAATACTTATTAATAACTTTTTATTGGATTATACCCTCCATATTTACAAGACACAACAATGATAAGAGAATCTCATTGTAACTTTAAAAATTCAAGTTTTTGTCATTTAAAATCATACACAAGATGTAATTTTATAAATTGTATAAAAAATAACATTTAATTAATACAAAACTTTAGTGTTCAAGTTAAGAACAAAAAGAATATATAATCTATAACATGATTTTTAAAATATTAATCCAATAAAAAGTAACTAACTACTATAACATTTCCCTAAAAAAAAAAAAATAACATAAATAAGAAGTTACATTAGATTAACTTGATCATTAACTTGATCATGATCCTTTGAATTTTTATAACAATACAAGCATATTTTACGTGTTATGTGAGAATATTAACTTTCAAACAACTTATCATGCATGTATATTAAAAAAAAAAAAGTTTTTCATTAACTAGTTAATTATATATATAGTTTATCTAAGTTCAATTTGAGCTTGATCCTTTGATTTTTTATTACAATACAAGCGTTAATCATGTATTATCCTTTATTAATTATTACTAGCTTGTAACCCTCATGCATATGCATAGATACACTTAAAAATATACTATAAGATGTATAATATAATTCTTATATATATAATTTAAATACTATTGATAGTCATTTTTATATTTTGTTAACTCTTTAAAAAAGATTTGTAAGAATATCATTAGGTATAAAATGTAAATTGTCCTTTTATTTATTGTGAAGCATTTTTTTTTTTTTTTTTACAATTCATTTATTCTAGACTCTTTGGTTTTTGTACTTAATAACTCACTTGGATGAATATTTATGATGTGGTCCCACATTTTATTCTAAAATTAAAAAATAAAACTCTTTAAGAATAAATAATTTAGAACACATGGCGCAAAATTAAAACTCTAATTTGAAATTCTAATTTGAGTTTCTCTTAACTTCACCTATTATTTTTTATATATAGATGATTATTATTTTTATTATTGTAGGGGCTGCGTTTTGGTTCCTGAGCCCAAAAGATAAAAGGATTCAAGCCCAAAGAACATGCACAATGGATTAAGGATAATAAGAATGGATCAAACAACACAGTTGATTAAGGATAATAACAAAGCAAAGAAACACAAGTTCTATGCAAAGAAATCCTTCCTCAGCGAAGTCCATGGAGAGTGGTTCTTGAATGTAGTTCTTTTAATTAAGACTTGGATACAATTTCAATTCTTGTTGTTACAATATTTTCTCTACAGAATTTCCGATCCCCTCTCCCTAGAGGATCTCTTACATTATATAGCTCCCTTTAGATGATCTTGACCCTCCATTTATTGATTGTTCAGGCCACTACTTGAATGCTTGTCTCATTAGATACCTCCCCAAACCCGTTGTGAGTTGCAGCAGCCAAAGCAGCACTACTCAGGAGTCTTCTCCACATAAATGCAACTAGGAGGTTCGGTGGAATGCATTAAATGTGGTGGCAGCCACCATCCCTTCAGTCATGTCAGGGTTGACCCCTTCTCTGAATCTCTTTCTCTATAATATGACTTCCTTTGGTAATGTGCCACTAACGTGGCATTACTGTCTGAGGGTGTGACTTCCTCAGCACGATAATAGCCCCTTCGGTTATGGGTATGACACGTAGCGCAATTACCTTATTTAAATTCTTGTACCCCACAATTATTATTGTTATTATTATTATTGTTATTATTATTATTGTTATTATTATTATTGTTATTGTTATTGTTATTATTATTATTATTATTTATGCATTATCTTAGCATGTGAGAATATTAGTCTTCAAACATCTCATCATGTAGATTTTTTTAAGAGAAAAACATTTTCATAAAGAGATAAATTATATATAAGAGAGAAAGTTTTCAACTTTTTAGATGACTTTTTTTTTTCTTTTTCTTTTTCCTAATGTGACATTGTTAACTTTTACAAACAGCAATGCCTTGAAAAATGTTAACTTTTCAAACCAACCTCCTGGCAAGGTCTTTGTGCTTGAAAGGTTATGTAAAGTCACCACCAATCATATAATTTCGGTGATGTGAATAACCATTTGTCATCTTATTAACATCACAAAGTACTAGTCTAAGGCTAACAGAATGAGAAATCTCCAATCCTAAGTTAGGTATAATAAAGTATATGCAAATCGTTATCATAGGTTTAGGAATTCATTTCTATGTCGGAAAGGTGTTAGCCACTTCATAATATTTGTATTATAACGGTTACCCTATTCCTATTACTTTTGCCAACCCTATTATTTGAAATATTTAAAGGTCACGAGATTAGCTGCATGGGCAACATTATTCTTCTATCATGGTGGGTGTGTTTAAATTTGGTGGAGCCCTAGTAGGATTGAGCCCCAAGTGTATAAGGGTGTAAATCTTACCACCGATTAATAACCTTCACTAAAAGAGGATCTTAAAACCATGCCTTCCTATTAGGTGGGTGGTCTATTATATATAGGGCTAATTAATTACTACAATTTCTTAGAGGAGGGCATTTCCACTTCAAGTTATGCACTGCATTTGACTGTTTTAGAGAACCTTTGAGTCTAGACCACTAACATGAGGTGTAGAGAGCTTGCTTCATATAGCTTTTAAGACGTGATTTTGTCAGTAATGATTATGTCTCTCAGTCACAATCGACATATATTTTAAGACGTGATTTTGGTTTGGATGCATGCATATGTGAAGGCTGAACTTAGGCAACAGGAAAAACTTATCGCACATTAATTAAGCTAGCTTTGATTCTTTGAACAATTTGTTGGCCTTTGGACTAATTAAGCTTTGGTTGAATTGGACCATGCATGGTTGCCATGCGTTCTGCATGTGTGCTCACTAAGATCTAGCTTTGATGTTTTGGGGGTCTTGTGTTTTTGGACCTTTTGTGTTCATTGGACGGGATCAAAACAAGGTGTCACTACTGGATAACCACTTGTTTTGGAGGGAATTTACAGTTCAATAAAAGCGAGGATTTTTATGAATATGAATGTTTATGGAAATCTAAATTTATATTAAAAAAATTTATGTTTTGTAATCCTATTATGATCAATAGGAATCTTAAAAGATGATGTCGGCCAAAATCTCATGTTAGAGTTTTCACTTTGTTTGTTTTAGCATAAAATGCTTTCTATCAGATTTCTAGAAAATTGTTTATTCTTTCATGTTTAGTTTTTTGTTTTTTAAAATGCTATGGAAAACATTTTATGGTGTTTAACTTGTACTAAAAATACTACTATACATCATTGTTGCAATGGTCACTTTATAAGTATAAGTGCTTGTGGGGTGTGGGGTTCAAGTCTTCAGAAAGGGAGTTTCATACATGCACTTAGATTATGTTAGAGTAGAATTTTATCTTGTATATATTAAAAAAAAAAAAAAAAACTTGTACTAAAAATAACCCCAAAAAAAAAAAAAATCATATATCTTTATATAAAGAAACATTAATTCATCACTATAAAATATGAATACAAAAAGTTAAAATCAACATAAAAAGTAAGCACAATTAAAACAAAATGATTGAATATTACTTATAAGCACAATCAAAGTAAGAGTGCAACAACAACAAAATTACTAAAATATTTTAATGAAAAAAATCAACTAAACAATAATACCCGTTACCCACCCAAACCATTTATTTTGAGTGAGACCAACCCACCTCTTTATAAATACTGTATAAAATTTATAAATAATAACATATATATATATATGTTAATTTATTTTTGTTTGACTTTTAAAAGTTTGAGGCAATTCCTAAAGTTTTGAGGCATATCATGGTAAATTTGGAGATTTCAGGAGCTATTTTCATCATTTTGATAGTTTTGGGGGGTATTTTTGTTAGGAAAGTTGCATTGATCTCTCTAAAGTTTTCTGTTATTACACTCACATCCCCTGGAATGCAAACTATTTACAATGAACTTCCTAGGATAATTGAAAAAGAAGAAGAAGAAGACTCTAATAAAGAGTGAATTTCCTATTAAAAGGAGTGTGATTGATAAAATAGAAAATTCAATTTAAAAGGAGTGGATGGTAAAATAGAAAATTCAATTTAAAAAAAAAAATTTAGTCATCTACTGTGGGAGGTCAATATAAATAGTTTACATTTTAGGGGAGACGAGTATCTTATTCTAAACCAAAGAGGGGGTGAGTGTAATAACTAAAAACATTACATGAGGGTCAGTGTAATTTACCACATTTTTGTCATTCAAGAGTTTTATTGTATTTTAGTTATATTAGATATTTAGAAAGTATTTTGATCATTTTGGAGATTTTTAGGTTATTTTGACATTTTTTAAGGGTACACTTGTCATTTTAGAGGTTTAAAGGAATATTGCTCATTTTAAAAGTTTTCAAGGGATATATATATTTTTTAATTTTAATGGTTTTAAAGGTATTTTAGTCAATTGAAATTAGAAGGTATGAGGTGGCATTTTAGACAAACAAAAACTACCTTGAGAAAATTGTTTAAATACAACAACATGGTCATTTTTTTAGAATATATAAAAATTGTTTCCAAAAACTTATTCATGAGAACAGGTGTTTAATTTAAGGTTAATAAACAGAGCACAGAAACAACATGTGGAGTGGAGGAGGTAGGTACGTTACTGAGGCGGATCCGCATAAGTTATTTAATTTTTTTTTTTTTTTCAATTACCGAATTCCCAACATATTTTTCATTTTGAAAGCCAACAAAAATTGATATATCCTTAAAAACAAGTTTCTAACTTTCTATAAATAACTTTCACATAAAATTTTCAAAAAAGTCCTCAGTATGAATTCTAATTAATACCAATACAGTCCTTAATTACACTCAATATCATTCATTTTGACAAAATCTTTGTAATAAAAAGTTATACACAATCTAGTTGATTACGAAAGCCTCATATGTTGGTGCAATGTTGGGTTCGGATCTTTTTGTTTTCCTTTTGAAAAAAAAAAAAAAAAACGTTGGGATTGGTTCTTATATATTCTTGGTACATTGATAAAATAAACAAAAGGATGATTCTAAAAATAAATAAATAAACAAAAAGATAGTTACTATTTAAGGTAAGATTCAAGCCCTAGTTAATAGGGCTGGCTGAGAAAGTTAAAGTAGAGAATATTGTTTGAAAAATACAATAATGCAGATTGTTCCAAATCTTATGAAAAACTTAAATTCACCACATAAGTTAGAATAGACTAGAATTTACTATTATTAGCCCAAAAAATTAAAAAGAGACGAGATTTTAGAGCTTTGAAACCCAAAAATAAAATTTGCATAGTGAAAAAGCTAACGCATTTGAAGTTCGTTTGGTAAGAGATTTTTAGTAATACTGTTTTTATTTTTTGAAAATACGTGCAGGTAAAAAAGTATATAAAAATACGTATAATATTGTTTAAATACTGAAAATTGTTATTTAAACAACAACAACAAACGATCCTTTTTATTTGAAATTTGGAATAGATAGTAGATGCATGAACAAGCCATTATTATAATATTCATATATAATGGTTTTTTCAACGTTGTGTGCACTTACGTGAAAATATCCAACATAACATAATGCCATAATTGCATAACTTTAGGATAAAATCTATGATTAATTGGATAGATCTTTGGTTTGACCGGACTACTTAATTTCTTAATTAAGACTTGACCATATGTGTCTATCCTTCTTAATTATTAATTATAAGACGTACGCGTGGCAAATTGCTTATGAAATTATCCTGTAACTTATAATACTACAATATTAAGTGGTTGGTTAAACCAGTTGATGTGTTGTTACTAATAACGTATTTTGTTGTAGAAGATATTACTAATAATGTTTAGCTCAAGTTTTCATGTGAATTTACTATATATCTAATTAAAAACATAAAGTTAAGAATTTCCTAAAAGACTTTGCAATTGTATTTATTTTCAATTTTTTTTTTCTAGGAACTTCTCTTAATTGGCAAAAGAGCTTCAATAAAACCCTAAGATTTGCTAAAGTCTCTAGTTGCTACGACCTAAAAAATAAAAGAAATAAAAAAAAAAAAATTACCTTGACAAGTTATATATGCAAGTTTTCAACCATGCATGGTTACTTTAATGGGGTTGATTGATTTGAGGCCTTTGGGCAATAAGAGCATTAGTATTGGGGGTGTAAAAAATTTCAATTGCTATTTTAGTAACAAAGACACTAAAATAGAGCATTACCTGAGTATGGGTGTGCAAATTTTTTTAGCATTCGTGAATAGTAAGGTTGTATATATACAACCTTATTGTTCATGGGTTGTAAAATAAAAACTAGAGTAATATTTTAAGAGAGATGCTATATCCACAATATTTTTAGAATATTTTCACAACAAATCACAGGTGGTTAGTTGTTATTGGTTCAAATTTGGACCTAATACTAAGATTACTTTTTTGCCCCAACAATAACAACCAGTAACAACCTGCCACTTAGGATTTGTTGTAAAAATATTGTGGACATATCATTTCTCATATTTTAATAGAGTAAGAGAGGAAAAGAGAGAAGAGAGAGAGAGGTTATTGATTTGTTTATATTATTTGTTAGTATAATTTATATTATTTTAATGAATCGTATGTAAAAATAAAAACTGATATGTTGGGTGAGTTGTAAAATGGAATAGTAAAATAGATAAAATAGGTTCTGAAGATGTATATATAATAGACACTTTTTTACATCTTTAGATACTAATGCTTAATACCCTTATTACCCAAACCATATATGACCGAACAAAGTAATATATTAAAAAAAAAAAAAAGCAATAGAACAAGAAAGCAACTGTTGATAATGGGGTTAAACTTTAATTTTAATTGTAATTCATGTCCAATTCACACAAAAAAAAAAAAAAAATTTATGTCCAATTAACCAATCCTTTGTTTTTTTTGGAGAAGCACCAATTAACCAAACCTAAATTCACTATTTGATGCAGAAAGAAACTTTTGGCATCTTGATGCTTATCCCGACACAAATCCTTTGCAACAATTATATATACCCCACTTTTATTCATCTCCCATTTAGTATTGTACTTATTTTCAAGTCAAAAGCATTAGAAGTATGCTATCTATTGAGTTCGGAAAACTTTAGAGTGTCAATTTATTTTATGCTTGTCGAGGTGGAAAGGGACCCCCATTATTGGTGGATGATACAGGCACCCAGTGAGATGTGCACTCAATCGATAGGTAGGCAAAAGCCAGTCCCAGTAGTACAGGCGTCAAATGCAATGGCACCAACATAATCAATGGAGTAAAATATTTTCATAATAATTTTACAACAAATTTTAAGCAGTAATTTGTTATTGATTTTTATCTAACCCATCATTCACATAACAACCAATAAAAAAGGCAATCACACAAATTTATTAAAAAAAGAAAAATCATGCCAAAAAAAAGTTAAAAAAAAAATTCACACCTACTTATACCAAAAGAAAGAAAAAGAAAAGAATAAGAGCAAAACAAAAAAAAGCATCACCCCCCCCCCCCCCCCAACCCAAAACAAAAAAAGCAATCAGCACATATAACACGTAAGAGGATACCAAAAAAAAGAAAAAGAAAAGAATAAGAGCAAAATAAATAAAGCATCACAAACCCCCCACCCCCACCCTAACAAAAAAAAGCAATCAACACGGTACAACACTTAAGAGGAAGAAGGTAGTTCAGTCATTGATTGCAATTATTTCTCTCTCCTTTATTTTCTCTCAAAATTGGTGAGATAAAATTATGGTGGGCTAAGGGAGAAAACAATTAGGCCCCAGCAATTTTCCATCCTCCCATTCTCTCCAACCAAACACTCATAAAATTAATTTCTTTTTTTCCATTTTTCTCTCCTCTATTTGCTATCCTCCTTGTTTCACCCCAACCAAATGGACCCTTAAGTTTTGTAATGAAAATATTGTATCCATAATTTTATTCTAGTCAATTTGGCCTAGTTAGAGCATTCACATTAGTTGTGATAAGATAGTTTAAATACTATTTCAACACCCCAAAAAACTAAAAAGTATGCTACATTGGTGGTGATGGTAAAGTTAAAAATTTATACAAACTAGCTACAGTAAATTGTCATGCTGTAGCACAAAGTGATAAAAAAAAATAGTTTATTATGTGGGATCACATTTTCCCATTACTATAGTACAAACTGGTAAAAAAGAATAAAGAAAGAATATTTAATTAATTTTTCTCAAAAAAAAAAAGAATATTTAATTAATTTTGGGTGAAATGAGGTGTTAAAATTAGTATAAAGTAATTTTTTAACTTGCTAAAAAATAATTTTTTTTAGTTCCACTAATGTGAATGCTCTTATGACTAGCTTTTTTTTTTTTTTTTTTTTTCCTAATAAAAAAATAATAATAAATAAATAATTACTAAGCTACAATAAACTCGAATGCTCAGCTAAAACTTAATTGGGCTGAGCTTACGGGCTTTGGAAAAAAAATTCATCCTTGCTTGGGCTTGGGCTAGGCTTAGTTCAAAGCTAACACCATATACGGCAGCCGAGGGAAAAAAGTCAAAAAATAGTAAAGAATAATAAAGGTTATTGAGGAGGAAAGGAAAGTTAACCAAAACTTGGATGATATTAGTATTATATATCAATGTTTAGTGGTTTGGATGGTTATGTATTAAAACTTGGATGATATAGTAGTATTATGGTTATGTGTTATGGAATAATGTTAAGAGTTTTTGGATGGTTATATGTAAATTTAATGGTAGTAATATTATGGTTATTTTAAGTGTTACATGTGCATATGTTTTAACCAGGATAATGTAATAAGTGGAAGTATATGTTTTAAAGTTATATGTGTTAATGATAAAATAATATTTTTCAATATGTATATCTTATAAAAAAATATTTTTTAAGCTTAACTTGTTTGTTATGTATTAATATTAATAAGTATTTTTTGAAGTTGTTAACAAAATTTTTTATATCTCCCAAAATAAAAAATGAAAAATGATTTATTTTATTTTATTTTACGTTACATCAAATACCATAAAATAATTTGTAGGGCATTTTTAAGAACACAAACAAATACATATGAAAATAAAATGTTTTCCCTAAAAAGTTTAAAGTTGAAAAAATTTTAATTCGTAGAAATTTTTTAAAAACAAAACAAATGTAACATAAATGCACCTATATTTGATTATAGGGAAAAATAGTGTGAGCAAAGAAAAACCTGAGTGTATATTTCCTTTGTTCTTTTTCCTATAGAGAAGGATAGATAACATATGCCATATAGATTGACTTTTAAATCCTTATATAATAAAATAAAGTGTGGTGAAAGAAAAAAAAAAAAAAGAAAAAAAAAAGAAGGAAAAAATGCAAATTATACCCTCTAAGTTTAACCATAATTCATTTTGGATCTTTAACTTTACTTTTATTCCATTAAATCCTCTAATTTTTAAACTTATTGAATTAAAGTCTCTGTTAATGAATTTCCATTAACTTTACTTTCTTATAATTTTTCAAATTAAAAAAAATTAAGTTAACCAATAAAAGTAAACAATATTTTTAAAATAATATTTTTCCATTAACTTTACTTTCTTATAATTTTTTAAATTAAAAAAAATTAAGTTAACTAATAAAAGTAAACAATATTTTTAAAATAATAATTAAAAGAAAGTAAACAGTGTTTAAATGCAGCTATGCTTGCGTGTTCAAACTATTAGAAACAACATAGCATCTCTTTCCAGAAAATTTTCTCGTTACAAAATTTTCTTTCTATTGCTTTATCTGGAATTCTCTACAAAATATTCCTCATTGAGTAATGATAGCTGACATACACTCTTTATTACACATCTTACTGTACACACATGTTTTTAAACACACAATTTAACTAAATTTGTGTTTTTAAAAAATAATTTCAAAAGAGAGTGTGTACAAAGTGTGTAATAGTAAGTGCATAATAAGATTGCACATTCTCATTTTATCTCTAGAAGCCTCTCTGCATAATTAAAGTTTAGACACACATTTCTAAGTTGCCTAGAAGCTTGGTGAAAGATAATTATTGTTAGTAAAAGAATGCACCAGAACATCTAAGGTAGGTAATTTTAAGGCCTCGTTTGGTTAGGGTGATTATGGGAGATGAAAAATGGAAGGGGAAAATAGAGGGAATTTTGAATATTGCCCTTGTTTGGATGGGGGTTGATTTTGGTGGAGATTGAGTATTTTCTCCTTGGGCCCACCATTTTGGAGTGTTTTGTTTTCTATCCAAATTGGGGAGAAAATGGGGGAGAAAGAGGGCTTAGATGGGAGTTTACCTATTTGCCTCTCTCATTCCTCCACAGTAGGGTTTTTTTATTTATTTATTTATTTATTTATTTATTTATTTATTTATTTATTTATTTATTTATTTATTTATAATGTAATAGGAGTACGAGAGTAATATTCCCTAAAGGGGGGATCTCCAACCCGAAGGGCATCCTTATCTCGAAGGATGCTACAAACCTGAAGGACACTTTTATCCTAAAGGGCTAAAGGAGATAGAGAATTTCTTAGTTAAAATACTCCCTATCAGCAGCCCCCTATTCCGTATTCGTTGGGATAACCGACGGGTTACGGAATACGTTGGGATGACATGATCAATTAATGGCTCGCCTTGAGCCCTTGCCATTTATGAGGGCAAAAGAGTCTTTTTATGGTGCGTAAGTGACACATTGCATTTCCTAATTGGGTGACATGAACAGTCGCATCGTTTCTTATGCCTCTTCGCCCTATAAATAGCTTAATGCCCTAACTGACCTTACTGTTTATTCTTTTTACTTTCTGACATCGTGTGGAGCTCCCGTTTCTCGTCGGTTTTTGGGATTGTCTATCGCTTTTAAAGCCATCCGTTTCGATAATTTTTCCATCGTTCTTCGATCGTCACCTCTATTGGGTAAGTCTCTATTCTTTGAACCTTTCTATTTATTTACTTATAATTGGAGTGGTAGTTGGTCCAATGTTTGGTTGTCCCATGAGTAGTTTCTTAGTTTTCATATGTCGCTTGTAGGTGAGAGGATGTTAAATGATAGTTAAGCGACGAGTGAGTAGCATTCGTCGTTTGTCTGTCTAAAGTTGGGCGACGACGAGGTTTCCCCATCAGGAAACGAATCCATGGCTGACTACCTAGTTGATTCCTCTAAAAGGGAGCCATCAGCTAATCCGTCCGAGGAGGACGAGGAAGCGGCCAGTCCATCAGGGCAAAATTTTAGGGAGTTCGTCCTCCCTAGGATCTGGGCGGTGAACAAATTTCCCCTTAAAATGACAAAGGAGGTCTTTAGAAGGCTCCATCCTCGCTTCCAAATTCCCAACGATGCCCCATATGAAGGGCAAATAGAAAGGAGAAGTGTTATTTGAGAGAGGCTGATGACATTAGTTTTTACGAGGCTGCCTCTAAATGAGATCCATCATCGGCTAGCAGATTACTTGGGTATATTTGTATGCCAAATATCTCCTAACACATGGAGGATAGTTCTTGGACTGAAGTGTTGCGAGGCCAGATGAGTGGAGGCCGTCGTGGTCTTTCTCTCTACAAGTTCTTTTATTGCTACAAGCCTTAATAAATTTCTGCATCATAGGACTTTTATAATTTCATGTGTGGCAAAGCGTCATTGGAATTGGTATATGATATGCCTGATTCCAATCATAATTGGAAAAACAGATATTTCTTTGTTCAAGGGTCCAATTGGGTGTGTTAACCTAACGAGTGGTAAATTATAGGTGAAGGTTACAATAATACCTAGGCAATAATGGACAAGTCTGGTGAGTCATCAGGTTGTCTTCCTTGTTTGTTCCATCAGTTTTATTCTATTCCTAATCTATTTGTTTTCAATTTTGTAGCCTAAACCCGTTCGATGATATTTCTCGAGCAAGAAAACTTTATTAATCATATTCTTGAGATCCCTATCAAATGATAAGGGTGGAAAGATCTTGTCACACATGACAATCTCCAAGTTTTTTATGAGGGACCTAAATCGACGAATGAGGCTAGGCATTTGGATGCTCAATCTCAAACCCGTGAGTTTCTTTATATGTCTACTTTATTCATCAATTTTCTCAACTAACTCATCATTTTCATTGTTGTGTTTCCTTAGAGATGGATGTTGGAAAGAAAAAACCAAGTGGAGATAAGGAAAGCGATTGCTCTCCAAGCTCTACAATCTGGGAGGTCGTCAACTCCTCCGACAAAAGTAGGTCAGAAGAGAAAACCCCTAAGTAACAAAGGTCGTCCAAACCCCCTGTTACTGTGGACCATCTAGAGCAAGCGAAGATGGTCCAAAAAATGCTTGAGCCTCCCCGTCATGGCATAGGTAAAGGTCTTGTGACATTTCAAGGTCCCGACGCCAACCTCCTGCCCCCCTAATGGTGAGAAACAAGGGGTTTACTATGGGTAGTGCCTGTAATTTCATCAGGGATGTGGACCTTGATGAGTGCTTAGAGCATGAAACTGAGGCCTTTGGTGACTCAGGTCTCCTTAACTTGACAAGGGTGAGTTTGGTTCTTGTCGTTCCCTTCTATTTATTTACACACACACACACACACACACACACACATATTATTTTTAACAAGCCTAATCCTCTCGTCCATCTCATTTTAGGCCTTGGTGAGGATGAGGGCATGAAGCTTAACAACTGATGCCCAGTCGTTAAGTCTACCAAGAGATCGATCCATGGAAGTAGGTAGCTGTCTTTCGGGCAAGCCCTATTCATATCGGTGAAATCCACACCCATCCTCCATTTACCATTGGCTTTTTTGACCATCACTACATTAGCTAACCAGTTGGGGTTAGTAGACTTCTCTGATGAATCCTGCTTCTAGTAGCTTGCAAACTTCTTTTGTTATGGCTTTGTCCTTCTTATGGGTAAGGACTCTTTTTCTGTCAGACAGGAGGGAAGGATAGGGAGACATTGAGCTGATGGACCATGATACTTGGATCGATTCCTAGTAGGTCCTCATGGCTTCAAACGAAGGTGTCCAAGTTGTTTTTTAAGAAGAGTATGAGCTCTCGACAGATCGAAGGGTTCGCTTGGGTGCTGATGTGAGTGATTCTATCTAGGTGACTTTTGTCTAAAGAAATGTCTTCCAATGCCTTCGTTGGTTCCACTATCACTTGTCGTACTTTAATATTCAAGGTCTATAAATGATTATCCATTTCTAGCATGGCTATCTAGCATTCGCGTGTTGCCATCTAATCCCTGTGCGCTTCTCCTATCCCTTATTCCATCAGGAACTTGACAAGTAGATGGTAGGTGGAGGTGGCCGCTCTCCATGCGTTAAGCGTAGGTCGTCCAATGATAGCATTGTAAGCTGAAGAGTAGTCGACGACCAAAAATGTGATCTCCCTTGTGATCTACTACGAGTAGCTATTAATGGTGACTGACAACGTGACTGACTTAATGGGGAACACCTTGGTTTTGCCAAACCCCATGAGTGGCGTGTTCAATGGTAGGAGCCATTTCTTGTCGATTCTCATCTGTTTAAAGGTGGGATAGTAGAGTATGTCGGCTGAGCTCCCATTGTCCACCAACATCCTTGGGGTGGTATAATCAGCTACGGACAGGGTGATGACCAACGTATTGTCGTGTGGGGGATAGAGCTGTCAAGCATCTTCTCCAGAGAAGGTAATAAGCGGATTCTCAACCTTTGATAGCTTAGGGAGGTGACCAGTGATTTGTACACTCTGCACCATGCAGAGGTAAGTCTTTCCTGCATTTCTAGAAGACCCAACCATTATGGTTCCTCCTACGATCACCTTTATTTCTCTGAGCAGAGTTTTTGGGCATTCTTTTGCCCTACCATTGGGCTTTGGACCTCTAGCCAGGTTCCTTTCAGCTCTCCCTCGTCTGACGAACTACTGTAGCTTTCCTTGTTTGAAGAGAGCTTCTCTCTTTGCTTCAAATCATAGCATTCAGAGGTGTCATGTCCATGGTCCCAATGGAAGCGACAATACTTATCTCTTGAGCACTTGTTAGGATCATTTTTCAACTTGTTTGGCCACTTGAGTGCTGAGTCATCACTTACTTGCATGAGGACTTGCTTGAGCGGGGTGTTCAGTGGGGTGAAGTTGGTCATCCTTCTGAAAGGAGGTCTTGACTTCCTGTTTTCCCTTTTATCACTCTTTTGACTTCCTTTCACCATCCGAACGGGGGTTGTCTTGTCTCTCCCTTTTCTTCAATCTGCCCATTTGGGCTATCATGGCATCTTCAAAATTCATATACTTAGTAGCTCTATATAGCATGCTCATCATCGTCTTTAGGTTGTTCTTGTAGATGAAGAAGAGGAATTCCCCAGAATGGATTCCATTAGTAAAGGTCGTGACCAAGACCTTGTCATTTGCTTTGTCAATCAAAAGGGCTTCCCTGTTGAATCGAGTCACATGCTATCTCAAGCTCTCATCTTCTTGTTGCTTGATGTTCAAGAAACTTGCCGAGGACCTCTTGTATCTTTGTTCACTAATGAAGTGCATGACAAAGTGCCCACTCAACTCCTTGAAGGTTGAGATAGAGTTTGGAGTAATCTTGCTAAACCACACTCTAGCCAGCCCTTTGAGTGTGGTTGGGAATGCTCTGCACATTGTCTCGCTGGGTACTTCCTGTTGGTGCATTAGAGTTTTGAATGACTCTAGGTGATCAAGTGGATCTTTTGTCCCGTGGTATACCTCCACCTAAGGCATATAAAATTTAGGTAGAAGGGGACAAGATGTGACATGCACCATAACAGGAGAGTCAGTATGGTGGACTAGTTAGTCCAAGTTGGTGGACACTCGCCCCCTCATGGCATTCATCATCATGTCCATCTTATCTTTCATCATGTGTATATCTAGTGCCATGTGCATTGCGCCGCTCTCCAATTTTGACTAAAAGTCAATATCCTTCCATTGATTGCGCCTGCTGGCGACATTGCTTTCTTTTTTATCTTCCCTTTCATGTTGATCTCCCATCGAAAGATGACTATCTTCGTGCTCGTCGTTGTATTTTTCGTCATGTTGATCATTGTTCTGGGCACGACGCTCATTAACTAGGTTCATCTGCTGTTTGAGCTCTTGATTTCGTTGGGTAAGTTGCTCAACGGCCGTGGTAAGGCTTTGCACTTGCCTCTCCAAGGCGTTGGAGGGTTTTCCAGACTCTGGATTGGTGGTAGTCATTAACCGCGTCTAGACCATGCAATTCTTTGTCTTAGAAGCAGTGATATGGCCAATCACTCGTTCCCACAGACGGTGCCAACTAATGAGCACAAAAATCGTTAGTGAATTGATTGTTCACATGCATGCTAATTAGGGTGCCTAAAGAATAAAAGCTAAAGAACCAACAGAGAGAACCAGTGGGGTGCCAGCCAAAGACCCTCCAAAGGTTAAGTCAGTGATAGAAGAATCTCTAATAACTCAAAAGTATAAGAGCTAGGAAATATTTTTAAGTGCCTTGGAGATGAGGAGACTTGGTGCTTATATTGCAATGTAGAGTTGACTAAGTTCCCATGAACTAATGATGAACAAAAATCGGCGGTGAATTGATCATCCATACGCGCCCCAATTAGGGTACTTGAAGAATAAGAGATGAAGAACTAATAGAGAGTATCAGCAGGGTGCCGATCAAAGACCCTCTAAAGGTTAAGCCGGTGATAGAAGAATCTCTAATAATTTAAAAGTGTAAGAGTTGGGAAATTTTTTACGTACCTTAGAGAAGAGGAGACTTGGTCCTTATATAGTGGTGTAGAGCTGACCAATATCCCATGAACTGATGATGTACAAAAATCGTCAGTGAATTGATCGTCCACATGTGTGCCAATTAGGGTACCTGAAGAATAAGAGATGAAGAACTAATAGAGAGCACCGATGAGGTACCAGCCATAGACCTTTCGAAGATTAAGTCAGTGATAGAAGAATCTCCAATAACTCAAAAGTGTAAGAGTTAGGAAATTTTTTACGTACCTTGGAGAAGAGGAGACCATAGAGATGTAGAATTTACCAAAATCCCATGAACGCAGAATCTTTCCTTGTAGGGAAGATATGGAGTTAATGTTCCGAGATCTTTCCTTGTAGAAGGATCTTTGGATATGGTGTGCAAATTCTTTCCATATAGGGATGCATAAGTGGAGAACATACAAATGATGTGGGGCTAAGTGTAATCCACCGTCGGTATTGGCCCGACAAGTAATTCCATACCCGATGGAAGAAATGGAAGGTGCCCTTGTAGGCATTTGACCCGAAGGGGGATCTCTAACCAGAAGGACATCCTTATCCCAAAGGATGCTACAAACCTGAAGGATACTTTTATCCTGAAGGGAAAAATGAGATAGAGAATTTCTTAGTTAAAATATTCCCTATCACAGACTTTATAGGAAAAATGACAATGAAGAAATTACACATGTATGCTTTGAATCTACCACCATCTCAATTGAAATTTTAAGGGAAAAAATTAAATTAAAATATATCAATTAAAAAGCACACAATATTCTCCTCAAAATTCAATTTGTTATATTTAACACGAAGAAATATAAAGTAAAACAACATAATAACAACATCAACAATGGCATCATGAAACAATGGTATTGGTTCACTCATTGAAACATGATCCAAACACCATAGACAGATAAAAAAGAAACATATAACTCAAAAAATCAATACTTCATGAATATCAGTTCTATATAATTTTACATTTTCTAAATTCATGAAGATATAATGGATTGGATTGAAATTTCCCTAGAGAATGACCTTTAAATATATACTAATGAAGGGAAGGGAAAATAAATGTCTTACCATGAAAGAAAAATAAAATCATTAAATGAATTAACATAGTATATTTAGGTCCAAACAAATAATAAGCTTTCAGTTTAAGTTGTGTCTCTATATCTTATGTTAAGTTGTTATCTCCTTGGCTTTGTTGATTTATTATAACATGAATCTTGGGTAGTATTTGGTTTGTAGGGTCTTAGATTGTTTGAATTGTTATTTTCTTGAGTAAATTCTAGACAACTACCCTGAGGTTTAGGCTACTAGTAATTAGGTCCATAACTTCTCGAAACTAACTAACTTAGTCCCTAAAAGACAACTTTGTCCCTAAATAGCTAAACATTGTTATTTATCTCTTCTCTCCAACTTTCTTCTCTTGTCCCTTTATCTCTCTCTCTCTCTCTCTCTCTCTCTCACCAAACTCAAGCGATCTCCCTCTCTTTTCTTTTGTTCCTTTCTCTCTTTAACCTAACCCTGGTGATCGTCGAAACCCATAATCCTTTCTCTCTAAATTTCCTTTGGTTGTTAGGTTCAGATGATTTGGGTGCGAGTTTGAAAAATGAGATATTGGGTATATTGTTCATAGATCTATGAGTTTGCTGTTTTGATTTGGGTTTTGGGGTTTCTAGTAAATGATGGTTGAACAAGGGCAACCTTCCACGAGCTTGGCCATGGGTAGGCATGTTTGGGAAAAGGCCTTGGGACCACACCTCGCGTGCTCAATGGTGTGAGGCGGGGCCCCAAATGCATCATCGGGGTGTTGCTGATGTTACTGTTTTTGGGTGGGTAGAGAGAGAGAGTTGATGCTAAGCTAACTTTTAGCAGTGATAGTTGTTTAATTGAGTTCCTAACACCAGTGAAGGCTTATGGGTTTTGCAAGTGACCAGGTTCAGTGAAAGAGAGGAACGAAAGAGAAGAGAGTTAGAAGAGATAAGTATCAGCGTTTGGCTATTTATGGATAAAGTTATCTTTTAGGGACTAAATTGGTTAGTTTTGAAAATTCTTGGACTTAGTTGGTATTAGCCCAAACCTTAAGGTAGTTGTTTGGAATTTACCCTAGATTCTTTTAATCTTTGATCATTGGAATCATATTCTTGAAATATAAGATTACTTCTCCCAAGATGTCTAAGACCAAAATATCTTCCAAAATCTCTAAAATGACAACAATATTCCTCAACCTCCCAAATAACCCCTAGATCTTTGTAATGACCAAAATATCATTCGAAACCTTTAAAAAAGAAAACCAAAATCTCCTAAATGACCGAAGTACATCTAAAATCTTCAAAATGACTAAAATATTCCCACGATTATCATAATGACCAAAATATCCCTAAAAATAAAAAGATCATAATAATCCCCAAGATCTCCAAACTAACCATTGTTTTTAAACTGGTAACCAACCATCCAATTCAACAACAGACATCCCACCTCCCAGATTCTGTCCAACATTATAACCATTAAGACTAACTATTATATTTATTTTTCTTTTAGTGCATTAAAAGTTTTTATTTTATTATATCACATTTCTTTCAATCAATTTTTATTTTTAGATAAATTTATTTATGATTTAGGAATGGTACTTTTACACGTAAATGCGCTATTTATGAATTTATTTTTAAAATGGGCTTAACATAGATTAAATTAGTTTCTACTTGAAGGATTAATTAACACAACTTTTTTATATTTGCTTATGATTTATTATTTTCTAGGGTAAACTATGTATTTAGTTCCCATATTTTACACCATATTTCAATTTGATCTCTAACTGTTTAATTTTCTCAATTTGGTCCATAACCTTTCAATGTCGTGCTAATTTAGTCTTTGCCATTATCTCTTTGTAAACACAAATTTTTCTCAATTGCAGAAAATCAAACAATTGAAAAAGAAATATGGTTTGCAAATATAAATTTGTATTGATGAATAATAAGTACAATCTCTATTTCAATTCTTTTACAAAAGAATATCCTCTAATTCTATCTTCTTTGAACTTGACTCGAACAAGGAATCTTCTTGACTTTAGTTGAAAGATGGATTGAACAGTCTTTACAACAAATCTCTAGCTTTGAGCTTATTAGAGATTTATTGTTCTTCAAGTCTTCGAATGTGAAGGCTCTTAGGTTGAAGTTCTTCGGGGCTTTAGAGGCTTGATCCGTTGAGCTTCAAAGATTTAGGTTTGTTGGAGTTTATGGAGGCTTTTTAGCTTAATTCCAATAGAACTTCAAAGAACTCGAACAAGAGATCTCCTTGACTTTGATTGGAAGAAAGATTGAACGGTCTTCACAACAAATCTCTAGCTTTGTGCTTATTAGAGATTTATTGTTCTTCAAGTTCTTCAAGCCCTTTGAATGTTCTTCAAGTTCTTCAAAGATGCTTGAGACAGAATTTCTCCAGAGCTTGGGTCTCTTGAAAACTTCGTTTTGAAAATGAAAGGGGATGTCCTCTATTTATAGTGATTTTAGAGGATAAGCTCCACTTTGAATTGATATACTTGAAAGTATGTAGTAGACTTTCGATTGGCCCAAATTCTTCTTAGAGATAATTATCTCTATTTATCTATTTTGATAAATATCATATTTTGATAAAGATAATAATCAGCAAAGATAAATAATTATCTCTATTTAATTTATTTATAAAGATAATTATCTATCAAATTTTGAATAGAAAATTTATCTATATCTCATTTATTTATTTATTTTAATAAAGATAATTATCCATAAATTTTAAATATGAAATTTATCTTTATTTTGTAAGCCAAATGACACGTGGCAAATTTTGATATGCCAATATGATGTCAATTTGGATGACACATATCATCATCTAATTTAATTAATTTAATGACATTAATTTAGAATTTGCCACTAAATTTTGATGTGGCATTTTATAATTGGCTTAAAATTTTGCCTCTTACAAATGCCCCCTCGAGACTTGGTCATGTCCACAATTTTGAGGGTGGAAAATGGGCAGAGTCGCAACTTGCATGGTGTTAAATTTTGTATGTACCATCGCAGGACCCATACTCTTCTAATAGATCCAGACAAATTTTTTAAATACCACAATTCGTAGCCTTGGGCTCTTCTGGAAAGGCCCACCGACATAACATGCATGTTATGTTATAAATTTGAAGAACACCCTCTGAATTAATGAATTTTAAGACACCCTCTTACAATGCATGTTACGTTTGACTTACATAAGAATTTCTATGCTTTGTCTCACATAATCTAATCATCAAAATCTTCTTCCCATGGCAGCTCTACGTGAACTTCAATTCCGAATAGTTCCACGTGAACATTAATCCCCAAGAGCTTTACGTGAACATGGACATTGGATTCATATCCTACCACAGGTGGACTTCTTTTCATAGCCAAATTATGACTAGAGAACTTCTAATAGGATTAAGGAGACAACCTTAAACCGTCCAGCATCAGCGGCCAAAATCCAATCTGAATAAGGATTTGAACTCTTATATTTCAAAGAGTTCTACTTGCACTTGAACTTCAGTAGATAACAGTGAACAGAAAATTTCTTTCTTATTGCAACTCAAGACTTCTTCTCCCACTTAAACTCTTCTTTCATACAAGAATTCTTCTTTATTTTGACTTCTTTTCCTAGCGAATCTAGTCTTGACTAGATGAGTTTTAGTTGCAATTAAACTCTCTCTGACTAGCACTATAAAGGGGTAGCCTCAACTACACTTAATTCACAATTTTTTTTTCATGGTGCGTAAGTTCTTAAATTTCTTTAAGAAAGCATAAGATTTTTTTTTCTTCTTTCTCAGTTAGGTAGCAAGGTATGGTCTCTCTTTCTTTCTTTTTTTCCTTTTTTTTTTTTATTTTTATTTTTTTATAATCTTTACGTGTTCTTGACTTTTATCATGTGTTCATGGCATCTTGTAGTATCCAGCCCCTCAATTTTTTAAGGAAACTTGCATCAAGTTTATCTTATCAATTAGAAGAACAATCAGTACCACCATTTGAGTAGATTGCATCAAATCTACAACATAGATTGCACCAACTTTTGTCAATCTATACGGATATTGGTTGATTATCTTCCTTGTGCTCTCTTCTTCTTCTTCTTCTTTTTTTTTTTTAATATGAATCTAATTTAATCTTTGCCCCCCTTTCTTTATGCAGCCACGGTCCATCTTAGAATACTTTAGCTTCAAATTTTGCAAGAGTTCCATCACCCAAATCTTTGGCGGTACATTCTTGATCAACACTTTTCTTACTTGTGAATTTTTTCTTCTTGCATGTCTATTTTTGTTTTTGCATTGTTCCACCTCCATTTAGGATAGGTAATATGATGACTTAGTGGCACTACGAAGAACTTGCAAGAGCTTATTTTGTTCGTCAAGCCAAGTAGTAGCTACCAAGACAATGACCTCAAAGGCAATCTTACAATGAAGTCTATCTGTGATACGATGACTTCCTTGAAGAGAAAGACAATCTTGACAAAGAAGTCTATCTGTGATACGATGACTTCTTTAAGGATGAAGGCAATCTTACAATGAAGTCTATCTGTGATACGATGACTTCCTTGAAGAGAAAGACAATCTTGACAAAGAAGTCTATCTGTGATACGATGACTTCTTTGAGGATGAAGGCAATCTTACAATGAAGTCTATCTATGATACGATGACTTCCTTGAGGATGAAGGCGATCTTACAAAGAAGTCTATCTGTGATACGATGACTTCCTTGAGGATGAAGGCAATCTTACAATGAAGTCTATCTGTGATACGATGACTTCCTTGAAGAGAAAGACAATCTTGACAAAGAAGGCAGTCTTAACAACGAAGTCTATCTGTGATACGATGACTTCCTTGAAGAGAAAGACAATCTTACAACGAAGTCTATCTATGATACGATGACTTCCTTGAGGATAAAGACAATCTTGAAGATGAAGACAGTCTTAACAACGAAGTCTATCTATGATACGATGACTTCTTTGAAGACGAAGACAATCTTGACAACGAAGTTTGTCCAAGCAAAGATGTGCGTTGGTATCTTTGGTATAAAATGATGAATACCAAACTTTAGAGATACAGGGCGACACCATTCAAAGTTTAAATATGCAAGAAGATGACACCAAAGCTTCAAAGATTTGAGGTAATCCAACTCAACAGAGAGGCAATTCAGTCCAAACTTTAGAGATGCAAAGAGATGCCATCAAGTTTTTGAAGATGTAAGGAGATACCACCAAGTCTTTGAAGATGAGAGACAACACCAGCACTATGCGAACTTTAGCGATGTAAGGCAACACAACTTAGAAGGAAGGCAATGAAATTCAAAAGAGAGGCGATGCAATGCCAACTTTGACAATGCAAGATGACATGACTTTGAAGGGTTGCAATCCAGACTTCAAAAATGCAAGGAGATACCACCATATCTTTAAAGATGTAAGGAGATACGTACCACCAAGACTTTAAACATGAAAGGTAGAACTACTTAGACTTTAAAGACAAGAGAGAAATCACATTTTAGAGATGCCAAGCGACATTCTTACAATGACATTTGCTTTCATGGTGACTTTACATTCCTTTTGGTAGCAATGTCTTACAGTGATGTTTACCTTCATACGGTAGCATTGTCTTCTTGTAGCGACTTTCTCATAGTGATGTTTGCCCAAAACTATGATTGCACTTAGTGTGACATACTAAGTTTTGCCTGTGTAGCACTTGAGAGAGATCAAGTCATCACGTGGTTCAAGATTTTTTTTATTTTTTATTTTTTGAGGATGTGACTGAACTTAGTAAATGATACCAAGCTGCCTACGTACCCGAAAGGGGATCAAGTCAACATGTAGTTCAAAAGGGGATATTTTTTTTGAGGATGTGACTGAACTCAGTAAATGATACCAAGCTACCTACGTACCCGAAAAGGGATCAAGTCAACACGTAATTCAAAAAGGGATATTTTTTTGAGGATGTGATTGAACTCAGTAAATGATACCAAGTTGCCTACGTACCCGAAAGGGGATCAAGTCAACACGTAGTTCAAAAGGGGATTTTTTTGAGGATGTGACTGAACTCAGTAAATGATACCAAGCTGCCTACGTACCCGAAAGGGGATCAAGTCAACACGTAGTTCAAAAGGGATTTTTTTTTTTGTTTTTGGTGCCCTAACTTTTGCCTAGGTCGCCTTATACAAAGGTTTTCAACCTAGCGGGCTTTCTTTCTTTTCTCTTTTTTTTAAAAATTTTTTTTTTTATGCCCTAACTTTTGCCTAGGCCGCCTTATAAAAAGGTTTTCAACCTAGAGGGCTTTTTTTTTTTTTTTTTTTTTTTTTTTTTTAAGAACACTTTCAAGAGTAATGGGAAAACATCATTTACCCTTTGGGTGTTGAGGTAGGAAGTTTAGGCTCTTACCAAGGAGTGCTCCAATCTTTAGGCATAATATCGTTTCAAGAATTTGCCATTGATAGGGCCAATTCTCAAACCATCTTTAGTTGTATCGGTGTTAGTTTCCTTTAATTCATCAACTGTAGTTTGTATGCCTTCCTCAAATATGGGTGGCGCATCCTTAACATTATCTTCAACTTCTTGGTTTGTAGTCACCATTGTACGCCTTTTTACAGTCAAGGCTTCTCCAGTATTCACTTCCCAAATGGTTCTACGTTTCATACGAGATGGAATGGAACTTCGAATCTCATTTGAATCTTGATCAATAATAAGTGCGTCGTTAGCACCTCTAGGGAGGAAATTTGTCCTCTCATTCTGCTTTCGCTTTGCCTTTAAATCTTTTGAGAATCGAGAAGGGATTGAATGACTGAGCCTTGTGAGAACTGAACCTCGAGTGCCAACTTGAGAAGGAGTTGAGTGATTGAGTCTTGTGAAAATAGAGCCTTGAATACCAACAATAGAGTTATCTATTTGTGTCCCCAACCTATCAAAGACTGAGATATGTGAAGTGGGTCGCCCAATACGATCAAAAACAGATGATTTCTTTGATACGTTCAAAGATTGTTCTTCTTCCTCATAATTTGCCGAAATTACTGAAACACTAGCTTTTTGGATGGGAATATGAACAGGAGTTGATGGGGTGTATCCAATTCTAGCCTTAGAACTCGTTGCCCCAACACCCTTGGCTTTCAATGTCTTTTGTCCTTCTTTTCCAGAGGCTTCAGGGATAAGCTTACCCAAACCACTTGGCTTCTCATGGTTATAACCAGCTTTAGCCATGAGTCTATACGCATTAGGGTCAAAACCCTCTTCGGTTCTTTTGGTGGGCAAAGTCCTATGTTCAATAATTGGTCCTTGGGATGGTGTTGTAAACCCTTTCAATGGTTGACCTAAGGGTCTTGGTTTTGTGATTTTAGTAACTGGCAAGTTTAATCCTTGCAAATCCTTCGATATTGACTCCTCATCTCCTGAAAATGGGGATTGGCCTTCTTTTCTTTTGGCGACTGGAACATAGTATAGCACAGGGGCTACTCTAGTTACTTTTGAAGTATAATGCTTCTTCTCTTCCATAGAAGTCTCGGTTTGCTTAGTTTCCTTCTCCACAATTGGAAAATCAATCCTTGGAGCTTTGGAGTGGGATTTTTCTTCTTTGCTAGATGGTGAAGCCACAACTTGGGTTTCTTCTATTATATCATCTTCCAAGTAGAATTTTGCATCAGCAAAGTGTGACTCAACTACGGTAAAGGGCATGCCACCAGCTACTATCTTCTTGACTTGTCCATCTTGGAAATATTTAAGGCATTGGTGATACGTAGATGGCACAACACCATACTCATGCAACCATGGTCTTCCAATAAGCACTTTGTAAGTGGTCTTGGCATCAATGACATGAAAGAGTGCGCTTGATTCCATTTCACCAATGAGCATATGAAGTCTGATCTTCCCAATAGCTCTCTGTCCACCTTGATTAAAGCCTTGAATCATCAACCTACTAGGAAGTAATTCATCCAATGAGATTCCAAGTTCTTTCAATATTTTGAGTGGGAGGATATTGACTGCAGACCCACCATCAATAAGTATACGATTGACTTGTTGTTCTTGAATGTACCCAGTTACAAACAAGGGGCGATTGTGAATCTTGGAGCCCAACAAACGATCATCATCAGTAAAACTGATTGAAGACCAATATGCCCTATACACGATAGCTCGTTCTATTTCTTCCTCACTATCTGAAGATTCTTCTTCACCACTTACTTGATAACATGTAAGAGATGAAAAGATATAGTCCTCGGGAATTGGCACTGTGGAGAAAGGTATTTTCACCTCAATAGGCTCAAATGAACCAAATTGAATGGTGAGAAAAGTAGAAGTAGTTGTTGAGGCCACCATGGCAAGATTAGAAGTCACAGCTTCATCATCAAATGTGATCTTTCCTTGGTGGGCTAACTCCATAATTTTGTCTTTCAACATAAAGCATCGCTCTATAGGGTGGCCTATGAGGCGATGATACTTGCAATACTTAGGGTTATTTGTTTGGTCAGCTTCTTCAGGCCGTTTCATCTTTGGTAACTCAATCAACTTCAATTTAAGTAAATAATCCAGCATCTCAGAGATATCAGAATCAGGGAATGGATATTGCTTCTCTTGCATTTCTTGTAATGTCGGTCTTCTTCTTCCCTTATCTTGAATAAAATCAGGTGTTTGTTCTTTCATCTTGGGCTTAACTGGAACTTTGAGAGGAGTAGTAGTTACAATTAAAGATTGCTTGTTTTCCGATTTAGGAGGGAATTTGCCCCCTTTGTGAGTATCTTGCCCTTCTCTCCCTTTGCGGGGTTCTTGAACAGGGGGACCCTGGTGACCATTGGAAGCAATGCTAAGCTCCATGTCATGAGCACGTGTTGCTAATTCTTCAAATGTTTTAGGCTTTATTCCTTGAAGAATATAGCTTATAGCCCAATTCATTCCTTGAATGCACATCTCAATTGCAGACGCTTCAGGCAATTGATCCTTGCAATTGAGACTAAGGTTTCTCCATCGTTGAATGTAATCAATGACAGGCTCTTCTTTCCATTGTTTTGAATTGGTGAGTTCTATCATGCTAACAGTACGTTGAGTACTATAGAAACGGTTTAGGAATTCTTGCTCCATTTGATTCCAACTATCAATGGAACCAGGTGCTAGATCAGTATACCAATCAAATGCATTTCCCTTCAAAGAGCGAACAAATTGCTTAACCACGAGATCCCCATAAGTTCCAGCATTGTTACAAGTTTCCACAAAGTGAGCTACATGTTGCCTTGGATTGCCTTTACCCTCAAATTGTTGGAACTTCGGTGGCTGATAGTTTTGAGGCATCCTCAAGAGATCTATCCTTTGAGTGTATGGTTTAGCGTAGGCAATGGATGCCTGACTTCCACCCCCAACTTGGTCTTTGATAGCTTCCTTGATTAACTCCTTGAGCTGGTCAAGAGAGATAGACCCATCTGTAGAGAAACTAAGATTCTTTGTTGAACTTTCGGGTTTGTCATTATGGGTTTGTTTCAGCCTAGAGCTTTCATCTTCACGATTCAACCCAGATGTATTCCCCATCTTATCCATTAGGAGAGTTATTTGTGCATCTCTCAATGCTTCCCTTTCTTTCATAGACTTCATTAATTCTTCTAAAGTCTGAGCTATAGTCGAGACTTGTTCCTCTAGAGATGTTGTGTTAGTCATCATGACTGGCATGGCAAATGAGCTAACAGAGCGAGGAGAATCCCTAAGCTTGGAAGCAGGAATATCATCTGAAAAAGAGAATTCAGAGCCATCAAGTGATTCATCCTCTTCGTCAACAATCGGAGCTTCTTGTGTTGGTTCTGGTGACAAAGCTGGTTGAGACAACATTTCTTTGACGAGGCTAGCTACATCTTTGCTTGCCCCCTGAGTAGATGAGGCTGTTTGTGACTTCTCGGTTTCAGAAGTGTTGAAAACAGACGAAGATTGGGGTATGGGTGTTGTTTGAGCATAGACTTCTGCAAGGGCTTTTATCCTTCCCCTTGTCATGAGTCCAGTATAAGGAATATCAGAGTTTGAATCAAGTGTAGGATCAACTTCACTTGTTCCAAAAAGAGGGTTGTTGATTTGAATCTTCTTTGAAGTCATAAGACTTTAAAGATATGACAAATTGATGAAGAAGAGATGAGAGGTAGAGATTGTCCCACCGGGCGTGCCAAAAATTTGTAAACACAAATTTTTCTCAATTGCAGAAAATCAAACAATTGAAAAAGAAATATGGTTTGCAAATATAAATTTGTATTGATGAATAATAAGTACAATCTCTATTTCAATTCTTTTACAAAAGAATATCCTCTAATTCTATCTTCTTTGAACTTGACTCGAACAAGGAATCTTCTTGACTTTAGTTGAAAGATGAATTAAACAGTCTTTACAACAAATCTCTAGCTTTGAGCTTATTAGAGATTTATTGTTCTTCAAGTCTTCGAATGTGAAGGCTCTTAGGTTGAAGTTCTTCGGGGCTTTAGAGGCTTGATCCGTTGAGCTTCAAAGATTTAGGTTTGTTGGAGTTTATGGAGGCTTTTTAGCTTAATTCCAATAGAACTTCAAAGAACTCGAACAAGAGATCTCCTTGACTTTGATTGGAAGAAAGATTGAACGGTCTTCACAACAAATCTCTAGCTTTGTGCTTATTAGAGATTTATTGTTCTTCAAGTTCTTCAAGCCCTTTGAATGTTCTTCAAGTTCTTCAAAGATGCTTGAGACAGAATTTCTCCAGAGCTTGGGTCTCTTGAAAACTTCGTTTTGAAAATGAAAGGGGATGTCCTCTATTTATAGTGATTTTAGAGGATAAGCTCCACTTTGAATTGATATACTTGAAAGTATGTAGTAGACTTTCGATTGGCCCAAATTCTTCTTAGAGATAATTATCTCTATTTATCTATTTTGATAAATATCATATTTTGATAAAGATAATAATCAGCAAAGATAAATAATTATCTCTATTTAATTTATTTATAAAGATAATTATCTATCAAATTTTGAATAGAAAATTTATCTATATCTCATTTATTTATTTATTTTAATAAAGATAATTATCCATAAATTTTAAATATGAAATTTATCTTTATTTTGTAAGCCAAATGACACGTGGCAAATTTTGATATGCCAATATGATGTCAATTTGGATGACACATATCATCATCTAATTTAATTAATTTAATGACATTAATTTAGAATTTGCCACTAAATTTTGATGTGGCATTTTATAATTGGCTTAAAATTTTGCCTCTTACACTCTTAAATAAAAATTATTAATGTGGCAAATGACTAAAATAAAAAAAATTAGTTTACTTTGATGTGGTAATAAAATAACTTTTTATTTTGGCAATTTGTCACGTCAAAATTTCTATCTAAAAAATAATAGCAGAGACTAAATTGACACGGTATTAAAAGGTTATGGACCAAATTGATAAATTGAAAGGTTAGGGATCAAATTAAAATATGTTGTAAAAGATACGGACCAAATACTAGTTTATCCTATTTTCTATTAACCTTATTAAAATCATTAAAAATTCATTTGAAAGTTGTTCAAATTTCCCTAGACATTTTTTTAGTCAATTTTGCTATTTTTTACAACTTAAAATATCTTTTTGTATTTTAATTATTATAACCCCTTTAGCAATACATAAATGGGCCATATATATGTGTGTGTATATATATATATATATATATATATATATTAAAAGACAAAACTGAGAGAATCGAAATTTAATTAGAGTCTAATTTTGCGCCATGTGTCCCATCTAATCTAAGTTTTTAAAATTTTGTTTCAAGTGAGTTAATTTAGTGTAAAAATTGGATTTTAATTAGAGCTTAATTTTGCATCACGTGTCCCATCTAATTTAATTTAATTTTTTAAGTTTTTGTGTCAAGTGAGTTAATTCAGTGCAGAAAACAAGAAATCCAATATAAATAAACCATAAAAAACATAATCATATATCTAACTCTATTTATAAAATTAGAGGAAGAAAGAGTTTGAATGATTTTATATTTATGAGCCATTTTTTTGTGTAACTAAAAATAATTCAAATTTATAAGTCATTTATGTAATATATCATGACTATGTACAGTCCATTACTAATGAACATATATATATTTTAAACTATTTCTATTCAAATATTTTTTATGTGAAGATTTTGAACGTAACAAATTATAATTGAGCTGAATGATCCCATGCACCTATCCCAATTCAATTTATATAGGAGATACTATTGGACCTATTTATTCTTTTATTTTGTGTTATATTTAGTAGAGTTTTACTAACAGTGATTTTGAATTGATATTGTATATGTAACTTGAATGGTGGTAATATTATGGTTATTTTAAGTGTTATAGGGCATATGTTTTAACCAGGATAATCTAATATGTTTTAAAGGTATATGTGTTAATGATATAACAATATTTTTCAATATGTATATCTTATAAAAAAATATTCTTCAAAGGTTAATTTATTTGTTATGTTTTAATAATAACAAGTATTTTTTTTTTGAAAATGTTAACAAAATTTTTATTTTTCCTAAAATAAAAAAAGAAAAGGATTTCTTTAATTTTATTTTACTTCGCATCAAATACCATAAAATAATTTTCAAAGCATTTTTAGAAATGTAATCAAATTCACAAAAATAAAATGCTTTCCCTAAAAAGTTTATAGTTGAAAACATTTTAATTCGTAAATCATTTTTAAAACAAAACAAATGTAACCTGAATGCACCTATGTTTGATTGTAGGGAAAAAAGTGTGTGCAAAGAAAAAACAGAGGGTATATTTACTTGTTTTTTTCCTATAGAGAAGGAAAGATAACATATACCATGTTATATAGATTGACTTTTAAATCCTCATGTAATAAAAATTATAAAATAAAGTGTGGTGATAAAAAAAAAATAAAGGCAAAAATGTAAATTATAACCTCTAAGTTTGATCATAATTCATTTAAGGCCTCCATTTTTTTTTCAATTAAGTCCTCTAATTTTCAAACTTATTGAATTAAAGTCTCTTTGATAGTGAGTTTCCATTAACTCCACATTCTTAGAAATTTCCAGATTATAAAAAAAAAAAAAAAAAATTCAATTAACTAATAAAATGAAACAATATTTTTTTAAAAATAATTATAAAAAAAAAAAAAAAAACTAACAAGTTGAGCTAAAGACATGAACCAATTGAGAAAGCTCTTATGGTTGCGTGTTTAAATGCATCTATGCTTGTTTAAATGCAACTATGCTCCTATCAAAAAAAAAAAAAAATGCAACTATGCTTGCGTGTTCATACTATTAGAAAGCAACACTGCCTCTCTTACCAAAATATTCTCTCTCGTTACAATTGCTTTATTTGGAATTCTCTATAAAACATTCTTTATTGTGGAATGATTGTCAACATATACTCTTTGTTACACATCTCATTGTATACACATTGCCACATGAACTGAAACTGTGTTTTTAAACATGATTTCACAATTTTAATTAAAATTGTGTTTTAAAAAATGATTTAAAAAAAGAGTGTGTATAGATTGTGCAATATCAAATTTGTCATAATATTTTTTGTTTCTCATTTTTCCTTTAGAAGCCTCCCTACATAATTAAAGTTTAGCCACAAATATCCATGTTGTCTAGAAGCTTGGTGAAAGATAATTATTGTTAGTAAAAGAATGTACCAGAACATTTTGAGGTAGGTGACTTTAAGGCTTTGTTTGGTTAGGGCGATTTTGGGAGGATGAAAAAGGGGAGGGGAAAATAGGGTGAAATTTGAATGGTGACCTTATTTGGTTGGGGGGTTGATTTTGGTAGGGATGACGTGTTTTTTCCTTTGGCCTACTATTTTGGAGTATTTTTTTTTTTTCCCAAATTGGGGAGAAAATGGGGAAGAAAGAGGGCTTAGATGGGAATTTACCAATTTTCTGCTCTCATTCCTTCACATCTATATATATATATATATATATAAAACTGAAACCTCTGAAACTCACAATTTTCCACATCATCACTATTTTCTTTTTCTTTTTATTTTTATTTTAGATTTTATATCTTATATAAAATCCACCAGAAAAACAATAGACAAAATTTTGAATTTTTATTAATATCAATAATATTGAAAAACGTATACAAACTTGGAGGCCTATTTAAGGGCTCCATAAAACTTGATGGACAAGAAAATATATTCTAAAATAAGTCATAATTAATACTTAACCATAATAGGAACCAAATTTGATCTAAAAAAATATTAAAAGAACCTAAAAACAAGGAAATAAATCACCTAGACCTAAAATAACGTTTTTTGCATAAAAATACTGTGGGAGAGAAAGCCCAATGCCACGTAGTGGGCCTGGGGCCCAATTTGAGTATCACCATTTGTCCGAAGAGGTAAAAGGGATCAGCGCTGAGTCTATTTGGTGAAAATGCACTCGAGAAGGGATGAATGGTGCGTCCGAAGACAACCTGGTTGGTCCGAAGAAGTTCCACTCATCGGATCGCTGGAGAACTTGATCAAGTAAATATACTGAAGACCCCAGCAACCCTCCCAGCAGATTCCACAGTAAGGAGTGAGCTCTGGCCACTCCTAGGAGTGAGAAGATCATAAAATATCTTAAAGAAAAAGCTGCTGCCACCGCATTTAATGTATTGCAGCAACTTTCCTGGCCGCATTTATGTGGAGAAGACACCTGAACAGTGCAACCTCAACCACTACCACTCACGACAGACTAAAGCAAACATCTGATGGGACTAGTACTCAAGTAGATGCTTAGATGAAGAACAAGTATACGGTGAAGATGAGGAGGAAAGTGTATATATGAGGGGAATAGGTCTCACAAGAGTGGGGGTATTAAAAAAAAAAAAAAGTCTGTAAACTTTTAACTTCTTCGGATTCAAGAGGATTCCTATTGAATGCTAGTCTGAACACTATTTTTTTTCTTGTTTGTCTATTTGAACCGTTGCTAAGTCCATTTTTAGCCCAGTTGTTTAACCCACTCTCTACAAATTTATTGTTCGGGGTTTCATTGGGCTGAGTCTACAAAGTCTGTGCTTGACCCATCAAAAATTGACCCTACAAATACCAAAATAACAATATCTTACATCAACTTATCACAAAAATACCAAATAGTTTCTTTTTAGTTTAGATTCTTTTTATTCTAGGTTTTATATCTTCTTATATTTATTAGTGTTACAATAGTTTAGTTTAAGTAAAACTCTATTAGATATATTTTGTTGGCCTATCACATCATTATTATTATCTATATATAATATAAAATTGAAGATTAAAAATTAATTATAATTTTTTAAGATACCTCACGTTAGAATTAAAAAAAAAATGACTCACTTTAGGTTTGATTTTTTTTTTTTTTTTAAAAAAAGACTCACAAAAAAAAAAAAAAAACTTTAGGATTAAGAAAAAAAGAGAGAGACTCCTGGTAGGACTCTCTCTTCTCTCTTTAAAACCCTAGCAATTACTATCTCAAAACCCTAAACTCAACTTCACTTTAAGATTTAAAAAAATAAGAAGGAGAGAGACTCACGTAAAAAAAAAAAAAAAAATGTAGGTTTTGTCTTTTTTATTTGCTTTCATATGTGCCTGAAATTTTCATTCTATCTTATCGTTTTATTATGTTTAGAATTGATTTTCTTCTAAATATTTGGGTTAATCTCTATATTTTGATAGTGTTTTTATGGGTTTGGTTTTTGGGTTGAAATTCTAATAATTATTTTATATTGTATATGACAGATAAAGCATCTCTATTTTTTAGAAAAAAATCAAAGCTGCAACTTATGTCTTCCAGCCCAAGGTGTGATAAATTTTTATATGTTCTTACTTTATTGAGAATTTTTATTTGGATTCATATGATTTTTTGTTTTTTTATTAAAGCTTTGATTTTTGGTTGATTAATTATTTGTTTGGATTAATTTCAATTAATTATTTGTTTGGATTCAACGTAAAAGATAATAGAATTAGGTGTTATAAATTTGATAATGTTCTATATTTTGAAATTATTTAGATTCCTGGTAAGACTCTCTCTTCTCTCCTTAAAATCTTAGCAATTACTATCTCGAAACCCTAAACTTAACTTCATTTTAAAATTAAAAAAATAAGAAGGAGAAAGACTCAACTAAAAAAAAAAAAAAATGTAAGTTTTGTCTTTTTTATTTGCTTTCATATGTGCTTGAAATTTTCATTCTATCTTATTGTTTTGTTATGTTTAGAATTTATTTTCTTCTAAGTGTTTGGGTTAATCTCTATATTTTGATAGTGTTTTTGTGGGTTTGGTTTTTGGGTTGAAATTTCTAATAATTATTTTATATTGTATACAGCAGATGAAGCATCTCTATTTTTTGGAAAAAAATCAAAGTTGCAACCTATGTCTTCCAAACCAAAGTGTGGTAAATTTTTATTTGGTATATTATATATGAATTTTTGAATTTGAAGGGTTTTGTTTGGTTTTGAAGTAGAATTTGGGGATTCTATAAAATTTGGAAGGTTTAAGTTTTGGGGTTTTTGGTATTTGCGTCTTAGTAGGTTGATCTTAATTCTTTACCTTATATGTTTTTTCTTTATTGAGAATTTTTATTTTAGGTTCATGTGATTTTTTGTTTTCTTAATTAAAGTTTTGATTTTTGGTTGATTAATTATTTGTTTGGATTAATTTCAATTAATTATTTGTTTGGATTCAACGTAAAAGATAATGGAATTATGTGTTATAAATTTGATAATGTTCCATGTTTTGAATTGTTTATATTGTTATTAATACGACTAAATAAGATTTGTTTTTATCTTTATAGTTTATATCAGTTTTGAGTATGTGTATATATATATAACTTTTGGGAATTTTGCTTTATTAATTTAAGAATTGTAAATTATTTTGTAGGTTTCAGTAACTATGCACCTGCAGTGAGACATTGACAATATAAACACATATATATGGTATTAACATTTTATAAAAATCTTTCTTACAACCCAATAACATTCTATGTTAGACAACACTTCTAAACTATAGAAAAGTATAGAAGTTAAATATTTATTCCTCTTGTATTTTATTTAATTATGACAGATCCATTTTTTTTAAACGCTAACTAGCAAAATGTCTATAATATGCATATTATTAACCCAATTTTCTATTTCTAAATTTCTTAGATTTTATTATATCAATCTTTTTTTCTTTTAAATTCTTGGTGGGCAAATCAGTCTCTCACTAATTCTTTTACCTTAATGTGATGTTGGTTAATTGTCCTTTTATTTAATTATCCCGTGCATCGCACAGGTTAGCGACTAGTTAGTTTTATTTTTATTCTTATAAACCATTATTCTTTTTAATGTAATAGGAGCATAAAAGTAAATTTCTATATATTCAATTTTCTATCGTCGCATTTTTTTTTTCTCAACCAAATAAATGAGTTTTCTATCCTTCCATATTTTCACCCCTAAAACCAACTTGAACCATGTATATAAATAAGGGGTGTGGTGCTCATTCGGTGTGTGAATGCATAAGCACCAATTCCTAGCATGAGTGTCCAAGTGTCCTTACAAAAGTGAGTGTGTTTACACTATGTTTGGTTGTAAACGAGAGAAGTGAAAAGAAGAGAAAGGATTAAGGGAAAAAAATGGAAAAGAAAATGTTTCTCTCTTGCATGTTTGGAAAGAGTGGGGGAAGGGAAAATAAAAGATGTTTAATCTCGGTATGTATTTTACTTAAATATCCCCATTAAAATAAAGAGTGTATATGAAAGGTGATGGACAAAATTGAAATTTTATATATCATTAGCAGTGGCCCTAAAACTTACACTTTTTTTAATTAACTTTCTCCTCATTTCCTCACAATTTGAGTGGACGAGAAATGTGGGCCTGAATGAAAACTTACTCTCTATTTTCTCTTCTTTTCCTTCCTCTAACGCTAACCAAATGTAACTAACATTTCCTTTTTCTTCTCTTCTCTTCTTCCTTTTCCTAACAAAGTCTTAGAGTATTCACATTGGTGGTGCTAAATTACTAAAATGCTATTTTTGCACCTAAAACACTAAAAAGCATGCTACATTGGTGGTGGTGGTAAACTTAAAAATTTATACAAACTAACTAAAGTTTACTGTAGCAAATAGTGATAAAAAAAAAAAAAGTTTATTCCTTAAGGGTTACATCTTCACATTCCACAAAGTTATGAAAATAAATTAAAGAAAGAATATTTAAATGAAGTGATATAAAAGTAAAATTTTGATGTTAAGTGTATTGTAAAGCGAGGACTGAGATGTTCATATATATCTACTACATGAAGTGAGTTCAAGTGAGTAGGTGTGTGTCTTATAAAAGCTCTAATGTTGGAAAAGTGCATAAGGCAAAAATTGCCTGTGTGTGTTTATGGGTTATGTGCGTTTAGGAAAATTATTAGTTTACATGAATAGTATCGTTTAAAGTATACATTGTAGGCAAAAATATGTCTAACATTTGCCACATTGGAAGAAAGTAGATAACATATGTCACAATTTTTTACTTACAGTTTACACTTTATATATGGTAGGTACTATATATATATGTATATATATAAAGCCAAAGTCGAGAAAAAATACAATTAGATTTTAAGTTAGATTCTAATTGTTGTCTAATTTTGCATTATGTGTCCTATTTAAGTTTTTTTTTTTTTTTTAATTTTTGTTTTAAGTGAGTTAATAATGTTGTGCAAAAGACAAAAAGTCTAATATAAATAAACCATCAAAAACCCCAAAAAGAAGAAGTAAACCTGTGTATATAAAAACGCCACTTTAGGGCTTAATTCAAGTTGGAGTAAATTGAGTTTTAAAAGAAGGTATTTTCCTAATTAGTTTGGAAATGGGACATAAGGCTATATAATTTGCTCGAAAAGGACAGAAGGCAATTTTGTCCGTATAAACTAATGTCAAGTAATGATTGTCTGTGTATCTATATAAAAACTTCTTGTCTTTGTTTAAAATAAAGATTTGTTTTGGGGTCCTTGTAACAAAATCCTTTGTTTTGTCCTTCACTTTGTGTCGGTCATTTTAGATTTGCATACCCCAAACCAAACCAAACCAAAACAAACCCCTCTCTCTCTCTCTCTCTCTCTCTCTCTCTTCCCACTCATGGGAAAGTGTGAATGGTACCTGTTTCTCTTCGAATTGACTCGTTTGTAGTTTGTACCACATAAAAAGTAAATGAAAAGACAAGATTTTGAAGACCAAAAGGCGTACGTCTGTTGATCTTGGTGAATCTGCCAAACCTTTCATTCCTATATAGGACCAGGTAGTAGACATTGTTCAATAAATTACTAATATAAAGTAAAAACAGTCTCAGTATCATCATCATTTTCTTCTTCTTCACATTGTGGTTCTCTTTTATGCTTGTTCCTGGAAAAAGGTTAAGTAATTGGAAATGTATATATCAAACAAGTATTAAAGATATATATTGCAATGCATGCATATAGTCGTATGAATAGAATAAAAAAATGCCATTATTTAAGGAAGGTAGGCAGGAAAGTAAAGGTAGGTAACTACTTTCATTTGACTTGAAGTAAACCTCTCCTTCTACATATTTTCTATCATTTGAATATGACTTTCGGTCATTCTTTTAACATTTGCTTACATGATTTTGTACTTATTTATTTATTTATTTTTTTTGACCAAGACTAAGGATACCATATTACAATAGACTCTCTCATTAAGCCAATATTATATTTTTTTGGGTAGTCTCACTTTTTCTTTCTTTCATCGTGGACGTGAAATGGTATTTATACGATTTCCTTATCTTCTTCCAAGCTGGTTCCTTCATGCTTATTGAACCTTTATTGTTCTGTATTTAAAGGGCATCTGGGATTTTGGCACATAGACTGACTATACAGAAGCGAAAATGATTGAGAAAACCGAGTTGAAGAAGGATGAAAGTCAGGGTAGAAGCTTAATAGGTTTGCTATCTTGGTCTATCAAGGGTGTTCTCAATGTGCTCTTTAATAATAACAGGTTTGTGCATGTGGATTATCATATGAATATTACTTTTATGCAATTTATTTTTTAGCCAAATGTCAACGCATGTGCATGATAGAATAAGTAATACATGAGTCATTATGATTTAAGCTAATTATTGTTGCACATAGCCAGTTATACATAGCCTCTGAAATCGTGTGTACGATTTCACGATTTCAGCTTGTGAGTGCATGCACACTATTTGTGATAATCATTACTAGCTCTGTTATTTTTGACAATGATTGGCTGTACTGAAGCGAACAAGAAACTAAAATTATGGAGTCAATGGTGGAGAAGACTGAAACTAAAATTATGGTGTCAATGGTGGAGAAGACTGAGGTGAAGAAGGAAGAAATCCCGGGTAGAAGCTTAGTAGATTTGGTATTCACTTGGTCTCTCAAGGATGTTCTCAATGAAGATCTTCACAAACACCAGGTTTGTCCACCATAAAGCCCTCACTCTCCTCTTTCTAATTAAAATAAGTTTCAGCGTGTGGATTATGATATGAATAATGTTTTCAGGTGGAAGGGTAATATTGATTTCCTTTATAAAAAAAAAAAGAACTTTTTTCAATAATTACTAATGTTCCCTGTCGGAGGAATATCACTTTTACTAAGAATCACTATTGACACCACTTTTATTATGGGCAGTTATGAAAATAAAGTTGTACAAAATGTTTTGTTCCTAGATTTATCATTAAAATTTATTGTTTAGCCAAATGTTTATGACAGAAGGAATAACACCTCTGACCAGAAGTAGATTTGTATATTAAACAGAATTTTTTTTTTTTTTTAAATAAAAAAACGAAGTTAACCAAAAATTACATTGACCTATTTTATTTTTTTCTTACTTTTCTTGTGTGTTGCTAAATCATTGCATTTTTTGGTCAGACAGGTGACTCTAAAACCTTTTCTGCTTAATAATCTCTGAAGAGTTAGTTGTATTAATATTTAATTATACTAGCGATTCCCTTTTTGCTCAGTAGCTGAGTTTAGGATTTAAAACTGCATAAGAGAGGGCAATACTAAATGACTTAACAAAGGTTTGTTGAATACAAATCCTAGTTCCACTTTATGCTCCACTAGGATTTTTTTTTCCTTATAAAGTAATTAAAGTTTTAAATGAAAAGAAAAAAGAAAAAAGAAGACTAATGACATATTATATTTGGTGGATTATAAAGTAGAACACTAAGTCTAAGAGCGAGATAGGTCATTTTTATTCAAAGTTTGTATTTAGTTCCTTATATCTTGTCAAGTAAATCATGATAGGAAAGGAGAAGGGGCTATGACTAAATAGTATGACGTCTAGCAGTTAGCCTTACCAAAATAGTTGAATTATTATGATTTAATTCAACTATTTATTCTGTATGTTACCATTTTTCACAAAGAGATATTGTACTGCAATTATTTTCATATCATGTAATGTTTATCTGACTTCTACACGTGCTTATCTTTCCTCTGATTAAAATTATTAAAATAGGTGAGAAAGATCCCAGAGACATTCTCCTCAACCACAGAGTACTTGACCTCATTCTGTGATCCACTTGTTGAAGAAACTCATGCTGATTTGTTGTCAAGCATGTCAACAGTATCCCAAGCACCTACGCGTGCAATATTTTCTGTTACGCAATCTGTGAAATGTAAACCACCCAAAGACCTCCTTTACCATGTTACACTTGAAAGTGTGAAAAAAATTGAGAATCATGGTGTGAGATATGAACCTGAAGTTAGAGACATCATTGCCATAACAAACGTAAGACCAAAATGCATCGATGATTTAGAAAGACAAAACAGGTCCTACGTTGTTGCTTTTGTTCTGAGCGTGAGATACGAAAGTTCTCTGAAAATATTGTCCTCAAAGCCTATCTTGTTTGAACATGACAAGAACAAGAAGAGACAAACTCTTTATGCCGTTCCCTTGATAAACATGACCACATATATTCGTATATGGAGGGCCTTGAACTCTAAGTTGGAAGGTGGGAACTTAAACATCATTCAGAATGTGCTGCAATCTAGTTCTATGGTAAGAATTTTGGTAATTGCTTATTTCATATGGCATATTAATATTAGGCTTAAATTCGCTGTTGTTGGTCCCTAAACTATAGCACATGAGCAATTTTAATTCCTAAAGTTTAAAGTGATCACATTTGGTCCTTTAGATGATGTTTCCAAATTAAAAACTAACACGAAATCACTCCATAGGGACTAAAAGCGGTCATTTTAAGCTTGTTAAGGACTAAAATTGACCACTTCAAATTTTTTTGGGACTAAAAGTGATCACTTCAAACTTAAGGGACTAAAATTGGTCTTAAACTAAAGTTTTGGGACAACAGTTATTTTAGCCTGCTATTTTTATTGGCAATAATTTTTTTTTGACCTCCCTTTATTTATGTTATATAGGATGCTACAAATTGTACGACCTTCTTTATTGAAGAAAATTGCAACACTGCCTTAGCAGCTATTAGTTCCAAAATCTGCTCTTCTGATTTAAATGACTCCCAAAAAGATGCAGTTCTTAGCTGCATGGTAACTAGGGAATGCAATCGTCAGAATACTGTCAAGTTAATATGGGGCCCTCCGGGAACTGGAAAAACCAAGACAGTTGGTGTGCTCTTATTCTCTCTACTTAGAATGAAATGCAAAACACTTACATGTGCCCCAACTAATACTGCTGTTTTGGAAGTGACACAGAGACTTCTAAAGAATGTGACAGAGTCACTTGAATATGATACTTATGGGCTTGGAGATGTGGTTTTATTTGGAAATGGGAAGCGAATGAAGATTCTGGATCGCCATAACCTCCTTGATATATTCCTTGATAATCGAGTTAGCATACTACATGAATGCCTTGTTTCATCATCTGGTTGGAAAGGTAGTTTAACATCAATGATATGTTTGCTGGAGGACCCTAGACGGCAATACAAGTTGTACTTGAATGACAGAAGCATGATAGACAATGAGGAGGAGAAAATTGAAGACAAGAAGAGCAAGAAAAATGTGAGGAATGTTATTATTAAAGCCTCAAATGAAAAAAAATACAAGAAAAACGAAGGACAGGTGGTTGACAAATGTGATAGTCATTTATCGTTTGAGGAATTTGTTCAAAGGAGATTCAATTGCATTTTACAACGTTTGAAGTACTGTAATGTAAATTTGTGTACACACTTACCGACTTCTTTTATTTCATTAGAAGTGGTAAAGAAGATGAAGTTAGCTCTTGATTTGCTCACATCTCTAGAAAAATTGTTGAGTAATGTTACTGTTGTTGACAAAGAATTAGAGCAAGTCTCTGAAGAAAATGATCAAAGATTTGGTCACTTGATGAAATCTAGTTTTGTGAGAGGAGATTGCCTTCGGATACTTAGAACAATTCCAAAAAAATTCCCTGTTCCAGATTTTAGAGAAGAGTGGGAGATTAAAAAATTCTGCCTAGAAAATTCATGTCTATATTTCTGCACTGTATCAAGCTCTGCTAAATTACATGAAGTAAAGACTCAATGGGAAGTAATGGTTATAGATGAAGCTGCTCAGCTTAAGGAATGTGAATCCACCATTCCTTTACAACTTCCTGGCCTCCGCCTCGCTATTCTCATTGGGGATGAGCGGCAACTTCCTGCGATGGTTAAAAGCAAGGTTCGAGTTTTATTATTATGACTCTCTGGATGTTCGTTTATCATTACAAATTATTAATAGAGTTTATGTATCTTTAAAATTTGCTATTATTAGGTTTCTGAGGAAGCTAGATTTGGAAGAAGTTTGTTCCAAAGGCTAGTATTGCTAGGAAAAAATAAAAACCTTCTTAATGTCCAGCATAGGATGCATCCATCCATAAGCTTATTTCCAAATAGGGTGTTCTATGAAAATCAGATTTTGGATGGCCCCAATGTCAAAGAAAGAAGGTATGAGAGGCGATTCCTTCAGGGAAATATGTTTGGCTCCTACTCTTTCATTAATATTGCACATGGAAAAGAGGAATTTGATTACAGCCATAGTCTCAAAAATATGGTTGAGGTTGCTGTAGCATCTAAGATTGTTGCAAGCCTTTTCAAAGGTATGTCTAAATTCACAACTAATCGTAGTCTCAATTTTGCTGAAATGTTACGCTATGAATGTTAATTATAGTTAGCTTGGTGATAGATAATTTAATGAGTCCAACAAATCTCTTTTTTATTTGTTTCTCTTGCCACTGCTAAAGAATCCGTTCGCACAAAGAAGAAAGTTAAAGTTGGTATCATCTCACCATACAAGGCACAAGTCTATGCAATTGGAGAGAAGGTGAAACACTACAGTGCTGATCCTAATGATGACTTCTCAATTAGTGTTCGCTCTGTTGATGGTTTCCAGGGTGCTGAGGAGGATGTGATAATTATCTCAACTGTCAGATGTAATATGAATGGAGTAGTTGGTTTTCTTGAAAATCATCAAAGAGCAAATGTGGCACTAACTCGTGCAAGGTAACACATTATAGACTTGACTATGGGCAGCTCAAACATATTTTGGGGCTTTGATAGTTTTTGCAATTAATTGGCATGGTTTTACTCTGCAGGCATTGCCTTTGGATATTGGGAAATGAAGCAACTTTAACTAAAAGTTGCACTATTTGGAAGGAATTAGTCATTGATGCCAAGAAACGGGGGCGTTTCTACAATGCTGATGTAGACAAGAGGTTGGCTCAGGCTATTACGGTTGCCTTGGTTGACCATAACCAAATACACATTTTACTTAACATGGATTCCTTTCTGTTCAGAAAGGCCAAATGGAAAGTATGCTAATTCAAAGTTTTCTCCTCATGTTTCCAATGATACATCAACCATTGTCTTTTTGTTATTATCTGCTTCTTTAATATTAGGATTTGAATTCCATATTCCTAGATTATTAATGTTAGTGTTGTGATTAGGTTCAAACATTAATAAATTGACAGATACTTCATTTTTGTTTTTGTTTTTTGTAGGTCTCATTTAGCAATGATTTTTTGAATTCCATGTCGAGAGTGAAAAATGCTAAGACTTGTAAACAAGTGCTTACTTTATTGGAAAATCTAGCAAATGGTTGGCGTCAATCACAAAGGAAGAAAAACCTCTTTTTTAATCAGGGAACTTCTTCCCAATTATTAGAGCAGTACAAGGTCAATGGGTTGCTGAATCTTGTTTGGACAGTAGACATCCTCAAGGAAAATTCATATTACATTCAAATTTTGAAGGTCTGGGATATTTTGCCATTATCTGAAATACCAAGAGTAGCAAATCATCTTGATGTCTTATTTGAGAATTATGCGATGGATAAAATGAGTCAATGCAAATACAAATCTCTCAACGGGTATGCATTTATCTGAATTTATGATTTGTCAATTAGCTTCTAGTCAACTTTTTTTTTTTTTTAATGTTGTTTCTGAAGCTAAATGGTGAACTTTTCCCCCCTTCTCTACAATCCATTGGACCTTTGACCTATGGGAAAGCAACACATCCAACTCACCACCAAGCGACATTGAAGACTTGTAAAAAGTGGAAGCATTCACTTGTATGCTATTCTAGTTAGATTTTCTGGTTGGAGGCAACATGGTATAATCAAGTTTGCCTAAACTAAAGGAATCTGTCAATTATACTTTAAGAAGGCAGTTCAAGAGTCTTCATCTATTTATATATGTATGGGCACATACAAATATATATATATATATATAAAGAGAGAGAGAGAGAGAGAGATTTATAATTACTATTTAAGCAAAGGCACTGTTACAGAATATGTGCCTTGGGCATGCAGGGTGCGGGAAAGAATAGGATCAAAACTTTTATGTTGACTTCCTCAAACTTGGAAAGAAAAAGTAGCTAACTATTAAGATGTACAGTCGGATATGTTGACCCTAACTCAACATTTTATTTGCTATAGGTGTTTAGTTGTTCCAATGATATGGTCAATTGACTCGCATAGTTGTCCTGAAGTTGATCCTCTGCTGTCGCTGTCAGAACCATTGGCTTCACTCAGTCTGAGGGATGATTCAGAATCTTCATCTACAACTGATATGTAAGTAACAATTTCAATTTTTCAACTATTATTAATTAGTCAATTTTTCTTAAGAATAGCTTAAACAAATTTTAAAAAATAGTATGCATTAGATTATCAAATGGGAGTTACCATGCTGTTGGAGTAAGGTGATCTAGCTCTGCAACTTGCCAAAATCATGACACTGAAAATATTGTGACCAACAATTGCTAGTGGATTTAATTTCAGTCCCATAATCCCCCATTACTATAAATATCATGACACATCATACACCGTGTGTGTGTCATGCTGGTATTTGAAGATATCCCTAAAGAGGACTTACATACGTTTAAATACTAGGGGTTTTCTTTCCTTTAACTTGTATTGTGGAACTTGGCCAAGTGGAAATCCCCTAGGTTGCACAGTATTAGATTCACTAAATACTTTTCATAATAGCTTTGTCGTTATCAATATAATTCCAAATTTGTGACAAATCTAAATATCATCAGTGATTATTATTGTTATTATTACTACTACTACTTTGGTGTGCAACATTATAATTTTTTCCCTTTATATCCCTTTTTTGCAAATGATATTTTGAGGTTTCAATATGCATAATCAGAACTTTGTGTCATTTTTTTTTTGTTACTTTCCTTCCTATGAAGACAAGATATACATATTTAATTGAAGGCTAGTTTGAAGGACTAACGGTTTCTCCTATGAATGATACTCAGAAATAACTCCACTATAGGGAGAGGTGTTGTCAGGAAATGGCAGAGAAAGTTGCCTAATGAGTAATGAGGTAGGTTTACATTCTTTATTTTTAGCATATATTTACTAATTAATCATTCTGTCAATATTGGAATTAAAAAAGAAGTTTGAAAATGTTAAGAGCCTTCTATCTTTAACTTTAAACAGATATTTACTAATCAATCATTCTGTCAATAATGAAAATTAAAATGAAGTTTGAAATTTTGAGAATGAGAGCCTTCAATCTTTAACTTTTAATATCTTGGATTCTAGCTTTCTTGGAGACATCTATAATTCTCACTTCTTGTTCTATTTGGATGCAGGCTTTTGGCGGCAGTGATGCCTCAGAGGAAGGTTATAACCATCAACAGCCTGAAATGCTTCTTACAAGTTATACATTTCATGCAGATCTTAACTGCAGTCTACGCACATTTGTTCCTATTTCTTATTCTCATTTCTTTTTCTGAAGTAATGAAAAACTCTAAGTAATGGGACACAAGAAATGCAAATTCTGGGACAGCTTTCAAGATTATCTTCTGCATAATCCTAACAAGTTATGAGGCTGATATAATACTGGCCAAAATTGTGTGCAATGGCATCTTCCCTATGCTGCAATTCTATATTTTAAATATCGTAAGCATTAGAAAGCATTTCAATTAGGTAGTATCACTGTCCTCTGCAATTTTTTCTTCAGGTTCAACCTAAATGACTTGAATTTTACACCCAGAAAACAAAACTATCAAAGGCCCTTGAAAATATCTGTTCGAACAATTGCTACAGATAACTATCAAAGGCCCTCGTAAATAAGAATATAAAATTACTTTCAACTAGAAAATAAATTAATATTTGTTGCTGGTACTAGTTAGTTGTGTTCATTAGTTGTTGAATGAATCTTTGTTGTCAACTAGAAAACTAAGAACCCCAATCATTCTCATAAATAAATAAATAAAACAAGAACCCCAACATGCATTTTTTTTTTTGAAACCATCAAATCCAGAATAAATTAAGATAATCAATACAACAGAAAATTATAGTTCACTAAAACTAGCACTAGTTTATGGTACAGAAACATTGCCAAATTTCCACCGATTTCACTGCCAAGCTGGCCCTCCTGAGAGTTACACAATGGCTAATATAACGAAAGAATTGGCTCTCCTCCTTTCCGTTGAGAAAGGCAAACAAGGAGTTGAAAGATGCCAGTGCTGAAAATATATCACTTTCTGTTCCTACTTTCCTTCTCCCGCTTCTTGTAAAGCTTCTCAAGAACACGCTTAGCCTCAGACAGGGGGAAGTTCGTCAGATCATAATAATGTGGTGCTATATCAATTATCCATTCGCCACGAATATCTGTCACCGTTCGAATGTAATTACTATTTGTTTGAACATCTTCATTATAAATGACCCACTCCGGCTTGTGATCCAAGCAATTCGATGGATGCAAGTGCACCACTTGGTTGTCCTTCACTGTCAAGTAGTGTCCAGTACGTTCCAGGTGAGCTACCTGCATGAAATATCCTGCTAGCATAGCCTTCCTTATGTTGATGTAGTAATCACGGCTGTTGAAATTACTGCTGCACAACCTGAGGTTAAACCTGGCCATGATCCGCACGAGCTGTTGTCTAACACTATCAGCAGCCTTCAACACCCTTTGGTTGATGAAGTTCTCATAGCACCATAATGGGTCCTCGTTGTTTTGCTTGTATGCATGGTATACATTCAACAGCGTGAGGTGATCTCCATCGATGTGCCCAAACCTAGCTTTTGCTTCATCAGCAGCTTTCTGAGCCTCCCTGGGCCGGACAAAGCAATTGGGTACTGAAAGCATGGCAGAAATTGATAGAATTTCATTTGAACAGTTGAACTCAGGGCTAACTACGAGCATCTTTGACATCTGAGGATCCAAGGGAAATTCACTCATAATTTCGCCCAGCTTTGTCAGATTTCCATCATCATCTATCGCTCCCAGGTAATTCAAAGCCTCTAAAGCCCGCATCAATGTCTCTGGAGCAGGGGCATCCACAAAATCAAAATGCACTAGATCATTTATCCCCATTTTCTTCAAAGTAAGAACCGTATTTGCAAGGTTTGATCTTAACATTTCTGGATAGGTCTGTGGTTGAAGATCATTCTGGAAACTTTTCTCGGTGTAAAGTCTAAAGCATTTTCCAGGCTGAGTTCTTCCCGCACGCCCTGATCTCTGGTGTGCACTAGCCTTAGAGATCGGAGATACCAACAACGATTCCACACGCACTCGTGGGTTATAAACTTTTTGTTTTGCAAACCCAGGGTCAACTACATACACTATACCATCAATGGTCAAAGAAGTTTCGGCAATGTTTGTTGACACCACAATCTTCCTTCCAACAGGACCACCCTCTTTCATGGAAGGCGGAGCCGGTTCAAATATCTTCTGCTGCATAGCCGGAGAAAGAGAAGAATACAAAGGCACTACTTTGACAGGTCCCACCCGGTCACCCATATTTGCCACTTTTTTCGTTATTTTTCGACATGCATCTTCTATCTCCTCCTCACCAGTGAGGAACACAAGTACATCTCCTGGAGTTTCAATCGTATGAATTTGCACAACTGTTCGGATTGCTGCATCCAAGTAGTCACTTTCAGGCTTTTCAGTGTAAAATATTTCCACCGGATGAAGCCTCCCAGGAACTTTCATAAGTGGTGCATCAAAATAACTTTGAAAATTTTCAGCCTCAAGAGTAGCACTCATTACAACTAGCTTCAGATCAGGTCTATTTGTCAATACTTGCTTCAGAAGTCCAAACAGAACATCAGTTGCCAATGTTCTTTCGTGAGCCTCATCAAGAATTATGACCTTGTAGCGTTCCAAAAGTGGATCTGTCATTGCTTCTCTTAAAAGCATACCATCTGTTAAATACTTCAAAACTGTTCTTGCACTGCTGCAGTCTTCGAAACGGATGCTATAACCAACCTCTTCTCCGATAGTTACATCCATCTCTTCGGAAACACGGCAAGAAACAGACGTAGCAGCCACCCTACGAGGCTGGGTGCACGCAACCATCATCTTCTTGCACTTATCTGGAGTAGTTTTTACATCGATCGCTTCCAAAACGAACTGAGGAATCTGAGTGGTTTTGCCACTACCAGTCTCGCCGACTAGGATGACAGCCTGGTTAGACTTGAAAACTTGCAAGAACTCTTCTTTTTGGTGCCAAACAGGCAAGTCTCTCCGCTTCACCAAAATCTCATAGTATCTCTGCGAGGGAACATTGCAGACTAATTCGCAACAATTTGGCTCATGGTTGAGGGCAGCCCCATTCATAGCAACAAGAAGAAATGTGGTTGTAGTCCCTGGTTTCTATTCCAAAAAAAATGGAGCTTCTTCTTCTTCAACGACATAGTCCAAGTCCACTAAGAATTCACCCATGGTAGTGGTTCGCATGGGGGGCCCTTCGCCGGAGATACTTAGGCCTAAAATGGAAAGGGAGAGACCATCTCAACCTGCAATCATAATCCCTGATGTTCAGGAGGATAACGTGGGACTTTCCAATCTAGGTATTTTGGGTCAACCAACTCTTCATAATGCCAATTTTCCTAACCCGAAATATGAGGAAAAACAGGTGGCAGGCAAGTTATTTGAAGTAAAAATCCAAGAGATAGACTGTGATTTGTGTAAGTTTGAGTTGATTAGGGAGACAGTTGTGCAATCAGATCATCCTACCAATAAGGAAAACTTCCTAGAATCTGCTACAATTAATGAGAGACCTCATCAAGCAAAAGTCTACACATGTGCTGCTTTGGCCAAATCACTAACCTGAAAACCTCTGTCACCTCTATCCGACGTGTCCAACTACAATATGCCACATGAGGGAATGGAAACGGATTACTAGGACTGAATGGGGATCAAATACAATAATGGAAGAGGCTGTGGGAGATAAGAAAACTAACAAAGATGTTGAAAGTCAACTCGAGTTACTAAAAGTGAGAAGACTGGTTTCTCAGGTGGACAAAGCACAACAAATGATATTGGCGGAGGCTAGTTCCTAGCCCCGCCAGAACCAATAAGTCTCTTATGTTGGAACTGTCGGGGGCTTGGGAACCAACGTACATAAAATCAGCTCGCAGACATAGTGTGGGCAAAAGATCCCTCCGTTGTGTTTTTAGCCGAAATATGGACGGACGAAGCTAGGCTAATTAGGATTCAAGATCGGTTACAACTTAAAAATAAATTCATAGCCCCTCAAAGAAATAAGACAGGGGGTTTGGTGATTTTTTGGAAAAAAGATTTTGACTTGACAATTAAGACTTTCTCACATAATCACATTGACACTACAGTTAATAAAGGCAAGGCAGAAGAGTGGAGGTTCACAAGTTTTTACGAAGAACTTGACACACAAAATAGACATGAGGCATGGGCTCATTTAAAAACATTAAAATCTAGAGGGTCGGCACCTATGGATTTGTGCAGGCGACTTTAGCGAAGTAACTCGGCAATCAGAAAAATTAGGAGGGAGAATTCGGCCCCATGCATAGACGCAGGCTTTCCGAGACGTCTTGGATGACTGTGGCTTCTTGGACCTGGGTTTCGTGGGTTCAAATTTTACATGGCATAAACACTTCGCACATTACATGGTCTGGGAATGCCTTGACAGGGTAGTAGCTACGGCAGATTGGTTGGAGATTTTCCCAGATACTAAAGTCTACCATCTTGATGTTACATCATCGGATCACAAGCCATTATGGATAATACTTGACGGTATGGACTGTAGACAAAACCGGCCTTTTCGGTTCAAACAAATGTGGATGACTGATAAAGGTTGTGGGGAGACGATAGAAGTGGTGTGGAAGGAAACATATGATATAGCTGGTGGGCAAAAAATACTGAAGAAGGTGGATCAGTGTGGGCTGGAATTAACAAAATGGAGTAAGCATAGTTTTGGGAGTGTACGCAGGGAGTTAGAAAAGAAGAGGAAATTACTTGTGCAAGCCGAGAAGAGAGCTATGAAGGGAGGAGGTGATGGACGTATGATACAACTTGAAGCCGAGATTAATAGACTCTTGGATTGTGAGGCTCAGATGTGGGCTCAACAATCTAAAATTCAGTGGTTGAAGGACGATGATAAAAATACTCGGTTTTTCCATAGCAAAGCTACTTAGAGACGTCGAAGAAATTATGTGAAAGGTTTGTATGATGTAGATGAGTAGTGGACAACTCACCTAAGCCGAGTGGTTGATACTATTGTGGGCTTTTATCAGCACCTTTTCACATCAAGCAGTCTGGATGGCTTTGATGACATCCTTGAACAAATACCCACAACAATGATCGAAGACTTGAATAAGGAGTTGACAGAACATTTTATGGCACAAGAAGTGGAAGATGCAATAAAACAGATGGCACCCCTCAAGTCACCTGGCCCGGATGGTATGCCTTCACTCTTTTATCAGAACTATTGGTCTTTAGTCTGTAATGATGTTATTGAGGCTATCCTACATTATCTGAATACTGGTATTCTTCCTAATGCTCTTGGCCACTCCTTTATCACTTTAATTCCCAAAGTTAAAAATCTGAAGTATGTCTCACAATATCGGCCTATTAGCCTAAGCAATGTTTTATATAGAGTGTTTTCTAAGGTTTTGGCAAACAGGTTGAAAAAAATTTTGCCACATATTATTTCTGAACACCAAAGCGCTTTCATGACAAAACGCTTAATTTCAAATAATATTATGGTGGCCTTTGAAACTTTGCACTATATGAGAAATCACTCTGCAGGTACCACAGGTTATATGGCTCTGAAACTGGATATGAGCAAGGCCTATGACAGGGTGGAATCGATGTATATGAGAAAAGTCATGGAAAAAATGGGTTTTGAGGAGGCTTGGGTAAAACTGACGATGGAATGTATTATCATAGCCACGTATTCGCTATTGATTAATGGAGAACCCCATGAACATATTACACCTACTAGGGGGCTTCGTCAAGGCGACCCCCTTTCACCATACTTATTCCTCTTGTGTACTGAGGGTTTTCATGGTTTGTTGAAGAGAGCTGAGACCATGGGAGATATAAGGGGAGTATCCATTTGTAGAAAAAGGGCCTCGAATAACACATTTACTCTTTGCAGATGTCAGCCTCATTTTTTGTGGGGGCAAATGATAATGAATGCCAAAAGCTTATGGAATTCCTAGCCAAATATGAGTGAGCATCAGGGCAACAAATCAATCGCTCAAAAACCACGCTCTTTTTTAGCAAATCCACATCTCAAGTCGTGCAAGACTCCATTAGAATAGCTCTTGGGGTGCAAGTGGTCCAACAATATGAAAAATATTTAAGACTACCATCTTTTATTGGCCGAAGGAAGAAGGAGAGTTTTTATAACATTAAACAAAGATTGTGGAAAAAATTGCAAGGATGGGAGGGGAAGCTACTTTCCCAAGCAGGCCGTGAGATTCTAATTAAAACTGTGGCTCAAGCCTTACTGACCTACACAATGTCGTGCTTTAAACTACCTACCGGTTTATGCCATGAAATAGAAGCTTTAATCAGAAAAAAAAATTTAGGGCCAAAGAGGGGAAAGCGAAAAAATACATTGGATTAAGTGGGAAGATTTATGCAAGCCAAAGACTCAAGGGGGGATGGGGTTTAAGGACTTTTCAAAATTTAATGATGCATTGTTGGGGAAACAGACTTGGTGCCTGCTGCATGACAGGAGTTCTCTCTTTTATCGAGTGTTTAAGGCTAAGTACTTTCCCAATAGTTCAGTCATGGAGGCTACTAACCCAAGCTCATCATCCTATGCTTGGAAGAGTGTTCTACGAGGCAGAGATGTAATAAAGAGAGGGGCAATCTGGCGGATTGGAGATGGAAAATCTGTAGCTATTTGGGGGGAGCGTTGGCTTCCAAATAAGTATGCACCTAAGGTGGTATCTCCATGTGTGGCAAACCTGGCCGAGGCTAAGGTTAGTTCGTTCATTGATCAAGAAAATAGAATTTGAAAAGTGAAATTTGTTAATACCATACTGCTGAGTTTTGAAGCTAAAATGGTCAAAAAAATTCCCCTCAATTACACAGATCAACCAGATAAGCTCTTTTGGCCCTTCAATCCCAATAGAGAATATTTAGTAAAATCTGGATATAAATTCTTGTAGCAAGAAGCTCAGAACTTGCAGCCGAGTTAGTCAAACACTGATCAACTTAAACCTCTGTGGAAAGCGATTTGGAGTTTACCAGTTTCGAGTAAGTTAAGGAATTTGGTTTGGAGAGCAACAAAAAATTCTCTACCTACTAAGACGAACTTGGTTAAACGAAAAATCATCACTAGCAGTACTTGTGAGAGCTGTCAGTAAGCCAATGAAGACGTATGTCATGCTCTTTCCACTGTCCAAAGCTGTAAGACCTGTGGAACAAAATCCCCATGTGGAATCACGACAGTCTTCGACAGGCAGCAACTTTTATTGATCTAACTAGTTGTGTTTTTGCAGAAAACAGGGACCCGACTCTTTTTTCCATGGTGATTTGGGCTCTATGGAACTGAAGAAATAACCACAGGCTTGGCAAAGCTGTCATCTCCCTTGATCAGGTGCTGCATCAAGCCAAGGACAAGTTGTGCGAATTTGCACTCCATAATACATCTCACACTATACCTGTGGGACATCCACCAACGAGATGGCATCCTCCGGAACGTCCGTTATACAAATTGAATTTTAAGGGAACTTTGTTTGAGGCAGAACAGTGTGCTGTTTTGGGCGTGATTCTTTAGAACTACGAGGGTCAAGTTATGGTCTCACTCACTGAAAGATCTATGCTTCCCTTCACAGCCATTAAGGTCCAAGCAATGGCAGCCAGGAGAGCTTTTCTTTTGGCCTTGGAAACAGGTTTTGATCGAGTGATTCTTGAAGGAGACTTGCAAGTTCTCATCACAGCTCTCCAAAATAACTCTTACGCTTTATCCCATTTTGGTCATTTAGTTAAGAACATACAGTATCTTACCTCTTATTTCTCAGAGATACATTATTCCTATGTTTGCAGGCATTGTAACGCTGTAGCTCATGCTTTAGCAAAAAGAGCAAACTCTGTTTCTCATTATCAAGGCTGGATGGAAGATGTACCACCAGATTTTAACTCTGTTTTAGAGGCCGACTTTCTTGGCCTAGTTGAAAGAAATGCAGTCTTGTTTCTCAAAAAAAAAAAAAAAAAAAAAATATATATATATATATATATCATCATCTATATATATATATAAAACCGAAGCCTCTAAAACTCTCACAATTTTCCACATCATCACTATTTTCATTTTCTTTTTATTTTAGATTCTTTTTATTTTAGGTTTTATATCTTATATAGAATCCACCAGAAAAACAATAGACAAAAGTTTGAATTTTTATTAATATCAATAATATTGAAAAACGTATACAAACTTGGAGGCGTATTTAAGGGCTCCATAAAACTTGATGGATAAGAAAATATATTCTAAAATAAGCCCTAATTAATACCTAACCATAATAGGAACCAAATTTGACCTAAAAAAACATTAAAAGAACCTAAAAACAAGGAAATAAATCACCTAGACCTAAAATAACGTTTTTTGCATAAAAATACCAAAATAACAATATCCTACATCAACTTATCACAAAAAAAAAAAAAAAAAAAAAAAAAAAAACTTTAGGATTAAGAAAAAAAAAGAGAGACTCTTGGTAGGACTCTCTCTTCTCTCCTTAAAACCCTAGCAATTACCATCTTAAAACCCTAAACTCAACTTCACTTTAAGATTAAAAAAATAAGAAGGAGAGAGACTCACGTAAAAAAAAAAAAAAAACGTAGATTTTGTCTTTTTTATTTGCTTTCATATGTGCCTGAAATTTTCATTCTATCTTATTGTTTTATTATGTTTAGAATTGATTTTCTTCTAAGTATTTGGGTTAATCTCTATATTTTGATAGTGTTTTTATGGGTTTGGTTTTTGGGTTGAAATTCTAATAATTATTTATATTGTATATGGCAGATGAAGTATCTCTATTTTTTAGAGAAAAATCAAAATTGTAACCTATGTCTTCCAGCCCAAGGTGTGGTAAATTTTTATATGTTCTTGCTTTATTGAGAATTTTTATTTGGGTTCATATGATTTTTTGTTTTTTTTTTATTAAAGCTTTGATTTTTGGTTGATTAATTATTTGTTTGGATTAATTTCAATTAATTATTTGTTTGGATTCAACGTAAAAAATAATGGAATTAGGTGTTATAAATTTGATAATGTTCCATGTTTTGAATTTTTTATATTATTTAGACTCCTGGTAGGACTCTTTCTTCTCTCCTTAAAACCCTAGCAATTACCATCTCAAAACTCTAAACTTAACTTCAGTTTAAAATTAAAAAAATAAGAAGGAGAGAGACTCAACTAAAAAAAAAAAAAAATGTAGGTTTTGTCTTTTGGTAAATTTTTATATATTCTTGCTTTATTGAGAATTTTTATTTGAGTTCATGTGATTTTTTGTTTTTTTATTAAAACTTTGATTTTTGGTTGATTAATTATTTGTTTGGATTAATCTATATATATATATAAAACCGAAGCTTTTGCTAGCACCACAATTTTCCACGTCAGCATTATTTAAAATAAAAAAAATCTTTTTCTTTTTTTTACTAAAACCCGACGTCAGCATTATTTAAAAAAAAATTTCTGATTTTTTTTTTTTTACTAAAGCCCGATAATACACGCTCCTAAATCCCAATAATACAAAAAAAAGAAAAAAATTTCTCCTCTCTCAAACCCTATTCTTTGCCCATCTTCACTATCAATTTTCTCCCCACAACCTAGAACCACCGTCAGTCTTTATCTCTCACCTCTCTCAAACCCGATTCTTTGCTCATCTTCACTGTCAATTTTCTCTCCACAACCCAGAACCACCATCAGTCTTTATCTCTCACCTTTCTCTGAACCTAACAACAATAAAGAAGCGGGCTTAATCTAAACCGGGGCTGTTGACATCGCCACCGTTGAAGGCGAAAGTGGCCTCTACGATTGCCTCCTAGCCCGTCCATTAGTCCAACCCAGCCGACTGAGCCGTCCTTCAGAAAACCCGATCGTTGCTTTGTGGTGTTCTTCTTTTCCTCTTTCTCTTTCCTCTTAATTGATTTTTTGTTTTTGCAGAGTTTCTACGTCTTCTTCTTCCTTTGTTGTCAGAGTTATACCAAAGAAGAATCATTAAAATTCTGGTATTGAATTTTTTTTTTAATGCAATTTTTATTGGATTTTTATTTTCCTGGGATTCTTTAATTTGGTTTTGATTCTGGGTTTGTTCAATTCAATTACTTGATTATTATCAGGTTTAATTGTGAAGAAATTAAAATTCGATTTTTTTGGATTTTAGGGAGGCATTACTCATCAAGTTTCTGCAGGCTATAAGTATACATTTGGACCCTGTGATGTGCAGGTAAAGACTATTTTGAGCATGTTGGAAAAATTTGTTGCATTTTAAGGTCTTTTATGAGAAACAAAGATGGGTTTTTTTTTTTTTTTTGCTTTGATCAGTATTGAGTTTCCCCTTTTTACAGTCTAATTAAATATTTAGGTTGGTTTTAATTTCACTATTAATAAAATATTTGGATTTGTTTTAGTTTCACTGTTAATATTCTGGGATAGCACATAAAGTTCAATTTTGTTGTTTTTTCTTTGTCCTAACATGTGTTAATTGATATAGAAAAAAGAAGAAAAAAAGAAGAGATTGTTGGCCAATAAATGAGGAAGAGCAGGGCAAAGGGAAGATAGTATAAATTGGGGCATTGCAAAGCCAATACTCACTTCGATTGGTAATCTGGTGCCTTCTTTGTTTACCACAAAATTTATATTTTTTTAGAATTTGTTATTCTTATTCCATTGATATTGTGAGTGATAGATGGTTCTCTTAAAAAAGAACCACAGTTTTACCCAGAACAACAAAACTTTGAGTTGAACAATTGACTGAATTCAAATACAAGAATCATGAGTGTAAGCTATTATGTCCTTCACAAATCTGTTAAGAAAATTATTGGACTAGCCTTGGCCCTAATGTAGAACAAAATGCTACAGTAAATGCTGTTAACCCAGCCAGTTATGACCAAATGAAACAGTTAACATCATAGCATTATGTCTTTTAAGTTGAAATTATTTTGTATTTCAAAGTTGTTTTTATGTTAAACTACTTCCAAAATGTCATGATTCTCTATACTTATGCATTTAGACTGTATGCTAGAAGAATTGTGGTTGGATATATATCTAATTAAGAGAAATTGGTTCTTTTCTTTTGTATTTTCTTTGAATTTTTCTGATTTTTTTTCTTTCATCTTCCCCTTTTAAAATCAGCATAAAACTAATATGATCTATGGCCCTTTCTTATGAACAATAACATTTAATTGTTTGCAAAGACTTGAGCAACTGAAATTATTACCTTTTTTTATTTCAAAATGATAGCAACAGTCCCCTTGACCTTGCTTCATTTATAGTTAGGACATTTTGGGCCTACAAATGAATATGAATTGGATGCCTCCTCTGCTTGATCACTTTAGAAGTCTAATATATTTAATTTTCTCTATCCAACTTCACTGCTGGCTCTTTTGTTTTTTTTTTTTATTTCTTATTTTTATAATAGTTATCTTCAAAGTAATTCTGACACTTGGTATCTTTTCTTTTCATCCATGATTCCTTAACGTGATATCTTATAATTGGAACTGTTTTTGGCTTTAAGGTAGGACAAAATTTTAAGATTCAAATAATAGAAAAATTGCCAAATCATTTTTCTCAAACTTTGTATATTATGTTTAGAATACTTCAATTTCATATTAATCTGATAAGATTTTGTTAATGTTCTTGCTGCCTATGTCTTAGCTTATGTATATGTCTTTCTATTAACTAATGATATGCATTTCTATTTGTCTCCATTTAATTGTTAGTTTGATAGGCTTTTTTAACCATTAGTTTGATAGTTATATCCAATAGCGGGTTTATGCACGGAGTTTCTGACCATGGAGTGGGACTCTGCAGCTTAAAGATTGCTTTTTTGGAACAGGAATAGAGAAACTCTTTCTATATTGCTTCTTTTAAGGATTGTGATTGTGCCAATAAATTCTTTTTGTACTAGAGTCTTATTTGTCTTTCCAGATCTAGGTGATTTGGTGCTAACATTGTTCCTTTACCAATGAAGGTAAACACTGCATCCCCTCCTATGCATGTAAAGCAATATTTTTGTGGTCGAACCAAGTATATGAGAAGATAAAATCATGAAATTCATTGTTCAAAATGTTCCACCTATATCATACATTTTTTTTTTTTTTAATTCACCATCTCCAATGTGCAATTTCTTGGGGTTTGTAACATCCTTTGAAAGTCTCTTTGTCTAGAACAACATCGAACTCATTTGACTAAGGCAAATAAAATTCGAGCTGACTTTAGTTGCCCATGAATTGGAATCATTCATATTCTGTATAATACTACATTCACAAATCCAACATCTTGGATGATGCTTTAGAATTTGAAGTTGTCATTGTAGTTGATAGAATGACTCATTTGTACAAAGTTATGAATGTCACGCCAATTGTTCATTGAAGTAAGTTATCTAAGCCTTTTATTGTAAAATTAGTAGTACATTTAGCCTTTTCTTTATTTTCGTATGCTTTCATGCTGTGATTGGAAAGTTGTGCTAATAAAGTTCCTTATTAGTCTATGTTTGTTTTTTAATATATTTTGCTAATAAAGTTTTAAAGTTTTTTTTCACATCGTTTGTAGTCATATTTGATTTTCTTTAGTTGTGAAAAGTTTTTGAATTAAAAGTTTCTGGCATGTGTTGGATAGAATTCATGATAAAAATGTTTAATGAAAGTCATGTATAGGTTCTTGCATTGATGTTCAATATTTTCAAAACATATTGGATCATCATCCCTAAGCCCTCCATATTGCTTGCTTTTCGATTCATTATGATTATTCCTTTTTCTATTTTTATTTTTTTGTCTGGTGAAATAAATGGTATCTTTCATAATTGCTTTATCTCTTAAGTATAAGCAGTTCATGGATTTATGTAAAGCATTCTTCCCATTGTTTCAAATGAGTGGTAAAGGGAGGGAAGTGCATACTAATTGCAAGCCTCCATTAACAGTAAAAAATATATATTGATTCCTTTTATTTCCTTCTAAGTGAATTATTTTTTAGGTATGAATTCTCTTATTTTGCAGATAACATTTTCAAGTGGAGATTAGAAGCTGTACATTGGAGATTTGTTTTGCCTTTGTGTATAAAAGACCTTGGGAATTTAAATATTTATGTGAAAGCTATTTTGGTAGTTGTATCTTTATTTACTTATGCTTGAATAGTAGTTTTTAAAGTTTTCGAGAGAGGGAGTGTTTATAACTTATTTGTATGAATTTAGTTATAAAATTATCTCTAAAATAGTTAAATCATTAAATTATTATCCCTAAAGTTTGTTATGAGTTTCTTCCTTTGTATTGTGCTCATGTAGAATATGAGTATCATCTACTCTTCTAGATTACAAAGTATAAGGAGTATACTTTTTAAATAAGTCAAAAATGAATAAACAAAAAATATTAAATGGAATATTTTCCTAAGCATTCATTTATTATATATTTTTTTGTTCATCTAGATATTTTGCAATAATTGATATACAATTGTTTAGTTTCCTTTAAAATTATACTTATAAGGTATGTTTTGAGCCATAGTGAGTAGAGGTGAATTTTTATTTGTTTTAAGTGATTATTTCTTTAAGTAAAGTAAATATATATGTTTTTTAAAAACTATCCCGTGCATCGCACGGGTTAGCGACTAGTTTCAATTAATTATTTGTTTGGATTCAACGTAAAAAATAATGGAATTAGGTGTTATAAATTTGATAATGTTCCATGTTTTAAATTGTTTATATTATTTAGACTCCTGGTAGGACTCTCTCTTCTCTCCTTAAAACCCTAGCAATTACCATCTCAAAACCCTAAACTTAACTTCACTTTAAAATTAAAAAAATAAGAAGGAGAGAGACTCAACTAAAAAAAAAAAAAACGTAGGTTTTGTCTTTTTTATTTGCTTTCATATGTGTCTGAAATTTTCATTCTATCTTATTGTTTTGTTATGTTTAGAATTTATTTTCTTCTAAGTGTTTGGGTTAATCTTTATAGTTTGATAGTGTTTTTGTGGGTTTGGTTTTTGGGTTGAAATTTCTAATAATTATTTTATATTGTATACGGCAGATGAAGTATCTCTATTTTTTGGAGAAAAATCAAAATTGCAACCTATGTCTTCCAACCCAAGGTGTGGTAAATTTTTATTTGGTATGTTTAAGTTTTGGGGTTTTTGGTATTTGCGTCTTAGTAGGTTGATCTTAATTATTTACCTTATATGTTTTTTCTTTATTGAGAATTTTTATTTTGGGTTCATGTAATTTTTTGTTTTCTTAATTAAAGATTTGATTTTTGGTTGATTAATTATTTGTTTGGATTAATCTCAATTAATTATTTGTTTGGATTCAACGTAAAAGATAATGGAATTATGTGTTATAAATTTGATAATGTTCCATGTTTTGAATTGTTTATATTGTTATTAATACGACTAAATAAGATTTCTTTTTATCTTTGTAATTTATATCAGTTTTGAGTGTGTGTGTATATATAACTTTTGGGAATTTTGCTTTATTAATTTAAGAATTGTAAATTACTTTGTAGATTTCAGTAACTATGCACCTGCTGTGAGACATTGACAATATAATCATATATATATAGTATTAACATTTTATAAAAATCTTTCTTACAACCCAATAACATTCTACGTTAGACAACACTTCTAAACTATAAAAAAGCATAGAAGTTAAATATTTATTTCCATTGTATTTTATTTAATTATGACAGATCCATTTTTTTTTAAACGCTAACTAGCAAAATGTCTATAATATGCATATTATTAACCCAATTTTCTATTTCTAAATTTCTTAGATTTTATTATATCAATCTTTTTTTCTTTTAAATTCTTGGTGGGCAAATCAGTCTCTCACTAATTCTTTTACTTTAACGTGATGTTGGTTAATTGTCATTTTATTTAACTTCTATGCTTTTCTATAGTTTAGAAGTATTGTTTAACGTAGAATGTTATTGGGTTGTAAGAAAGATTTTTATAAAATGTTAATATCATATATATATGCTTATATTGTCAATGTCTCACTGCAAGTGCATAGTTACTGAAACTTACAAAGTAATTTACAATTCTTAAATTAATAAAGTAAAATTCCCAAAAGTTATATATATACACACACTCAAAACTGATATAAACTACAAAGATAAAAATAAATCTTATTAGTCGTATTAATAACAATATAAACAATTCAAAACATGGAACATTATCAAATTTATAACACATAATTCCATTATCTTTTACGTTGAATCCAAACAAATAATTAATTGAAATTAATCCAAACAAATAATTAATCAACCAAAAATCAAAGCTTTAATTAATAAAACAAAAAATCACATGAACCCAAAATAAAAATTCTCAATAAAGAAAAAACATATAAGGTAAAGAATTAAGATCAACCTACTAAGAGGCAAATACCAAAAACCCCAAAACTTAAACCTTCCAAATTTTATAGAATCCCCAAATTCTACTTTAAAACCAAACAAAACCCTTCAAATTCAAAAAATTCATATATAATATACCAAATAAAAATTTACCACACCTTGGGTTGGAAGACATAGGTTGCAGCTTTGATTTTTTTCCAAAAAATAGAGATGCTTCATCTGCCGTATACAATATAAAATAATTATTAGAAATTTCAACCCAAAAACCAAACCCACAAAAACACTATCAAAATATAGAGATTAACCCAAACACTTAGAAGAAAATAAATTCTAAACATAACAAAACAATAAGATAGAATGAAAATTTCAGGCACATATGAAAGCAAATAAAAAAAATAAAACCTACGTTTTTTTTTTTTTTAGTTGAGTCTCTCTCCTTCTTATTTTTTTTTAATTTTAAAGTGAAGTTAAGTTTAGAGTTTTGAGATGGTAATTGCTAGGGTTTAAAAGAGAGAAGAGAGAGTCTTACCAGGAATCTAAATAATATAAACAATTCAAAACATGGAACATTATCAAATTTATAACACCTTGTAGGGACTCAATTTGTAATGGACCCTTCACAATAAAAATTTGTAGAGTATGGATATAAGAGCTAGTTCCGGTAAGTAGAAAAAGGCGTCGTTCTGGCGTAGCAGAAAGAGTTTTTCTTTTTGTCAAAACTCCCCAAAAATGATGATCCTCCACTCTATGTATTTCGATTTCGCTTTATATACTAACTGCTCCGTCTTACTTTCACCGTACACGTGTACGCTCCTTTCTGAGGATTTCCTTCTGTCCCATCCGACCTTCCCGGATCCTCCGCTTAGTGGTTATAAAGCTGCTTAATTACTGTTCAGGTATCACCTCCACATTAATGCGGCCAGAGAGTTAGGTGGGAAGCATTTAATGCGGGGGCAGCAGCTTTTAGGAGATATTTGTTATCTTTTTCGGTTCCTCCTTTGATCAATATTCATTAGTTGGGTTTGCATGTAACTTCGCAAAGCTCCTTGACAATTAAAATAGTTACATCAACATCGCAGGCTGGTTTGAAGAATGAATCTTATCCTCGGATAGAGGAGTATCCTCGGACTGATGAGTGTTCTCGGACTGGGCCGTTGGGCTGCAAGCCCACCTTCTATAGACTCCATCAATTTTTCGGGCTACTGGCCCCACACACCTAATTCCATTATTTTTTACGTTGAATCCAAACAAATAATTAATTGAAATTAATCCAAATAAATAATTAATCAACCAAAAATCAAAACTTTAATAAAAAAACAAAAAAATCACATGAACCCAAATAAAAATTCTCAATAAAGTAAGAACATATAAAAATTTACCACACCTTGGGCTGGAAGACATAGGTTGCAGTTTTGATTTTTCTCCAAAAAATAGAGATGCTTCATCTGCCATATACAATATAAAATAATTATTAGAATTTCAACCCAAAAACCAAACTCATAAAAAAACTATCAAAATATAGAGATTAACCCAAATACTTAGAAGAAAATCAATTCTAAACATAATAAAACAATAAGATATAGAATGAAAATTTCAGGCACATATGAAAGCAAATAAAAAAGACAAAACCTACATGTTTTTTTTTTATTTTTTTTTTTTTTATTTTTTTTTTTACGTGAGTCTCTATCCTTCTTATTTTTTTAATTTTAAAGTGAAGTTGAGTTTAGAGTTTTGAGATGGTAATTGCTAGGATTTTAAGGAGAGAAAAGAGAGTCCTACCAGGAGTCTCTCTCTTTTTTTCTTAATCCTAAAGTTTTTTTTTTTTTTTGGTGAGTCCTTTTTAAAAAAAAGAAAAAAATTCAAACCTAAAGTGAGTCATTTTTTTTTTTTTTAAATTCTAACGTGAGGTATCTTAAAAAATTATAATTAATTTTTAATCTTCAATTTTATATAATATATAAATAATAATAATGATGTGATAGGCCAACAAAATATATCTAATAGAGTTTTACTTAAACTAAACTATTGTAACACTAATAAATATAAGAAGATATAAAACCTAGAACAAAAAGAATCTAAAATAAAAAGAAACTATTTGGTATTTTTGTGATAAATTGATGTAAGATATTGTTATTTTGGTATTTTTATGCAAAAAACGTTATTTTAGGTCTAGGTGATTTATTTCCTTGTTTTTAGGTTCTTTTAATGTTTTTTTAGGTCAAATTTGGTTCCTATTATGGTTAGGTATTAATTAGGGCTTATTTTAGAATATATTTTCTTATCCATCAAGTTTTATGAAGCCCTTAAATAGGCTTCCAAATTTGTATACGTTTTTTAATATTATTGATATTAATAAAAATTCAAACTTTTGTTTATTGTTTTTTTGGTGGATTCTATATAAGATATAAAACCTAAAATAAAAAGAATCTAAAATAAAAAGAAAAAGAAAATAGTGATGATGTGGAAAATTGTGAGAGTTTCAGAGGCTTCAGTTTTATATATATATATATATATATAGATAATTAAAAAAACAAGAACACATTGCAAACTTCCGTTGGTAAATCTAAAACACAGAAACCCTAAACTTACGCTTCTTCACTTCCCTTTAAAAGACAGTGTCTGATCAGAAAAAGAAAAAGAAAAAAGACAGTTAGTGCTGTATGATATTCACATCCGATACATATGTAGCAAGCAAAACTGTCATAAGGACTACTTTATCAAACATGTTTTGGAACATTCACTTGAACTTCTGATGCAATCATGACAAAGCCTTCCATATAGATGCATCAATATATTCCTATATGATTTCATTAGAGCATAGTATAGAATATTGAAAGCTTATGGTGTTTACATACATGGCCATTTAGTTTTGTTGATGAATTCGGGTTTAATGTTTTGTACTAGATTTGCGTCAGCCAAAAGCCTTGTAGTTGAATGGGCATCTCCCATGCACAAAGTGCTTGAGGGTTCTAATTAATCATCCAGTGATTGTGCTTCAAAAACTTTCATGCCTTAGTTGATGAATTAAATAATTCAAGTCGAAACATAACCCCCAAATAAATGTTTTTATTGCCCAACAAAATTGATGGGAGTCACAGGACAAGCATCTGAAATTCCATTTAAACACGATACCAAAGGTTGTGTTTTACAACCATTGATCTTTGTTAATGGTTTTATAATTAATTTGCTTTATAAATATACAACGATGAACTACACATCCTGCACCTATTTTTGTTGATTGTTTAAAGTTTAGACCCATTAAAAATGTTTGTTAATGGTTTTCCATGGTTTTTTTTTCCCCTTTTCCTTTTGTTTTTGTAGGATTGCTAAGAACACAACCTAACAAGTGAGAAAAAAAAAATTTATATTATGATTTTTCATGAACTTTTTAAAAAGTGATTTTTTTTTTTTTTTGGAGAGAGTTTCAACCTATGGTGTCCACTATTATCATCATCAGACTAAAACACTAATCAGTTTTCGAAGAACGCGAGAATTGAACCCAAATCTCTTATTCAACCATCAGAGACTTTACCAGTTGAGTTAACTGGAATCCACTATAAAAAATGATAATTTTTTAGAGAGTTTCAACCTATGACATCCGCTCTTGATGATAGCTCTTTATCATCAGACCAAGACACTAATCAGTTTTTGGTGTAAGCGGTGATTAAACCCCAGATCTCTTATACAACTATCAGAGATTTTACTAGTTGAGCTAACTGGAACCTATTACTTAAAAAAGTGATCTTAATAAAGCTTTGTATACAACTATGAACCACCAAACCCTATGCCTATAATTGTTTATGATTCATTTTTTTTCATTGTTGAAAGTTTAGACCCATTAAAACTTATTTCTTTTTATGGGATCATGTATTTCTCTTTTGAATAGTTATATATATTTGAATTGTTTCAATAACTTCTAGGCTTTAGATCTTCTAATTCTTTTAAATATATATATATATATATATATATGGCATTTTAGAAGTTTTTTTTTTTTGCAATATTTGAACATGTTTGGTAGGTTTCAATGATCATACCATAAATTATTCTTTTGAAGGTAATTAATTTTTCTCTTATATTTATCTATTGTGTAGTCATGTGTATATATATATATATATATATATGTATGTATGCATATATATATTTTTTGATGAGAGTCATATATTTTTTGTTTTATTTCAATAATCTATAGGAAGTGAATCTTATGATTTTTTAGCATTTTAAAAGTTTTGGCCCCGTTTGGTAGAGTTGTTAAACAACTCATTTTTAGTTTTCAAACAACATTATCCACATATTTTTTCACCTACACATATTTTAAAAAACTACAATAACATTACTCAAACTCTTCTACCAAACGGGCCCTAATATCTAGATTTTTTTAGTTAATTTTTTACAATATGTAAAGTTATTTGACAAATTTCAATAATTATAGCCATAAATTATTCTTTGAGGGATGGTTTTATTACTGTTTTTTGAGGTAGGCTTGCTTTGGCGGCCAAAATGGTCATATACCACTGTTAGAGAAAATGTGTATGAATTTACCACTAATTTACTACTTTTTTGAAACTCGATTTTGCGGAAATTAAGAGTTCCATAATCTTAAGTACCATTAATTTTTTTTTTTAAGTAGAGTTACATAAAAAAATTTCAAATTATTTTTCATGGTACTTGAATTTCATGAACTCGAGTACCCACAAAATTGAGTTTCAAAAAAGTGATAAATTACTAAATGTTTCACAAATAGTAATAAATTATAAAATATTTTCAAAAAAAATTGGTACATGGCCATTTTTACCTTGCTTTGGCTCTTTCCATCGGCGTCACAACATTCATTTATATATATATATATATATTTTTTTTTTTTTTTATAAAAGCCTCTCTTTCAATAACAATTTTTACTCCTTTTCTGAACCTTCGGTCCCCAATATTTATCCAGTCAGTCTCCATCGTTTCCACTCTTATGTTACTGCCTTCATTCATCAATTTGCTACACTCACTGAAGCTGCTTCTCCCCTCTCTTTCTTTTCTCTATTTTACAAACAAAACCCGATAACCTCTTTGTCTTTGTCCCTGATAAGCTAAACCAAACCATTCGACTACTTTTCGATATATTACTATCAAACGCAGACCCACAAACGTCTCTCACCAATTCTCGCTTCCTTCCTCTCCCAATATTGCGACTGTGTCCTCTATGCCAAAGAGTATGCTCCTCCATTCCCGACTTTGCTCTGGTGACAAGGTCAGGCCAGGCGCTCCAAGATTGGGTAGTAAGAGAAATTTGTTTATAGCTATTGATGTGCAATATGATGCATGTAAGTGTGCGCTCACTTAGGGAATCATATATGAAACATGCATAACTTAGGAAATAATCATGAAGTGGGAGCTGATTCACTTGTGATTAGAATATGGGAACAGCTAAGCTAATGCTATTGCTGTTTCTAGGAAAATTTTGGAGTTGGGTATTGTTAAAGAGTTTGGAGAACTTAGTCTATCAAAGGATTTAGTTACTGGGTTTTGAGTTGAATGTATTTGTGGTAGTTCTTTGATAAGATTATATGCGGCAGGGGTTGCAACAATAATGCATGATGCGTGTTTGATAAAATGCCTCGAAAAGATTATATTATGTGGAATGTTTTGCTAAATGGTTTACTTATTGTAGTAATTCTCTAAAACTTTTTTTGAAATCAAATTAGTATGTGCATGAAATGCTTACTTATTGGGTTAATAATAGATTGTTAGTGTTTAAGTGGAAGAAAGGCTAAGCTTGATAAGTTGTTGATAGCATGGTCCTTAGAAATCAACTATTTTTAAATTTTGTGATTGCCCCTTCCTGCTGCTTGCAGTTCATTTGTACGGCCATGTTGTAGTTTTTGAAAGTTTTTGAGCACCGTGCTTAGTAGCCAAAAAAAAAAAAAAAAATCAATGTTATGCAGAAGGTAGAAGTGTTTAAGGGGTATGAAACTGCCTTGAGTACTGTTTCTTTTTTGGGAATTTTGGTTGAGAAGGCCAATGATAGGAGGGTTTAAACCTCGGTTTTCCTCCTTACGTGTTTATTTTCTTGCACAAGCAAGTATTAGAAGTCTAATGAAATTTTTGATTGGTCAGTATGGTTTTTTACAAAAGTTTTGTAATCATCTTGACTCGCCCAATATTTTGTTGGTAATGGCTTATGAAAGTGATCAAGTCTGCTAATCATAGCACTATCTAGCTCATTTTTGTTGAACTGGTGCATCCATATCTTCTTAGGTCCCTAAAAATCAGGCTGACTTCTCACGAAAAGCTTTCCTCTTTGCTTTTTGGACTGTAGTTCACCATTAGGCCTACTTCCTCCCATTGTATAGCGTCCTGCTATTGTCTTTTCGAAGTCACTGCCTTACAGTAGAACATGTTTACCGTGATCAGACCGGTCTTTCTCCAAAAGCTTTACTCGTAAAGTTTCCCATTTTTTTTTTTTTTTTAGTTGCCATTTAAATATGATTTAGGCTTTTGGCATTTCAATTGGCTTGATTTTGATTTAGGGTCACATTTGGGGGTGCTTTTATTTTGAATAATTAGCAGAGATAAATGAGGTAGAGTGGTTTTTGATAATTCAATTATTTGGCGCATTGCCCTCTGTTTGGAAAAAAAATAATGACAATTGCAAGGCCAGAACAACACGACAGGTTCAACGCATTAGATATTTGTAAATCGTTTTAACTTTTATTCAGTTTAGTTTTAGTTTCAATTTTTTAATTTATTAACTATTGTCAATTGACTTTTAGTTTGAGTATTATTGGTTTCTAAAGTCAATTTGGATTTAAAGAGTGAGATATGCACCCAAAAAATTTGTAAATTAGATTGCGTTTGTTTGTTAATATAATTCATAGTCGATAAAACACTTCCTCCCCACTCTTTCTTTTGTCTAATTTAGATTTGTCTCTCTTCACTGCTATAGCACTTCTCACGGTCCCTAAAAATCAAACTTTTGGGTATTGGATTTGGGTTGTGAGTTTTGTATTATAGTTGTTTTTACAGGTTGGTTGAATTGTGGGTTAGTTTGCAAAGCCAGAATTTAATCCATTACAAAGTGGACAATTTGCCATTCAAGAAGCTTTGCTACTAGAGCCTATATTGGCATGCTAGAGATTGGTATGTGACATGTGATTTCCTTTATCTACTTTTTTATTGTTAGCCCACCAAAAATGTAAATATACTTTCAAACCATTAATATTGAACCATCACTTGCTTTTATATTTTGTTGAGAAAGATTAAAATGCAGGATAGTTGTAAATATACTACAAGTTGAACATTTATATGTCTGCAAATCACATTTACAAATATGCAGAGACGGTAGTATATGTGGATGTGTGCAATAGAACAGTCTATCTTAATCGATTCCCTTGCTCCTGCAGAAATATCTTCTGAGGGTGGGCAACACCTTTAATTGCAATGTTGAGGCTGAATTGCATGAAATGGAGATTGAATCTATTGATGTAACTAGAAAAGCAGAAGGATGCAGAAGAATGCACTATTATAATGGTAAGTTTTTTCTAATGGTCAAATTTGCATTAATTGCATGAAATAGCAATCTTCCTATGCCTTAGATATACCTCACAACCATGGTTAGATTTGTTCAAACCAGAATCTTCATTGCCTTCTCCCTTTTTAAGTTTTTATTGTTTCTGAATATGCCTTAGTAAGAGAAAAACATCACAAAATACAATGAGATTATGGTTTTTGTAAGAAGAAACAATAGTCATGTGGATTTTGTTAGGTTTTATGAATTACATACATTATAGTAATAGTCATAAAAAAAAAAAAAAAAAAGTTCTACTAATAGTTAGAGTTAACATCATGAGACAATGGTTTTTGTTTTTAGGTTTTTTCTTATTTTTTGGTCTAAATTTTGTGATTTTTTATTTGGCTTCATGTGCCTTTTTTGTTTTTTTAGTTAAAGCTGTGATTTTTGGTTGCTTAAAATTGTTATTATGTGAGCTAATTCTTAAAAACTTGATTTTTTTACACTATTGCAAATCAACCATTTAGTAGGTTTGCTCTGTCATTCTTATTTCTGAAGTCTACCCAATATATTCTGATCAATACCTACAAATAAAATTATTTAAGAATGCATTGGATGCTATGAAAGCAAACTTAGTTGTTGGTATGACTCTTAGTTGAGAAAGAAGAAAAATTATGATGGGATGATTAAAATTTGGTGTGTTGGATGCTCTCTAATTGTTTAGTATGTTTAAGATAATTCTTCAGGTAACTCTTACTTAGATAACAGCTCATATTGAGGGAACAATTTTGCTGGTAGTCTGCAGAATTTTCAGGGAATCAAGTAAGAAAAATATAGAGGAAAAGAGACAAACACGGTTGCCATTGTTCTCGATCTCTGACCTGGCCTTGACATCTCTCTAGGTTATTCTCAATTAATTTAGGTCTCTACAATATAATGTAATTAATTTTAGGTTCAGTTTTTGTAATTTTCTTCCTCCCGATAAACCCTTCTTCTTTACCTCTCGCAAGTCTCTGTTCTCTTTCTTCTTTTCCTCAAACCTATTGTAGTCTGCCTTCTCTGTAACTTCTCTTCCCGCAAACAAAATCCCAACAAAATTAGCGGTATTTTGCACCTAAGTTGTCCACCTATTTCAGACCTATGCACCACTCCTTTCAGTTCTGACTACAAAGTCTCTCTCCTTCTCTATGTATATGTGTATGTATGCGTGTGAAGTTAGTCTATAACAAGTTTTCAATGGGTAATATTTTGGTTTTGATTGGGATTGCTTAGGTGTTTTAAGTTAGAGTGCGTTTTGAGAAGGATGTGCAAAGCAAGAGGCAGCCAAGAAGTTATATGCTAGGTACATGAAACTTTCCCTTCTAATTTTAATTGAGTCTTTGTTTTTGTGAATTATGGTGGGGTAATGGTTTAGTTAAAATTTTACCCAATTTTCCTTGGAAGCGGGAATTTGGAGGAATATTTTTAGGGTGATTCAAGTGTGGTTATTAATGCTCTGCAGATTGGTTCAAAAAGTTCATCATCAAAAACACCAATTGTTGAAGAAGCTAAGGCCATATTAGCCCACTTGTGAGAATGGGAATTTCTGCATACCAAGAAGGATGCAAATGAAGCTGACTATCCTGAATGCCTAATGTATAAGGCAAGCAATAAAAAATGTTTTAATGCTGTTGTGGTTTTGCACTATTATTATTCTGTTTCATCATTGATAGCTATAAAGATTCCTTCTTTCTTTTTTTTGTTTTTGTTTTTTTGTTTGTGGCATATTGAGTTCCTGTTGGGTTTTCATTGTTGGTGGGAAAGTAACTTTTTCCTCTTTATTTTATGAGAAGAGTTTTTGAGAAATTCACAGTTTATTGATCACAGAGTTTTTGATATCTATGTCTCTCATTGTTCCCTTTTATCTGATATTTGTGGCTCAATTGATCATTTTTAAAGATAACGTTCTTAATCTCTCTCAAAGATTCAAGCAAATATGTAGCCAAATATTTTCAAAACTCTAGTGTGAATGTTCAGATATTTATTTGTAGTTTTTGATTGTATTTTGATTAGAGCAATGGTTATTAGTTTATCTCACACACACAATCGTGCAATAGTATTTTCCATTTTTATTATATAGTGTTTTTTTACATTTTAATTTTAAAACCAACCTTTCACGATTTGCATTTATTCATATGCTGCGCATTACCTATCCCCTCCCTCATCCGACTTTCTTCCCATTGTCACTCTCTCATACCTAGACCCAACACGGTAATACCCCTGCAAGGGCATGACCATGTCTGCCATCTCCAACCCAACCTCAATATCAGACCATTCTCTATTGGTAATTTTTAATTAATCTATGACTAATTTCTTTGGGGCCGGCTCCCCTCCCGTTCCAAAACCTCCCGTTCTCTCCATTTTTTAAACGGATGAAAGACACATGTTAAGTGAAAGATCTAAGGGCAGAAACCAAAGCCACCTCAAAACCCAACTTATCTCTCTCTCTCTCTCTCTCTCAACCAAACCTTTTAGCAACCCATCTCCCTTGGTAAGCCCATCGCACCACCGGCAACTTCCCATGGCAGACCCACTGCCGCCCATACACCAATGCCATTGCTGTCCACTGCCAAGACTGTTTCATCACTTTGAAGGAAGGCACCGGGTCAGACCTCACCAAATTTCGCTCAGATTGCTTCGCCACTTTCAAGGACAATCCCCAATTACCCAGTGCCAAAATTTCTTTAGGATTTGTTTCCTCCCTCCACGTAATTTCCTGCTTTTCTTTTCCCATTTCTCATTTTCTTTCCTTCAGCTTTAAAATTGTTTGTTGGGTTCGCTTGGTTTGTTTTTGTAACTCACATTCTCTTTAGCTTCAATTGCTTTTTTTGTGGGTTTGTACTAAATTAATGCAAACAGACAATAAACAGTACTATAGGATGAAAGGTTGAATGGCAATTATGAAAGTCATAGAAAGTGGACAAAAAGAAAAAACCTAATGCTTGAAAAATTTTAAAGAAAAATAAGACGAAATGAATGAAGAAAGAAACACAAATCATGGGTTTGTAAATTTGGTGTCTCTGAAGGGTTTGTTAGTTCCAAAATTATAGATTTCCAAACTTTTAAAGGAAAACATTTGGAATCTGTTTGCAGTATTGGTGTATAGGCGGCAGTGGGTCTGCCATGGGAAGTTGCCGGTGGTCCGATGGGCTTACCAAGGGAGATGGGTTGCTAAAAGGTTTGGTTGACAGAGATAAATTGGGTTTTTAGGTGGCTTTGTTTTCTGTCCTTAGATCTTTCACTTAACACGTGTCTTTCATCTGTTTAAAAAATGGAGAGAACGGGAGGTTTTGTAACGGGAGGGGAGCCGCGCCCAATTTCTTTTCCTATTGTTTATAATTAGGTTTGCTGTCAATTTTGGGATTTTGATTCCTAACCCTTTTTCCTCTTCGTTCTTTTTTTGGTTGAAGTCAAGGAAGCACCCTAGAAGTTCAAATACTACCACCTGAGTTGTTAATAGGGTATGGGTTTTGTAAAGTGTGGAGAGACAGAACAGAGGGCTGTCTCCACCGGCCTACAGCCACCGTTAGACAGTGGAACCGCTACGGGTAAGACCCTACAATTCAATCAAACCCAGATATATCTCCTTTCCATATTCTTCTGAATTGTAAAATTGACTTTTTTTTGTTTGTTCTTTCGGTTTTACTGATTCTTTTTGCGATAAGATTTCATAACCAAGTAAGTATGCTATTCATAAATTACCATTGTTTCTTTCCTTTCTTCTTATATATATATATATATATATTAAAGTTTTGGCAGTTTCTCCTTACCTATGTGCTTGAGATTTTCTTTCTTAATCTTCTTCTTCTATTCTGTTTAGAATTGGTTTTTGTGGAATTGCATAATCTGGTGTGTTCAGTATTCTTTTCCATTGCCAACATTAATGTTGAAGTAGTTTAAGAAACCAAAGAGCAAAGAAAAATCTATGGAGGTATTCCCTAGAATTTTGATATTTTTCTTTTGGGTTTTAATTTCGTATTCTTTGAGGATTTTCAGTTTAGTTGGATATAAAGTTTCGTATTTTCATTTTCTTATTTTGGTTTTTAATTTCGTGTATTCTTCAAGAGATGAATGGCCCTTGATGCAAATTATACTAAATTTGCTTAAAAATTTAGATGACATTTAAAGTAGAATTATAAGTTCAGTTGTTTTATGCAAGGTTTTTACTTTGTTATCTGTCATCTATTGCTGTGTGAAATTATTATAGTGAGCAAAAGATAATCTCTCTTTCTTGATTTTCCTACGCACATGCCTCATTTTAAATGAATTAGAAAAAAAACTTTTTTTGCTCCCTTCTCAATACTTTTTCCCTTAGAACTTGGTTGACAATGATAAACCATGCCTTTTATTCTTTATATTTATGCAAGTTCATTCATTATTTTTTATGTTTACAGTATTAGGTGAAGCATGTCAAGTTTTAAATGATCCACTGCATCTTCTCAAAAAAAAAAAATGATCCATTGATCATGGTGGAAAAAATTTTCATATCCAGGTTTGATTTTATGCTTGCACTTATGGAAAAATTTGAGAGTTTCATATTACCGTTAAAGTAGAGTGAGGATTCTACAAGTAGAACAATATTTGAATTTCAAATCCATTTCCTCTACTTTAGGTTTATGGGAAATTGGGATGACTTTTTTTACACAAATTTTGGCTTCAGTTCTACGGAGTTTGTTTCATGATGAATTGTTAGACCAAAAAATCCCACTTATCTTGCTAGACCTAATAGTCAAACACAACATGGAATTGTCATAAACTTAATTATGATTGCATATTATTAAAGAAATGTGACTGGAAGCATTTTTTTTTTTATAAGACAATTGGAAACACTTATAATATAACAAGATGTTAGTTTTATGAATGTCTTTAGCTACTTGAATTCTGTCAAATGCAAACTTACATTTAAAACATACTTGGTATGCTATTGAAATAATTAAGGTTGAAGTTTGATTTTGGGTCTGAGACACAATCCTATCTATGCAGATAATCTTTGACTCTAATTTTTCCCCCCTAATAATAGAGCAACATTTTTGCATGTGTAAATTTTAGGTTATTTATGATGGGTAAGATTCAAAATTGTAGTGGTCATTGATCTGAGCATCCGTTTGATATGAGTGGGAGGTTTAAAATTTTAGAACTTTTACCCTGGTCTTTTCATAATTTTTCTTGGAGTCAAAGTGGTTCACTAAAGAAAATAAGTCTCTATGGCTAATACATGATGAAACTCCATATTGAACCACATGCTTCACTTTCTTTAACTCATCTTCATTAGCACTTGAAACAAAAACATGAAAACTAAATGAATACCTTGCAGTGGTCTATCAAATCACATATACACTAATTTGCAAACTTTCTACATTTATTGTTAAGGTTTGTGGTGGAAATTTATTTGTTCTGTTAAGTCTCAGAATAGGCAAAGGAAAATTCAATCTTTTAATCTTAATGTTTTTAGATTTCTATTTGTATTCAAATTAAAGATTTGTGTTTCAACATTTTATCAGGGACGTGCTTGGGAGCCCAAAGATAGATGATTTTGTTGATGATAATTTAAGAATCTTATTTGGTCACCAGTTGATACTTATATTAGATGAACTCTATGAAGTATGTCACGTCTCATCTTGCTTCATTTGTTCTGTTCATTCTATTGCACATCCCTAAGCTAGCATACAGATCATCTTTTAATTTGAATTAAATCATTCTAAATCAAAGTAATGTTTCATGCCTTTGTAGTCAGCCAAAGAAATCTGCAATGGTGATTGTGTGAATTTAAATGAGAGCAACATATAATGTATATTGGATATTCTAGTGATCGATGAGGTCAGAGGGTCTACCACTCTCTGATATGCTTAGATATATTCTTATCATTATTAAGCCATGTGCCTGTGTGGTAACCTTTTCAGAATACTTTTTATTTAGGAACAGCCTTTTCAAATAACCCCATTTTCAAAAAGCTGAAAAATAAGCTATACCAATCTGGCATGTAAGCATTTAAACATATTATTATCCTTATTAAGTTATATAAGCATTTAGACAATTTTGAAATTTTTCTATTGCAGTTGCTGCTTCAAATAAACCTCATGTAAGTTCTGCATCTCGAAGATCAAGTTAAAGAATACCTTAAGATTTCTCGAAGAGAACTCCAATGAGTCTTCTTTCTGTAACAAATCCTGCATATTGGTGTTAGGTAAGCCTTTCCCTCTTTGTTTACGTGAGTTTTTTTTTTTTTTTTTTTTAAAAACATATAAATGTCCCTAACATTTTTCACATTACTTTTGTTGTTTTCTTAAATAAATTTGTTGTTTGGTGTTAATTTCCCTATTTGATGCAGAAAGCTTTGTTGTTTTCTAAAATAAATTTGATGTTTGGTGATTATTTCCCTATTTGATGCAGAAAACAAAATATCATAAACAACTATTCTTGTTTCCTTCTATAATGATATTAATCAGATAAGAATGATCTTATTTTGCAGATAATAATTTCAATTGTAGATTAGGAGCTGCATACTAAAGAATTATGTTCTTCCATCCTTTATAAAGACAAACCATGTCATCTTTTATGACATTATTAATAACAACGATCGATTGATATTGACATTAATTCAAATGTTATAAATACTGCCTTACCTTATGACAATAGTAAGCTAGAAGTTCAGTTTTTATTTTATTTGTAAATTCTTACAATCATGGACCAACAAAAATAGTGATCTGCAGTTTGCATCAGAGCTAATAGTGATAGTTTAATCATAATGATTGGTGTGTAGGTGCAGAGAAAAGTTCTAAACAACTAAAAATGGATATGGTAGACAAGATCCCCATCATGCAATTGCTGCTGAAAGCTGCCAGACTTGAATTGCACAAGTGTAGAATCAGCAATGAGAGTTATAGCACGGACAACAACAACAAAACAGGATTTTGGGTCCTTTTGTAAGTGTTTGCTTCCTTATTTGCTTCTTCTATTTGATTTGTAAAAATGAGTTGGGATTGTCACTAAGCTTCATCATCCCATTTTTGTTATATCTATAGCCTTGTAATTTCCTATGACTGAATTATTTTAAAACAAAGTTCTGAATGTGTTTATATCTATAATTATTTATAGCTATGAATTTATTTTCTCATGCTTAACCTTTACCATTCCAATGTAAAGAATTATTGTAGTTCTTAGTCTTTATGGATCATATTGTTTAAGTTTTGTGTTTTGGTTTATAATCATTTACTGCTTCATAATTTTCTGCACACTTTGTGTTGGCATCATTAGAGATGCTTTGGTGAGAAAGCAGTTTGCATTGATACATTTATTTTATTGGTTGCTTAAGCAGTAATTATTTTACTATAGATTGGTCATTTGAACAGTCTAGAAAGAAACCTGAGAAATCATAAAAGAATTTTATAGAGCTACTAAATGTTATGGTTTGTGCCTTCGAAAAACTTTTTGAACAATTTGGTGGGTTATTCTTATGAAAAGCATGACAACTATGAAGTTTTGAACTACTTATTGCTTATCTGGAACATAGTTAGACATATACAGATATGGAAGAGTTTCTTAGAAAAGAAAATAAGAGTTTAAATGAGAACCCATATCCAAAAAATTTGCCACTACCAGTAAAGGTTTTTATTTTATTATTATATATGAATTAGGTTTGGGTATTTTGGTTGGATTGGTTTTGATTAAGGTATTTGGGTTTTAATTGTCTTGGTTGTTTGTAGTTTTTTGGGGCACTAATATATATTTTACTGTGAAGGATACTTTGATGAACGTTTTCTTTCATTCTTTTTTTAATTTTTTTTTTTATATATAGGTTTGGGAAGAGTTTTAGACTTGCATTTTCTTTTCTTTTTTTCAGCTAAAAGTACTTGCCTCTTTGTAGTAAAAAATTTTCAGCTGAGGTTTTGGACTTTCTTTCATCAAGCCAGTGAGTTAGGCTGCTTAGATTTGGTGCAAATGTGACTTTTACTTGAAACCATCAACTGACAATCAGGTGGAATGTGCTCTCATGGCATTGAGCAATCTTGACGACTCTTGCAACTACTATTGGCTTGCAAGAAGGAATGGGAGGACATGCATTTATTATAGCAGTGATTTTTCCAGAGAGTTTAGTTTGGTTTGCATTCTGCACATTGAAATGCTCCCTCAAACATAACTATGTTAGCTTTAGTAGTTACAGAATGATTAGTATACATTTGAATCCTATACTCTGATATCCTATTATTTATCTTTATGGCATATTTGTTTCTAGAATTCTTCCAACATTTTCTTCTTGTGACTTTACATCAAATTCTATCCCTTCAGTTCCATCATTTGATTCTAGAATTCTTCTAACTTTTTCTTCTTGTGTCTCTCCTTCAAATTCTGCCCCTTCAGCTCCCTTCATTCTCAGGTCTACTAGGCTCAGACACAGGTTGGTTGACAGTAACAGTGTGGTCGTTTTCGGTCTTTACAGATTCATCTTGTGTATCATCCAAGAAAACTTCTTTTGCGTTTGTTTCAGTTGTGCCACCGTGGTTGATAACAACTTCTTGTGCATCATCTATGAATTCCACTGATGCATTATTTCAAAGTGTGATAGTTTCACTCTTGGAATCATCTTGTGTTATGTAACAAATGATCCTGTTCATCTGCTTCAGTTGTGATAGAGTGGTGGTTGATTTCATCCAAAATTAAGTCATCTTGTACATCATCTAAGAATTCAACATCCGCAATACTCTTTATGCATTCCTCTTCTGTAATGCTTGCAGAATCCTCTAGTTCATCTGTTTCGATTGTGATAATCTGGTGGTTTTCACCATTAAAGTTTTCCGTATCATCTAAGACATCTATCTTGTTAGTTTCAATTGTGATAGCGTGGTCATCGCCACCCTTAACAGGGACCTCTTCTGTATCATCATCGAAATAATCATCTTTTGCATTCAGTGCAAGCATAATCGACACTAGCCAAAGGAGAGATGCATCCAAGGACACTGAAGCAGCACCACCAATGAGACCTTTTTTAGCTGTGGAACAATCTGGGTTGCCACGTATGTTGCACGACAGGTGAAGTTGCTCGATTATGGTCAGCCACAATAAAAAAGTGGCCCCAATTGCAGATGTAGATCTGCATGCATAATTTTTTAAAATGGTTCATTGGATAAATTGATTAAGACACAATAGTTCGTTTGACATACAAATGCGTTTCTATAAAATAACTGTGGGTCGTATCAAAAAAAAAAAACTGTGGGACTCGAGGGATACTTGCCATTGCAGGCTAAATCAAAGCCCAGAAGAACAAAAATCATATATATATATATATATCAAAAAGGAAAAGAAAAGAAAAATTATTGCAGCAGAAAAATAGTAACAACTAATTCGAAAAAATAAATTACCTAAAATGGTAAATTGAAGAACAAGTTGATATCTTATAAGTGTGTACAACATTTTTGTCTCCAATATAGTTTGTTGTGATTCAAGGTTTTTTATTTAATATTTTTTATTTGGGTTACGTCACTGACATGTTGCTTGACAATGTGCACCACTTGTGACTGTCGCAAAAGAGGATCAGGGTGAAAATCAATGAAAAGTATAGCAACGTGAAAAATTAAGAAAGGAAATGCAAGAAAATGAATATGAGGCATGCATAAGGAGTAATATACGATGAAGAAACTTCAAAAAATTATTTATATATATTCACAAAAGGAAAAAAAGTGCAAAAATCGAAAAAAAAAATTAACCTTAAAACGATGCCGCTTTGTGGTTTGTTTTTTTTTTTTTTTATTAATTTTAAATTTTGTAATTAAAAAAATCAAAAGCAGGTATTACCAAAAAAAAAAAAAAAAAAAACCCTCACTAAATCATTGCCCTTCGTCGTCGTTGTTCCCTTGCCCCTGTAAACAAAACAAAAATTATCCCCCATCCTCTATTGTAAATCTGTTCAAGACATCATTCGTGTAAGGTCATTCAAACATTTGGAATAAATATTTGTTGTGTTAAGTTGAGTTTCAATTGCAAAAACAAATATTTCAACAAATTTACTATATAGCTGTTATGTGAAAGTATTAGCATGTGAAGAACTTAACTCCAAGTCCCATTTTTCAGAACTTACCCAAGCTATACTTGGCTGGAGCCAGAGCCGGAGTCGGAGCTGTCGAAGAAGACCCCATCTCGCTGTGAAATCCACCTTCTCTCTTCCCCCCCCCCCCCCTGAAATCTCTTTCTCTATTGGTGTCAAAATCTCTCTCTCACGGTCTCGATCTTGCAGTCCTTCTCCCCCCCCCCCCCCCCCCCCCCCCCGGTTTATTTGAGTTTTTCCAATTTTTTCATTTGTTGGGTGTATATTGGTTTTGATTTAATGGATTTTGAGTTTTGTGAAGCATATATTAGTATAGATGGTAAAATCTTACTTTTTGGATTTAAAGATAGACTGAACATTGGCCTGAATGAATTAGTGTTCTTTGAAATAATGAACCCATTTACCCGTATATATGTCACACCCATAGTGCAAGAATTTTAATATCAGTCAAAAGATCTATTGGTTAGTGCAGGAATTTTTAATATCAGTCAATAGTGCTTCTTAATGCTCTTGAAAAAAAAAAAAATTTAGAGTGTTTCAACTTATAACATCTGTTCTTGATAATAGCTTTTTATCATCAAACTAAGACACTAATTAGTTTTTGGTGTAGACGGTGATTGAACCCTTGATCTCATATTTAACAATTAAAGATTTTAACAGTTGAACTAACTTTACCAATCAAATAAATAGCTTTTTTCTTTTTTGATTCAAGGTCAAAAAAATAGTTAAATGCATCCAATCTTTTTTTTTTTTTTTTTTTTTTGAGAAGATTAAATGCATCCAACCTAAGTGAATAATTTCTAAAAATACAATAAGTAGAGAATTTATACCTGATTTGTTTTCACTTATTTATTTGGGTAAGAAATTATTTTGTCAAAATAATTTTCGTAAAGCTTTCCAAAGGATGTAATGATCACCAATCACTGAACACAGATCGGATTTTAGGTGAGTAATCAAAAAAAAAAAAAAAAAAAAAAAAAAAAACGACTAGGTTGAGCGTAGTATAACATTTTGGTATGGAGGCACATGCACCATATTGGATACCTTTGGTGTTAATTCTTTCGTTCCACTTCATAAGATAATATTTGAAAATGGTACTAGAGCTGTGAACAAACATTCAATTGTGTCGATTCATTGTAATCATTCATGGTGCTAACTAATTACAACAAAATAAAGGGACTAAATCACAAAAATTGCATAAGAAAAGGGAGGGGTAAATAGCAAAAATGTGATTAAAAGGAAAAGCCAGAAACTTCGTAGAAATCATCTCCTCCCAAGACTCCCAAAAAGCAAAAGTCAATAAAGGAATTTAAAATTAAAAGTGGCCTTGCAGGTAGTGGCAAGTTGAGGAGAGTCAGTGGGCACCAGACGTATAAAAAGACACACCATACCCCAAACCCATTTTAAAAGTCAATATTATTTTTTTTAAAGTCAATATTATTATTATTATTAATAAAATACCTAATAATACCACGCACTAGTGCCGTATAGAAGAGAAAGAAGAACAAAGACCACCGAAATTATAGTTATATAGATAGTGGTAGAAAATATAGAGATAGAAGCAACCACGCAAAAGGCCACAAAGCACACACCCTAGGCTTTAGGTTTTCGATTAGATTCTCTGAAATAAAAAGGAAAAGCAATGAGCAAAATGTTGATGACATCTAATGAATATTGGCTATTCTTTTACTTAGGAGAAAATGGACTTTTGCGTTTTTCGTGCAAATTATACCACCTTCTGCCCCATTTCTCAAATTAATTAGGGGAATGTTCCTCTTTTGTAATTCGATTTTCTCAAAATCGAGTTTCAATGTAAAACTTGATTTGTAGAAAATCGAGTATGAGGCGATCAAACTTAAAAAAAAAAAAAAAAATTGCATGGAACTTGAGTTCCATAAAAAACGCCACTATAGGTATTTAAAACACTACTATAGGGCTCTCTAATAGAGCGATCAGACTTAAGAAAAAAAACTTGCATGTTAAAACGCCACTATAGGGCTTAAAAACGCCACTATAAGGCGATCAAACTTAAGAAAAAAACTTGCATATTTTAAAATGCCACTATAGGGCTTTAAAACTTCACTATAGGGCTTTAAAAAATTGCATGAAACTCAAGTTCATGGAACTCGAGTTCTAGCAATTTTTTTTTTTTTAATTTTTAGTTTGTTATAACTCGATTGTCCAAAAATCGAGTTTCAATCGAGTTTTAAGTTGAAACTCGATTTTTAGAAAATAGAGTTACAAAAGATGGGAATTTCCCTAATTAGTTTGGGAAAATGGGCAGAAGGCTGTATAATTTGCGCGAAAATGGCATTTGCCCATTTTTCTTATAATTTTTCATGCTTATTGTTGATTGTGAAGTTTGGCAAAGTCATTGTTTTGAACAACTTTGGTCTTGTGACCATTGATGATATGCAAAGTTCAAGGATTGGCCATATAATCTTACTTTGTGTCAAAGCCCTTTACAACCTCATTGAAAAGTTGCACTAGCATTTTTAGCATGTGCAATGATCTATTTGTAAATTATAACATCATGTTTATTGTGGGTAAAGAAAATGCAATAGAGTTATACATTAATAATCGACAGAGTTTGAAAATTCACTAAAAAAATTTTCATCTCTTTTCCTTGGAAACCCAAATTCTATGGATAAGTAACATAAAAACATTATTTGTTATTTTCCCACTTAGCATTATGTGGCTCATTCTTTTTTCATTTTTTTTTGATATTTAGGTATTTTTATGAAAAACACACGGAGTCTAAAGATTCATGTCAGGACATTAAACTCTTTTTGCTGCAACTCACCAGCCAAGACATTACACCATTTGCTACAACTCACCAGCCAATCTAATGAATAAAATTAGACAAAACCAAACAAGGGAGAGGCTACACGCAGAGAAGCATGATCACTAAGACAAAACAGTAAAGTATTTTTTAGTGGTTGAGTAGGGTGTTCAAATGAACCTTGCTCTTGTTGTATGTTCATGGAATGAATTTGAACTTCCAAGAAGAAGAATGCAATTAAGGACAGCAGATTGAATGAGAATCTTGATACTATTATAGGTGGAGCCAATAGTGATTTCTCTGTGTGTTAAACTTTTGGATCCATGTCAATAGTGATTTCTCTGTTTGATAAATTAGCAATGAATAAAACCAATGAAAATTTTTTCATTGTATTAGCACTGAAAAATTATAAAACTTGTCACATTTTTTTTTTTCTTCTAAAAGTTTATAATCTAAAATAAAACCTGTCACATTCATGTGAAATAAAACCAATCACAATTCAAAATATAGGACGGAGGTCCAGTGAAGTATGCAGTGGTAAACGAAGGTCTAACGAGGTTTGTGGCGGGGGACAGAGGAGCTGAGGAGGAGGGAGATGAGATTTTAGGGACTCTTTTTCACATCTAGTATGATAATGTGAGATAGAGTTTTTTTTTTTTAAGATGTTATTAGGTGTATTAGGATGTATTGGCTTTACTATAAGTCTTAAGTAAAAAGCTAATGTGGCAGATCCTTATTGGCCGGTGTAAACCAAAGGGTTTAATGATAATTTGGCCCTATGAAAACTCATAGACATGGAGGCATATATAATAATCAAAATTTAATTGAGGACGGCAAAGGGAATGTACCATGCATATGAACCCAGGAAATTAAGAGAGACAGAAGTAGCTATAAAACATGAAGCTCCAAAATTTGGTATTTTTGTGGATGCGGTGAAAGTGTTATCTTATAAGCTCTATTATGTAATACCTATCAAAAGTTTTATTTTCAAAACGTAAAAGCAAGGTACTTTCTTTTCAGTCTAGTATTTTGTGGATGTGGAAGGCGTTCGTCAACATATGATGACTTATAAGCACCGTATTGGACTCTCGGGAAATTTCTTGACAATTGACTTATAAGCACCGACTGGACTCTTGGGAAACTTCACAGCTACCATTCAACATAATAAGGCCATGATGAGAAGGGAGGGGAATTTCGTTCAAATGAGAAAAGGAGAAAAAGATAGCAGAATATATGGTACAAGACCAGAAAAACACAAAAAATCCATAAGCAAATAGGTATGGAAAGAAAAGAATGGACCCTTAGAAAGGTAAAGATGAGTTCGGGGAATGAGAAAGACGAAGAATTGACTCTAATAAAATAATGTCGGTTATCCACCATGGTTTGTCGGTTTGATGTTTAACATGGCAAATCACTTTGTTTATAATGGTTATCATCTACTACTTCATATTAGTTTTCATCTTTGAGAAACATTTACGTTGTATTACTAACATAACTTATTAAAGAAATCAAGTGTGACAAAAATTATACATGATCTCTTTAATTATCATATATTAAGAAATTCAATACAATGGATACTCAATCATGCTAGAATTTTCTTTTATCCAAGTTACAAAAATTTTTACCAACTTTAACATATTGAGCCAATATATGTGCTGATTTGTTTTACTGTAAATCTTGCGTGACACACATGTACCTGAAAAAGAAACAAAACAGAAGATGATTTTTATGCCGGCATTTGTCAAAACCATAATTGCACCCACCAGTGGCTTATCAGGCGTGACTTCTTTTTATTTTAGATTTATTTTTTTATCCTTCTGTATCTAATTTAGCGTGGAACAATGTAATGAACTACTTTGAAAATTTGAAAAGTGAATAGAGATGAAGGCCCATGGCTCTATGCTTTTATTTTCATATGGTTTTGTGAGAACTAGGATTGTAGGTATCATTTTTTGTTTTTGTTTTATCCTCCCTCTTCTCTTGGATTCTCTCATTCAACAGATCCCATTAAAAGCAAACAAATACTATCAATTAATTTTTCAAAAATGATCTGTGGAAGAGTAAGCTATGAATTATAACTCCTCACATAAAAAGAGCCAACCCGTTTGTCAGTGACTTCAAATTCTTGGCTTTGTTAATCTAAAGGATGACATAATTGGCCGATGACCATGGACTCTTGGGAAATTTCTTGACAATTAACTTGAAGGTTCTTGGACTTTCTTTTTAATTTGTGACAAACTTCTTCATCAATTATTTAATTTTTATTTTTTGTTTTGTTTGTTTATAGTTAGATAGCTCCAACAAATAGAAATCTAATATCAAAATATTTACTTGACTTGACTCACTTTTTTTTTTTTTTTTTAATTGCATGCAATTGATTGCAATTTTTATTGTTGTGCTTTTACTTTTGGAAAACACAAAAAAGTATTTCTTGCTTTCGGCCATGTCCATGGGGCAACCCCACGCCAAACCCACATAAGATTTGCCCAACTTTTATATATATGGGAGGGTATCAGACACAAGCTTTTTCTTTTGAGGTGGGTCAAAGACACAAACTTTACAACCCACTACTCTTCTTTTTTATTGCGTTCAGTTCTTAGTTGTTTCATTTGCTTTGTTTGGACGGTCCTAATTCTCAGTCCAAAAGATAAGGCATACTTTGTGGAAAGAGTGGTAAAGTTTCTTTCATACGTTTGAATGAATATTAGTGTGGAAAACGCGTGTTAAAGTGTCACTGTACTTAAAACTAGTGTTTACAGTGCTAGTAGTCTTTTACCAGGTACCTTCTTGGAAGAAAGGAAGAAAAATTGTAGACGGGTGTTTACAATGTTCTTTTTAAAAAAAGATATGCATTTTTCATTTTCCTACACCCCACTCTCATACTTTCTTCTCTTTGATTGCATTCAAACGCATTACCTGATGCACTGATTTGATTCCTTTTTCTTTCTCTGATTCAATTCACTCCTTTCTTAATCTTCTGTTTATAGATCCCATGATGTCTTTCTTGAACAATAGAGGAGCCTTTTCTTCTTTTTCTTCCACTCGCCGATGGAACTATGATGTCTTCTTGAGTTTTAGAGGTGAAGATACCCGCGAAGGTTTTACCAATCATTTATATAAGGCTTTGTGTGACAAAGGATTTTGTACCTTCATCGATGATAAACTTCGGAGGGGCGAAGAGATTTCGGAAGAACTTATCCAAGCCATAAAAAATTCATCGATTTTGGTTATTGTCTTCTCTGAAAACTATGCAGAGTCCAAATGGTGCTTGGAAGAACTTGCTGAGATTATTGATTGTAGAGAAAAGGACCAGGAGGTTCAAATTCGTCCAGTTTTTTACAATGTTGATCCATCAGAAATACGAAATCAAAAGGGAAACTTTGGAACAGCACTGGCTAAACATGAAATGAAGTTCAAGAATAACAAGGATAAGGTGCAGAGGTGGAGGGATGCTCTAAGAAAAGCAGCTAATGCATCTGGATGGCATTACAAGAAAGGGTATGTATCCAATCGTTGATATCATGATTCATGAGTTTACTAATTTTGTATTGCTAATCTGGTTTGTCATAACCACTGCATGCAAAAGTATTCTATTTTGATCATATCATCTAGTATGAAGTTTGGTTATTGTCTACGAAGGTCCAATTACGAGTTTCTCATGTATTTTTATACTTCTAATATGATGTTAATAGAAATGACAGTTATCAAAGATATGAATTATATTCCATTTACTTTATTTTAAAATGTGCCAACTGTGTGTTATAACTCACAACTAGATATCTTGAATTCGTAGTTTATCTTCTAGTTTAACTAATTATATGTTTTCTTTTGCTATGTGATTGTCAGCTGCTCTACATATAAATCTGAGTCTCACTTCATTCAAAACATTGTTGAAGAGATATCAAATGCTAAATTAAATTGGACGCCGTTATATGTTGCTAGATACCTAGTTGGAATAAATTCTCGTGCAGAGGCCATAGTGTCACTTTTAGATATTGGGTCAGATGAATTTTGCATGGTAGGGATTCATGGCCTTCCCGGAGTAGGAAAGACTGCAATCGCAAAAGCTGTTTATAATAAAATTGCTAAACATTTTGATGGAAGCAGTTTTTTAGTGAATGTTAGAGAAAATTCGGCGACTGATGCTGGCATAATCACACTACAAGAGCAACTTCTTGATGACATCTTAGTGGACGAAAATTGGAGAGTGCACAACAAATTTAGAGGAGTTAGTTTGATAGAGGAGAGACTTCATTGTAAAAAGGTTTTTTTAGTTCTTGATGATGTCGATAATTTGACAAGAATAGAGAATTTGCTTGGAATATGTAATTGGTTTGCTCCCGGAAGTAGAGTCATTTTAACATTAAGAGATAGATGCTTGTTAGCTGCCCTTAAAGTTAAACTTTGTACAACTTACAAGATCAAGGAATTCAAGGTCGAGCAATTGAACAAAGATGAAGCTCTTCAACTCTTTGAAGGCCATGCCTTTGGGGGAAACAAACCTCACGATGAAGATTATTCTAATTATGCAACTAAATTCGTAGATTTTGCCAATGGCCTTCCATTAGCTCTAGAAATAATAGCTTGTGATTTGTGTGGAAAAGCTAAAAATGAATGGAAAAATGCATTAGATATGTATAACAAATTCCCCAATAAAGACATTCAAAAAATACTTAGAGTAAGTTACGATGGATTGCATGACACAGAGAAAGATATTTTTCTCGATATTGCATGCTTCTTCAAAGGATGGAACAAAGATTATGTTGTAAAGATATTAAATGCTTGTGAATTATGTCCTGGCTTTGGAATTCCGAGACTTGTTAATAAGTGTCTCATAACTGATGATGGATCTGGTAAATTGTCAATGCATGACTTGATACAACAAATGGGCAAGGAAGTTGTTCGACAACAAGCACCAGACATTCTCAGAAAACGTAGTAGGTTATGTTGTTATGAGGATTCACTTAAAGTACTAATTACAAATAAGGTATAAGTTCTTTTTCTTCAATTGTTTTGCTCTTTAATTTTTTTTCTTTTTCACTAGCTACAAATATTGTATTTTTTTCTTTAAATTTTTTTAACATTTTATAAAATATTAGTTCATCAATATATATATATATATATATTTTGCTTAAAATTTCAAAATCATTATACAATTTGAAAATTCTATCATTTTCTATGGTTGACTTGATGCTTCTCCAATTAGGGTTCAAAACACATTCGAGGCATAATGTTGCATTCGCCTCAAATAGTAGAGGTGCAACTACACATTGAAGCTTTCAGAAAGATGGAAAATCTCAAATTTCTAATAGTTGAGAATGTACGTATTTGTAAACCACTTGAATTTCTTCCCAACAATTTAATACTTCTCAAGTGGCCCCATTATCCTTTTCACTGGCCATCAGAATATTTTCCTGAACAACTTGTTGCTATTGAGATGCCAAATAGTCGCATCAGATTGCCAAAGCTAATCAATCAGGTATGATTATGTGTATTTTTAAATTGGGATTTTTGTTAAATTTTTATTTCAAATTTTGTTTTAGTTAACTTTTGATTTTTTCAACCCTACAGGAGTGCCGATTAGAAAATTTGACAGACGTCAATTTTGAAGGTTGTGAATTTATTAGGATTTTACCTAAATTATGGGCCCCAAATTTAGAGAACTTGATACTCTCTGATTGTAAAAATTTAGTTGAGATTGATGAATGCTTTGGATATCTTGAAAAGCTTAGAAATTGGTCTCTCGATGGTTGCAAAAAACTTCAGTTTCTTCCAGATTTTCATCAAGAAATGGAATGTTTAGGGGCTTTATATTTAAGTGGGAGTGGTATTAGAGAGGTGCCTTCATCAATCGAGCATCTCACTAATCTTCACGTATTATACATTAGTGGTTGCAAAAACCTTCGGGATCTTCCAAATAGCATTTGTAAATTGCAACAACTTCGGTCATTGAAGACTTCTACTACCAAATTGAGACCGACGTGCAATTCTTTTGATAGCTCTTCCGAGGGCTATGAATTAGATCTTTTGATGAAGCCTGATTACTTCCCCGCATTGCAATATTTAACTCTATCTGAAACCAATATTGTTACCATCCCTGAAAGCATTAGCAGATTTCCCAAATTAGAATTACTTTCTATTACGAGTCGCAAGCTTATTCGTGAAATTCAAGGATTTCCACAATCCAAAGGTTGGATAAATATGGTGTCCTTGTTTTCTCAATCAGGAAGCGGGCTATTGAATCAGGTTTCTCTCTTTCTTTATGACATATATATAAAGAAACAACTTTTGTTACTTTCTATAAATACTTTACGAGATTTGCTCAATGGAAAATATCTTGAATTTTCTAATTGCATGCAGGTAATAGAAATGATTGGGATTTTACCAAATAGAGTATGTGGTAGTGCAAGAAGCACCAATTACTTCCCATCTGAAGCTGAAGATGGGGACATATCAATGGATCGGCAATTCTCCAATCATTTCCCATCTGAAACTGTGGGCGTTGAATCTGAATATCGGGACGTTCCTCGTTCTATTATTTTTGGGAAAACTGAGATGCCAAAATGGTTTAATCATCAAAGTGTTGAAAATTCCATATTTTTCTGGGTTGGTCGCAAATTTCCAAAATTGGCTGTCTGTTTTGTTCTTGGACGAGATGGCCTTTTTGGCGATGTTAGCATTTCCATCAATAGTTATGAAGAACGTCAATTTGAGGGTATTCAAAAATTTTCACACTTTGGATATAATAATATATATTTATTTTCTCCATCTCAACGGTCTCTGCAAGAGCATTTGAATAAGTCAAATCCAACTGACCAGAATCATGTTAAGGTTACATATAGAATCAATTACCCGAATTGTATAAAAAGGTGGGGGGTCCACGTAGAATGCACCTGTTCTCCTCAAGAATCTGCTATACCTAACTTGCCCCTTCTAACTACTGGACATGATGATGATGTTGTTGATTACATGCGTGAGTTGCCATTTTATGTATCTGATGATAAAGAAGAACATCAGTCTCCTCTGGTCCATGATGATGATGTTGATTACTGGCGTGAGTTGCCATTTTATGTATCTGATGATAAAGAAGAATATCAGTCTCTGGTCCATGATGATGATGTTGATTATTGGCGTGAGTTGCCAGATTATGGATCTGATGATAAAGAAAAGTATCAGTCTCCTCTGGTCCATGATGACACATCTATTTCGTGCATGAGTTGGCTAGTAGGGCCCACCACCAAGCTTTTTAAGCTATTTTGCTTTTGCTGCACCAGAGATATTTCTTGAAAGGGTTACTGAATTGAGGCCCTTAGACCTTAACCATTAGTGGTGGGTTTTGTTTCTTTTACACTTCAATGGCCCAAGACTTTGTTAACTTCAGTCTCTATTCATCGTCGTTTCTGTCTGTTTTCTTCTTGCATTTGATGACAAGGTATATTTCCCTTTTTGGTAGCACTGTTTCATTTGCGTCTTTTACCCAACGGCAATCGATATCATATCAACTTATAAGTATTTATTGTGTTTCTGTAAAAGCAATTGGGAACTGAATAAGTTTCTGAACTTAAAAATTATTATTTTATTTCTGTTAATTGATCTTTTTTTTGGTTAATGCAGTTGACTGGGATGGTTGCAGTTGAAGGCCCCAGATTTCCTTCTGCCTTGGATGTGAGCTCAGTCTTGTTTTCTTTTGTATAATTTTGCCTTTTTATATATTATTTGTCAAATTGAGATGCATAATTTCTGCTCAACTAACCATGTGGCCTTATCGTGGTGAAGAAAAATCTTGCAATTGTTTCCTAGTTTTATTTATTCGTTTGGACTTGATTGGTTTCTTAATTTAAAATGGCTGTGCATTTTAATGTCTTTGGTTGGATCTCTGGAAAAATATTGGTTCGTATTTGATTGGTTGAAAAGATGATTTTCAAAGATATAATCTAAAAGCACAGGTCTTTACTATTTTTTGTTCTTTCTCTATTAATTAGGAATATTTGATATAGTGAGGATCGCAGAGCCATGATTTCATTATTGTTGGCATAGCAACTGTAGCAGCTGTTATAACTCTGTTCTTCCTTAAGTTTTTGGATTTAAAATGATATTTCTATCCTTTAGGATCCTCTGTCCACATTTTATAGCCAATTTTCTAAGGGTCAAACTAAATTTTCAAAGTAGTTCCGAGTCACAATATTGCCATTAGAATATAAGACAAGCATTAACTGGAAAGCTCCAATTTCAATTCAAGTCTTATACAAGTAGAAAGGATAGTTGGAAAATGAAAATCAGCATTTAATAGGTCAACCCACTTCTGAATTCTGCAGAAGGTTATGAGCTATAAACATCTCAAACTTCATGGCATACTGTGAATTGAAGACAAGGGCAGTCTACCAATCCTTTCCTCACCAAATCAGCAACTCTGTCTTTTACCTCAAAATGCAATGATTCTTTAGTTGTTGTTGGAATAGGAGGTCAGAGGAGGAGAACACCAATTTTATGTGCTACTAACAACAATAGCAGCAGCAATGAAAGTAGCAGCAGCAAGAAAAGTGGAGGAGGTGCAGCGCCAAATTCAAATTATGTGGTTCCACTTGAAAAATCTTTTGCATCAACAAACTCATCTTGCATCACTCGCCCTCTTGTTGAGATCCTCAGAGACCTCAACAGAGGATTCTTGACAATATCATCAAATCCTCTAATGATGACCACACTTCCTTTGCCACTTTCATCCCCTGGTATATATTTTTTTTCATTACCCATTTCTTTATTTCTTGATCTAATACTTAAAATTTCTTAATTTGGTGATTTGATCATGCATATAGGTACCATGCTAATCGGATGTTGAGCTTCTATGCCCCTGGTTTGTCTATTTCTTCTTTCCTTTCCCTTCTATGTTTATGTTTAAATTTTTCATCTTTTTGATTGGTAGTTACATATATACATGGAGTATATTATATGTGCCTCAATTTTTAATAATTCCCAACTATTGGATGTGAATCACCATATGGATATTTTATACCTTGTTCATTGTTTGATAATTCAATAGCTACAATGGGGGAGGGGGGTTTTGACCCATCTTCGTTGAAAACACTAGGAAGTGTTAGTTACAAGGCTCTTACACTGAGGGAAACTTGAAGCTCCTTCTCTGCACATTGATGAAGTCACTTAGACCCAAACTCGGCTTAACCTGCATTACAAATAGCTCTTAAGTGGAACAATACAGGGTGAGACACTGTGTCTCCTTCAAGTTGGAGGAAATGACAAACCTTTCAAGTACTCAACGAACTGTCTCTTGGCATGCTTGTCCTCAGGTAAATAATATCCATAGACATTTTAAGAACTTGCCTCAATTTAAATTTCTGTATAAACAGCATATTTGATGAGAAAAAGATGTACACCTTCTGTAATCCAATGCTAAAGTTCCAATTTACCTATAGTCGGGTTTTTGTTATGAATTTTAGCTGTGATTCAGGTTGGCACTATATGTCACTTAACTTCTCAAGCCACAAAATACATGGCCATAAACACTCTTCACAACTTAGAGAAACAAAGATTGATTATAAGAAAACTGCTATTACCCTTTCCAATACTCTAATTAAGTTGGGGAAAAAAAAAAAAGATTGATTGTCTCAGCAATAAAAATTCTGTTCAAGATTCATAAAATGTGTGGTATTCTAACATAAATACTCCAATACCAACCTCCCTCCCCAAATCCCATGCTAGAGAAATGGGAAGTTTCACAGTCATGCAGATAAACAATGTGGGTTCAGGACGCGCTTGATATTGTATTCAGATCATGTTTAATCATGATATATTAAAAATTGATTTAGTAGATGAAAAGTAATTGTTGAAAGCTTTTTATTTCTCTTTTTGTTTTGTGCGTGTGTGTGTGTCTGGGGGGGGGGGGGGGGCGCGGGTTGTTGAGGAGCTGAAGGACTAAAGTCTAAGAGTGAGATAGGTCACTTTTATTCAAAGTTTGTATTTAGTTCCTTATATCTTGTCAAGTAAATTATGATAGGGAAGGAGAGCGTGCTCTGACTAAATAGTATGACATCTAGCTGTTAGTCATACCAAATAGTTGAATTATTATGATTAGGTTTAACTAATATGATACAAAATTGATTGAAACTCTTGGATGTGGTTACTTATTTTTTCTGTATGCAAATTTTCATAAAGAGATATAGTGCTGCAATTATTTTCATATCATGTAATGTTTATCACACTTCTACATGTGCTTATCTTTCCTCTGATTAAAATTATTCACTTAGGTGAGAAAGATCCCAGAGACATTCTCCTCGACCAAAGAGTACTTGACCTCATTCTGTGATCCACTTGTTGAAGAAACTCATGCTGACTTGATGTCAAGCATGTCAACAGTATCCCAAGCAACTACGCGTGCAATATTTTTTGTCAGGCAAACTGTGAAATGTAAACCACCCAAAGACCTCTTTTTCCATGTTTCACTTTAAAGTGTGAAAAAATTTGAGAATCATGGTGTGATATATGAACCTGAAGTTAGAGACATCATTGCCATAACAGGTGTAAGACCAAAATGCATTGATGATTTAGAAAGACCAAACAGGTCCTATCTTGTTGCTTTTGTTCTGAGCGTGAGATATGAAAGATTTCTGACAATATTATCCTCAAAGCCTATCTTTTTTGAACATGGCAGGAACAAGAAGAGACAGAATCTTTATGCAGTTCCCTTGATAAATATGACCACAAATATTCGAATATGGAGGGCCTAGAACTCTAAGTTGGAAGGTGGGAACTTAAACATCATTCAGAATGTGCTGCAATCTAGTTCTATGCTAAAATTTTTTGTAATTTCTTATTTCATATGGCATATTAATATTAGGCTTAAATTCGCTATTGTCAGTCCCTAAACTTTAGCATATGAGCAATTTTAATTCCTAAAGCAATCACTTTTAGTCCTTTAGATGATGTGTACAAATTAAAACTAATGCGGAATCACTCCATAGGGACTAAAAGTGGTCACTTTAAGTTTGTTAAGGATTAAAATTAACCACTTCAAATTTATTTGGGACTAAAAGCAATCACTTCAAACTTTAGGGACTAAAATTGGACTTGAACTATAGTTTTGGGACAACAGTTATTTTGGCCTTGCTATTTTTATTGGCAATAACTAATAGAAATACTATATATAGTTAACAATAACTATATGTGTGCGCGTGTGTCTATATATATATATATATATATATCATATAATGTATAAATTATAATATTAATGAAACAAAATAATATTGCTATTATAAATACTATATAAAATTTATAAATAATAACATACATACACACACACATATATATATATACATATGTATATGTTAATTTATTTTTGTTTGACTTTTAAAAGTTTGAGGCAATTCCTAAAGTTTTGAGGCATATCATGGTAAATTTGGAGATTTCGGGAGCTATTTTCATCATTTTGATAGTTTTGGGGGGTATTTTTGTTAGGAAAGTTGCACTAATCTCTCTAAAGTTTTCTGTTATTACACTCACATCCCCTAGAATGCAAACTATTTACAATGAACTTCCTAGGATAATTGAAAAAGAAGAAGAAGAAGACCAGTGGCGGCTCTAGGATTTTTTTCTAGGGGGGTCATTGGATCAATAAAAAATATAAACTCTATAAAATCTAAAACAAAAGAAAACTTAAATATAACAACATCACCAAAATATATATATATATATATATATATATTCAAATACATGAAGTTTTATGATTGTTTTTTACGAGATTTCAGATTTTGAAATTGTTATATGATAACTTCGCTATCAATCTATTAGCTACATCTTTTTCAATGTAGTTGACATATTTTTTCCTAATACAATGAACAAACTAATTATTATTACTAAAATTAAATCTTAAAAATCATCTAGTGTTTCTAAATAAACCATATTAATTATTATTCTTTAGAATACCTTAATTTATTAATTTGTAGCTTTTACTCGTTGCAATTCTTTTATTGAATTCACAAGACATTTTTGAGCAATTCTTTTGTATATTTTTATAATTCTTTAATTTAATTTATTAATTTATGTCCCACGGCCCCACTGAGTAAATGACTAAATTGTTTAATTGTTTCATACTTTCATTGTCTTTTTAGTGTTAATGCTCCAACTGACTAATCCACTCAAAATCTTTAACAATCAAAAAAAAAAAAAAAAAACACTTAAACAATCAAACAGTAAACACAAGCATAGAAACTGATGGTCACAAACTCAAAAGTGAAAAAGATAAAAACTCAAAACTCAAAAGCTTTTTATCAAAACACTATACCCAGTAAACACACACGGTGAGAGAGAGAGAGAGAGAGAGAGAGAGAGAGAGATGAAATTAAAATACCAAATCAGATGAGAATTGAGATCGATTGAGAGATCAAGCGACGGCAGTGGTAGATCAGGGACACACCAGCGTCAGGTGATGCAACCTTACTAGGTTAGATCAGGTGATGTGGCGGCAGATCGTGGGTGATGCAACGGCAAGGTTGGATTTTTAAGTCTTTGAGATCTTAGGGTCTGGAGAGTGAAGTGGGGGAGAAGTACGTTTTACTCGCTTAGGTTTGGTTTGGCTTTTTTTATGATTTTTTTAAAGTTGATTATGGGCTTTTTTTTATGAATTAAGATCAACAAATTTTCTGTTGGAAGTTTTTTAGAAGCTAAATTCAGCCAGGCTTAAGGTTAGGGTGTGCAAATTTTTATTGCAGGGGGTTCATTTGAACCCCCTGCCTTCAACGTAGTGTCGCCCCTGAAGAAGACTCTAATAAAGAGTGAATTTCCTATTAAAAGGAGTGTGATTGATAAAATAGAAAATTCAATTTAAAAGGAGTGGATGGTAAAATAGAAAATTCAATTAAAAAAAAAAAATTTAGTCATCTACTATGGGACGTCAATGTAAATAGTTTACATTTTAGGGGAGACGAGTATCTTATTCTAAACCAAAGAGGGGGTGAGTGTAATAACTAAAAACCTTACATGAGGGTAAGTGTAATTTACCACATTTTTGTCATTCAAGAGTTTTATTGTATTTTAGTCATATTAAATATTTAGAAAGTATTTAGATCATTTTGGAGATTTTAAGGTTATTTTGACATTTTTTAAGGGTACACTTGTCATTTTAGAGGTTTAAAGGAATATTGCTCATTTTAAAAGTTTTCAAGGGATATATATTTTTTAATTTTAATGGTTTTAAAGGTATTTTAGTCAATTGAAATTAGAAGGTATGAGGTGGCATTTTAGAAACAAACAAAAACTACCTTGAGAAAATTGTTTAAATACAACAACATGGTCATTTTTTTAGAATATATAAAAATTGTTTCCAAAAACTTATTCATGAGAACAGGTGTTTAATTTAAGGTTAATAAACAGAGCACATAAACAACATGTGGAGTGGAGGAGGTAGGTACGTTACCGAGGTGGATCCGCATAAATTATTTAATTTTTTTTTTTTTCAATTACCGAATTCCCAACATATTTTTCATTTTGAAAGCCAACAAAAATTGATATATCCTTAAAAACAAGTTTCTAACTTTCTATAAATAACTTTCACATAAAATTTTCAAAAAAGTCCTCAGTATGAATTCTAATTAATACCAATACAGTCCTTAATTACACTCAATATCATTCATTTTGACAAAATCTTTGTAATAAAAAGTTATACACAATCTAGTTGATTACGAAAGCCTCATATGTTGGTGCAATGTTGGGTTCGGATCTTTTTGTTTTCCTTTCGAAAAAAAAAAAAAAAACGTTGGGATTGGTTCTTATATATTCTTGGTACTTGATAAAATAAACAAAAGGATGATTCTAAAAATAAATAAATAAATAAATAAACAAAAAGATAGTTACTATTTAAGGTAAGATTCAAGCCCTAGTTAGTAGGGCTAGCTGAGAAAGTTAAAGTAGAGAATATTGTTTGAAAAATACAATAATACAGATTGTTCCAAAACTTATGAAAAAGTTAAATTCAACACATAAGTTAGAATAAACTAGAATTTACTATTATTAGCCCAAAAAAAAAAAAAAAGAGACGAGATTTTAGAGCTTTGAAACCCAAAAATAAAATTTGCATAGTGAAAAAGCTAACACATTTGGAGCTCGTTTGGTAAGAGATCTTTAGTAATATTATTTGTATTTTTTGAAAATATGTGTTGGTAAAAAAGTATGTAAAAATACGTGTAATATTGTTTAAATACTGAAAACCGTTGTTTAAATAACGACAACAAACAATCTTTGGTATTTGAAATTTGGAATAGATAGTAGATGCATGAACAAGCCATTATTATAATATTCATATATAATGGTTTTTTCAACGTTGTGTGCACTTACGTGAAAATATCCAACATAACATAATGCCATAATTGCATAACTTTAGGATAAAATCTATGATTAATTGGATAGATCTTTGGTTTGACCCGACTACTTAATTTCTTAATTAAGACTTGACCATATGTGTCTATCCTTCTTAATTATTAATTATAAGACGTACTCGTGGCAAATTGCTTATGAAATTATCCTGTAAATTATAATACTACAATATTAAGTGGTTGGTTAAAGCAGTTGATGTGTTGTTACTAATAACGTATTTTGTTGGAGAAGATATTACTAATAATGTTTAGCTCAAGTTTTCATGTGAATTTACTATATATGTAATTAAAAACATAAAGTTAAGAATTTCCTAAAAGACTTTGCAATTGTATTTATTTTCAATTTTTTTTTCTAGGAACTTCTCTTAATTGGAAAAAGAGCTTCAATAAAACCCTAAGATTTGCTAAAGTCTCTAGTTGCTACGACCTAAAAAATAAAAGAAATTAAAAAAAAAAAAAAAAAAAAAAAAAACCTTTACAAGTTATATATGCAAGTTATCAACCATGCATGGTTACTTTAACGAGGTTGATTGATTTGAGGCCTTTGGGCAATAAGAGCATTAGTATTGGGGTGTAAAAAATTTCAATTGCTATTTTAGTAACCAAGACACTAAAATAGAGCATTACCTGAGTATGGGTGTGCAAATTTTTTTAGCATTCGTGAATAGTAAGGTTGTATATATACAACCTTACTGTTCATGGGTTGTAAAAATAAAAACTAATATTTTAAGAGAGATGCTACGTCTACAATATTTTTAGAATATTTTCACAAAAAATTACAGGTGGTTAGTTGTTATTTGTTCAAATTTGAACCTAACACTAAGATTACTTTTTTGCTTCAACAATAACAACCAGTAACAACTTGCTACTTAGGATTTGTTGCAAAAATATTGTAGATATATCATTTCTCATATTTTAATAGAGTAAGAGAGGAAAAGAGAGAAGAGAGAGAGAGAGAGGTCATTGATTTGTTTATATTATTTGTTGGTATAATTTATATTATTTTAATGAATTGTATGTAAAAATAAAAACTGATATGTTGGGTGAGTTGTAAAATGAAATAGTAAAATAGATAAAATAGGTTTTGAAAATATATATATATATATATATAATAGACACTTTTTTACATCTTTAGATATTAATGCTTAATACCCTTATTACCCAAACCATATATGACCGAACAAGGTAATATATTAAAAAAAAAAAGCAATAGAACAAGAAAGCAACTGTTGATAATGGGGTTAAACTTTAATTTTAATTGTTATTCATGTCCAATTCACAAAAAAAAAAAAAAAAAAAAAAAATTATGTCCAATTAACCAATCCTTTGTTTTTTTTTTTGGAGAAGCACCAATTAACCAAACCTAAATTCACTATTTGATGCAGAAAGAAACTTTTGGCATCTTGATGCTTATCCCGACACAAATCCTTTGCAACAATTATATATACCCCACTTTTATTATTCATCTCCCATTTAGTATTGTACTTATTTTCAAGTCAAAAGCATTAGAAGTATGCTATCTATTGAGTTCGGAAAACTTTATAGTGTCAATTTATTTTATGCTTGTCGAGGTGGAAAGGGGCCCCCATTATTGGTGGATGATACAGGCACCCAGTGAGATGTGCACTCAATCGATAGGTAGGCAAAAGCCAGTCCTAGTAGTACAGGCGTCAAATGCAACGGCACCAACATAATCAATGGAGTAAAATATTTTCATAATAATTTTACAGCAAATTTTAAGTGGTAATTTGTTATTGATTTTTATCTAACCCATCATTCACATAACAACCAATAAAAAAGATAATCACCCAAATTTATTAAAAAGAGGAAAATCATGCCAAAAAAAAGTTAAAAAAAAAAAAAAATTCACACCTACTTATACCAAAAGAAAGAAAAAGAAAAGAATAAGAGCAAAACAAATAAAGCATCACCCCCCCCCCCCCCCCCACCAAAAAAAACAAAAAAAGCAATCAGCACGTACAACACCTAAGAGGATACCAAAAAAAAGAAAAAGAAAAGAATAAGAGCAAAATAAATAAAGCATCACAACCCCCCCCCCCCCCCCCCCCAACAAAAAAAAGCAATCAACACGGTACAACACTTAAGAGGAAGAAGGTAGTTCAGTCATTGATTGCAATTATCTCTCTCTCCTTTATTTTCTCTCCAACTTGGTGAGATAAAATTATGGTGGGCCTAGAGAGAAAACAATTAGGCCCCAACAATTTTCCATCCTCCCATTCTCTCCAACCAAACACTCATAAAATTAATTTCTTTTTTTCCATTTTTCTCCCCTCTATTTGCTATCCTCCTTGTTTCACCCCAACAAATGGACCCTTAAGTTTTGTAATGAAAATATTGTATCCATAATTTTATTCTAGTCAATTTGGCCTAGCTAGAGCATTCACATTAGTTGTGATAAGATAGTTTAAATACTATTTCAGCACCCCAAAAAACTAAAAAGTGTGCTACATTGGTGGTGGTGGTAAAGTTAAAAATTTATACAAACTAGCTACAGTAAATTGTCATACTGTAGCACAAAGTGATAAAAAAAAAATAGTTTATTATGTGGGATCACATTTTCTCATTACTATAGTACAAATTGGTAAAAAAGAATAAAGAAAGAATATTTAATTAATTTTTCTCCAAAAAAAAAGAATATTTAATTAATTTTGGGTGAAATGAGGTGTTAAAATTAGTATAAAGTAATTTTTTAACTTGCTAAAAAATAATTTTTTTTAGTTCCACTAATGTGAATGCTCTTATGACTAGCTTTTTTTTTTTTTTTTTTAATTATAAATAATAATAAATAAATAATTACTAAGCTACAATAAACTCGAATGCTCAGCTAAAACTTAATTGGGCTGAGCTTACGGGCTTTGGAAAAAAAATTCATCCTTGCTTGGGCTTGGGCTAGGCTTAGTTCAAAGCTAACACCATATACGGCAGCCGAGGGAAAAAAGTCAAAAAATAGTAAAGAATAATAAAGGTTATTGAGGAGGAAAGGAAAGTTAACCAAAACTTGGATGATATTAGTATTATATATCAATGTTTAGTGGTTTGGATGGTTATGTATTAAAACTTGGATGATATACTAGTATTATGGTTATGTGTTATGGAATAATGTTTGGATGGTTATAGGTAAATTTAATGGCAGTAATATTATGGTTTTTTTTTTTTTTTGAGAAACTATATTATGGTTATTTTAAGTGTTACATGTGCATATGTTTTAACCAGAATAATGTAATAAGTGGAAGTATATGTTTTAAAGTTATATGTGTTAATGATAAAATAATATTTTTCAAAATGTATATCTTATAAAAAAAAATATTTTTTAAGCTTAATTTGTTTGTTATGTATTAATATTAATAAGTATTTTTTGAAGTTGTTAACAAAATTTTTTATATCTCCCAAAATAAAAAATGAAAAATGATTTATTTTATTTTATTTTACGTTACATCAAATACCATAAAATAATTTATAGGGCATTTTTAAGAACACAAACAAATACATATGAAAATAAAATGTTTTCCCTAAAAAGTTTAAAGTTGAAAAAAATTTTATCCGTAGAAATTTTTTAAAAACAAAACAAATGTAACATAAATGCACCTATATTTGATTATAGGGAAAAATAGTGTGAGCAAAGAAAAACCTGAGTGTATATTTCCTTTGTTCTTTTTCCTATAGAGAAGGATAGATAACATATGCCATATAGATTGACTTTTAAATCCTTATATAATAAAATAAAGTGTGGTGATTAAAAAAAAAAAAATGCAAATTATACCCTCTAAGTTTAACCATAATTCATTTCGGATCTTTAACTTTACTTTCGTTCCATTAAATCCTCTAATTTCTAAACTTATTGAATTAAAGTCTCTGTTAATGAATTTCCATTAACTTTACTTTCTTATAATTTTTCAAATTAAAAAAAATTAAGTTAACTAATAAAAGTAAACAATATTTTTAAAATAATAATTAAAAGAAAGTAAACTGTGTTTAAATGCAGCTATGCTTGCGTGTTCAAACTATTAGAAACAACACAGCATCTCTTTCCAGAAAATTTTCTCATTACAAAATTTTCTTTCTATTGCTTTATCTGGAATTCTCTATAAAATATTCCTCATTGAGTAATGATAGCCGAGATACACTCTTTATTACATATCTTACTGTACACACATGTTTTTAAACACACAATTTCACAATTTAACTAAATTTGTGTTTTTAAAAAATAATTTCAAAAGAGAGTGTGCACAAAGTGTGTAATAGTAAGTGTATAATAAGATTGCACATTCTCATTTTATCTCTAGAAGCCTCTCTGCATAATTAAAGTTTAGACGCACATTTCTAAGTTGCCCTAGAAGCTTGGTGAAAGATAATTATTGTTAGTAAAAGAATGCACCAGAACATCTAAGGTAGGTAATTTTAAGGCCTCGTTTGGTTAGGGTGATTATGGGAGATGAAAAATGGAAGGGGAAAATAGAGGGAATTTTGAATATTGCCCTTGTTTGGATGGGGGTTGATTTTGGTGGGGACCGAGTATTTTCTCCTTGGGCCCACCATTTTGGAGTGTTTTGTTTTCTCACCAAATTGGGGAGAAAATGGGGGAGAAAGAGGGCTTAGATGGGAGTTTACCTATTTGCCTCTCTCATTCCTCCATAGTAGGGTTTTTATTATTATTATTATTATTATTATTATTATTATTATTATTATATAGATATATATAATGTAATAGGTGTACGAGAGTAATATTCCCTAAAGGGGGGATCTCCAACCCGAAGGGCATCCTTATCTCGAAGGATGCTACAAACCTGAAGGACACTTTTATCCTAAAGGGCTAAAGGAGATAGAGAATTTCTTAGTTAAAATATTCCCTATCAGCATCCCCTTATTCCGTATTCGTCGGGATAATCGACGGGTTACGAAATACGTTGGGATGACATGATCAATTAGTGGCTCACCTCGAGCCCTTGCCATTTATGAGGGCAAAAGAGTCTTTTTATGGTGCGTAAGTGACACGTGGCATTTCCTAATTGGGTGACACGAACAGTCGCATCGTTTCTTATGCCTCTTCGCCCTATAAATAGCTCAATGCCCTAACTGACCTTACTGTTTATTCTTTTTACTTTCTGACATCGTGTGGAGCTCCTGTTTCTCGTCGATTTTTGGGATTGTCTATCGCTTTTAAAGCCATCCGTTTTGATAATTTTTCCATCGTTTTTCGATCGTCACCTCTATTGGGTAAGTCTCTATTCTTTGAACCTTTCTATTTATTTACTTATAATTGGAGTGGTAGTTGGTCCAATGTTTGGTTGTCCCGTGGGTAGTTTCTTAGTTTTCATATGTCGCTTGTAGGTGAGAGGATGTTAAATGATAGTTAAGCGACGAGTGAGTAGCATTCGTCGTTTGTCTGTCTAGAGTTGGGCGATGACGAGGTTTCCCCATCAGGAAACGAATCCATGGCTGACTACCTAGTTGGTTCCTCTGAAAGGGAGCCATTAGCTAATCCGACCGAGGAGGACGAGGAAGCGGCCAGTCCATTAGGGCAAAATTTTAGGGAGTTCGTCCTCCCTAGGATCTGGGCGGTGAACGAATTTCCCCTTAAAATGATGAAGGAGGTCTTTAGAAGGCTCCATCCTCGCTTCCAAATTCCCGACGATGCCCCATATGAAGGGCAAATAGAAGGGAGAAGTGTTATTTGAGAGAGGCTGAGGACATTAGTTTTTACGAGGCTACCTCTAAATGAGATCCATCATCGGCTAGTAGATTACTTGGGTATATTCGTATGCCAAATATCTCCTAACACATGGAGGATAGTTCTTGGACTGAAGTGTTGTGGGGCCAGATGAGTGGAGGTCGTCGTGGTCTTTCTCTCGACAAGTTCTTTTATTGCTACAAGCCTCAACAGATTTCTGCATCATAGGACTTTTATAATTTCATGTGTGGCAAAGCGTCATTGGAATTGGTATATGATATGCCTGATTCCAATCACAATTGGAAAAACAAGTATTTCTTTGTTCAAGGGTCCAATTGGGTGTGTTAACCTAACGAGTGGTAAATTATAGGTGAAGGTTACAATAATTCCTAGGCAATAATGGACAAGTCTGGTGAGTCATCAGGTTGTCTTCCTTGTTTGTTCCATCGATTTTATTCTATTCCTAATCTATTTGTTTTCAATTCTGTAGCCTAAACCCGTTCGATGATATTACTCGAGCAAGAAAACTTTATTAATCATATTCTTGAGATCCCTATCAAACGATAAGGGTGGAAAGATCTTGTCACACATAACAATCTCCAAGTTTTTTATGAGGGACCTAAACCGACGAAGGAGGCTAGGCATTTGGATGCTCAATCTCAAACCCGTGAGTTTCTTTATATGTCTACTTTATTCGTCAGTTTTCTCAGCTAACTCATCATTTTCATTGTTGTGTTTCCTTAGAGATGGATGTTGGAAAGAAAAAACCAAGTGGAGATAGGAAAGCGGTTGCTCTCCAAGCTCTACAATCTGGGAGGTCTTCAGCTCCTCCAACAAAAGTAGGTCAGAAGAGAAAACCCCTGAGCAACAGAGGTCGTCCAAACCCCTGTTACTGTGGACCATCTAGAGCAAGCGAAGATGGTCCAAAAAATGCTTGACCCTCCCCGTCATGGCATAGGCAAAGGTCTTATGACATTTCAAGGTCCCGATGCCAATCCTCCTGCCCCTCTAATGGTGAGAAACAAGGGGTTTACTTCTTATGAACTGGGCCGCTAGGCCACAAGCCCACTTCTTATGAACTCTTTGTTATCTTTTTGGGCAACTGGCCCCACACTTCGCATCAAATACCATAAAATAATTTTCAAAGCATTTTTAGAAATGTAATCAAATTCACAAAAATAAAATGCTTTCCCTAAAAAGTTTATAGTTGAAAACATTTTAATTCGTAAATCATTTTTAAAACAAAACAAATGTAACCTGAATGCACCTATGTCTGATTGTAGGGAAAAAAGTGTGTGCAAAGAAAAAACAGAGGGTATATTTACTTGTTTTTTTCCTATAGAGAAGGAAAGATAACATATACCATGTTATATAGATTGACTTTTAAATCCTCATGTAATAAAAATTATAAAATAAAGTGTGGTGATAAAAAAAATAAATAAAGGCAAAAATGTAAATTACAACCTCTAAGTTTGATCATAATTCATTTAAGGCCTCCATTTTTTTTTCAATTAAGTCCTCTAATTTTCAAACTTATTGAATTAAAGTCTCTCTGATAGTGAGTTTCCATTAACTCCACATTCTTAGAAATTTCCAAATAAAAAAAAAATTCAATTAACTAATAAAATGAAACAATATTTTTTTTAAAATAATTATAAAAAAAAAAAAAAAACTAACAAGTTAAGCTAAGGACATGAACCAATTGAGAAAGCTCTTATGGTTGCGTGTTTAAATGCATCTATGCTTGTTTAAATGCAACTATGCTTGCGTGTTCATACTATTAGAAAGCAACACTGCCTCTCTTACCAAAATATTCTCTCTCGTTACTATTGCTTTATTTGGAATTCTCTACAAAACATTCTTTATTGTGGAATGATTGTCAACATATACTCTTTGTTACACATCTCATTGTATACACATTGCCACATGAACTAAATTTGTGTTTTTAAAACATGATTTCACAATTTTAATTAAAATTGTGTTTTAAAAAATGATTTAAAAAAAGAGTGTGTACAGAGTGTGCAATATCAAATTTGTCATAATATTTTTTGTTTCTCATTTTTCCTTTAGAAGCCTCCCTACATAATTAAAGTTTAGCCACAAATATCCATGTTGTCTAGAAGCTTGGTGAAAGATAATTATTGTTAGTAAAAGAATGTACCAGAACATTTTGAGGTAGGTGACTTTAAGGCTCTGTTTGGTTAGGGTGATTTTGGGAGGATGAAAAAGGAGAGGGGAAAATAGGGTGAAATTTGAATAGTGACCTTATTTGGTTGGGGGGTTGATTTTGGTAGGGATGACGTGTTTTTTCCTTTGGCCTACCATTTTGGAGTATTTTTTTTTTCCTCCCCAAATTGGGGAGAAAATGGAGAAGAAAGAGGGCTTAGATGGGAATTTACCAATTTTCTCATCTCATTCCTTCACATCTATATATATATATATATATATATAAAACCGAAGCCTCTGAAGCTCTCACAATTTTCCACATCATCACTATTTTCTTTTTCTTTTTATTTTAGATTCTTTTTATTTTAGGTTTTATATCTTATATAGAATCCACCAGAAAAAAAATAGATAAAAGTTTGAATTTTTATTAATATCAATAATATTGAAAAACGTATACAAACTTAGAGGCCTATTTAAGGGCTCCATAAAACTTGATGGACAAGAAAATATATTCTAAAATAAGTCCTAATTAATACTTAACCATAATAGGAACTGTGGGGTCCCAAATATTTGGTAACTCCGGCCCACCCCACATCAGGCCCAAAGTCCACGCCAAAAGAGAGAGAGAGCGTAATTCGAGGATGAACGGACGAAGCCCAATTCATTTAGTGACTTCGCCGAGGAGGCCCATATCCTCGGCGTACCGACGTCCAAGGAAAGAGGGTGTCACTTCCCCATTAAATGCATGCCACCGATATTTTGATCACATCAATGATGAATTAACCAGCCAACAGAGATGCCTTGGTTGCTTCAACTAACAGAAAGCTTGCAAAGGCTGCTGATGGGACAGGCACTCAAGTATAGGCCTGGATGATTAATAAGTGGACTGCAGAGATTAACTAAGGAGGGACTATATAATAGATAGAGCCCCGCCAAAAAAGGGGGGAAGAAGAGAACCTTAATATATGTCAGTTCTAAGTAAAGAGATCCTCGGACCAGAGCCCCGGATTGGGCCGAGGATGAACTTCCTTCGTAAACACCCAGCAAAAATCATTGCTATGGTTCTCATGAACACTTAGCCAAAATCATTATAAATATCCTTTCAAACATATAACCAAAAGGATGATGATTATCCTTAGAAATACTTAGTCAAATTCTTTTTTTCTTATTCCTATGAATTTCACGTCATTCGACTGCTTGCTTTGTTGGTGCCAAGCTCTTCTACCCACGCTCTACAAATTTTATTGTTTAGGATCCATTACAAATTGAGTCCCTACAATTGGCGCCGTTTGTGGGAAGGACTTGTGCACTAGCAAGTGCGACGGTCAGTGTAAAAAAAAAAATCAAGAGCAACACTTTAAAAAAAAAAACGCACCAAAACAATACAGTTTACAGCAACAACATTCATTCAAAGGTCTACAATCACAAGAAACAAGAATATACGAAAAATAAAAGAGACAAAACAAGTCTGCTTCTTTATTAATATATGAAGAAAGAGTTACATCTTTTATAAGTGATGCCCGTGGGGCTTGTTCTAAAACTAATTACAAAGACAGACGCCTAACAAAGCTGGCAGAAGAACAAAAGATAGAAAAGAAGACTGGTTGTGAAGTAAGAGAAGAGGAAATGAAGGACAGAAGGCTGGTTGAAGAACAAAAGATAGAAAAGAAGAAGAGATAAAAGGGAAAAGAAGGAAGGAAGGCAACATAGAAGGCGGAAGAGGCTGCGGCATAGGACGGCTCAACTTCTGGGTTCTGCCTGGTTTCCCTCCCACCCCCATCGTTGCCAGCTTGGAGGGTCACAGACCCATACCCAAGGGAAGGAGGTTATGTTCTTTCTGGATCCTCCTCCAAACGGCAAGGAGAGTCCCACCTCTGGTTAGGTTGAAAAGAAGGAGAATCTTCGGATCTCTCCTACTCCAATCCCAACGTGACGCCCAGGGTCGAAGTGCCATCCTCGGCTCCTGATAGGGGCTGTGCATCCTCGGGATCGCCCTTTCCAAGGGCCAATTCATTTGAAGGGGCTCAAACTGCTATGTCTTGCAGAATCTCTGTGCAATATTTTTGGGAAAAGTTTAAGACGAATGTTTGTCAGGTGTGAAGGAGAAGGTTGCCCCAAAAATGCCTTTTATAGAGGGCAAAATATTGGTGAGAGCCAATCCGCGTTAAATCCTAGGGAGAAATTTCCGGAGGCAATAATTCTGCCCAAATTCCAAGGGGCTTACTCGCCGTTAGATCCTCGTAAATCCACAACTGACATTAATGAGGAGGCGCCTCATTAACGAGGAGGCACCGAAGCGTCAAAACGCGTTACTCGAACGACTAAAGAGACGCCTCGTAATCAGAAGAGTCATGCCAAACAAAGAGGCAGAACAAAGTGGGTCTTCTCCTACCCCAACCTCAGCATGCGTTTATTATTATTTTGCTTGAAAAATTTACTTATTTAATGTTTATTGTAAATTATAGCAATGTAGAATTAAATGGCTATGGGTAAATAGATAAGATAATAAATAAAATGAGAAAACTAGATACTGGACAGAACCAAGGCATTGTATGGTCCTCGGACTCAAGCCTCTGGGGAAACCAGCTACTTCAGACTATGAATAAAGAGTTAGATAGAACCTAGGCATTGTATGGTCCTCGGACCCAAGCCTCTGGGGAAACTAATCACTTCAAAAATCAAAGAACTAGGTACTGGACAGAACCAAGGCATTGTATGGTCCTCGGACTCAAGCCTCTGGGGAAACCAGTTACTTCAGACTATGAATGAAGAGTTAGACAGAACCTAGGCATTGTATGGTCCTCGGACCCAAGCCTCTGGGGAAACTAATCACTTAAAAAATCAAAGAACTAGGTACTGGACAGAACCAAGGCATTGTATGGTCCTCGGACTTAAGCCTCTGGGGAAACCAGCTACTTCAGACTATGAATGAAGAGCTAGACAGAACCTAGGCATTGTATGGTCCTCGGACCCAAGCCTCTAGGGAAACTAACTACTTAAAAAATCAAATAACTAGGTACTGGATAGAACCAAGGTATTGTATAGTCCTCAGACTCAAGCCTCTAGGGAAACCAGCTACTTCAGACTATGAATGAAGAGTTAGACAGAACCTAGGCATTGTATGGTCCTCGGACCCAAGCCTCTGGGGAAACTAACCACTTAAAAAATCAAAAGACTAAGTACTGGGCAGAACCAAGGCATTGCATGGTTCTCGGACCCTAGCCTCTAGAGAAATTAGTCACTATAAGATGATCTAAGCACCATGGTTTTATATTAACCGTAGGTCCAAACCTATGGCAGAGCCAACCCCTTTTTGTGCTAAATAATGAGCCCTGCCAGGAACAAAAACCAAGTAAAGCTAAATGCTAAAAAGCAGCAACTTAAACCTATCCATCCTAGAGGAACTAGCAAGGAATTCAGGCTAAAAAGTATACACTAAAAAAGAGAAGAAGACTTACAGAAATGAGGAAAAATTTCCCAGGCGGGCCCATTATCCCCAAGAAAGTTGCAAGAGCAGTTGCAAAAATGGTAACACCGACAGAAAGGCAAAGTCCGACAGACTAATACAATAGGCCCGAGTATGTCAAAATCCTCCTCCCCTCCCAAAGGGTCGGACAGCAGAATTTTTAGGGGCTATTATGGGGCCCCAAATATTTGGTAACTCCGGCCCACCCCACATCAGGCCCAAAGTCCACGCCGAAAGAGAGAGAGAGAGCGTAATCCGAGGATGAACGGACGAAGCCCAAGTCATTTAGGGACTTCGCCGAGGAGGCCCATATCTTCAGTGTATCGACGTCCAAGGAAAGGAGGTGTCACTTCCCCATTAAATGCATGCCACCGATATTTTGATCACATCAATGATGAATTGACCGGCCAACAGAGATGCCTTGGTCGCTTCAACTAACAGAAAGCCTGCAAAGGCTGCTGATGGGACAGGCACTCAAGTATAGGCATGGATGATTAATAAGTGGACGGCAGAGATTAACTAAGGAGGGACTATATAATAGATAGAGCCCCGCCAAAAAAGGGGGGAAGAGAAGAACCCTAATATATGTCAGTTCTAAGTAAAGAGGTCCTCGGACCAGAGCCCCGGATTGGGCCGAGGATGAACTTCCTTCGTAAACACCCAGCAAAAATCATTGTTATAGTTTTCATGAACACTTAGCCAAAATCGTTATAAATATCCTTTCAAACATATAACCAAAAGAATGATGATTATCCTTAGAAATACTTAGTCAAATTGTCTTTTTCTTATTCCTATGAATTTCACGTCATCCGACTGCTTGCTTTGTTGGTGCCAAACCCTTCTACCCACACTCTACAAATTTTATTGTTTAGGGTCCATTACAAATTGAGTCCCTACAGGAACCAAATTTGACCTAAAAAAACATTAAAAGAACCTAAAAATAAGGAAATAAATCACCTAGACCTAAAATAACGTTTTTTGCATAAAAATACCAAAATAACAATATCCTACATCAACTTATCACAAAAATACCAAATAGTTTCTTTTTATTCTAGGTTTTATATCTTCTTATATTTATTAGTGTTACAATAGTTTAGTTTAAGTAAAACTCTATTAGATATATTTTGTTGGCCTATCACATCATTATTATTATCTATATATAATATAAAATTGAAGATTAAAAATTAATTATAATTTTTTAAGATACCTCACGTTAGAATTTTAAAAAAAAATGACTCACTTTAGGTTTGAATTTTTTTTTTTTAAAAAAAGACTCACCAAAAAAAGAAAAAAAAAAACTTTAGAATTAAGAAAAAAAGAAAAAAAAAAAACTTTAGAATTAAGAAAAAAAGAGAGAGACTCCTAGTAGGACTCTCTCTTCTCTCCTTAAAACCCTATCAATTACCATCTCAAAACCCTAAACTCAACTTCACTTTAAAATTAAAAAAATAAGAAGGAGAGAGACTCACGTAAAAAAAAAAAAAAAAAATGTAGGTTTTGTCTTTTTTATTTGCTTTCATATGTGCCTGAAGTTTTCATTCTATCTTATTGTTTTATTATGTTTAGAATTGATTTTCTTCTAAGTATTTGGGATAATCTCTATATTTTGTTAGTGTTTTTATGGGTTTGGTTTTTGGGTTGAAATTCTAATAATTATTCTATATTGTATATGACAGATGAAGCATTTCTATTTTTTGGAGAAAAATCAAAACTGCAACCTATGTCTTCCAGCCCAAAGTGTGGTAAATTTTTATATGTTCTTACTTTATTGAGAATTTTTATTTGGGTTCATATGATTTTTTGTTTTTTTATTAAAGTTTTGATTTTTGGTTGATTAATTATTTTTTTGGATTAATTTCAATTAATTATTTGTTTGGAGTCAACGTAAAAGATAATAGAATTAGGTGTTATAAATTTGATAATGTTCCATGTTTTGAATTGTTTATATTATTTAGACTCCTGATAGGACTCTCTCTTCTCTTCTTAAAACCCTAGCAATTACCATCTCAAAACCCTAAACTTAACTTTACTTTAAAATTAAAAAAATAAGAAGGAGAGAGACTCAACTAAAAAAAAAAAAAACATAGGTTTTGTCTTTTTTATTTACTTTCATATGTGCCTGAAATTTTCATTCTATCTTATTGTTTTGTTATGTTTAGAATTTATTTTCTTCTAAGTGTTTGGGTTAATCTCTATATTTTGATAGTGTTTTTGTGGGTTTGGTTTGGGTTGAAATTTCTAATAATTATTTTATATTGTATACGGTAGATGAAGTATCTCTATTTTTTGAAGAAAAATCAAAGTTGCAACCTATGTCTTTCAACCCAAGGTGTGGTAAATTTTTATTTGGTATATTATATATGAATTTTTTGAATTTGAAGGGTTTTGTTTGGTTTTGAAGTAGAATTTGGGGATTCTATAAAATTTGGAAGGTTTAAGTTTTGGAGTTTTTGGTATTTGCGTCTTAGTAGGTTGATCTTAATTCTTTACCTTATATGTTTTTTCTTTATTGAGAATTTTTATTTTGGGTTCATGTGATTTTTTGTTTTCTTAATTAAAGTTTTGATTTTTGGTTAATTAATTATTTGTTTGGATTAATTTCAATTAATTATTTTTTTAGATTCAACGTAAAAGATAAAGGAATTATGTGTTATAAATTTGATAATGTTTCATGTTTTGAATTGTTTATATTGTTATTAATACGACTAAATAAGATTTGTTTTTATCTTTGTAGTTTATATCAGTTTTGAGTGCGTGTATATATATAACTTTTGAGAATTTTGCTTTATTAATTTAAGAATTGTAAATTACTTTGTAGGTTTTAGTAATTATGCACCTGCAGTGAAACATTGACAATATAAGCATATATATATGGTATTAACATTTTATAAAAATCTTTCTTATAACCCAATAACATTCTACGTTAGACAACACTTCTAAACTATAGAAAAGCATAGAAGTTAAATATCTATTCCCATTGTATTTTATTTAATTATGACAGATCCATTTTTTTTAAACGCTAACTAGCAAAATGTCTATAATATGCATATTATTAACCTAATTTTCTATTTCTAAATTTCTTAGATTTTATTATATCAATCTTTTTTTCTTTTAAATTCTTGGTGGGCAAATCAGTCTCTCACTAATTCTTTTACTTTAACGTGATGTTGGTTAATTGTCCTTTTATTTAACTATCCCGTGCATCGCACGGGTTAGCGACTAGTTAATTTTATTTTTATTCTTATAAACCATTATTCTTTTTAATGTAATAGGAGCATAAAAGTAAATTTCTATATGTACAATTTTCTATCGTCGCATTTTTTTTTCTCAACCAAATAAATGAGTTTTCTATCCTTCCATATTTTCACCCCTAAACCCAACTTGAACCATGTATATAAATAAGGGGTGTGGTGCTCATTTGGTGTGTGAATGCATAAGCACCAATTCCTAGCATGAGTGTCCAAGTGTCCTTACAAAAGTGAGTGTGTTTACACTATGTTTGGTTGTAACCGAGAGAAGTGAAAAGAAGAGAAAGGATTAAGGGACAAAAATGGAAAAGAAAATGTTTCTCTCTTGCATGTTTGGAAAGAGTGGGGGAAGGGAAAATAAAAGATGTTTAATCTCGGTATGTATTTTACTTAAATATCCCCATTAAAATAAAGAGTGTATACGAAAGGTGATAGACAAAATTGAAATTTTATATATCATTAGCAGTGGCCCTAAAACTTACACTTTTTTTAATTAGCTTTCTCCTCATTTCCTTCCAATTTGAGTGGACGAGAAATGTGGGCCCGAATGAAAACTTACTCTCTATTTTCTCTTCTTTTCCTTCCTCTAACGCCAACCAAATGTAACTAACATTTCCTTTTTCTTCTCTTCTCTTCTTCCTTTTCCTAACAAAGTCTTAGAGTATTCACATTGGTGGTGCTAAATAACTAAAATGCTATTTTAGCACCTAAAACACTAAAAAGCATGCTACATTGGTGGTGGTGGTAAACTTAAAAATTTATACAAACTAACTAAAGTTTACTGTAGCAAATAGTGATAAAAAAAAAGTTTATTCCTTAAGGGTTACATCTTCACATTCCACAAAGTTATGAAAATAAATTAAAAAAAGAATATTTAAATGAAGTGATATAAAAGTAAAATTTTGATACTAAGTGTATTGTAAAGCGAGGACTGAGATGTTCATATGTATCTACTACATGAAGTGAGTTCAAGTGAGTAGATGTGTGTCTTATAAAAACTCTAATGTTGGAAAAGTGCATAAGGCAAAAATTGCCTGTGTGTTTATGGGTTATGTGCGTTTAGGAAAATTATTAGTTTACATGAATAGTATCGTTTAAAGTATACATTGTAGGCAAAAATATGTCTAACATTTGCCACATTGGAAGAAAGTAGATAACATTTGTCACAATTTTTTACTTACAGTTTACACTTTATATATGGTAGGTACTATATATATATATATATATATAAAGCCAAAGTCGAGAAAAAATACAATTAGATTTTAAATTAGATTCTAATTGTTGTCTAATTTTGCATTATGTGTCCTATTTAAGTTTTTTTTTTTTTTTTAATTTTTGTTTTAAGTGAGTTAATAATGTTGTGCAAAAGACAAAAAGTCTAATATAAATAAACCATCAGAAACCCCAAAAAGGAGAAGTAAACTTGTGTATATAAAAACGCCACTATAGGGTTTAATTCAAGTTAGAGTAAATCGAGTTTTAAAAGAAAGTATTTCTCTAATTAATTTGGAAATAGGACATAAGGCTATATAATTTGCTCGAAAAGGACAAAGGGCAATTTTGTCCGTATAAACTAATGTCAACTAATGATTGTCTGTGTATCTATATAAAAACTTCTTGTCTTTGTTTAAAATAAAGATTTGTTTTGGGGTCCTTGTAACAAAATCCTTTGTTTTGTTCTTCACTTTGTGTCGGTCATTTTAGATTTGCAGACCCCAAACCAAACCAAACCAAAACAAACCTCTCTCTCTCTCTCTCTCTCTCTTCCCACTCATGGGAAAGTGGGAATGGTACCTGTTTCTCTTCGAATTGACTCGTTTGTAGTTTGTACCACATAAAAAGTAAATGAAAAGACAAGATTTTGAAGACCAAAAGGCGTACGTCTGTTGATCTTGGTGAACCTGCCAAACCTTTCATTCCTATATAGGACCAGGTAGTAGACATTGTTCAATAAATTACTAATATAAAGTAAAAACAGTCTCAGTATCATCATCATTTTCTTCTTCTTCACATTGTGGTTCTCTTTTATGCTTGTTCCTGGAAAAAGGTTAAGTAATTGGAAATGTATATATCAAACAAGTATTAAAGATATATATTGCAATGCATGCATATAGTCGTATGAATAGAATAAAAAAATGCCATTATTTAAGGAAGGTAGGCAGGAAAGTAAAGGTAGGTAACTACTTTCATTTGACTTGAAGTAAACCTCTCCTTCTACATATTTTCTATCATTTGAATATGACTTTCGGTCATTCTTTTAACATTTGCTTCCATAATTTTGTGCTTATTTATTTATTTATTTTTTTGACCAAGACTAAGGATACCATATTACAATAGACTCTGTCATTAAGCCAATATTATATTTTTTTGGGTAGTCTCACTTTTTCTTTCTTTCATCATGGACGTGAAATGGTATTTATACTATTTCCTTATCTTCTTCCAAGCTGGTTCCTTCATGCTTATTGAACCTTTATTGTTCTGTATTTAAAGGGCATCTGGGATTTTGGCACGTAGACTGACTATACAGAAGCGAAAATGATTGAGAAAACCGAGTTGAAGAAGGATGAAAGTCAGGGTAGAAGCTTAATAGGTTTGCTATCTTGGTCTATCAAGGGTGTTCTCAATGTGCTCTTTAATAATAACAGGTTTGTGCATGTGGATTATCATATGAATATTACTTTTATGCAATTTATTTTTTAGCCAAATGTCAACGCATGTGCATGATAGAATAAGTAATACATGAGTCATTATGATTTAAGCTAATTATTGTTGCACATAGCCAGTTATACATAGCCTATGAAATCGTGTGTACGATTTCACGATTTCAGCTTGTGAGTGCATGCACACTATTTGTGATAATCATTACTAGCTCTGTTATTTTTGACAATGATTGGCTGTACTGAAGCGAACAAGAAACTAAAATTATGGAGTCAATGGTGGAGAAGACTGAAACTAAAATTATGGTGTCAATGGTGGAGAAGACTGAGGTGAAGAAGGAAGAAATTCCGGGTAGTAGCTTAGTAGATTTGGTATTCTCTTGGTCTCTCAAGGATGTTCTCAATGAAGATCTTCACAAACACCAGGTTTGTCCGCCATAAAGCTCTCACCCTCCTCTTTCTAAAATTATGGTGTCAATGTTGGAGAAGACTGAGGTGAAGAAGGAAGAAATTCCAGGTAGTAGCTTAGTAGATTTGGTATTCTCTTGGTCTCTCAAGGATGTTCTCAATGAAGATCTTCACAAACACCAGGTTTGTCCACCATAAAGCTCTCACCCTCCTCTTTCTAATTAAAATAAGTTTCAGCGTGTGGATTATGATATGAATAATGTTTTCAGGTGGAAGGGTAATATTGATTTCCTTCAAAAAAAAAAAAGAACTTTTTTCAATAATTAATAATGTTCCCTGTCAGAGGAATATCGCTTTTACTAAGAATCACTATTGACACCACTTTTATTATGAGCAGTTATGAAAATAAAGTTGTAAAAAATGTTTTGTTCCAAGATTTATCATTAAAATATATTGTTTAGCCAAATGTTTATGACAGAAGGAATAACACCTCTGACCAGAAGTAGATTTGTATATTAAACAGAATTGTTTTTTTTTTTTTTTTAATAAAAAAATGAAGTTAACCTAAAATTACATTGACCTATTTTATTTTTTTCTTACTTTTCTTGTGTGTTGCTAAATCATTGCATTTTTTGGTCAGACAGGTGACTCTAAAACCTTTTCTGGTTAATAATCTCTGAAGAGTTAGTTGTATTAATATTTAATTATACTAGCGATTCCCTTTTTGCTCAGTAGCTGAGTTTAGGATTTAAAACTGCATAAGAGAGGGCAATACTAAATGACTTAACAAAGGTTTGTTGAATACAAATCCTAGTTCCACTTTATGCTCCACTAGGATTTTTTTTTCCTTATAAAGTAATTAAAGTTTTAAATGAAAAGAAAAAAGAAAAAAGAAGACTAATGACATATTATATTTGGTGGATTATAAAGTAGAACACTAAGTCTAAGAGCGAGATAGGTCATTTTTATTCAAAGTTTGTATTTAGTTCCTTATATCTTGTCAAGTAAATCATGATAGGAAAGGAGAAGGGGCTATGACTAAATAGTATGACGTCTAGCAGGTAGCCTTACCAAAATAGTTGAATTATTATGATTTAATTCAACTATTTATTCTGTATGTTACCATTTTTCATAAAGGGATATTGTACTGCAATTATTTTCATATCATGTAATGTTTATCTGACTTCTACACGTGCTTATCTTTCCTCTGATTAAAATTATTAAAATAGGTGAGAAAGATCCCAGAGACATTCTCCTCAACCACAGAGTACTTGACCTCATTCTGTGATCCACTTGTTGAAGAAACTCATGCTGATTTGTTGTCAAGCATGTCAACAGTATCCCAAACACCTACGCGTGCAATATTTTCTGTTACGCAATCTGTGAAATGTAAACCACCCAAAGACCTCCTTTACCATGTTACTCTTGAAAGTGTGAAAAAAATTGAGAATCACGGTGTGAGATATGAACCTGAAGTTAGAGACATCATTGCCATAACAGAAGTAAGACCAAAATGCATTGATGATTTAGAAAGACAAAACAGGTCCTACGTTGTTGCTTTTGTTCTGAGCGTGAGATACGAAAGTTCTCTGACAATATTGTCCTCGAAGCCTATCTTGTTTGAACATGACAAGAACAAGAAGAGACAAACTCTTTATGCCGTTCCCTTGATAAACATGACCACATATATTCGTATATGGAGGGCCTTGAACTCTAAGTTGGAAGGTGGGAACTTAAACATCATTCAGAATGTGCTGCAATCTAGTTCTATGGTAAGAATTTTGGTAATTGCTTATTTCATATGGCATATTAATATTAGGCTTAAATTCGCCGTTGTTGGTCCCTAAACTATAGCACATGAGCAATTTTAATTCCTAAAGTTTAAAGTGATCACATTTGGTCCTTTAGATGATGTTTCCAAATTAAAAACTAACACGAAATCACTCCATAGGGACTAAAAGCGGTCATTTTAAGCTTAAAGACTAAAATTGACCACTTCAAATTTTTTTGGGACTAAAAGTGATCACTTCAAACTTAAGGGAATAAAATTGGTCTTGAACTAAAGTTTTGGGACAACAGTTATTTTATCCGTGCTATTTTTATTGGCAATAATTTTTTTTTGACCTCCATTTATTTACGTTATATAGGATGCTACAAATTGTACGACCTTCTTTATTGAAGAAAATTGCAACGCTGCCTTTGCAGCTATTAGTTCCAAAATCTGCTCTTCTGATTTAAATGACTCCCAAAAAGATGCAGTTCTTAGCTGCATGGTAACTAGGGAATGCAATCATCAGGATACTGTCAAATTAATATGGGGCCCTCCGGGAACTGGGAAAACCAAGACAGTTGGTGTGCTCTTATTCTCTCTGCATAGAATGAAATGCAAAACACTTACATGTGCCCCAACTAATACTGCTGTTTTGGAAGTGACACAGAGACTTCTAAAGAATGTGACAGAGTCACTTGAATATGATACTTATGGGCTTGGAGATGTGGTTTTATTTGGAAATTGGAAGCGAATGAAGATTCTGGATCGCCATAACCTCCTCGATATATTCCTTGATAATCGAGTAAGCATACTACATGAATGCCTTGTTTCATCATCTGGTTGGAAAGGTAGTTTAACATCAATGATATGTTTGCTGGAGGACCCTAGACGGCAATACAATTTGTACTTGAATGACAGAAGCATGATAGACAATGAGGAGGAGAAAATTGAAGACAAGAAGAGCAAGAAAAATGTGAGGAATGTTATTGTTAAAGCCTCAAATGAAAACAAATACAAGAAAAACGAAGGACAGGTGGTTGACAAATGTGATAGTCATTTATCGTTTGAGGAATTTGTTCAAAGGAGATTCAATTGCATTTTACAACGTTTGAAGTACTGTAATGTAAATTTGTGTACACACTTACCGACTTCTTTTATTTCATTAGAAGTGGTAAAGAAGATGAAGTTAGCTCTTGATTTGCTCACATCTCTAGAAAAATTGTTGAGTAATGTTACTGTTGCTGACAAAGAATTAGAGCAAGTCTCTGAAGAAAATGATCAAAGATTTGGTCACTTGATGAAATCTAGTTTTGTGAGAGGAGATTGCCTTCCGATACTTAGAACAATTCCAAAAAAATTCCCTGTTCCAGATTTTAGAGAAGGGTGGGAGATTAAAAAATTCTGCCTAGAAAATTCATGTCTATATTTCTGCACTGTATCAAGCTCTGCTAAATTACATGAAGTAAAGACTCAATGGGAAGTAATGGTTATAGATGAAGCTGCTCAGCTTAAGGAATGTGAATCCACCATTCCTTTACAACTTCCTGGCCTCCGCCTCGCTATTCTCATTGGGGATGAGCGGCAACTTCCTGCGATGGTTAAAAGCAAGGTTTGAGTTTTATTATTATGACTCTCTGGATGTTTGTCTATCTTTACAAATTATTAATAGAGTTTATGTATCTTTAAAATTTGCTATTATTAGGTTTCTGAGGAAGCTGGATTTGGAAGAAGTTTGTTCCAAAGGCTAGTATTGCTAGGAAAAAATAAAAACCTTCTTAATGTCCAGCATAGGATGCATCCATCCATAAGCTTATTTCCAAATAGGGTGTTCTATGAAAATCAGATTTTGGATGGCCCCAATGTCAAAGAAAGAAGGTATGAGAGGCGATTCCTTCAGGGAAATATGTTTGGCTCCTACTCTTTCATTAATATTGCACATGGAAAAGAGGAATTTGATTACAGCCATAGTCTCAAAAATATGGTTGAGGTTGCTGTAGCATCTAAGATTGTTGCAAGCCTTTTCAAAGGTATGTCTAAATTCACAACTAATCGTAGTCTCAATTTTGCTGAAATGTTATGCTATGAATGTTAATTATAGTTAGCTTGGTGATGGATAATTTAATGAGTTCAACAAATCTCTTTTTTATTTGTTTCTCTTGCCACTGCTAAAGAATCTGTTCGCACAAAGAAGAAAGTTAAAGTTGGTATCATCTCACCATACAAGGCACAAGTCTATGCAATTGGAGAGAAGGTGAAACACTACAGTGCTGATCCTAATGATGACTTCTCAATTAGTGTTTGCTCTATTGATGGTTTCCAGGGTGGTGAGGAGGATGTGATAATTATCTCAACTGTCAGATGTAATATGAATGGAGTTGTTGGTTTTCTTGAAAATCATCAAAGAGCAAATGTGGCACTAACTCGTGCAAGGTAACACATTATAGACTTGACTATGGGTAGCTCAAACATATTTTGGGGCTTTGATAGTTTTTGCAATTAATTGGCATGGTTTTACTCTGCAGGCATTGCCTTTGGATATTGGGAAATGAAGCAACTTTAACTAAAAGTTGCACTATTTGGAAAGAATTAGTCATTGATGCCAAGAAACGGGGGCATTTCTACAATGCTGATGTAGACAAGAGGTTGGCTCAGGCTATTACGGTTGCCTTGGTTGACCATAACCAAATACACATTTTACTTAACATGGATTCCTTTTTGTTCAGAAAGGCCAAATGGAAAGTATGCTGATTCAAAGTTTTCTCCTCATATTTCCAATGATACATCAACCATTGTCTTTTTGTTATTATCTGCTTCTTTAATATTAGGATTTGAATTCCATATTCCTAGATTATTAATGTTAGTGTTGTGATTAGGTTCAAACATTAATCAATTGACAGATACTTCATTTTTGTTTTTGTTTTTTGTAGGTCTCATTTAGCAATGATTTTTTGAATTCCATATCGAGAGTGAAAAATGCTAAGACTTGTAAACAAGTGCTTACTTTATTGGAAAATCTAGCAAATGGTTGGCGTCAATCACACAGGAAGAAAAACCTCTTTTTTAATCGGGGAACTTCTTCCCAATTATTAGAGCAGTACAAGGTCAATGGGTTGCTGAATCTTGTTTGGACAGTAGACATCCTCAAGGAAAATTCATATTACATTCAAATTTTGAAGGTCTGGGATATTTTGCCATTATCTGAAATACCAAGAGTAGCAAATCATCTTGATGTCTTATTTGAGAATTATGCGATGGATAAAATGAGTCAATGCAAATACAAATCTCTCAACGGGTATGCATTTATCTGAATTTATGATTTGTCAATTAGCTTCTAGTCAACTTTTTTTTTTTTTTTTTTTTTAATGTTGTTTCTGAAGCAAAATGGTGAACTTTTCCCCCCTTCTCTACAATCCATTGGACCTTTGACCTATGGGAAAGCAACACATCCAACTCACCACCAAGCGACATTGAAGACTTGTAAAAAGTGGAAGCATTCACTTGTATGCTATTCTAGTTAGATTTTCTGGTTGGAGGCAACATGGTATAATCAAGTTTGCCTAAACTAAAGGAATCTGTCAATTATACTTTCAGAAGGCAGTTCAAGAGTCTTCATCTATTTATATATGTATGGGCACATACAAATATATATATATATATATATAAAGAGAGAGAGAGAGAGAGAGAGAGAGAGAGAGATTTATAATTACTATTTAAGCAAAGGCACTGTTACAGAATATGTGCCTTGGGCTTGCAGGGTGCGGGAAAGAATAGGATCAAAACTTTTATGTTGACTTCCTCAAACTTGGAAAAAAAAAAGTAGCTAACTATTAAGATGTACAGTCGGATATGTTGACCCTAACTCAACATTTTATTTGCTATAGGTGTTTAGTTGTTCCAATGATATGGTCAATTGACTCGCATAGTTGTCCTGAAGTTGATCCTCTGCTGTCGCTGTCAGAACCATTGGCTTCACTCAGTCTGAGGGATGATTCAGAATCTTCATCTACAACTGATATGTAAGTAACAATTTCAATTTTTCAACTATTATTAATTATTCAATTTTTCTTAAGAATAGCTTAAACAAATTTAAACAAATAGTATGCATTAGATTATCAAATGGGAGTTACCATGCTGTTGGAGTAAGGTGATCTAGCTCTGCTACTTGCCAAAATCATGACACTGAAAATACTGTGACCAACAATTGCTAGTGGATTTAATTTTAGTCCCATAATCCCCCATTACTATATATATCATGACACATCATATCCCTGTGTGTGTCATGCTGGTATTTGAAGATATCCCTAAAGAGGACTTACATACGTTTAAATACTAGGGGTTTTCTTTCCTTTAACTTGTATTGTGGAACTTGGCCAAGTGGAAATCCCCTAGATTGCACAGTATTAGATTCACTAAATACTTTTCATAATAGCTTTGTCATTATCAATATAATTCCAAATTTGTGACAAATCTAAATATCATCAGTGATTATTATTGTTATTATTACTACTACTACTTTGGTGTGCAACATAATAATTTTTTCCCTTTATATCCCTTTTTTGCAAATGATATTTTGAGGTTTCAATATGCATAATCAGAACTTTGAGTCATTTTTTTTGTTACTTTCCTTCCTATGAAGACAAGATATACGTATTTAATTGAAGGCTAGTTTGAAGGACTAACGGTTTCTCCTATGAATGATATTCAGAAATAACTCCACTATGGGGAGAGGTGTTGTCAGGAAATGGCAGAGAAAGTTGCCTAATGAGTAATGAGGTAGGTTTACATTCTTTTTTTTAGCATATATTTACTAATTAATCATTCTGTCAATATTGGAATTAAAAAAGAAGTTTGAAAATGTTAAGAGCCTTCTATCTTTAACTTTAAACAGATATTTACTAATCAATCATTCTGTCAATAACGAAATTTAAAATGAAGTTTGAAATTTTGAGAATGAGAGCCTTCAATCTTTAACTTTTAATACCTTGGTTTCTAGCTTTCTTGGAGACATCTATAATTCTCACTTCTTGTTCTATTTGGATACAGGCTTTTGGCGGCAGTGATGCCTCAGAGGAAGGTTATAACCATCACCAGCCTGAAATGCTTCTTACAAGTTATACATTTCATGCAGATCTTAACTACAGTCTATGCACATTTGTTCCTATTTCTTATTCTCATTTCTTTTTCTGAAGTAATGAAAAACTCGAAGAAATGGGACACAACACAAGAAATGTAAATTCTGGAACAGCTTTCAAGATTATCTTGTGCACAATCCTAACAAGTTATGATGCTCATATAATACTGGCCAAAATTGTGTGCAATGGCATCTTCCCTACGCTGCAATTCTATATTTTAAACATCGTAAGCATTAGAAAGTATTTCAATTAGGTGGTATCACTGTCCTCTGCAATTTTTTCTTCAGTTCATCAACCTAAATGACTTGAATTTTACACCCAGAAAACAAAACTATCAAAGGCCCTTGAAAATATCTGTTGGAACAATTGCTACAGGCACCTATCAAAGGCCCTTGTAAATAAGAAAATAAAATTACTTTCAACTAGAAAACAAATTAATATTTGTTGCTGGTACTAGTTAGTTGTGTTCATTAGTTGTTGAATGAATCTTTGCTGTCAACTAGAAAACTGAGAACCCCAATCATTCTTATAAAAAAAAAAAAAAAACCAAGAACCCCTATCATGCATTTTTTTTTTTGAAACCATCAAATCCAGAATAAATTATGATATTCAATACAACAGAAAATTATAGTTCACTAAAACTAGCACTGGTTTATGGGACAGAAACATTGCCAAATTTACACCGATTTCACTGCCAAGCTGGCCCTCTTGAGAGTTACACAATGGCTAATATATATATTTATATATATATATATATAACGAAAGAATTGGCTCCTCCTCCTTTCCGTTGAGAAAAGGCAAACAAGGAGTTGAAAGATGCCAGTGCTGAAAACATATCACTTTCTGTTCCTTCTCTCCTTCTCCCGCTTCTTGTAAAGCTTCTCAAGAACTCGCTTAGCCTCACACGGGGAAGTTCGTCAGATCATAATAATGTGGTGCTATATCAATTATCCATTCGCCACGAATATCTGTCACCGTTCGAATGTAATTACTATTTGTTTGAACATCTTCATTATAAATGACCCACTCCGGCTTGTGATCCAAGCAATTCGATGGATGCAAGTGCACCACTTGGTTGTCCTTCACTGTCAAGTAGTGTCCAGTACGTTCCAGGTGAGCTACCTGCATGAAATATCCTGCTAGCATAGCCTTCCTTATGTTGATGTAGTAATCACGGCTGTTGAAATTACTGCTGCACAACCTGAGGTTAAACCTGGCCATGATCCGCACGAGCTGTTGTCTAACACTATCAGCAGCCTTCAACACCCTTTGGTTGATGAAGTTCTCATAGCACCATAATGGGTCCTCGTTGTTTTGCTTGTATGCATGGTATACATTCAACAGCGTGAGGTGATCTCCATCGATGTGCCCAAACCTAGCTTTTGCTTCATCAGCAGCTTTCTGAGCCTCCCTGGGCCGGACAAAGCAATTGGGTACTGAAAGCATGGCAGAAATTGATAGAATTTCATTTGAACAGTTGAACTCAGGGCTAACTACGAGCATCTTTGACATCTGAGGATCCAAGGGAAATTCACTCATAATTTCGCCCAGCTTTGTCAGATTTCCATCATCATCTATCGCTCCCAGGTAATTCAAAGCCTCTAAAGCCCGCATCAATGTCTCTGGAGCAGGGGCATCCACAAAATCAAAATGCACTAGATCATTTATCCCCATTTTCTTCAAAGTAAGAACCGTATTTGCAAGGTTTGATCTTAACATTTCTGGATAGGTCTGTGGTTGAAGATCATTCTGGAAACTTTTCTCGGTGTAAAGTCTAAAGCATTTTCCAGGCTGAGTTCTTCCCGCACGCCCTGATCTCTGGTGTGCACTAGCCTTAGAGATCGGAGATACCAACAACGATTCCACACGCACTCGTGGGTTATAAACTTTTTGTTTTGCAAACCCAGGGTCAACTACATACACTATACCATCAATGGTCAAAGAAGTTTCGGCAATGTTTGTTGATACCACAATCTTCCTTCCAGCAGGACCACCCTCTTTCACGGGAGGCGGAGCCGGTTCAAATATCTTCTGCTGCATAGCCGGAGAAAGAGAAGAATACAAAGGCACTACTTTGACAGATCCCACCCGGTCACCCATATTTGCTACTTTTTTCGTTATTTTTTTACATGCATCTTCTATCTCCTCCTCACCAGTGAGGAACACAAGTACATCTCCAGGAGTTTCACTCCTATGAATTTGCACAACTGTTCGGATTGCTGCATCCAGGTAGTCACTTTCAGGCTCTTCAGTGTAAAATATTTCCACCGGATGAAGCCTCCCAGGAACTTTCATATGTGGTGCATCAAAATAACTCTGAAATTTTTCAGCCTCAAGTGTAGCACTCATTACAACTAGCTTCAGGTCAGGTCTATTTGTCAACACTTGCTTCAGAAGTCCAAACAGAACATCAGTTGCCAACGTTCTTTCGTGAGCCTCATCAAGAATTATGACCTTGTAGCGTTCCAATAGCGGATCTGTCATTGCTTCTCTTAAAAGCATACCATCTGTTAAATACTTCAAAACAGTCTTCGAAACGGATGCTATAACCAACCTCTTCTCCGATAGTTACATCCATCTCTTCGGAAACACGGCGAGAAACAGACATAGTAGCCACCCTACGAGGCTGGGTGCACGCAACCATCATCTTCTTGCGCTTATCTGGAGTTGTTTTTATATCGATCGCTTCCAAAACGAACTGGGGAATCTGAGTGGTTTTGCCACTACCAGTCTCGCCGACTAGGATGACAGTCTGGTTAGACTTGAAAACTTGCAAGAACTCTTCTTTTTGGTGCCAAACAGGCAAGTCTCTCCGCTTCACCAAAATCTCATGGTATCTCTGCGAATACGGCCTCCCCGTCCAGCTATTGATCCCAGGGCCTCCGCCAATAATACTACCACTCGCCGTAGAGGACGAGAAACCGCCGCCGTTGATTTTGACGATCTTCGACTTGTCCACCACGTCCAACAAGCTCACCTTCCTCTTCCTCTCCATTCCCATCAGTAAACACTAACCCTAACAGTACGAACCGCACATAACTCTATTGCTCCGATTAGCTATGAGATTTGACTAATTTTAGAGAGAGAGAATTTAGGGTGAGAGTGAGAGAGAGTTATCCCGTAGGAATGAAAGTATGTATCTACTTCTATTTCACAACTTCGCATTGTGGTATATATAAAGAACATGACCAACTTAGGTTGAGAGATAGAGTAACGGACTTAATCGTTCTTTGCTCAAAAAATAAAAACATGACCGTACGGTTCAATCCACTAATTAACTTCTAATCCTAATCATATTAGGATTCCTTTTTCTACGTGGATAAACAGGATTTTAATAATATATAATAATAATTTATTATTTTCCATCAAAAATACCTTTTGATTTAAGAAATCAAAATTTATAAATCCAATATGGAGGAAGAGGCTGCACCACAATTCACCATTGCAGCAAAATTCTATACCAAACGTGATGCAATTGCACAAACTTTTAATCCAATATGGAGATCGAGAAACGGCTTTACAGTCAAAAAGGAGGAGGATTACATCATTTTATTTACTTTTGATAACAAAGAAGAGATGGAAAAAATCCTATCTACAGAGCTGTGGAGTTTTGATAAATACATAATGACTCTGCAACGTTACGATAAGGATGTTGATTTATGTGACATGGAATTTAACTTGGTTACTTTTTGGGTTCAGGTTCACGACATACCAAGGAGATTCAGAACTAGAAAGGTGGTTGAAAAGATTTGCTCCGCCATTGGTACCATGTGTGAAGTACCAGAAGGCATGGAAGTGGAAGGGGATGGTTTTATAAGGGTTCGTGTTACTGTGAATATCTCCCATCCTTTGTGTAGGGGGTGTGTGATATCATTGGCAAGTGGCAAAGAACAGTGGGTCTCTTTCAAATACGAGCGCCTACCAAATCTGTGCTACTTGTATGGATGCCTTACGCATGCTGATAGGGATTGTGAATTATGGACAGATAGTAAGGGAACATTGCAGGCTAATTCGCAACAATTTGGCTCATGGTTGAGGGCAGCCCCAGTCATAGCAACAAGAAGAAATGTGGTTGTAGTCCCTGGTTTCTATTCCAAAAAAATGGAGCTTTTTCTTCAACGACATAGTCCAAGTCCACTAAGAATTCACCGATGGTAGTGGTTCGCATGGGGGGCCCTTCGCTGGAGATACTTAGGCCTAAAATGGAAAGGGAGAGACCATCTCAACCTGCAATCATAATCCCTGATGTTCAGGAGGATAACGTGGGACTTTCCAATCCAGGTATTTCGGGTCAACTAACTCTTCATAATTCCAATTTTCCTAACCCGATATATGAGGAAAAACAGGTGGCAGACGAGTTATTTGAAGTAAAAATCCAGGAGATAGACTGTGATTTGTGCAAGTTTGAGTTGATTAGGGAGACAGTTGTGCAATCAGATCATACTACCAATAAGGAAAACTTCCTAGAATCTGCTACAATTAATGAGAGACCTCATCAAGCAAAAGTTTACACACGTGCTGCTTTGGCCAAATCACTAACCCGAAAACCTCTGTCACCTCTATCTGACGTGTCCAACTACAATGTGCCACATGAGGGAATGGAAACAGATTACTAGTACTGAATGGGGATCAGATACAATAATGGAAGAGGCTGTGGGAGATAAGAGAACTAACAAAGATGTTGAAAGTCAACCCGAGTTACTGAAAGTGAGAAGACTGGTTTCTCAGGTGGACAAAGCACAACAAATGATATTGGCGGAGGCTGGTTCCTAGCCTCGCTAGAACCAATAAGTCTCTTATGTTGGAACTGTCGGGGGCTTGGGAACCAACGTACATAAGATCAGCTCGCAGATATAGTGTGGGCAAAAGATCCCTCCATTGTGTTTTTAGCTGAAATATGGACGAACGAAGCTAGGCTAATTCGGATTCAAGATCGGTTACAACTTAAAAATAAATTCATAGCCCCTCAAAGAAATAAGACAGGGTGTTTGGTGATTTTTTGGAAAAAAGATTTTGACTTGACAATTAAGACTTTCTCACATAATCACATTGACACTACAGTTAATAAAGGCAAGGCAGAAGAGTGGAGGTTCACAGGTTTTTATGGAGAACTTGACACACAAAATAGACATGAGGCATGGGCTCATTTAAAAACATTAAAATCCAGAGGGTCGGCACCTTGGATTTGTGTAGGAGACTTTAGCGAAGTAACTCGGTAATCAGAAAAATTAGGAGGGAGAATTCGGCCCCATGCATAGATGCAGGCTTTCCGAGATGTCTTGGATGACTGTGGCTTCTTGGACCTTGGTTTCGTGGGTTCAAATTTTACATGGCATAAACACTTCGCACATTACATGGTCTAGGAACGCCTTGACAGGGCAGTAGCTACGGCAGATTGGTTGGAGATTTTCTCGGATACTAAAGTCTACCATCTTGATGTTACATCATCGGATCATAAGCCATTATGGATGATACTTGACGGTATGGACTATAGACAAAATCGGCCTTTTTGGTTCGAACAAATGTGGATGACCGATAAAGGTTGTGGGGAGACGATAGAAGTGGTGTGGAAGGAAACATATGACACAGTTGGTGGGCAAAAAATACTGAAGAAGGTGGATCGGTGTGGGCTGGAATTAACAAAATGGAGTAAGCATAGTTTTAGGAGTGTACGCAGGGAGTTAGAAAAGAAGAGGAAACTACTTGTGCAAGCCGAGAAGAGAGCTATGAAGGGAGGAGGTGATGGACGTATGAAACAACTTGAAGCCGAGATTAATAGACTCTTGGATCGTGAGGCTCAGATGTGGGCTCTACAATCTAAAATTCAATGGTTGAAGGACGACGATAAAAATACTCGGTTTTTCCACAGCAAAGCTACTTAGAGACGTCAAAGAAATTATGTGAAAGGTTTGTATGATGTAGATGGGTAATGATGTTATTGAGGCTATCCTACATTATTTGAATACTGGTATTTTTCCTAATGCTCTTGGCCACTCCTTTATCACTTTAATTCCCAAAGTTAAAAATCCGAAGTATGTCTTATAGTATCGACCTGTTAGCCTAAGCAATGTTTTATATAGAGTGTTTTCTAAGGTTTTGGCAAACAGGTTGAAAAATTTTTTGCCACATATTATTTCTGAACACCAAAGCGCTTTCATGACAGAACGCTTAATTTCAGATAATATTATGGTGGCCTTTGAAACTTTGCACTATATGAGAAATCACTCTGCAGGTACCACAGGTTATATGGCTCTGAAACTGGATATGAGCAAGGCCTATGACAGAGTGGAATCGATGTATATGAGAAAAGTGATGGAAAAAATGGGTTTTGAGGAGGCTTGGGTAAAACTGATGATGGAATGTATTATCACAGCCACTTATTTGGTATTGATTAATGGAGAACCCCATGGACATATCACACCTACTAGGGGGCTTCGCCAAGGCAACCCCCTTTCACAATACTTATTCCTCTTGTGTATTGAGGGTTTTCATGGTTTGTTGAAGAGAGTTGAGGCCATGGGAGATATAAGGGGAGTATCCATTTGTAGAAAAAGGCCTCGAATAACACATTTACTCTTTGCAGATGACAGTCTCATTTTTTGTGGGGCAAATGACAATGAATGCCAAAAGCTTATGGAATTCTTAGCCAAATATGAGCGAGCATCAGGGCAACAAATCAATCGCTCAAAAACCACGCTCTTTTTTAGCAAATCCACATCTCAAGCCATGCAAGACTCCATTAGAATAGCTCTTGGGGTGTAAGTGGTCCAACAATATGAAAAATATTTAGGACTACCATCTTTTATTGGCCGAAGGAAGAAGGAAAGTTTTTGTAACATTAAATAAAGAGTGTGGAAAAAATTGCAAGGATGGGAGGGGAAGCTACTTTCCTAAGCAGGCCGTGAGATTCTAATTAAAGCTGTGGCTTAAGCCTTATCGACCTACACAATGTCGTGCTTTAAACTACCTGCCGATTTATGCCATGAAATAGAAGCTTTAATCAGAAAAAAAATTTAGGGCCAAAGAGGGGAAAGCGAAAAAAAATACATTGGATTAAGTGGGAAGATTTATGCAAGCCTAAGACTCAAGGGGGGATGGGGATTAAGGACCTTTCAAAATTTAATGATGCATTGTTGAGGAAACAGACTTGGTGCCTGCTGCATGACATGAGTTCGCTCTTTTATCGAGTGTTTAAGGCTAAGTACTTTCCCAATAGTTCAGTCATGGAGGCTACTAACCCAAGCTTATCATCCTATGCTTGGAAGAGTGTTCTACGAGGTGGAGATGTAATAAAGAGAGGGGCAATCTGGCGGATTAGAGATGGAAAATCTGCAGCTATTTGGGGGGAGCGTTGGCTTCCAAATAAGTATGCACCTAAGGTGGTATCTCCATGTGTGGCAAACCTAGTCGAGGCTAAGGTTAGTTCGTTCATTGATCAAGAAAATAGAAGCTGGAAAGTGAAATTTGTTGATACCATACTGCTGAGTTTTGAAGCTGAAATGGTTAAAAAAATTCCCCTCAATTACACGGATCAACTAGATCAGCTCTTTTGGCCCTTCAATCCCAATGGAGAATATTCAGTAAAATCTGGATATAAATTCTTGCAGCAAGAAGCTCAAAACTTGCAGCTGAGTCAATCAAACACTGATAAACTTAAACCTCTGTGGAAAGCGATTTGGAGTTTACCAGTTCCGAGTAAGTTAAGGAATTTGGTTTGGAGAGCAATAAAAAATTCTCTACCTACTAAGACAAACTTGGTTAAATGAAAAATCATCACTAGCAGTACTTGTAAGAGCTGTCAGTAAGCCAATGAAGACGTGTGTCATGCTCTTTCCACTGTCCAAAGCTGTAAGACCTATGGAACAAAATCCCCATGTGGAATCATGACAGTCTTCGACAGGCAGCAACTTTTATTGATCTAACTGATTGTGTTTTTGCAGAAAACAGGGACCCGGCTCTTTTTTCCATCGTGATTTGGGCTCTATGGAACTGAAGAAATAACCACAGGCTTGGCAAAGCTGTCATCTCCCTTGATCAGGTGCTGCATCAAGCCAAGGACAAGTTGCGTGAATTTGCACTCCATAATACATCTCACAGTATACTTGTGGGACATCCACCAATGAGATGGCATCTTCCAAAACGTCCGTTATACAAATTGAATTTTGAGGGAGCTTTGTTTGAGGCAGAACAGTGTGCTGGTTTGGGCGTGATTCTTCAGAACTACGAGGGTCAAGTTATGGTCTCACTCACTGAAAGATCTATGCTTCCCTTCACAGCCATTAAGGTTGAAGCAATGGCAGCCAGGAGAGCTTTACTTTTGGCCTTGGAAACAAGTTTTGATCGAGTGATTCTTGAAGGAGACTTGCAAGTTCTCATCATAGCTCTCCAAAATAACTCTTACGCTTTATCCCATTTTGGTCATTTAGTTAAGAACATACAGTATCTTGCCTCTTGTTTCTCATAGATACATTATTCCCATGTTTGCAGGCATTGTAACACTGTAGCTCATGCTTTAGCAAAAAGAGCAAACTCTATTTTTCATTATCAAGTCTGGATGGAAGATGTACCACCAGATTTTACCTCTGTTTTAGAGGTCAACTTTCTTGGCCTAGTTGAATGAAATGCAGTCTTGTTTCTCAAAAAAAAAAAAAAAAAAAAAAAAAAAAATCATCATATATACTATATAATAAAAGTTGGGCTTAGAAGTCGTGGTTACGCCAAGTGGTTTCACCAAATTACAAAAAAAATTTTAGATTTAAAAAAAAAAAAGATATATATATATATATATTTGTTTTTATCTTCTTCTCTTATAATTTCTAAATTGATAAAAATCTTAATTGGATTACAATCCAAATTCTAATCCTTTTATTATTAATTTATTTTTTACTATTTTTTTTAATTTATTAATCTATTTTTTTACTATTTTTTTTAACGAATACTTCTTATAACATTAGACTTTTATAGCTCTGTGAACATAAACGCTATATATAAGGTTCCTAATAGATATATACTTATTTTACTATTAAAAATGATGGCAATCTTATTAAGCTACAGACAAAATAAGTCAAATGTTACAAAATTGACAATATTATAGAAATGAAAATTTAAAACTATCATACGAATTTAGAATTCTAATCCTTTTATTATTAATATATTTTTTACTTAAATTATATTACTACACGTAAAAATAAACAGCAACATCACTTTTTTTTTTTTTTTTTTTAAATCTCTGGATTCCCTCTTCACACAAGGTTACTTTTTTTTCCTTTTTTTTTTGGATTTCCTCTTCACATGCTACTCATTTTTTAGATTTAGATTTTAGCTTCACACTTACACACATTTATAGATAAAAACAACTTATTATTTGTTCTTATCAACTATTGCTTTATCACTAATTTTTAAATAAAAATAACAACAATATTTTAGATAATTGCTAATGCTATCTCACGAAATTTTAAAGTATAAAAAAAAAAAAAAAAAAAAAAAAAAAAAAAAAAAAAAAACCAATGTGCATGGTACATAGTTAGGAAGAGTTAGACATGTGTATGAGTTGAAGAGTTATATACTTATATCTATTTGATTATTGAGATAAAACCGATCTTCATTGTGAATGAGTTATAGTATGATAGTAATTCCTAATTAGCGTAAATGGGTAATCTATAATGTTTATATATCTACTATATATATAAGCTAATAAAAAATAAACAACTTCACAGGATGCAGTCAAGCAACTTTACAAGATGTGCAATCATGCAATAAGACACAACAAGAGCTTATGTGTTTATGATGCTATTTTGTTTAATATTAGCCCGGAGGAGATTTAGAGTACAAGGAATGAATCTCAAGCCAAAGCCTCTATTGACTTTCAGGAATTAGTTTCAATCGTGCTTATTTTCCTTTTCTTTTTCTAAATGTTATGTATGTTGTTAGACTCTTTTTTTTTGGTTATTTTTTTTATTCTAAACTTCCAATTACCCTCTTGGAAAAATAAGGTAAATTTAGATTTAATTCTCACTCTTAAGGACAACCATTCAATTCCCATTTAAATAATTTTTTTCTCACTCTACTTATAATTTTTTAAATAATTTTGTCTTTAATGAAAATTGTCATATATTCATTATATGATTAGTTATTCCATTCTAACCTTTTATCTTTCTTAAAGTAATCATTTTTATTCTCATATAATCACCATCTCAATGTATTAAATTTGTCATTAATTGTGTGTAGTATTACTATCAGAGAGTTAAAATCTCCTTTATAAGTTCAAAGTTTTTAATTTAATTTTATAAAATAAGTAATTTAATTATATTGTTGAAATAAATTGTTTAATTTACATATACTTTTCAATTAAGTTGTGCATGGCACATGTATAATATTAATAGTAACTAAAAGTCGAAACATTTGACTTTTTATTGACCACTCCTTATTATGCCATATAGTTACATAAATTATTGTCACATTAACATTTAAAAACTCCAACAAAAAAAAAAAAGGTGTCTTTTCATGTGAGAATTAGCAAATAAGCCAAATCAGTTATTTTAGATTCACGCACACACATATTTACAAAAATTAGTTATTAAAACAAAAGACACTTCTTTAAAAATAATAATTAAAAAAACAAGAACACGTTGCAAACTTCCGTTGGTAAATCTAAAACACAGAAACCCTAAACTTACGCTTCTTCACTTCCCTTTAAAAGACAGTGTCTGATCAGGAAAAGAAAAAGAAAAAAGACAGTTAGTGCTCTATGATATTCACATCCGATACATGTGTAGCAAGCAAAACTGTCATAAGGACTACTTTATCAAACATGTTTTGGAACATTCACTTGAACTTCTGATGCAATCATGACAAAGCCTTCCATATAGATGCATCAATATATTCCTATATGATTTCATTAGAGCATAGTATAGAATATTGAAAGCTTATGGTGTTTACATACATGGCCATTTAGTTTTGTTGATGAATTCGGGTTTAATGTTTTGTATTAGATTTGTGTCAGCCAAAAGCCTTGTAGTTGAATGGGCACCTCCCATGCACAAAGTGCTTGAGGGTTCTAATTAATCATCCAGTGATTGTGCTTCAAAAACTTTCATGCCTTAGTTGATGAATTAAATAATTCAAGTCGAAACATAGCCCCCAAATAAATGTTTTTATTGCCCAACAAAATTGATGGGAGTCACAGGACAAGCATCTAAAATTCTATTTAAACACGATACCAAAGGTTGTGTTTTACAACCATTGATCTTTGTTAATGGTTTTTTAATTAATTTGCTTTATAAATATACAACGATGAACTACAAATCCTAAACCTATTTTTGTTTATGATTGTTTTTGTTGATTGTTTAAAGTTTAGACCCATTAAAAATGTTTGTTAATGGTTTTCCATGGTTTTTTTTTCCCCTTTTCCTTTTGTTTTTGTAGGATTGCTAAGAACACAACCTAACAAGTGAGAAAAAAAAAATTATATTATGATTTTTCATGTACTTTTTAAAAAGTGATTTTTTTTTTTTTGGAAAGAGTTTTAACCTATGGTGTTCGCTATTATTATCATCAGACTAAAACACTAATCAGTCCAATCAGTTTTCGGTGTACGCGGGAATTAAATCCCAAATCTCTTGTTCAGCCATTAGAGACTTTACTAGTTGAGTTAACTGGAATCCACTTTAAAAAATGATATTTTTTTTTAGAGAGTTTCAACCTATGACATCCGCTCTTGATGATAGTTCTTTATCATCAGACCAAGACACCAATTAGTTTTTGGTATAGGCGATGATTAAACCCCAGATCTCTTATACAACTATTAGAGATTTTACTAGTTGAGCTAACTGGAACCTATTACTTAAAAAAGTGATCTTAATACAGCTTTTTATACAACTATGAACCACCAAACCCTATGCCTATAATTGTTTATGATTCATTTTTTTCATTGTTTAAAGTTTAGACCCATTAAAACTTATTTCTTTTTATGGGATCATGTATTTCTCTTTTGAATAGTTATATATATATTTGAATTGTTTTAATAACTTCTAGGCTTTAGATCTTCTAATTCTTTTAAATATATATATATATATATACATATGGCATTTTAGAATTTTTTTTTTTTTTTTTTTTTGCAATATTTGAACATGTTTGGTAGGTTTCAATGATCATACCATAAATTATTCTTTTAAATGTAATCAATTTTTCTCTTATATTATCTATTGTGTAGTCATATATATATATATGTGTGTATATATATATATATATATTTTTTGATGAGAGTCATATATTTTTTGTTTTATTTCAATAATCTACAGGAAGTGAATCTTATGATTTTTTAGCATTTCAAAAGTTTTGGCCTCGTTTGGTAGAGTTGTTAAACAATTTGTGGGTGTGAAAGCCCAACGCTATGTATTGGGCCTGGGGCCCAATTTGAATATTACTGTTTGTCCGAAGAGGTAAAGGGATCAGGGCTGAGTTCGTTTGGTGGAAATGCACTTGAAAATGAATGATGGGATGCGTCCGAAGACAATCCTGTTGGTCCAAAGAGGTCCCCTTCATCGGATCATTAGAGAACTTGATCAAGCAAATATATTGAAGGCCTGAGCGACCTTCCCAACTGATTCCACGGTAAAGAGCGAACTCTGGGCATGCCTAGGGATGAGAAGAACATAAAAATATCTTAAAGGAAAAGCTGCTACCACAGCATTTAATGCATTGCAGCAACTTTCCTGGCCGCATTTATGTGGAGAAGACACCTGAACAGTTCAACCTCAGCTACTACCACTCACGGCAGACTAAAGCAAACGTTTGATATGACATGTACTCAAGTGAATGCTTGGATAAAGGACAAGTGTACGGTAAAGATGAGGAAGAAGGAGAATATATAAAGGGAATAGGTCTCTAAAAAGAGAGGAGAGAGAAAATTGTATTCATTTTTCTATAAATATTAAGCCTCTTCGGATTCTAGAGGGATCCACTCAATAATAGTCTGAACATCGTTTTATCCTAACTTGCATGTATGAATCGTTGCTAAATCCATAACCAGCCCAGCTGTTTAACCCATTCTTTACAAATTTATTGTTTGGGGTTCATTAGGCTCACAATCCGCAAAGCTTGGGCTTAATCTACCAAATTTGGACCCCACAATTGGCGCCGTCTGTGGGAAATAGCTTGAGCAAAGGTGGAAGCAACACCTCATAAATGATTGAACCAAGGCAACGTCCAGCAGAGTCCAGGGCATCTCAGCACGCCGATCCTTTTCTTAATCTGGAACGGAGGCAGGATCGTGAAGGTAGCATACACACCGTACATGATGATCGAAGCCAGTCGCATGGAGAGAGCCACATGTCCCATGCAGAAAAAAACCAAAACATGCAGTTAGAAATTAAGAGGCTAAAGAGGGAGCTGCGCCATGCAAAGAGGAAACACATTTCCTCGTACTCTGATGAAGATTCTGAGGACGAGCAAGACGTTGTCTACAAGCAGAAACTTCGAACACCAGTCAGCGAGTCCATTCCATATGAGGAGATGCACCATCGTGAGAGGAATCCTTGGAGCCCCTTACCTAGGGGCGTAGGGAACGATGCTATGAATAAAGCTTTGGATCAGATTTTCACGTCTCCTTTTACATGTAACATCGAGAATGCAAGACTTCCTCGACGTTTTCACCAGCCTACATTCACCATCTACAACGGTTGGACAGACCCTGTGGAACATGTGAGTCATTTCAACCAGAGGATGGCCGTTCACTCCAGAGATGAGGCCCTAATGTGCAAGGTCTTCCCGTCCAGCTAGGGACCGATCGCCATGAGATGGTTTGATAGTCTGAAAGCGAACTCCATAAGCACTTTCCAAGAGCTAACTCAGGCATTTGAGTCGTGTTTTGTCACATGTCGAAGAGTTTCGCAGTCCATGGCCTTCCTATTGTTCGTCAGCATGAGAGAGGATGAAACTTTGAAGTCATATTCAGATAGATTCTGGGAAACGTGTAACGAGATGGAGGAAGATTATGACCTGGTGGCCATCAGCTTCTTTAAGCTAGGCTTTCCCATTGAACATGGCTTGAGGACGTCCCTAACGGGCAAACCTACTACCAGTGTACGCCAGTTGATGGATAGGATTGACAAGTATAAAAGAGTTGAGGAAGACCAGTAGTAAGGTAAAAGAAAGGATAAGGTTATCCCTTAGGAGAGAAGGGATTTCAGGTCGGACCGGTAGAACCGTAACAGGTCGAGAAAGGATTGGGTCGGACAGGGTTCAGCAAACCTTCAGACAGTCAATGCTGTGTTTCGTGAGCCAGTGCACCAAGTCCTGGAGAGAATCAAGAATGAGCCTTTCTTCAAGAGGCCAAACAAGATGGTCAGAAACCCTAAAAGGCGCAACCACAATCTCTACTGTCAATACCATCTTGATCATGGGCATACTACGGAGGACTGTAGGAGCCTGTGGGACCATTTGGATCAACTTGTCAGCGAGGGCAAGTTAAAATAGCTTTTACACCACTCTTGTGGTCAGGGAAACCAGGCAAACGCAGGGTCTCGGAGAGATGATTTTGTAAAACCCCCTTTGGGCACGATAAATGTTATCTTTGCCGCACCAAGGAGGACAGGGTCTTACCCATCCAGAATATTATCAGTCGCTCGGCTGCCCTCGGAGAGTGTTAACAGAGAGCCGAAAAGGCCTAGGATGGAGGTTTAACCAGTTTTAAGCTTTTCAGACGAGGACAAAATCGGGACTATACAACCGCATGATGATGCTCTGGTGGTTACTCTCAGAATAGGCGGATACGATGTGAAGAGAGTGATGGTAGATTAGGGCAGCGCCGCAGAAATAATATACCCAGACCTTTATAAGGGGCTGAATTTAGCTCTTGAAGACTTAACGCCCTACAGTTCCCCTTTGGTGAGTTTTGATGGCAAAGTGGTCATCCGAAAGGGCCAGATCAGACTACCCGTGCAAACCGGATTTGAGACGGTGGAGGTAGATTTTATAGTGGTGGATGTCTACTCACCCTACACCGCGATTGTGGCTAGACCTTGGCTTCATACCCTCGGGGCCGTATCCTTCACTCTTCATCAGAAGGTCAAATACCCGTTCGAAGGGCGAGTTGAGGAGATTCGAGGAGATCAATCTACATCCAGGCAATGTTTAGTGGCAGCTATCCAGCATAAACCTCAGGCTGAGTCCTCGGACCGTAACGATGAGAGTTTATAGCAGTTAAAACCTTCGGTGCTGGACACTAAAACCTCGGCCGAAGGGGTAGAGTGTGAAAGCTTAGTAAGGATAGTTATTGATAACGACCCAGAGAAGTTCTTTCAAGTCAGATCCATGTTGCCTCCTCAAGAGAAGGAAGAACTGATAGAGTTTCTCAGAACCAATGTTGATGTATTTGCATGGGACTCCACAGAAGCCCCAGGGGTAAGCCCAGAGTTCATTTGCCACCATCTAAATGTTAATCCCACCGTCGTCCCCAAGAAACAACCGCTCCGGCGTCCATCAAGGGAACACGCAGATGCGGTCAGGGAAGAAGTGATGAAGCTCAAGCAAGCAGGGGCTATTAAGGAAATCTTTTATCCTGAATGGCTGGCTAACACTGTGGTGGTAAAGAAGAAAAGCGAAAAATGGCGGGTGTGCGTGGATTTCACTGACCTTAATAGAGCTTGTCCGAAGGATCCGTTTCCTATGCCGAAGATAGACCAACTAGTTGATGCTACCGTTGGACACCCTCGGATGAGTTTCTTGGACGCATTTCAAGGTTATCATCAGATACCACTAGCTCTCGGTGATCAGGAGAAAACAGCTTTCGCAACCCTTGTGGAAAATTACCACTACAAGGTAATGCCGTTCGGCCTGAAAAACGCAGGGGCTACCTATCAAAGGACGATGACCAGAATGTTTGAGCCGCAGTTGGGTAAAAGCATGGAAGTTTATATTGATGACATGGTGGTGAAAAGCAAGGTTATAACTGGGCACATTGGGGATCTCAGGGATGTTTTTGAAATTCTAAGGAGACACAGATTACACTTAAACGCATCCAAATGTTTGTTCGGTGTGGGATCAGGCAAGTTCTTAAGATATATGATGACTCACAGGGGAATTGAAGTTAACCCCGTTCAGATAAAGGCCATCAACAATTTACGAGCTCCTCAGAACCCCAAGGAAATTCAGAAGCTGACTGGGATGACTGCTGCCTTTAATAGGTTCATTTCTAGATCAGCAGATAGGTGTAGACCTTTTTTCTCATTGATCAACAAGTGGAAGGGTTTCGAATGGATTGAGGAATGTGCTGTTGCTTTTCAGCAACTTAAGGACTACCTAGCTCGACCTCCAATCATATCCAATCCTGAGCTAGATGAAGTTTTGTTTGCTTACATCGCTGTAGCTTCTAATGTTGAAGCTTGGTGTTGATACGGACAGACTGTGGTGTGCAAAAATCAATTTACTACGTAAGTAAGTCACTGCATGAAGCTGAAATTCGTTATTTGCCACTGGAAAAGGCCATCCTGGCTGTGGTGCTCGATACGAAGAAGCTGCCACATTATTTTCAAGCCCACACCGTTGTAGTCCTCACCCAGCTCCCACTCAAGGCCATACTCTGAAGCGCCGACTACACTGGAAGGATCGCCAAATGGGGCACAATCCTAGGAGCTTTTGATATCAAATACATGCCTCGCACATCAGTGAAGGGCCAGATCCTTGTGGACTTGGTGGCTGAGTTCACGGAGCCCCATTTAGAAGAAGTAACACCAACACTGGGCCTGGATGGAAGGTCTATTGGCATGGTTTCTCTATGAATCCTTTTGCCCTGGGAAGTGTACGTAGATGGCGCATTGAATCAAAGAGGTTCAGGAGTGGGACTAGTGTTGATATCCCCAGAGAGAATTATCATCAAAAAAGCGTTAAGGCTGGATTTCTCGGCGACAAATAATGAGGCAGAGTATAAGGCTCTATTGATGGGAATGATGATGGTACGAAGGATGGGAGGAAAGTCAGTTGAGATGTTCTCGAACTCAAGATTAATCGTTGGTCAAGTGCGAGGTGAATTCGAGGCGAAAGATGAAAGAATGCAGGGGTACTTGAGTCGAGTTAAATCCCTGCAGTCAGAGTTTGAATCTTTTAACCTGCAGCACGTCCCCAGAAGCGGTAACACGCATGCTGATTCTTTGGCCACACTCGCCACCTCTTCGGCGCAAGAGTTACCAAGGGTTATCCTCATTGAGGACATGCATAGACCTACGGAATTAAGAAAAGAGGTAGTCCAGGTTCATTATATCAGGGCTGACCTAAGCTGGATGGATCCTATCACCAAGTTCTTGAAGGAAGATGTATTGCCCGAAGAAAAAGGGGAAGTGGACAGAGTACAGAGGAAAGCTACCAAGTTCTGGTTGTCCGAAGACCATAAATTGTATAAGCGTTCCTATTCAGGTTCATACTTATTGTGCATGCATCCTAAAGCAGCTGAATCACTACTAGAAGAATTGCATGAAGGGATCTGTGGGAGCCATACTGGAGGTAGATCCTTAGCTCACCGAGCCATTACTCAAGGTTATTGGTGGCCAAATATGCAGAAAGAGGCCCATGAATATGTTAAAAAATGTGACCTATGCCAACGGTTTACGCCGAACATACATCAACCAGGTGGCACCCCTAATCCACTATCCAGCCCATAGCCTTTCGCTTAATGGGGATTGGATATCGTGGGCCCATTCTCTAAGGCAGCAGGAAACAAGAAATACCTTCTAGTCGGCACGGACTACTTCACCAAATGGGTCGAGGCTGAACCTCTAGCAAACATCAGGGATGTAGACGTAAAGAAATTCATCTGAAAAAATATTGTCACTCGGTTTGGGGTCCCTCATACCCTCATCTCGGACAATGAGCTTCAGTTTGATAGCAAAGCTTTTAGGGGTTATTGTAGCGAAGTGGAAATCACAAACAGATACTCCACCCGTGCTTATCCCCAGGGAAATGGGCAAGCAGAAGCTGTTAATAAAATCATAGTTAACGGATTAAAGAAGAGGTTGGACGATGCAAAGGGTAGATGGGTGAAAGAATTTCCCCACGTATTGTGGGCATACAGAACTACGCCTCGCAGGTCTACTGGGGAGACCCCCTTTTTAATGACCTATGGGGCTGAAGCTGTTATACCTTTGGAGACTGGGTTCCCAACATACAGGACTAACTCGTTTAATCCGATCGGCAACGATGGGCATCTAGAAAAGAGTTTGGATCTAATTGAAGAGAGGAGGGAAAATGCAATGGTCCAACTGGCGCATTACCAACAAAAGCTCAAGCAAGACTACGATGCCAATGTAAGGCTGAGACCTTTAGAACCTGGTGATTTGGTGCTGAGGAAAGTGGTGGGTATTGCAAAGAATCCAGCTTGGGGAAAACTAGGACCAAATTGGGAAGGACCATATCGTATCACTTCAAGGGCTGGTATTGGAGCACATTTCTTAGAAGATCTGGATAATCATGTAGTACCCCGGCCGTGGAATGTAAATAACCTCAAAAGGTATTATTATTAAGTGAATCATTCCTTCAGTAAATGTACCATTTTATTATGCTAAGAATTCTCCTAAGTGTTTAAACTTAAATTCAATCATGCCTGTAATTCTCGGACCAGATGATTTGGGTTAGTTAACACTCGTTTACAATTCTCCTAAGTGTTTAAACTTAAATTCAATCATGCCTGTAGTCCTCGGACCAGATGATTTGGGTTTACAATTCTCCTAAGTGTTTAAACTTAAATTCAATCATGCTTGTAGTCCTCTGACCAGATGATTTGGGTTAGTTAACACTTGTTTACAATTCTTCTAAGTGTTTAAACTTAAATTCAATCATGCCTGTAGTCCACGGACTAGATGATTTGGGTTAGTTAACACTCGTTTACAATTCTCCTAAGTGTTTAAAATTAATTTCAATCATGCCTGTAGTCCTCGGACCAGCTGATTTGGGTTAGTTAACACTCGTTTACAATTTCCCCAAGTATTTTGAATTTGAGCTCAACTATGTCTATAATTCTCGGATCAGGTTACTTTCATCAATTAACATTCCAATACAGTCGTTATTATCACAAAACCTTCCTAGCCGTGTTTAAGTCAAAATCATGGTATTAAGTGATTCTCATTTATCAAGCTATTGTTATTTACTGTAATGATGCATCATGACATATACCGTAATAGCAATAAAGGTAAAAAGGAAACCATTTCATTGATCAAAGAGAAATAACTTGGTTATAAAGCAAAAAAAAAAGAGGGTCTAACTATTACAAGTAAATACAGCAACAGCAACAAAAAAATAACATGCTAATAAAACCCCTAAACACCTAGGCCTTCTTCTGAGGCAATGGGTTAGTGTTGGACGGTTCGCCCACATCACCAGTCTGACCAGGTGCCTAGCTTGCCTCAGTAGGGTCTGGAAGGTTTTGGTCGGCTGATGAAGGATCCAAGGTTTTTGGCAGGTCGCAGATATCGGGGTGGTAGTAAATACTCCCAGGCTGCCTCAAGGAAAACTCTGGGGGGACTCCAGTCGCATCAAGGTCTTTGCCCTACGTTATATCACAATACTCGCTGCAGACCTTCGCGAACTCCTCGGTCAGTCTCGTTTGGGTCTCCTTCACCCTCAGCATATAGGCAGCTTGTTTTTCAGCCTCAAGTGCTTCCTTGGCCAATTGAACGCCCTCTTTGGCCAATTTAGCAGATTCCTTGGCTTTATCAAGCTCGGCCCGAAGACCCTTCACCAACTCTTTCTCAGTTTCCAGGTTGATCTCAGTAGTGTACATTTTCTAGCGTTGGTCTTCGGCCTGCCTTTTAGTGCTCTTAAGGCCCACCTCCAGACTTTTTCTCTCCTTTGTCTCCTCTTTTAGCTGCTCGGATACACGGGCACACTCATCTTTTAGGCTGCCCAATGCCTTCTCAGCCTCCGTCCGAGAGTGAACCTCCGCTTGAACTTCAATGTGGGCTTTCTTGTTCCATTCCTCAGCCATATATACTTGTTGAGCAATCTAAGTGACAGATTAAGAATTTTTTAGTTGTGAACGCAGAAAGAGTTGAAAAGATGTGTCAATTCTCTTACCATGGCTAAATCTTTTTTAAGGGATAAAAAGAGTTCCTGCTGGCTGAAGCGCCTGTAGGACTTTATGTCCTTCGGGAGGAGCAGAGGTTGCTCCAATGCCTCTGCGATATGGCCGGCTCTCCCTCCAGCATAATTTTTAAGGGAAGCATCATACGGGATGACTGCATCATCCAATGTTAACTTTGGGGACCATATCTGAGCTCCTCGGCGTATGTCTGGGGCCAAAGGGTCTTTCCTACTCTTAGTAGACGAAGCCCTTCTGCTCCTGGTGTCATGGGCCATTTTCTGTTGCTTGGGCCCCTTCGGAGGCGCCACATCTTTTTCTTCAGTATCAGTCACAATCCTTTTCTTTTTTAGATCCGGCAGTGGCTTTAAGTTGAGATCTGAGGGAGCTTGAGGAGGGGGAGGAGGGAGAGTGACCGTTGGCTGAGATGTACCAGCACCTTTAGTTGCAGCCTTCGGCCTTCTGTTCTTCATCAGATCTGTCAAACTCTGCATATCTTCGTCAGAAGAGTCGTCTGGCACATCTATTCTCTGTGGGAGAACAACGGATTGCCTATCAATCCCCTCATCGGCGTTCAAAATCTGAACCTCTTCTGAAGCTTCCCCTTCAAATCTGAACTGGTCAATCTGCTCGTCAAGTGAAGGGGTTAAAGAAGCAACTCTCTCTCCCTCTGCTGCCGATTCAGGAGGAGCCTGCTGAACAGGTTGAACAAGCAACGGTATGCCCTGTGGGTTTGGGTGTGGCACAGGGGTAAGATCAAAGGGAGCCAAAAAATCCTTCCGAGCAACGTTGATACAGTTAATGCGGCGGTCTCCGAGTGTTATCGCATTGCCGATTGGCTGAAAATCTTTTGACTTTGGGGTATAGCCGAGGATAAGGTGCACGGCCCTAAGCTGTTCGTCTTCGCTTGCGAAAATCTCTGACTAAAGAAGGAAATTGAGCGCTGCGGTGTTTGTAAGGCTGAGCCGAGGAGTAACGTGATTTCTATTTATAAACATCACAATAAAACTGTCAGAAAACTTAAAATGTGATAGAAAGAGAAGGCCGAATCATTGAAAGCAAAAACCCTTAATCTATTGTTAGGAAACCTAAATATAGGATATCCCACTTGGCTCTCCTGGCTGGGTTGGGCAATGAAGTCCGTCATGCCACGCGCCCGAGACGATCAGATAGTCGTCTTTCATCCCTTTGTTAGATTTGAGAAGACAGGAGATGAGCCTAACGATATCGGATCGGGATCTAAGATAGTATCCCGATTCTTGTTTGGTACGACACTCGTACATGTGTACCACATCGAGCTAGGTAAGTCCCAACCCTAGATGTTGGTTTAGATCGTCGACTGCTCCTAAAATTCTAAACGTGTTAGGTGCGCACTGTTCAGGGCTAAGTCTATGGTTTCGAAGATAGTCTCTGGTGACGGGACCCATAGGGATGGTCATTCCTCCCTCTAGGAAGGCGATAATGGGGATTATAACTTCGCCCACTTCTCGGTTTGTTAATAACTCTTCCTGAGAGCAATACCTCAAGCCCACATCCTGGGGAATGCGATACGCCGTCCTAAACTTCTCCATCTGGGAAGGACTACTCACTAGATATTTAAATCTACCCATTTTCAGTTAGGATAGAGGGGAAAGGTGCAAGACAGTAATTGGGGAGCGACTATCCAAAGGCCGAAGAGGCAAGCCGAAAAGAATATGAAAGTCTTGAGTGAGGAACTTACGCGGAATTAAATTGAAGAATGACCTTAAGGTTCGTAGAAAGATCGTAGCTGATCCTGGGGTGAGTTGGAGTTGATGACAGGAAGGGCTTTGTGAGCGTGAATGCCTGAGTTCGCTGAGAGTCTGGAATTTGCAAAGTAAAGGGGAAAATAACCCCCTTTGGGGCTTTATATAGGGGCAGACAAAATGGTGGGATTTATCCCGCCCAAATTTGGAGAAAAATCACGTTCGTTAGATCAGTATCCCACCGTTGGATTCCATAGACAAGACGCCGCCTGAAGCAATTAATGGCGTCCTGGAAACGGTGCAACAACAGCAGCAATAATGAAGCACCTAAATTTATGCGCATACACATGTGGATTCAGAGATTCGGTGATTTCAAAGCTTTTATTTTGCAACAGATCAAAATCCTATTTTTTCTCCTCGGATAAAATCCTATTTTTTCTCCTCGGATGCGAGGGAAAAATTAGAATTTTGAGGGGCTATTATGGATGTGAAAGCCCAATGCTACGTATTGGGCCTAGGGTCCAATTTGAATATCACTGTTTGTCCGAAGAGGTAAAAGAGATCAGGGCTGAGTTCGTTTGGTGGAAATGCACTTGAAAAGGAATAATGGAATGCGTCCGAAGACGATCCTGTTGGTCCGAAGAGGTCCCCCTTATCGGATCATTAGAGAACTTGATTAAGCAAATATACTGAAGGCCTGAGCGACGTTCCCAACTGATTCCATGGTAAAGAGCGAACTCTGGGCATGCCTAGGGATGAGAAGAACATAAAAATATCTTAAAGGAAAAGCTGCTACCACCGCATTTAATGCACTGTAGCAACTTTCCTGACCGCATTTATGTGGAGAAGACACCTGAACAGTTCAACCTCAGCTACTACCACTCACGGCAGATTAAAGCAAACGTCTGATGTGACATGTACTCAAGTGAATGCTTGGATGAAGGACAAGTGTACAGTAAAGATGAGGAAAAAGGAGGATATATAAAGGGAATAGGTCTCTGAAAAGAGAGGAGAAAGAAAATTGTATTCATTTTTCTATAAATATTAAGCCTCTTCGGATTCTAGAAGGATCCACTCGATAATAGTTTGAACATTGTTTTATCCTGACTTGCATGTATGAATCGTTGCTAAATTCATAACCAGCCAAACTGTTTAACCCATTATCTACAAATTTATTGTTCAGGGTTCATTAGGCTCACAATCCGCAAAGCCTAGGCTTAATTTACCAAATTTGGACCCTACACAACTCATTTTCAGTTTTCAAACAACATCATCCACACATTTTTTCAGCCACACGTATTTTAAAAAACTACAATAATATTACTCAAACTCCTCTACCAAACGGGCCCTAATATCTAGATTTTTTTAGTTAATTTTTTACAACATGTAAAATTATTTAACAAATTTCAATAATTATAGCCATAAATTATTCTTTGAGGGATGGTTTTATTACTGTTTTTTGAGGTAGGCTTACTTTGGCGGCCAAAATGGCCATATACCACAGAAAATGTGTATGAATCTACCACTATTTGCGAAATATTTAGTAATTTACCACTTTTTTAAAACTTGATTTTACGGAAATCGAGAGTTCTATAAACTTAAATATCATTAAATTTTTTTTTTTTTAACTAGAGTTACATAAAAAAATTTCAAATTTTTTTTCATGATACTTGAGTTTCATGAACTCAAGTACCCACAAAATTGAGTTTCAAAAAATTGATAAATTATTAAATATTTCACAAACATTAATAAATTATAAAATATTTTCAAAAAATATTGGTACATGGCCATTTTTACCTTGCTTTGGCTCTTTCTATTGGCGTCATAACATTCATTTATATATATATATATATATATATTTTTTTTTTGATAAAAGCCTCTCGTAGAGCATTCACAGCAGTGAATGCAAAATTTTAGCTATTTAGCTACATAAAAAGTCACTTTATCTATTTTATCTACACACATGCTATAGCAGTGGATCTATTTTAGCTTTCAACGCAATAAAATAATATACACAACACAATAAAATAATATATCCACTAAAAAAAAAATAATACATACAACTACAAAAAAAACACCACAAACGGCACAATCCGATCCACAACCACTGCCAAAGAAAAAAAAAAAACCACAGCCAAAGGACAACCACCCAAAAACAACTATACAAACGGCACAATCCACTTTTCCACTGCCAAAGAACAACAACCCATCAACAACTACACAAACCCAAACCACCATTAAACCCACCATCTGAGCTAGATCGAGAGAGAGAATACCAGCCATCGCCATCGCCATCGCTGTCGCCGATCACGCCATCGCCGACCCACTAACCTACGCCATCGCCGACCCACTAGCCTACACCATCCACGAAACCCACTGACCCAATCGCCGATCATGCCATCCACGAAACCCACCGACCCAATTGCCGACCCACGCCATCCACAAAACCCGCCAACCCACGCAGACCCAATCGCCGATCATGCGAAAAGAAGAGAGAAAAGATAGCGCAGAGGTAGAGAGGAAGAGAGCGGCTGAGACTCTTGAGTCTGAGACGAAAAGAAAGAGAAGGCAGAGAGAGAGAGAACGAATATTTTAATGACAGGGGGGAGAAGTTAAATAAAATACATTATTTTTTTTTAGCTTTGCGCTACAGTGCACGTCTATAGATAGATGTGCACTGTAGCGGAACATCTATATTTTTTGTTTATGCCTCCATTGTTGCAGCTGATTTTTGTGATAAGTGGTGCTAAAAATATAGCAATATAGCTATTTAGCACCACTGCTGTGAATGCTCCTACGTTATTTGACTCTCTTTCAATAAGAATTTTTTCTCCTTTTCTGAACCTTCGGTCCCCAATATTTATCCAGTCAGTCCCCATCGTTTCCACTAACCCTCCCCTGTTACTGCCTTCAGTCATCAATTTGCTACACTCACTGAAGCTGCTTCTCCCCTCTCTTTCTTTTCTCTATTTTACAAACAAAACCCGATAACCTCTTTGTCTTTGTCCCTGATAAGCTAAACCAAACCATTCGACTACTTTTCGATATATTACTATCAAACGCAGACCCACAAACGTCTCTCACCAATTCTCGCTTCCTTCCTCTCCCAATATTGCGACTGTGTCCTCTATGCCAAAGAGTATGCTCCTCCATTCCCGACTTTGCTCTGGTGACAAGGTCAGGCCAGGCGCTCCAAGATTGGGTAGTAAGAGAAATTTGTTTATAGCTATTGATGTGCAATATGATGCATGTAAGTGTGCGCTCACTTAGGGAATCATATATGAAACATGCATAACTTAGGAAATAATCATGAAGTGGGAGCTGATTCACTTGTGATTAGAATATGGGAACAGCTAAGCTAATGCTATTGCTGTTTCTAGGAAAATTTTGGAGTTGGGTATTGTTAAAGAGTTTGGAGAACTTAGTCTATCAAAGGATTTAGTTGCTGGGTTTTGAGTTGAATGTATTTGTGGTAGTTCTTTGATAAGATTATATGCGGCAGGGTTTGCAACAATAATGCATGATGCGTGTTTGATAAAATGCCTCAAAAAGATTATATTATGTGGAATGTTTTGCTAAATGGTTTACTTATTGTAGTAATTCTCTAAAACTTTTTTTGAAATCAAATTAGTATGTGCATGAAATGCTTACTTATTGGGTTAATAATAGATTGTTAGTGTTTAAGTGGAAGAAAAGCTAAGCTTGATAAGTTGTTGATAGCATGGTCCTTAGAAATCAATTATTTTTAAATTTTGTGATTGCCCCTTCCTGCTGCTTGCAGTTCATTTGTACGGCCATGTTGTAGTTTTTGAAAGTTTTTGAGCACCATGCTTAGTAACAAAAAAAAAAAAAAAAAATCAATGTTATGCAGAAGGTATAAGTGTTTAAGGGGTATGAAACTGCCTTGAGTACTGTTTCTTTTTTGGGAATTTTGGTTGAGAAGGCCAATGATAGGAGGGTTTAAACCTCGGTTTTCCTCCTTCCGTGTTTATTTTCTTGCACAAGCAAGTATTAGAAGTCTAATGAAATTTTTGATTGGTCAGTATGGTTTTTTACAAAAGTTTTGTAATCATCTTGACTCGCCCAATATTTTGTTGGTAATGGCTTATGAAAGTGATCAAGTCTGCTAATCATAGCACTATCTAGCTCATTTTTGTTGAACTGGTGCATCCATATCTTCTTAGGTAGAGTGGTTTTTGATAATTCAATTATTTGGTGCATTGCCCTCTGTTTGGAAAAAAAATAATGGCAATTGCAATGCCAGAACAACACGACAGGTTCAACGCGTTAGATATTTGTAAATCGTTTTAACTTTTATTCAGTTTAGTTTTAGTTTCAATTTTTTAATTTATTAACTGTTGTCAATTGACTTTTAGTTTGAGTATTATTGGTTTCTAAAGTCAATTTGGATTTAAAGAGTGCGATATGCACCCAAAAAATTTGTAAATTAGATTGCGTTTGTTTGTTAATATAATTCATAGTCGATAAAACACTTCCTCCCCACTCTTTCTTTTGTCTAATTTAGATTTGTCTCTCTTCACTGCTATAGCACTTCTCACAGTCCCTAAAAATGAAACTTTTGGGTATTGGATTTGGGTTGTGAGTTTTGTATTATAGTTGTTTTTACAGGTTGGTTAAATTGTGGGTTAGTTTGCAAAGCCAGAATTTAATCCATTACAAAGTGGACAATTTGCCATTCAAGAAGCTTTGCTACTAGAGCCTATATTGGCATGCTAGAGATTGGTATGTGACATGTGATTTCCTTTATCTACTTTTTTATTGTTAGCCCACCAAAAATGTAAATATACTTTCAAACCATTAATATTGAGCCATCACTTGCTTTTATATTTTGCTGAGAAAGATTAAAATGCAGGATAGTTGTAAATATACTACAAGTTGAACATTTATATGCCTGCAAATCACATTTACAAATATGCAGAGACGGTAGTATGTGTGGATGTGTGCAATAGAACAGTCTATCTTAATCGATTCCCTTGCTCCTGCAGAAATATCTTCTGAGGGTGGGCAACACATTTAATTGCAATGTTGAGGCTGAATTGCATGAAATAGAGATTGAATCTATTGATGTAACTAGAAAAGCAGAAGGATGAAGAAGAATGCACTATTATAATGGTAAGTTTTTTCTAATGGTCAGATTTGCATTAATTGCATGAAATAGCAATCTTCCTATGCCTTAGATATACCTCACAACCATGGTTAGATTTGTTCAAACCAGAATCTTCATTGCCTTCTCCCTTTTTAAGTTTTTATTGTTTCTGAATATGCCTTAGTAAGAGAAAAACATCACAAAATACAATGAGATTATGGTTTTTGTAAGAAGAAACAATAGTCATGTGGATTTTGTTAGGTTTTACGAATTACATACATTATAGTAATAGTCATTAAAAAAAAAAAAAAAAAAAAGTTCTACTAATAGTTAGAGTTAACATCATGAGACAATGGTTTATGTTTTTAGGTTTTTTCTTTTTTTTTTTGGTTGATTGAAATTGTTATTATGTGAGCTAATTCTTAAAAACTTGATTTTTTTTTACACTATTGCAAATCAACCATTTAGTAGGTTTGCTCTGTCATTCTTATTTCTGAAGTCTACCCAATATATTCTGATCAATACCTACAAATAAAATTATTTAAGAATGCATTGGATGCTATGAAAGCAAACTTAGTTGTTGGTATGACTCTTAGTTGAGAAAGAAGAAAAATTATGATGGGATGATTAAAATTTGGTGTGTTGGATGCTCTCTAATTGTTTAGTATTTTTAAGATAATTCTTTAGGTAACTCTTACTTAGATAACGTCTCATATTGAGGGAACAATTTTGTTGGTAGTCTGCAGAATTTTCAGGGAATCAAGTAAGAAAAATATAGAGGAAAAGAGACAAACATGGTTGCCATTGTTCTCGATCTCTGACCTGGCCTTGACATCTCTCTAGGTTATTCTCAATTAATTTAGGTTTCTACAGTAATAATGTAATTAATTTAGGTTCAGTTTTTGTAATTTTCTTCCTCACGATAAACCCTTCTTCTTTACCTCTCGCAAGTCTCTGTTCTCTTTCTTCTTTTCCTCAAACCTATTGTAGTCTGCCTTCTCTGTAACTTCTCTTCCCGCAAACAAAATCCCAACAAAATTAGCGGTATTTTGCACCTAAGTTGTCCACCTATTTCAGACCTATGCACCACTCCTTTCAGTTCTGACTACAAAGTCTCTCTCCTTCTCTATGTATATGTGTATGTATGCGTGTGAAGTTTGTCTTTTACAAGTTTTCAATGGGTAATATTTTGGTTTTGATTCGGATTGCTTAGGTGTTTTAAATTAGAGTGCACTTTGAGAAGGATGTGCAAAGCAAGAGGCAGCCAAGAAGTTATATGCTAGGTACATGAAACTTTCCCTTCTAATTTTAATTGAGTCTTTGTTTTTGTGAATTATGGTGGGGTAATGGTTTAGTTAAAATTTTACCCAATTTTCCTTGGAAGCGGGAATTTGGAGGAATATTTTTAGGGTGATTCAAGTGTGGTTATTAATGCTCTGCAGATTGGTTCAGAAAGTTCATCATCAAAAACACCAATTGTTGAAGAAGCTAAGGCCATATTAGCCAACTTGTGAGAATGGGAATTTTTGCATACCAGGAAGGATGCAAATGAAGCTGACTATCCTGAATGCCTAATGTATAAGGCAAGCAATACAAAATGTTTTAATGCTGTTGTGGTTTTACACTGTTATTATTCTGTTTCATCTTTGATAGCTATAAAGATTCCTTCTTTCTTTTTTTTGTTTTTGTATTTTTTGTTTGTGGCATATTGAGTTCCTGTTGGGTTTTCATTGTTGGTGGGAAAGTAACTTTTTCCTCTTTATTTTATGAGAAAAGTTTTTGAGAAATTCACAGTTTATTGATCACAGAGTTTTTGATATCTATGTCTCTCATTGTTCCCTTTTATCTGATATTTGTGGCTCAATTGATCACTTTTAAAGATAACGTTCTTAATCTTTCTCAAAGATTCAAGCAAATATGTAGCCAAATATTTTCAAAACTCTAGTGTGAATGTTTAGATATTTATTTGTAGTTTTTGATTGTATTTTGATTAGAGCAATGGTTATTAGTTTATCTCACACACACAATCGTGCAATAGTATTTTCCATTTTTATTATATAGTGTTTTTTTACATTTTAATTTTAAAACGATCCTTTCACGATTTGCATTTATTCATACGCTGCGCATTACCTATACCCTCTCTCATCCAACTTTCTTCCCATTGTCACTCTCTCATACCCAGACCCAACACAGTAATACGCCTGCAAGGGCATGACCATCTCTGCCATCTCCGACCCAACCTCAATATCAGACCATTCTCTATTGGTAATTTTTAATTAATCTATGACTAATTTCTTTGGGGCCGGCTCCCCTCCCGTTCCAAAACCTCCCGTTCTCTCCATTTTTTAAACGGATGAAAGACACATGTTAAGTGAAAGATCTAAGGGCAGAAACCAAAGCCACCTCAAAACCCAATTTATCTCTCTCTCTCTCTCTCTCTCTCTCAACCAAACCTTTTAGCAACCCATCTCCCTTGGTAAGCCCATCGCACCACCGGCAACTTCCCATGGCAGACCCACTGCCACCCATACACCAATGCCGTTGCTGTCCGCTGCCAAGACTGTTTCATCACTTTGAAGGAAGGCACCAGGTTAGACCTCACCAAATTTCGCTCAGATTGCTTCACCACTTTCAAGGACAATCCCCAGTTACCTAGTGCCAAAATTTCTTTAGGATTTGTTTCCTCCCTCCATGTAATTTCCTGCTTTTCTTTTCCCATTTCTCAATTTCTTTCATTCAACTTTAAAATTGTTTGTTGGGTTCGCTTGGTTTGTTTTTGTAACTCACATTCTCTTTAGCTTCAATTGCTTTTTTTGTGGGTTTGTACTAAATTAATACAAACAGACAATAAACAGTACTATAGGATGAAAGGTTGAATGGCAATTATGAAAGTCATAGAAAGTGGACAAAAAGAAAAAACCTAATGCTTGAAAAATTTTAAAGAAAAATAAGACGAAATGAATGAAGAAAGAAACACAAATCATGGGTTTGTAAATTTGGTGTCTCTGAAGGGTTTGTTAGTTCCAAAATTATAGATTTCCAAACTTTTAAAGGAAAACATTTGGAATCTGTTTGCAGTATTGGTGTATAGGCGGCAGGGGGTCTGCCATGGGAAGTTGCCGGTGGTCCGATGGGCTTACCAAGGGAGATGGGTTGCTAAAAGGTTTGGTTGACAGAGATAAATTGGGTTTTTAGGTGGCTTTGTTTTCTGTCCTTAGATCTTTCACTTAACACGTGTCTTTCATCCGTTTAAAAAATGGAGAAATGGGAGGTTTTGTAACGGGAGGGGAGCCGCCCCCAATTTCTTTTCCTATTGTTTATAATTAGGTTTGCTGTCAATTTTGGGATTTTGATTCCTAACCCTTTTTCCTCTTCATTCTTTTTTTGGTTGAAGTCAAGGAAGCACCCCAGAAGTTCAAATACTACCACCTGAGATGTCAATAGGGTATGGGTTTTGAAAAGCGCGGAGAGACAGAGCAGAGGGCTGTCTCCACCGGCCTACAGCTACCGTTAGACAGTGGAACCGCTATGGGTAAGACCCTACAATTCAATCAAACCCAGATATATCTCCTTTCCATATTCTTCTGTATTGTAAAATTGACTTTTTTTTGTTTGTTCTTTCGGTTTTACTGATTCTTTTTGCGATAAGATTTCATAACCAAGTAAGTATGCTATTCATAAATTACCATTATTTCTTTCCTTTCTTCTTAAATATATATATATATATATATTAAAGTTTTGGCAGTTTCTCCTTACCTATGTGCTTGAGATTTTCTTTCTTAATCTTCTTCTTCTATTCTGTTTAGAATTGGTTTTAGTGGAATTGCATAATCTGGTGTGTTCAATATTCTTTTCCATTGCCAACATTAATGTTGAAGCAGTTTAAGAAACCAAAGGGCAAAGAAAAATCTATGGAGGTATTCCCTAGAATTTTGATATTTTTCTTTTGGGTTTTAATTTCGTATTCTTTGAGGATTTTCAGTTTAGTTGGATATAAAGTTTCATATTTTCATTTTCTTATTTTGGTTTTTAATTTCGTGTATTCTTCAAGAGATGAATGGCCCTTGACGTAAATTATACTAAATTTACTTAAAAATTTAGACGACATTTAAAGTAGAATTATAAGTTCAGTTGTTTTATGCAAGGTTTTTACTTTGTCATCTGTCATCTATTGCTGTGTGAAATTATTATAGTGAGCAAAAAATAATCTCTCTTCCTTGATTTTCCTACACACATACCTCATTTTAAATGAAGTAGAAAAAAAACTTTTTTTGCTCCCTTCTCAATACTTTTTTCCTTAGAACTTGGTTGACAATGATAAACCATGCCTTTTATTCTTTATATTTATGCAAGTTCATTCATTATTTTTTATGTTTGCAGTATTAGGTGAAGCATATCAAGTTTTAAATGATCCACTGCATCTTCTCAAAAAAAAAAAAAAAAAAAATGATCCATTGATCATGATGGAAAAATTTTTCATATCCAGGTTTGATTTTATGCTTGCACTTATGGAAAAATTTGAGAGTTTCATATTACTGTTAAAGTAGAGTGAGGATTCTACAAGTAGAACAATATTTGAATTTCAAATCCATTTCCTCTACTTTAGGTTTATGGGAAATTGTGATGACTTTTTTTACACAAATTTTGGCTTCAATTCTACGGAGTTTGTTTCATGATGAATTGTTAGACCAAAAAATCCCACTCATCTTGCTAGACCTAATAGTCAAACACAACATGGAATTGTCATAAACTTAATTATGATTGCATATTATTAAAGAAATGTGACTGGAAGCACTTTTTTTTATAAGACAATTGGAAACACTTATAATATAACAAGATGTTAGTTTTATGAATGTCTTTAGCTACTTGAATTCTGTCAAATGCAAACTTACATTTAAAACATACTTGGTATGCTGTTGAAATAATTAAGGTTGAAGTTTGATTTTGGGTTTGAGACACAATCCTATCTATGTAGATAATCTTTGACTATAATTTTTCCCCCCTAATAATAAAGCAACATTTTTGCATGTGTAAATTTTAGGTTATTTATTATGGGTAAGATTCAAAATTGTAGTGGTCATTGATCTGAGCATCCGTTTGATATGAGTGGGAGGTTTAAAATTTTAAAACTTTTACCCTGGTCTTTTCATAATTTTTCTTGGAGTCAAAGTGGTTCACTAAAGAAAATAAGTCTCTATGGCTAATACATGATGAAACTCCATATTGAACCACATGCTTCACTTTCTTTAACTCATCTTCATTAGCACTTGAAACAAAAACATGAAAACTAAATGAATACCTTGCAGTGGTCTATCAAATCACATATACACTAATTTGCAAACTTTCTACATTTATTGTTAAGGTTTGTGGTGGAAATTTATTTGTTCTGTTAAGTCTCAGAATAGGCAAAGGAAAATGCAATCTTTTAATCTTAATGTTTTTAGATTTCTATTTGTATTCAAATTAAAGATTTGCGTTTCAACATTTTATCAGGGACGTGCTTGGGAGCCCAAAGATGGATGATTTTGTTGATGATAATTTAAGAATCTTATTTGGTCACCAGTTGATACTTATATTAGATGAACTCTATAAAGTATGTCACGTCTCATCTTGCTTCATTTGTTATGTTCGTTCTATTGCACATCCCTAAGCTAGCATACAGATCATCTTTTAATTTGAATTAAATCATTCTAAATCAAAGTAATGTTTCATGCCTTTGTAGTCAACCAAAGAAATCTGCAATGGTGATTGTGTGAATTTAAATGAGAGCAACATATAATGTATATTGGATATTCTAGTGATCGATGAGGTCAGAGGGTCTACCACTCTCTGATATGCTTAGATATATTCTTATCATTATTAAGCCATGTGCCTGTGTGGTAACCTTTTCAAAATACTTTTTCTTTAGGAACAACCTTTTCAAATAACCCCATTTTCAAAAAGCTGAAAAATAAGCTATAACAATCTGGCATGTAAGCATTTAAACATATTGTTATCCTTATTAAGTTATATAAGCATTTAGACAATTTTGAAATTTTGCTATTGCAATTGCTGCTTCAAATAAACCTCATGTAAGTTCTGCATCTTGAAGATCAAGTTAAAGAATACCTTAAGATTTCTCGAAGAGAACTCCAATGAGTCTTCTTTCTGTAACAAATCCTGCATATTGGTGTTAGGTAAGCCTTTCCCTCTTCGTTTACGTGAGTTTTATTTTATTTTATTTTATTAATAACATATATAAATGTCCCTAACATTTTTCACATTACTTTTGTTGTTTTCTTAAATAAATTTGTTGTTTGGTGTTAATTTCCCTATTTGATGCAGAAAGCTTTGTTGTTTTCTAAAATAAATTTGATGTTTGGTGATTATTTCCCTATTTGATGCAGAAAACAAAATATCATAAACAACTATTCTTTTTTCCTTCTATAATGATATTAATCAGATAAGAATGATCTTATTTTGCAGATAATAATTTCAATTGTAGATTAGGAGCTGCATACTAAAGAATTATGTTCTTCCATCCTTTATAAAGACAAACCATGTCATCTTTTATGACATTATTAATAACAACGATCGATTGATATTGACATTAATTCAAATGTTATAAATACTGCCTTACCTTATGACAATAGTAAGCTAGAAGTTCAGTTTTTATTTTATTTGTAAATTCTTACAGTCATAGACCAACAAAAATAGTGATCTGCAGTTTGCATCAGAGCTAATAGTGATAGTTTAATCATAATGATTGGTGTGTAGGTGCAGAGAAAAGTTCTAAACAACTAAAAATGGATATGGTAGACAAGATCCCCATCATGCAATTGCTGCTGAAAGCTGCCAGACTTGAATTGCACAAGTGTAGAATCAGCAATGAGAGTTATAGCACGGACAACAACAACAAAACAGGATTTTGGGTCCTTTTGTAAGTGTTTGCTTCCTTATTTGCTTCTTCTATTTGATTTGTAAAAATGAGTTGGGATTGTCAATAAGCTTCATCATCCCATTTTTGTTATATCTATAGCCTTGTAATTTCCTATGACCGAATTATTTTAAAACAAAGTTCTGAATGTGTTTATATCTATAATTATTTATACCTATGAATTTATTTTCCCATGCTCAACCTTTACCATTCCAATGTAAAGAATTATTGTAGTTCTTAGTCTTTATGGATCATATTGTTTAAGTTTTGTGTTTTGGTTTATAATCATTTACTGCTTTCATAATTTTCTGCACACTTTGTGTTGGCATCATTAGAGAAATAGAGATGCTTTGGTGAGAAAGCAGTTTGCATTGATACATTTATTTCATTGGTTGCTTAAGCAGTAATTATTTTACTATAGATTGGTAATTTGAACAGTCTAGAAAGAAACTTGAGAAATCATAAAAGAATTTTATAGAGCTACTAAATGTTATGGTTTGTGCCTTTGAAAAACTTTTTGAACAATTTGGTGGGTTATTCTTATGAAAAGCATGACAACTATGAAGTTTTGAACTACTTATTGCTTATCTGGAAAACATAGTTAGACATATACAGATAAGGAAGAGTTTCTTAGAAAAGAAAATAAGAGTTTAAATGAGAACCTATATCCAAAAAATTTGCCACTACCAGTAAAGGTTTTTATTTTATTATTATATATGATTTAGGTTTGGGTATTTTGGTTGGATTGGTTTTGATTAAGGTATTTGGGTTTTAATTGTCTTGGTTGTTTGTAGTTTTTTGGGGCACTAATATATATTTTACTGTGAAAGATACTTTGATGAACGTTTTCTTTTATTCTTTTTTAAATTTTTTTTTTTTTTGATATATAGGTTTGGGAAGAGTTTTAGACTTGCATTTTCTTTTCTTTTTTTCAGCTAAAAGTACTTGCCTCTTTGTAGTAAAAAATTTTCAGCTGAGGTTTTGGACTTTCTTTCATCAAGCCAGTGAGTTAGGCTGCTTAGATTTGGTGCAAATGTGAGTTTTACTTGAAACCATCAACTGACAATCAGGTGGAATGTGCTCTCATGGCATTGAGCAATCTTGATGACTCTTGCAACTACTATTGGCTTGCAAGAAGGAATGGGAGGACATGCATTTATTATAGCAGTGATTTTTCCAGAGAGTTTAGTTTGGTTTGCATTCTGCATATTGAAATGCTCCCTCAAACATAACTATGTTAGCTTTAGTAGTTAACAGAATGATTAGTATACATTTGAATCCTATACTCTGATATCCTATTATTTATCTTTATGGCATATTTGTTTCTAGAATTCTTCCAACATTTTCTTCTTGTGACTTTACATCAAATTCTATCCCTTCAGTTCCATCATTTGATTCTAGAATTCTTCTAACTTTTTCTTCTTGTGTCTCTCCTTCAAATTCTGTCCCTTCAGCTCCTTCATTCTCAGGTCTACTAGGCTCAGACACAGGTTGGTTGACAGTAACAGTGTGGTCGTTTTCAGTCTTTACAGATTCATCTTGTGTATCATCCAAGAAAACTTCTTTTGCGTTTGTTTCAGTTGTGCCACCGTGGTTGATAACAACTTCTTGTGCATCATCTATGAATTCCACTGATGCATTATTTCAAAGTGTGATAGTTTCACTCTTGGAATCATCTTGTGTTATGTAACAAATGATCCTGTTCATCTGCTTCAGTTGTGATAGAGTGGTGGTTGATTTCATCCAAAATTAAGTCGTCTTGTACATCATCTAAGAATTCAACATTCGCAATACTCTTTATGCATTCCTCCTGTAATGCTTGCAGAATCCTGTAGTTCATCTGTTTCGATTGTGATAATCTGGTGGTTTTCACCATTAAAGTTTTCCGTATCATCTAAGACATCTATCTTGTTAGTTTCTATTGTGATAGCGCGGTCATCGCCACCCTTAACAGGGACTCTTCTGTATCATCATCGAAATAATCATCTTTTGCATTCAGTGCAAGCATAATCGACACTAGCCAAAAGAGAGATGCATCCAAGGACACTGAAGCAGCACCACCAATGAGACCTTTTTTAGATGTGGAACAATCTGGGTTGCCACGTATGTTGCACGACAGGTGAAGTTGCTCGATTATGGTCAGCCACAATAAAAAAGTGGCCCCAATTGCAGATGTAGATCTGCATGCATAATTTTTTAAAATGGTTCATTGGATAAATTGATTAAGACACAATAGTTCGTTTGACATACAAATGCGTTTCTATAAAATAACTGCGGGTCGTATCAAAAAAAAAAAAAACTATGGGATTCGAGGGATACTTGCCATTGCAGGCTAAATCAAAGCCCAGAAGAACAAAAATCATATATATATATATATATATATCAAAAAGGAAAAGAAAAGAAAAATTATTGCAGCAGAAAAATAGTAATAACTAATTCGAAAAAATAAATTACCTAAAATGGTAAAGTGAAGAACAAGTTGATATCTTATAAATGTGTACAACATTTTTGTCTCCAATATAGTTTGTTGTGATTCAAGGTTTTTTATTTAATATTTTTGATTTGGGTTACGTCACTGACATGTTGCTTCGCAATGTGCACCACTTATGACTGTCGCAAAAGAGGATCAGGGTGAAAATCAATGAAAAGTATAGCAACGTGAAAAATTAAGAAAGGAAATGCAAGAAAATGAATATGAGGCATGCATAAGGAGTAATAAACGATGAAGAAACTTCAAAAAAATATTTATATATATTCACAAAAGGAAAAAAAGTGAGAAAATCGAAAAAAAATTAACCTTAAAAAGATGCCGCTTTGTGGTTTTTTTTTTTTATTTTTTATTTTTTATTTTTTTATAAATTTTGTAATTAAAAAAATCAAAAGCAGGTATTACCAAGAAAAAAAAAAAAAAAAAAAAAAAATCATTGCCCTGCGTCGTAGTTGTTCCCTTGCCCCTGTAAACAAAACAAAAATTATCCCCCATCCTCTATTGTAAATCTGTTCAAGGCATCATTCGTGTAAGGGTCATTCAAACATTTGTGATAAATATTTGTTGAGTTTCAATTGCAAAAACAAATATTTCAACAGATTTACTATATAGCTGTTATGTGAAAGTATTAGCATGTGAAGAACTTAACTCCAAGCCCCGTTTTTCAGAACTTACCCAAAGCTATACTTGGCTGGAGCCAGAGTCGGAGCTGTCGAAGAAGACCCCAGCCCGATGTGAAATCCACCTTCTCTCTTCCCCCCCCCCCCCCCCCCCTTCCTCCGGAAATCTCTTTCTCTATTGGTGTCAAAATCTCTTTCTCTCACGGTCTCGATCTTGCACTCCTTCTCCCCCCTTGGTTTATTTGAGTTTTTTCAATTTTTTCATTTGTTGGGTGTATATTGGTTTTGATTTAATGGATTTTGAGTTTTGTGAAGCATATATTAGTATAGATGGTAAAATCTTACTTTTTGGATTTAAAGATAGACTGAACATTGACCTAAATGAATTAGTGTTCTTTGAAATAATGAACCCATTCACCCATATATATGTCACACCCATACTGCAAGAATTTTAATATCAGTCAAAAGATCTGTTGGTTAGTGCAGAAATTCTTAATATCAGTCAACAGTGCTTCTTAATGCTCTTGGAAAAAAAAAAAATTTAGAGAGTTTCAACTTATGGCGTCCGTTCTTGATAATAGCTTTTTATCATCAAACTAAGACACTAATTAATTTTGGGTGTAGACGGTGATTGAACTCTTGATCTCTTATTTAACAATTAAAGATTTTAGCAGTTGAATTAACTTTACCAATCAAATAAATAGTTTTTTCTTTTTTGATGCAAGGTCAAAAAATAGTTAAATGCATCCAATCTTTGTTTTTTTGAGAAGATTAAATGCATCCAATCTAAGTGAATAATTTCTAAAAATACAATAAGTAGAGAATTTATACCTGATTTGTTTTCACGTATTCATTTGGGTAAGAAATTATTTTGTCAAAATAATTTTCGTAAAGCTTTCCAAAGGATGTAATGATCACCAATCACTGATCACAGATCGGATTTTAGGTGAGTAATCAAAATTAAAAAAAAAATGACTAGGTTGAGCGTAGTATAACATTTTGGTATGGAGGCACATGCACCATATTGGATACCTTTGGTGTTAATTCTTTCGTTCCACTTCATAAGATAATATTTGAAAATGGTACTAGAGCTGTGAACAAACATTCAATTGTGTCAATTCATTGTAATCATTCATGGTACTAACTAATTACAACAAAATAAAGGGACTAAATCACAAAAATTGCATAAGAAAAGGGAGGGGTAAATAGCAAAAATGTGATTAAAAGGAAAAGCCAGAAACTTCGTAGAAATCATCACCTCCCAAGACTCCTAAAAAGCAAAAGTCAATAAAGGAATTTAAAATTAAAAGTGGCCTTGCAGGTAATGGCAAGTTGAGGAGAGTCAGTGGGCCCCAGACATAAAAAGAGACACACCATACCCCCAAACCCATTTTAAAAGTCAATATTATTATTATTATTATTATTATTATTAATAAAACACCTAATAATACCACGCACTAGTGCCGTATAGAAGAGAAAGAAGAACAAAGACCACCGAAATTATAGTTATATAGATAGTGGTAGAAAATATAGAGATAGAAGCAACCACGCAAAAGGCCACAAAGCACACACCCTAGGCTTTAGGTTTTCGATTAGATTCTCTGAAATAAAAAGGAAAAGCAATAAGCAAAATGTTGATGACATCTAACGAATATTGGCTATTCTTTTACTTAGGAGAAAATGGGCTTTTGCCTTTTTCGCACAAATTATACCGCTTTCTGCTCCATTTCTCAAATTAATTAGAAAAATGTTCCTCTTTTGTAACTCGATTTTCTCAAAATCGAGTTTTAATGTAAAACTCGATTTGTAGAAAATTGAGTATGAGGCGATCAAACTTTAAAAAATAAATAAATAAATAAATAAATTGCATGGAACTCGAGTTCCATAAAAAACGCCACTATAGGTATTTAAAACGCCACTATAGGGCGCTCTAATAGAGCGATCAGATTTAAGAAAAAAAACTTGCATGTTAAAACGCTACTATAGGGCTTAAAAACGCCACTATAAGGCAATCAGACTTAAGAAAAAAACTTGCATATTTTAAAATGCCACTATAGGGTTTTAAAACTCCACTATAGGGCTTTAAAAAATTGCATGAAACTCAAGTTCATGGAGCTCGAGTTCTAGCAATTTTTTTTTTTTTTTTTAAATTTTCAGTGTGTTATAACTCGATTGTCCAAAAATCGAGTTTCAATCGAGTTTTAAGTTGAAACTTGATTTTTAGAAAATCGAGTTACAAAAGATGGGAATTTTCCTAATTAGTTTGGGAAAATGGGCAGAAGGCTGTATGATTTGCGCGAAAATGGCATTTGCCCATTTTGGCTATTTTTCTTATAATTTTTCATGCTTATTGTTGATTGTGAAGTTTGGCAAAGTCATTGTTTTGAACAACTTTGGTCTTGTGACCACTGATGATATGCAAAGTTCAAGGATTGGCCATATAATCTTACTTTGTGTCAAAGCCCTTTACAACCTCATTGAAAAGCTGCACTAGCATTTTTAGCATGTGCAATGATCTATTTGTAAATTATAACATCATGTTTATTGTGGGTAAAGAAAATGCAATAGAGTTATACATTAATAATCGACAGAGTTTGAAAATTCACTAAAAAAATTTTCATCTCTTTTCCTTGGAAACCCAAATTCTATGGATAAGTAACATAAAAACATTATTTGTTATTTTCCCACTTAGCATTATGTGGCTCATTCTTTTTTCATTTTTTTGATATTCAGGTATTTTTATGAAAAACACATGAAGTCTAGAGATTCATGTCAGGACATTAAACTCTTTTTGCTACAACTCACCAGCCAATCTAATGAATAAAATTAGACAAAACCAAACAAGGGAGAGGCTACAAGCAGAGAAGCATGAATGCATGATCACTAAGACAAAACAGTAAAGTATTTTTTAGTGGTTGAGTAGGGTGTTCAAATGAACCTTGCTCTTGTTGTATGTTCATGGAATGAATTTGAACTTCCAAGAAGAAGAATGCAATTAAGGACAGCAGATTGAATGAGAATCTTGATACTATTATAGGTGGAGCCAATATTGATTTCTCTGTGTGTTAAACTTTTGGATCCACGTCAATAGTGATTTCTCTGTTTGATAAATTAGCAATGAATAAAACCAATGAAAAATTTTTCATTGTATTAGCACTGAAAAATTATGTTGCTAAAAAATTCAATGAAAAATTATAAAACTTGTCACATTTTTTTTTCTTCTAAAAGTTTATAATCTAAAATAAAACCTGTCACATTCATGTGAAATAAAACCAATCACAATTCAAAATATAGGACGGAGGTCCAGTGAAGTATGCAGTGGTAAACGAAGGTCTGACGAGGTTTGTGGCGGGGGACAGAGGAGCTGAGGAGGAGGGAGATGAGATTTTAGGGACTCTTTTTCACATCTAGTATAATAATGTGAGATAGAGTTTTTTTTTTAAATATGTTATTAGGTGTATTAGGATGTATTGGCTTTACTGTAAGTCTCAAGTAAAAAGCTGATGTGGCATGTCTTTATTGGCCGGTGTAAACCAAAGGGTTTAATGATAATTTGGCCCTATGAAAACTCATAGACATGGAGGCATATATAATAATCAAAATTTAATTGAGGACGGCAAAGGGAATGTACCATGCATATGAACCCAGGAAATTAAGAGAGAGAGAAGTAGCTATAAAACATGAAGCTCCAAAATTTGGTATTTTTGTGGATGCGGTGAAAGTGTTATCTTATAAGCTCTATTATGTAATACCTATCAAAAGTTTTATTTTCAAAATGTAAAAGCAAGGTACTTTCTTTTCAGTCTAGTATTTTGTGGATGTGGAAGGTGTTCGTCAACATATGATGACTTATAAGCACCGTATTGGACTCTTGAGAAATTTCATGACAATTGACTTATAAGCACCGATTGGACTCTTGGGAAACTTCACAGCTACCATTCAACATAACAATGCCATGGTGAGAAGGGAGGGGAATTTCATTCAAATGAGAAAAGGAGAAAAAGATAGCAGAATATATGGTACAAGACCTGAAAAACACAAAAAAATCCATAAGCTAATAGGTATAGAAAGAAAAGAATGGACCCTTAGAAAGGTAAATATGAGTTCGGGGAAAGACGAAGAATTGACTCTAATAAAATAATGTCGGTTGTCCACTATGGTTTGTCGAATAACAAAATCATACTTGTCGGTTTGATGTTTAACATGGTTGATCACAAATTCATACTACGTCATATTAGTTTTCATCTTTGAGAAACATTTACGTTGTATTACTGACTTAACTTATTAAAGAAGTCATGTGTGACAAAAATTATACATGATAGCTTTAATTATCACATAGTAAGTAATTCAACACATCTTGAATTAATGGAGACTCAATCATGCTAGAATTTTCTTTTATCCAAGTTACAAAAACTTTTAATAACCTTGATATATTGAGTTAATACATGTGATGGTCTGATTTACTGTAAATCTTGCGTGACACACATGTACCTGAAAAAGTTTCAAAAAAAAGAAGATGATTTTTATGCAGGCATTTGTCAAAAGTAGACACATTTGTCAAAACCATAATTGCACCCACCAGTGGCTTATCAGGCGTGACTTCTTTTTATTTTAGATTGATTTTTTTTATCCTTCTTTATCTAATTTAGTGTGGAACAATGTGATGAACTATTTTGAAAATTTGAAAAGTGAAAAGAAATGAAGGCCCATGGCTCTATGCTTTTATTTTCATATGGTTTTGTGAGAACTAGGATTGTAGGTATCATTTTTTGTTTTTGTTTTATCCTCCCTCTTCTCTTGGATTCTCTCTTTCAACTGATTCCATTAAAAACAAACAAATACTATCAATTAATTTCTCAAAAATGATCTGTGGAAGAGTAAGCTATGAATTATAACTCCTCACATAAAAAGAGCCAACCCATTTGTCAGTGACTTCAAATTCTTGGCTTTGTTAATCTAAAGGATGACATAATTGGCCGATGACCATGGACTCTTGGGAAATTTCTTGACAATTAACTTGAAGGTTCTTGGACTTTCTTTTTAATTTGTGACAAACTTCTTCATCAATTATTTAATTTTTATTTTTTGTTTTGTTTGTTTATAGTTAGATAGCTCCAACAAATAGAAATCTAATATCAAAATATTTACTTGACTTGACTCACTTTTTTTTTTTAATTGCATGCAATTGATTGCAATTTTTATTGTTGTGCTTTTACTTATGGAAAACACAAAAAAGTATTTCTTGCTTTCGGCCATGTCCATGGGGCAACCCCACGCCAAACACACTTAAGATTTGCCCAACTTTTATATATATGGGAGGGTATCAGACACAAACTTTTTCTTTTGAGGTGGGTCACAGACACAAACTTTACAACCCACTACTCTTATTTTTTAATGCATCCAGTTCTTAATTGTTTCATTTGCTTTGTTTGGACGGTCCTAATTCTCAGTCCAAAAGAGAAGGCATACTTTAAGGAAAGAGCGGTAAAGTTTTTTCGTACATTTGAACGAATATAGAGAAATTACATCAGCTTGTGCGTAAGATTCATCTATTATACTCTTAAAACTTACTTTTCTTCCCATCAAAAAAAAAAAAAAAAAAAAAAAAAAAAAACTTACTTTTCTTATTTTATATTATTAATTTTACAAAACATTCACGCAAATTCATCTATTTTACCAAATATTTTAATAAAATATTTATTTTTCTCAATCTTTTTTATTATTTTTCTCGACTTCCCCTTTTACATTCCCTTTACATACGCTGTCTCTCTCTCTCTCTCTCGCTCTCTCTCTCTCTCACCCATTTTTTCTGATTTGTTGCTCTCTCTCTCTACCCATCTCCATCCATCTCTATACCCGGTCAGATCTCCATAGACAGCTTCACTCCTCAAACAAGACCCAATCTCCAAACAAGCACCGATCTCCAGCAAGACCCATCTCTCTACCCATCTCTATACCAACACGGATCAACTCTCCCTCTCGGTCAGATCTCCCTAGCACCGATCAGGCAAGACCCATCGGGGTCAAGCTCCGATCAAGCAAGACCCACGAGCTCTGATCGTTCCACAAGCAACGATCAAGACACACGAGCTCCAGTCAAGCACCGATCAAGACCCACGATCTCCAGTCAAGCACCGATCGTTCCACAAGCACTGATTAAGCGCCAATCTGTCTCTCTGTTGGTTTGTCCGTGTGGGTTTGTTTGTGTGTGGGTGTGGGTGTGTTTGTGTATCTCTGTATTGACTGCGTGGATGTGTTTGTGCGTGGGTGTGTTTGTGTGGGTGTGAGGAAAAAGAAGCCACTGAGTTCGTTGTGCACGGAGAAGAGAGAGAGAGAGAGAAAAAAGGAGCGAACGTGAAATTAATAAAATAATAAATACACTTGCTACAGTAATCGGTGCATATACGCACAGTTACTGTAGCAATTGTGTATTTATACACAAGTTTACACCCACTGATGTGGGTGATTTTTTGCTCAAATTTTGTAAAAGTAGTTAGTTTTTCCATTTTGCATAATTATGCACCAGCTGATGTAAAAGTAGTTAGTGTGGAAAACGCGTGTTTAAGTGTCACTGCACTTAAAACTAGTGTTTACAGTGCTGGTAGTCTTTTACCAGGCACCTTCTTGGAAGAAAGGAAGAAAAATTGTAGACGCGTGTTTACAATGTTCTTTTTAAAAAAATATATGCATTTTTCATTTTCCTACACCCCACTCTCATACTTTCTTCTCTTTGATTGCATTCAATCGCATTACCTGATGCACTGATTTGATTCCTTTTTCTTTCTCTGATTCAATTCACTCCTTTCTTAATCTTCTGTTTATAGATCCCATGATGTCTTTCTTGAACAATAAAGCAGCATCTTCTTCTTTTTCTTCCACTCGCCGATGGAACTATGATGTCTTCTTGAGTTTTAGAGGTGAAGATACCCGCGAAGGTTTTACCAGTCATTTATATAAGGCTTTGTGTGACAAAGGCTTTTATACCTTCATCGATGATAAACTTCGGAGGGGAGAAGAGATTTCGGAAGAACTTATCCAAGCCATAAAAAATTCATCGATTTTGGTTATTGTCTTCTCTGAAAACTATGCAGAGTCCAAATGGTGCTTGGATGAACTTACTGAGATTGTTGACTGTAGAAAAAAAGACCAGGAGGTTCAAATTCGTCCAGTTTTTTACAATGTTGATCCATCAGAAATACGAAATCAAAAGGGAAACTTTGGAAGGCAATTGGCTAATCATGAAATGAAGTTCAAGAATAACAAGGATAAGGTGCAGAGGTGGAGGGATGCTCTAAGAAAAGCAGCTAATGCATCTGGATGGCATTACAAGAAAGGGTATGTATGTAATTGTCGATATCATGATTCATGAGTTTACTAATTTTATATGGCTATTCTGGTTTGTCATTACCACTACATGCAAAAGTATTCTATTTTGATCATATCATCTAGTACAAAGTTAGTTAGTCTACAAAGGTCCAATTACGAGTTTCTCTCATGTATTTTTATACTTCTAATGTGATGTTAATATCAATGACAGTTATCAAAGATATGAATTATATTCCATTTACTTTATTTAAAAATGTGACAGCTATGTGTTATAACTTACAACTAGATATCTTGAATTCGTAGCTTATCTTCTAGTTTAACTAATTATATGTTTTCTTATGCTATGTGATTGTCAGCTGCTCTACATATAAATCTGAATCTCACTTCATTCAAAACATTGTTGAAGAGATATCAAATGCTAAATTCAATCGGATGCCGTTAGATGTTGCTCAATACTCAGTTGGAATAAATTCTCGTGCAAAGGCCATAGTGTCACTTTTAGATATTGGGTCAGATGAATTTTGCATGGTAGGGATTCATGGCCTTCCTGGAGTAGGAAAGACTACAATCGCAAAAGCTGTTTATAATAAAATTGTTAAACATTTTGATGGAAGCAGCTTTTTAATGAATGTTAGAGAAAATTTGGGGACAGATGCTGGCATAATCACACTACAAGAGCAACTTCTTAATGACATCTTAGTGGATGAAAATTGGAGAGTGGGCAACAAATATAGAGGAATCAGTTTAATAGAGAAGAGACTTCGCTGTAAAAAGGTTTTTTTAATTCTTGATGATGTTGATGATTCGACAAGAATAGAGAATTTGCTTGGAAAATGTAATTGGTTTGCTCCCGGAAGTAGAGTCATTTTAACATTAAGAGATAGATACTGGTTAGCTGCCCTTAAAGAAAAACTTTGTACAACTTACAAGGTCAAGGAATTCAAGGTCAAGAAATTAAACAAAAATGAAGCTCTTCAACTCTTCAAAGACCATGCCTTTTCGGGAAACAAACCTCATGATGAAGATTATTCTAATTATGCAACTAAATTCGTAGATTTTGCCAATGGCCTTCCAGTAGCTCTTGAAATAATAGCTTGTGATTTGTGTGGAAAAACTAAAAATGAATGGCAAAGTGCATTAGATATGTATAACAAATTCCCCAATAAAGACATTCAAAAAATACTTAGAGTAAGTTATGATGGATTGCATGACACAGAGAAAGATATTTTTCTCGATATTGCATGCTTCTTCAAAGGATGGAACAAAGATTATGTTGTAAAGATATTAAATGCTTGTGGATTATGTCCTGGCTTTGGTATTCCGAGACTTGTTGATAAGTGTCTCATAACTGTTGCCAGATCTGGTGAATTGTCAATGCATGACTTGATACAACAAATGGGCAAGGAAGTTGTTCGACAACAAGCACCAGACATTCTCAGAAAACGTAGTAGGTTATGTTGTTATGAGGATTCACTTAAAGTACTAATTACAAATAAGGTATAAGTTCTTTTTCTTCAATTGTTTTGCTCTTTAATTTTTTTTCTTTTTCACTAGCTACAAATATTGTATTTTTTTCTTTAAATTTTTTTAACATTTTATAAAATATTAGTTCATCAAAATATATATATATATATATATTGCTTAAAATTTCAAAATCAATATACAATTTGAAAATTCTATCATTTTCTATGGTTGACTTGATGCTTCTCCAATTAGGGTTCAAAACACATTCGAGGCATAATGTTGCATTCGCCTCAAATAGTAGAGGTGCAACTACACACTGAAGCTTTCAGAAAGATGGAAAATCTCAAATTTTTAATAGTTGAGAATGTACATATTTGTAAACCACTTGAATTTCTTCCCAACAATTTAATACTTCTTAAGTGGCCCTATTATCCTTTTCACTGGCCATCAGAATATTTTCCTGAACAACTTGTTGCTATTGAGATGCCAAATAGTCGCATCAGATTGCCAAAGCTAATCAATCAGGTATGATTATGTGTATTTTTAAATTGGGATTTTTGTTAAATTTTTATTTCAAATTTTGTTTTAGTTAACTTTTGATTTTTTTCAACCCTACAGGAGTGCCGGTTAAAAAATTTGACAGACGTCAATTTTAAAGGCTGTGAATTTATTAGGATTTTACCTAAATTATGGACCCCAAATTTAGGGAACTTGAACCTCTCTTACTGTAGAAATTTAGTTAAATTACCTAAATTATGGGCCCCAAATTTAGAGTATTTGAACCTCGGAAATTGTGAAAATTTAGTTGAGATTGATGAATGCTTTGGATATCTTGAAAAGCTTAGACTATGGTATCTCAGTGGTTGCAAAAAACTTCAGTTTCTTCCAAGCCAACTCAGGTTGAAATCTCTTCGTTCTTTTGTTCTTTTTGGCTGCTCAAGGCTTGATAAGCTCCCTGATTTTCATCAAGAAATGGAATGTTTAGGGTTTATATCTTTAAGTGGGAGTGGTATTAGAGAGGTGCCTTCATCAATCAAGCATCTCACTAAGCTTAAAACATTAGACATTAGTAATTGCAAAAACCTTCGGGATCTTCCAGATAGCATTTGTAAATTGCAATGTCTTCGATTATTGCAGACTTCTACTACCAAATTGAGACCGACGTGCAATTCTTTTGATAGCTCTTCCGAGGGCTATGAATTAGATCTTTTGATGAAGCCTGATTATTTCCCTGATTTGGAAATATTAGAACTATCTGAAACCAATATTGTTACCATCCCTGAAAGCATTAGCAGATTTCCCAAATTAGAATTACTTGTTATTTGGAATTGCAAGCTTCTTCGTGAAATTCAAGGATTTCCACAACAGACAGGTCTGCGAAATTGGGTGCTCTTGGATTCTCAATCAGGAAGCGGGCCATTGAATCAGGTTTCTCTCTTTCTTTATGATATATATATATATATATAAAGAAACAACTTTTGTTACTTTCTCTAAATACTTTACGAGATTTGCTCAATGGAAAATATCTTGAATTGTCTAATTGCATGCAGGTAATAGAAATTTTCGGGATTTTATCAAATAGAGTATGTGGTAGTGCAAGAAGCACCAATTACTTCCCATCTGAAGCTGAAGATGGGGACATATCAATGGATCGGCAATTCTCCAATCATTTCCCATCTGAAACTGTGGGCGTTGAATCTGAATATCGGGACGTTCCTCGTTCTATTATTTTTGGGAAAACTGAGATGCCAAAATGGTTTAATCATCAAAGTGTTGAAAATTCCATATTTTTCTGGGTTGGTCGCAAATTTCCAAAATTGGCTCTCTGTTTTGTTCTTGGACGACAGAACCATCGTGGCTCTGTTTGCATTTCCATCAATAGTTATGAAGAATGTCAATTTGAGGGTATTCAACATTTTCCACACCCTGGAAATAATTGTAATATATATTTATTTTCTCCATCTCAACGGTCTCTGCAGGAGTATTTGAATAAATCAAATCCAACTGACCAGAATCATGTTAAGGTTACATATAGAATCCATGCTACGATACCTGTTGACGATGCGAATTGTATAAAAAGGTGGGGGGTCCACGTAGAATGCACCTGTCCTCCTCAAGAATCTGCTATACCTAACTTGCCCCTTCTAACTGCTGGACATGATGATGATGATGTTGTTGATTACATGCGTGAGTTGCCATTTTATGTATCTGATGATAAAGAAGAACATCAGTCTCCTCTGGTCCATGATGATGATGTTGATTACTGGCGTGAGTTGCCATTTTATGTATCTGATGATAAAGAAGAATATCAGTCTCCTCTGGTCCATGATGACACATCTATGTCGTGCATGAGTTGGCTAGTAGGGCCCACCACCAAGCTTTTTAAGCTATTTTGCTTTTGCTGCACCAGAGATATTTCTTGAAAGGGTTACTGAATTGAGGCCCTTAGACCTTAACCATTAGTGGTGGGTTTTGTTTGTTTTACACTTCAATGGCCCGAGACTTTGTTAACTTCAGTCTCTATTCATCATTGTTTCTGTCTGTTTTCTTCTTGCATTTGATGACAAGGTATGTTTCCCTTTTTGGTAGCACTGTTTCATTTGTGTCTTTTACCCAACGGCAAAGGATATCATATCAACTTAGAAGTATTTATTGTGTTTCTGTAAAATTTTGGTAATTTCTTATTTCATATGGCATATTAATACTAGGCTTAATTTCGCTGTTGTCGGTCTCTAAACTTTAGCATATGAGCAATTTTAATTCCTAAAGTAATCACTTTTAGTCCTTTAGATGATGTGTGCAAATTAGAAACTAACATGGAATCACTCCATAGGGACTAAAAGTGGTCACTTTAAGTTTGTTAAGGACTAAAATTGATCACTTCAAATTTATTTGGGACTAAAAGCGATCACTTCAAACTTTAGGGATTAAAATTGGACTTGAACTAAAGTTTTGGAACAACAGTTATTTTGGCCTTGCTATTTTTATTGGCAATAATTTTTTTTTGACCTCCCTTTATATACATTATGTAGGATGCTACAAATTGTACTACCTTCTTATTGAAGAAAATTGCAGTGCAGCCTTTGCAGCTATTAGTTCCAGAATCTGCTCTTCTGATTTAAATGACTCCCAAAAAGATGCAGTTCTTAGCTGCTTGGTAAGTAGGGAATGCAATCATCAGAATACTGTCAAACTAATGTGGGACCCTCCAGGAACTGGGAAAACCAAGACAGTTGGTGTGCTCTTATTCTCTCTGCTTAGAATTAAATGCAAAACACTTACTTGTGCCCCAACTAATACTGCTGTTTTGGAAGTGACACAGAGGCTTCTAAAGAATGTGACAGAGTCACTTGAATATGTTACTTATGGGCTTGGAGATGTGGTTTTATTTGGAAATGGGAAGCGAATGAAGATTCTGGATCGCCGTAACCTCCTCAATATATTCCTTGATAATCGAGTTAGCATACTAGAAGAATGCCTTGTTTCATCATCTGGTTGGAAAGGTAGTTTAACATCAATGATATGTTTGCTGGAGGACCCTAGACAGCAATACAATTTATACTTGAATGACAGAAGCATGATAGACATTGAGGAGGAGAAAAATGAAGAGAAGAAGAGCAAGAAAAATGTGAGGAATGTTATTGTTAAAGCCTTAAATGAAAACAAAAACAAGAAAAACGAAGGACAGGTGGCTGACAAATATGAAAGTCATTTATCGTTTGAGGAATTTGTTCAAAGGAGATTCAATTGCATTTTACAACGTTTGAAGTATTGTAATGTAAATTTGTTTACACACTTACTGACTTCTTCTATTTCATTAGAAGTGGTAAAGAAGATGAAGTTAGCTCTTGATTTGCTCACATCTCTAGAAAAATTGTTATGTTACTGTTGCTGACAAAGGAATAGAGCAAGTCTCTGAAGAAAATGATCAAAGATTTGGTCACTTGATGAAATCTAGTTTTGTGAGAGGAGATTGCCTTCGGATACTTAGAACAATTCCTAAAAAACTCCTTGTTCCAGACTTTAGATATGAGTGGGAGATTAAAAAATTCTGCCTAGAACATTCATGTCTATATTTCTGCACTGTATCAAGCTCTGCTAAATTGCATGAAGTAAAGACTCAATGGGAAGTACCGGTTATAGATGAAGCTGCTCAGCTAAAGGAATGTGAATCCACCATTCTTGTACAACTTCCTGGCCACCACCTTGCTATTCTCATTGGGGATGAGCGGCAACTTCCTGCGATGGTTAAAAGCAAGGTTTGAGTTTTATTATTATGACTCTCTGGATATTCATCTGTCTTTACAATTTATTAATAGAGTTTATGTATCTTTAAAATTTGCTATTATTAGGTTTCTGAGGAAGCTGAATTTGGAAGAAGTTTGTTCCAAAGGCTGGTATTGCTAGGAAAAAATAAAAACCTTCTTAATGTCCAGCATAGGATGCATCCATCCATAAGCTTATTTCCAAACAGGGTGTTCTATGAAAATCAGATTTTGGATGGCCCCAATGTCAAAGAAGAAGGTATGAGATGCGTTTCCTTCAGGGAAATATGTTTGGCTCCTACTCTTTCATTAATGTAGCACATGGAAAAGAGGATTTTGATTACAGCCATAGCCTCAAAAATATGGTTGAGGTTGCTGTAGCATCTGATATAGTTGCAAGCCTTTTTAAAGGTATGTCTAAATTACAACTAATCGTAATCTCAATTTTGCTGAAATGTTATGCTAGGAATGTTAATTATGGTTAGCTTGGTGATAGATAATTTAATGAGTTCAATAACTCTCTTTTTTATTTGTTTCTCTTGCCACTGCTAAAGAATTTGTTCGCACAAAGAAGAAAGTTAAAGTTGGTATCATCTCACCATACAAGGCACAGGTCTATGCAATAGGAGAGAGGGTGAAAAACTACAGTGCTGATTCTAATGATGACTTCTCATTAGTGTTAGCATTGTTGATGGTTTCCAGGGTGGTGAGGAGGATGTGATAATTTTCTCAACTGTCAGATGTAATATGAATGGAGTAGTTGGTTTTCTTGAAAATTGTCAAAGAGCAAATGTGGCACTATCTCGTGCAAGGTAAGACATTATAGACTTGACTATGGGCAGCTCAAACATATTTTGGGGCTTTGAAAGTTTTTGCAATTAATATGCATGATTTTACTCTGTAGGCATTGCCTTTGGATAGTGGTAAATGAGGCAACTTTAACTAAAAGTTACACTATTTGGAAGGAATTAGTCATTGATGCCAAGAAAATGGCGCGTTTCTACAATGCTGATGTAGACAAGAGCTTGGCTCAGGCTATTGCGGTTGCCTTGGTTGAGCATAACCAAATACAAATTTTACTTTACATGGATTCCTTTCTGTTCAGAGAGGCCAAATGGAAGGTATGCTGATTCAAAGTTTTCTCCTCGTATTTCTAATGATACATCAACCATTGTCTTTGTTATTATTTGCTTCTTTAATATTAGGATTTGAATCCATATTCCTAGATTATTAATGTTAGTGTTGTGATTAGGTTCAAACATTAATCAATTGACACATACTTCATTTTTGTTTTTGTTTTTTGTAGGTATCTTTCAGCAATGATTTTTTGAAATCCATGTCGAGAGTGAGAAATGCTGAGACTTGTAAACAAGTTCTTACTTTATTGGAATATCTAGCAAATGGTTGGCGTCAATCACACAGGAAGAAAACCCTCTTTTTTTATTGGGGAACTTCTTCCCAACTATTAGAACAATACAACGTCAATGGGTTGCTGAATCTTATTTGGACTGTAGACATCCTCAAGGAAAATTCATATTACATTCAAATTTTGAAGGTCTGGAATATTTTGCCATTATTTGAAATACCAAGAGTAACAAATCATCTTGATGTCTTATTTGAGAATTATAGTGGATAAGGTGAATCAATGCAAATACAAATCTCTCAACGGGTATGAATTGATCTGAATTCATGATTTGTCAATTAGCTTTTAGTCCACTTTGTTTTATTTTATATTAAATGTTGTTTCTGAATCTAAATGGTGAACTTTTTCCCCCCTTATCTATAATCCATTGGATTTTTGACCTTTGGGAAAGCAACACATCCAACTCACCACCAAGGCAACATAGAAGACTTGTAAAAAGTGGAAGCATTCACTTATATACCATTCTAGTTAGATTTTCTGGTTGGAGGCAACATGGTATAATAAAGTTTTCCCAAACTAAAGGAATCTATCGATTATACTTTTAAAAGGCAGTTCAAGAGTCTTCATCTATTTATATATGTATAGGCACATGCAAATATAATGAGAGAGAGAGAGAGAGAGAGAGAGATTTATAATTGCTATCTAAGCAAAGGCATTGTTACAAAATATGTGCCTTGGGCCTGCAGGGTGTGGGAACGAAGAAAATGAAAACTTTTATGTGGACTTCGTCAAACTAGGAAAAAAAGTAGCTAAATATTAATATGTTCATCGTGGAACCCTAACTCAACATTTTATTTGCTATAGGAGTTTAGTTGTTCCAATGAGATGGTCAATTTACTTGCATAGTTGTCCTGAAGCTGATCCTCTACCGTCACTATCAAAACCATTGGCTTCACTTAGTCTAAGTGATGATTCAGAATTATCATCTACATCTTATATGTAAGTAACAATTTCAAATTTTCAACTATTATTTATTAGTCATTTTTTCTTGGGAATAGCTTAAACAAATTTAAACAAAGAGTATTCATTAGAATATCAAATGGGAGTCACCATGCTGTTGGAGTAAGGCGTCAATTAGAAACGTAGTCAGAAAGTTTTGTTTTGCTTTAGGTGAACTAGCTCTGCTACTTGCCAAAATCTTCATACTAAAAATATTGTGACCAACAATTGCTTGTAGATTTTTTTTTGTCCCATAATCTCCCGATACTGTATATATCCTGGTGTTTGAAGATATCCCTATAGAGGACTTACATATGTTTAAATACTAGAGGTTTTCTTTCCTTTAACTTGTTTTGTGGAAATTGGCCTAGTGGAAATTCCCTAGGTTGTACTGTATTAGATTCACTAAATACTTTTCATAATAGCTTTGTCATTATCAATATAATTCCAAATTTGTGACAAATCTAAATTTCATTAGTGATTATTATTATTATTAGTATTATTACTACTGCTACCTACTTTGGTGTGCAACATTATAATTTTTTCCCTTTATAACCTTATTTTGCAATTGATATTTTGAGGTTTCAATGTGCATAATCAGAACTTTATGTGTCATTTTTTTGTTACTTTCCTTCCTATGAAGACAAGACATGCATGTTTAATTAAAGGATAGTTTGAAGGACTAACGGTTTCTCCTATCAATGATATTCAGAAATAACTCCACTATGGGGAGAGGCGTTGTTAGGAAATGGCTAAGAAAGTTGCCTAATGAGTAATGAGGTAGGTTTACATTCTTTATGGGAATAGAATATCGATTCTTTATTTTTAACATATATTTACTAATCAATCATTCTGTCAATATTGGAATTAAAAAAGAAGTTTGAAATTGTTAAGAGCCTTCTATCTTTAACTTTAAACAGATATTACTAATCAATCATTCTGTCAATATTGGAGTTTAAAATGAAGTTTGAAAATGTTGAGAGTCTTCGATCTTTAACTTTTAATATCTTAGATTCTAGCTTTCTTGGAGACATCTAAAATTCTCACTTCTTGTTCTATTTGGATGCTGGCTTTTTGTGGCAGTGATGCCTCAGAGGAAGGTTATGACCATCACCAGCCCGAAATGCTTCTTGCAAGTTATACAAGTCATGCACATCTTAACTACAGTTTTTGCACATTTGTTCTTATTTCTTATTGTCATTATTTTTCCGAAGTAATGAAAAAGTCTAAGAAATGGGACACAAGAAATGCAAATTCTGGAACAGCTTTCAAGAATATCTTCTGCATAATCCTAACAAATTATGAGGCTGATATAATACTGGCCAAAATTGTGTGCAATGACATCTTCCTTATGTGTAATTCTATATTTTAAATATCGTAAGCATTAGAAAGTATTTCAATTAGGTAGTATCACTGTCCTCTGTCATTTTTTCTTGTTCAACCTAAATTACTTGAATTTTACAACTAGAGAACAGAACTATCAAAGGCCCATGTAAATATGAAAATAAAATTACTTTCAATGCTTAACTGGACAAATGAATTAAAGTTAGATTTTATTCAAGTTCATTAAAATCCGACTCTTTTATTCTTTAAGAACGAGCCACATTGCTTTGGCCACAGTCTGTTTGTAATATTGATGCAAAAGGGACATCTCCTGAGATAGTTCTAACTCCTATAGATATTTCATAATTCACCATTATCATATTGATGCACAAGGGACATATTCTGAAATAGCTGCAACTCCCTTACATAATCCTGAGCTATCATAAATGAGAAAAATGTATAACCAATTCATCAAAAAATGGGAAAGCAAATTAAATAATCCCATGCAGGGTGAATAGATGTTCCCATTTATGCAGCAGCAACAAAGGCATTCTCTCACTCTCTGAACATTGAAATCGAACAAATGTCATCCTTCACCAAAGAGGAAATGAAATTTAACTTTGAAACAAGTAAATACTCAAAATTCTGGTAGCAAATATAACAAGTTTTTCATAATTTTTACTTGAACCATTGGGGAATCACTATTAACATCTTAGAAGAAACCACCCAATGGAAGATCATAATTCTCAGGTATAAACAGCAACAAAAATCATGTTGACTAGTAGTAGGTAATCCATATCATATTGGTACCAGAAAACTAAGATATGATTCGTTCCAACCATGCATATGACAAAGAGAATTCCCTTGGCACTCCTTTATGCTAAATTCTGTGTCAAAAATTTCTGTTGTAATATCAAAATTTCATTCTAGTTTTATTTATTTATTATTTTAAAAAAAATCTGCCTAGAAAATTCATGTCTATATTTCAGCACTGTATCAAGCTCTGCTAAATTGCGTGAAGTAAAGACTCAATGGGAAGTACTGGTTATAGATGAAGCTGCTCAGCTTAAGGAATGTGAATCAACCATTCCTTAACAACTTCCTGGCCTCCACCACGCTATTCTCATTGGAGATGAGCAGCAACTTCCTGCAATGGTTAAAAGCAAGGTTTAGAGTTTTATCTGTCTTTCTGTCTTTATGAATTATTAATAGGTTTTATGTATCCTTAAAATTTGCTATTATTAGGTTTCTGAGAAAGCTGAATTTGGAAGAAGTTTGTTCCAGAGGCTGGTATTGCTAGGACAAAAGAAAGAACTTCTTAATGTACAGCACAGGATGCATCCATCCATAAGCTTATTTCCAAATAGGGTGTTCTATGAAAATCAGATTTTGGATGGTCCCAATGTCAAATATAGAAGGCATGAGAAGCGTTTCCTTCAGGGAAATATGTTCGGCTCCTACTCTTTCATTAATGTAGCACATGGAAAAGAGGAATTCGATAACAGTGCCAGTCTCAAAAATATGGTTGAGGTTGCTGTGGCGTCTAAGATAGTTGCAAGCCTTTTCAAAGGTATGTATAAATTTGGAATTTATCCTAGTCTCAATTTTGCTGAAATGTTATGCTAGGAATTTTAAATTATGGTTAGCTTGATGATAGATCATTTTATGAGTACAATGACTCTTTTTTATTTGTTTCTCTTGCCATTGCTAAAGAATCTGTTTGCACAAAGAAAGTTAAAGTTAGTATCATCTCACCATACAGGGCACAAGTCTATGCAATTGGAGAGAAAGTGAAAAACTACAGTGCTGATTCTAATGATGACTTCTCAATTAGTGTTCGCTCTGTTGATGGGTTCCAGGGTGGTGAGAAGGATGTGATAATTGTCTCTAATGGAATAGTTGGTTTTCTTAAAAATCATCAAAGAGCAAATGTGGCACTAATCTGTGCAAGGTAATACATTCTTGAGTCTTGACATATTTTGAGGCTTTGGTGGCTTTTGCAATTAATAGGCACGCTTTCACTCTGCAGGCATTCCTTTGGATATTGGGAAATAAAGTGACTTTAAATAAAAGGTGCACTATTTGGAAGGATTTAGTCATCGACGCCAAGAAGCGGGGGTGTTTCTACAATGCTGATGAAGACAAAAGCTTTGCTCAGGCTATTACAGTTGCCTTGGTTGAACATAACCAAATACACATTTTACTTAACATGGATTCCTGTCTGTTCAAAAAGGCCCGATGGAAGGTATGTTGATTTAATTATTTTTTTCCTTTTACTATTTTTAATGATACATCAACTATTGTTTCCAGTTTCTATGCTTCTTTTATCAAAAAGTATGAGCTGAAAAATTCTTTTATTTCATATATGGTAGTTTTCTTTTTGACAATATGAAGAATTTATTGACCTCAGTTTCTATTTTGTCCATAAAGTTATTATGGTTTGCTCATAATATAATAAAACTGCTTAAAAAGTGAAGGGGAAAAGATTTAATCATTGTGTCTCAGTTTTGTTCTTCCCCTTGAACAGATATTATTAGGGGAACAACATATTAAAATTGATTTTACATATCCAAGTGAGTTCATTTTAATTAATTTTCATTTACTTCTTAATTACAATTTTATGCTAGGAACCAAAGCATAGATAATATTCAATATAGGAGGCTGAGGCTTTTGGAATTTGAAATCCATGTTGAAAGTTGAAAATGCTGAGACTTGTAAAGAAGTGCTTACTTTATTGAAAAATCTTGCAAATGGTTGGCGTCAACCTCTAGAAATGAAAAATCTCTTTTACCATCATGGAACTTCTTCCCAATTATTAGAGTAGTACAAGGTCAACGGGTTGCTAAATCTTGTTTGGACAGTTGGCATAGTTGAGGAGAATTCATATTACATTCAGATTTTGAAGGCCTGGGACATTTTGCCATTATCTGAAATGCCAAGACTAGCAAATCGTCTTGATGTCTTATTTGAGAATTACACAGTGGATAAGATGAATTGTTGCAAGCACAATAGTTTCACCAGGTATGCATTTGTCTGTATTCATGCTTGTCAATTAGGTTTTAATTTTTTCCACGATTGTGGAAGATGTGATTTCTGAAGTCAAAACCTATTAATAATTCATAAAAAGAAATCTGTCAGAGTTTTAGAAGGCAGTTCAAGATTCTTCATCTATTAATATAAGTATATATATATATATATATTTATTGTACACACATAAGTATAACTAGACAAGGAGAGAGAAGACCTCAATATATTTTAATAATTACTACTTAAGCAAGGGCATTGTTCTAGAATATGTGCTTTAGGCCTGAAGGGTGTGGGAAAGAAGAAAATTTAAACTTTTATGTTGGATTTCTCAAATTTGGAAAAATTTTGTGTTGTGGAAACCTAACTCAAAGTTTTATTTGCTATAGGTCTTTGGTTGTTCCAATGAGATGGCCGATTGGCTCAAATAGTTGTAATGAAGCTGATCCTGTGCAATCACTATCAGAACCATTGGCTTCACTCAGTAGGAGGGATGATTCAGAATCATCATCTACAACTTTAAGTAAGTTTCAAGTTCAAATTTTCAGCAATTATTTTATTAGTCAATTTGTCCTACTTTAGAATAGCTTAAACAAATTTAAATAGTGTAGGGAAGTTTTTATTCAATTTTAAGCATGCATTACATTGTTGAATGGGAGTTACCATGCTGTTGGAGTAATGTGTCAGTTTAAAACATCAACAACAAGTTTTGTTATGCTTTAGGCCAACTAGCACTACTACTTGTTGAAATCCTGATACTGCACAAAATTTGACCAGAAAATGTTCATGCTGGTATTGGAAGAAATTTCTATAGAGGACTTAAAATTATGTCTAGATACAAGTGATTTTCTTTCCTTTGAATTTTGGTGGTCCTTGCCTAAATGGAAAAATTCCTAGGTCATACAATATTAGATCACTAATTACTTTTGATAATAGCTTTTGTCATTATCAGTATAGTTCCTGATTTGTGACACATCTAATTATCATTAGTGATATATCATATATTATTATTATTTTGATCTGCAACATTGTAAAACAATTCCTTTGTAACCTTATTTTGACTGGTATTTTGAAGGCTTCAATCTGTATAATCAGAACCTCATGTCATTTTTTTTTCCTTACTTTCTCTCATGTGAGAAAACATGCATGTTAAATTGAAGGCTAGTTTGAAGAACTTACTGTTTTTCCAATCAATATGATATGCAGAAATAAGTCTACTATGGGGAGAAGTGATGTCACGAAGTGGTTTAGAAATTTTCCTGATGATCAATGAGGTATGATTACATTCTTCTTGGGACAACTAGTAATTTATCATGATCAATCATTGAGTAAATATTTGAATTTAAGTAGTAGTTTGAAGATGTTGTGAGACATTATTTTTAACTTTTAATATCTTATTATTATTGGATTCTATCTAACATGGATAAATCTCTAATTATCACTTCTTGTTCTTTTTGGTTTCTCAAAAAAAAAAAAAACTTATTGTTCTTTTTGGATGCAGGTCATTGGGTTTGCAGTCATGATTCCTCAAACAAAGATCATAACCATCACCAGTCATGTTTCTTACATATTATACATGTCCTGCCCATCTTAACTACGTTCAATGCACATTTGTTCTTGTTTTCTTTTCTTTTTCTAAAATATTGAAAAACTCTATGTTTAGAGGATTTGAACTAAGAATACAATACTCTCTTGAGAAAGACTACTACCCATCTCTCCATAATTGCATGCAAAAAAGCATTTTGGTCTTATTTGCACAAAGTGCTTCACCTTCAAGACAATAAAACTAGCATTGCATCATGATCCTGAATTATTGCAATTTCTCAGACTGCTTGATCATCAACAGTGATGCAGCAACCTATACAAAACAATCAAATGCACAATTTCAGTCTAATAAATGAACAGCTGCTATCCTCTGCTAGAAAGTTTCTGATTGTGAATTATATATAGCTCTCAGACCTTACTCGCTTATCAGTGTCCCCATCGAACATGTTCTCATATGCTAAGATACACAAGAGGCTGTGATTAAGGAGACATCTTGCATCTTCTAGACGACTTATGAATTTCATATAATAGTATTATAGCCATCAAGAAAGTGAAAAGTTAAAGGAAACAACATGGCTGCTCATGATTAATAAGTGCCTGCTCATGAGATAAATGACAATCAGCGGCCTACACTAGCAAATTTTTTTCCCAGTATTACCTTATGTGAAAGAAAATTTTTTAGTCAATATCAAACTAGTCAATCAGTAAATTGACAAACATCCTCTAGACTTCAAAAGGTTAGTTTAGACTTTACGTTACTATTTTGGTTAGATACAAATTCCCCTTGTGTTCTATAGTACTAATTAGTTATGTATTTACATGTTAACTTTTTACGAATTGTGGAAAGACATAAACATGGCACTGTTTTGGAAACTTGTGAAGATTCCTAGTTGAGTTGCAATTTAAGATGTGAATGTCTTGAGAGAACTAGTAGTACTCATGGACCCAAAAGATAGAGATTGCCGAGTGAGCTGGAAATACTTGCAAAGTCTATGAGCCCATGAGCAAGCCCATGTGCTGGTCACAAACATAGAAAAACACACCTAGACTGATCTCTTATATTTGCTCAAAATCTCGAACTCATTTCCTCCACAGTCCACTATGGAAAAGTAATATATGACCTCGCTTAGTGCTAACTGACCAAATCCCCTTTTTAGGGGGTCACTTTCCCTTAAGAGAGCACAACAAAGCTGGTTTGGCCAACATATTAGCCAAAATAGTTACAAATCAAAATGGTTCTAATATTCAAAAGAACAAAACTCAAAGGTTGCCATTTTTTGAAATAGACAACAACCAAAAGCTTTAATCCTTATTCAAGGATGGACAATATGCATGTCCTAAACCTATATAAGGTATGGTTTTAAGCCATGCATAAATCAGACTTCACTTACCTCACATAACTACACTTACCCTAGAGTCCAAACTTATGATTTAAGAGACAATAGATCCAAAAGGAGCTCTTGTGGATGTGGTAGTGCAGATAGCTCTCTCTCTCTCTCTCTCTCTCTCTCTCCAATTCCTTCTTTTTCCCCATTCTGCTATATTATAAGCATAATGAGACAAGGATCATTTGTGTTAATATTTTTCTTTTGTGATTTAGTGTCTTTAAAGGTCGGTTTGGTTGGAGAGATAGAAAAGTGGGAGGATAAAAAATAGGGAAATGATAAAAAAGTGAAGCAATAGAAGATGTTTTAGTTTTATCTTGTGATATTTGATTTGGGGTGGCAAGTCGAGGGATGTTAAATTTTTTTATTTGGTTGAAAAGAAAAATGAGAGGATAGAAAATATTGTCATGCCTCTATTGAATATATATATATATATATATATATATTACTAGGAAAAAAATTTGGAGTTATGAATAGCTTCGTTGAACTTAGAAACATAAAAATGTGTTAATTGAGATTTGAGATGCAAACATTGCCTGAAAATATTCGTTGATCTGATGAAGAAGATTCAAAAAAAAGTGAACTCAGCTTTGAAGCAACATGAACTGAAGATCAGCCCCCAGGAATAAAATGGTAGCATATTACAACAAAGACCCCGGCTTAAAAAATAAAACAACAGCGTTACACTTAAGAAACTTTGAACTGGAAGTGTGAATTTGCTTAAATGAAGACACGCGTTTCTCACATGCCATAAGTTTCAGTTTGTTAACTTGAGTCAATCTCTTTTCTCTATCTTGTCCCTTACGGTTTGGGAAAACGACCCTTCAATCCAAACTTGAAGGAAAAAAAAAAACACTTCTCCCTCTTGACATGTAATTGAGCAAACTTTGTTAAATTAATATTAAAAATATTGTGTACTAACCTGGGTGGATTTCTAAAATTATCTTATTCCATAATTAAAATTCATTATTTATATTTTATTTAAAATGCATTTTAAAATGTTAAGTGTGAATTTTGCTTATTATTCTTTTTTTTAACAGATTATGGAGAGATTTTTCATTGTAAGCAAGTCCGGCCCTAGGCCTAGGCCACTTAGGCCATCGCCTAGGGCCCCCTACTAGAGAAAGGCTTCAAAAATTGGGACAAAATTTGATATATTTTCAAAAAAAAAAAAAATTTTTGAGATGTAGGAAAAAAAAAAAAGTTTTCTATCTTTTTCCTACATTTATGAAGGCTTAAAGAATTGAGTAATGCTAGAGATAATAAAACTTTAAATACATGGGTCTAACAAATATATGTGTCACTAATCATAAAAAATAATTTAGATTGGAAAATGCTAGAAATACTATAAATTTAAGTACATGGGTCTTATAAATTGATGGGACAATTAATATGATTTGTGGACATCAACAACTTATTAAATACATTTTTGAATTACTTTTTGTGATTGTTTTTTTTTTTTTTTTTTTGAGAAAAAACTTTTTTTGATTGTTGATACATCTTTGTAAGCCTCATATTGTAAAATTTATAATATCCCTAACATATATAATATATTCAAATACTTTTTTTATTATTTTCTTGAAGTGTCACTAATCACATTCATTGTTACATCATTTGCAAGTTTTTTTGTAGTAAAATTTGTTATAACTTTAGCATTTTTCCAACCAAAAAAAAAAAAAAAAACGTAATACAAAATAAAAAGAATAGATTTTTGTTATATAAAAATTATGATATTAAATGCTAGTTAAATATTATTTAAGTAAATTCCTTAAGAAAAAATATTTAAGTGATAATAAAAAGATCCTACTTAAATATATCACCTTAGGCCTCTAGTTTTGTTAGCTGCCCCTAGTTGTAAGTGTTTTGGTGCTTGATAAATTTCGCATTTTTATTATAAATTTATCAATTTTTTTTTTACTAACAATGGTTAAATTTTCGTAAAGAGATTCTAATGAAAATTTAGAACATTTCTATAAATGAAAGGGGTTGGAGTGTTAATTTCTTCGAATCTTAAGAGAGGGGAGTGCTTTTTCCCTTCAAATTTAGGGTGGAGTGTCATTTTTCCAAACCTGGAAGAGGAGTCCCCATTTTATTTTTATTCTTAAAAAAGAAAAAGAAAAAAAGGAGTTAGCTAGATTATGCCAGCCTTCGGGCCGGGCTCTCGGATTAAAGCCTATCCTTTTTTGATGCAACCAACCCTTATGGATGGCCACCAACGGACTTCTGCTGGTAGTGGGACTCGAATCTAGGTGGGTTAGAATTTTTATTCCTTCTTCATCAAGGCTCTGTTTGGCTGTTCCTGTGTATATAAAACAGAGCTTTAGACTATTGTGGACTATCTCAAATGGTGAAGCACATTGGCTGTCATTATTTTCCAAACAAATTTAAAACTTAAAAAAGCTTGTAATTTCAAAAGGCAGAATGTAGTTAAAGCAAAAGTCATAAAGTGAAGCAAATTATGAAGTGAAAATAATAAAGATTCTGATTCTTCAATCCACGATCAATCCATTTGGGAAATAAAATTACACTAAAGAAGAAGAAAGCGGTTGACAAGGTCATAAGGGCTGCAACTCATTCACTATTTTTCTGAGAAAGAAATTAAGAAAAAGGCTACTCATTCTAACACTCATTATGAGTTGTTATTTGCTCATTTTAACTATTCTTGCTCCACATAAATTAAAAAAAAAAAAAAAAAAAAAAAAAAAAAAAAAAAAAAACCTGCTCAATAATTTGTGTCACGAACATATATGCTCACCAATATCCACAGTGTTCCTTGCTTGTGCTATTGAATTCTGTACAAGCTCCGAAGGTACATCAATGGTGGAATGAAAGCTCAGAGAGAGAAAAGAATGATGTGAAACTTGTGAAATGAATTCACTGAATAAATTTACAATGCTCTGTTCTTTATATAGTGAGAACAAAGGCGGGAAACGATAAAACAGAAATAACTAACTACCTAACCAATCCGAACTATACACGTGGAATGAGAGGCAACAAACTCATTAATCCTGTATATACAAAACGGCAGTCGTTCATAACTATCTAAACTAAGCTACTGTAGTTTAGCTTTATATTTACAAGATTACAATACTCTGATACAAACACACTGATATCTACATCCTTTAACAAACTCAATACTCCCCCTCAAGATGAACCATAGATGTTGATTAGGTTCATCTTGGACAAGAGAAAATTGAATTGCTTGTATCCAAGAGCTTTGGTGAAGAAGTCAGCGATCTAGTGCCTAGTAGGCACATGGAAAGTTTTAATCACCCCATCTTGAATTTTACTTCGAATATAGTGACAGTCAACTTCTATGTGCTTTGTACGTTCGTGAAATACTAGATTTGCAGCAATATAGAGAGCTGCCTTGCTATCACAGTACAAAGATGTTGGGTAATTGTGATCTAAACCAAAGGTTCTAAGTAATGCCAATAACCAGACAAGCTTACTTGTGACAGTAGCTATTGCATGATACTCAGATTCTACTGATGATCTGGACACCACTTGTTGCTTCTTGCATTTCCAAGATATGAGGGATTCTCCGAGAAAAACACAAAATCCTGAGACTGATTTTTTGGTGTCTGGGCAGGCAGCCTAATCAGCATCACAGTAGGCTTTGAGTTTCAACTCAGAACTTGAAGATAGGAATAAGCCTTGCCCTGGTGTCTTCTTAAGATACTTAAGAACCTTATAAGCTGCTTGTAAATGAGGAATCTGAGGTGAACTCATGAACTGACTCAGTTTGTGCACTGAGTAATAAATGTCAAGTCTGGTTAGAGTCAGATAAAGTAATTTGCCTATAATTCTTCTGTACAAAGAAGGATCTGGTGCAGCCTCTCCCATTGAGCTCCTAAATTTGGCTGATTGATCCATAGGTACATTAGTAGGCTTACTTGCTAGCAGACTTGTGTCAGAGAGCAGCTCTAAAACAAACTTCCTTGGACACAAACTAATACCTTTCTTAGTCCTTGCAACTTCAAGGCCTAAGAAATACTTCAAGGTACCAAGGTCCTTGAGCTTGAACTTGGCATCTAAGAAAACCTTGAAAGTATTGACTGCCTCCACATTATTGCTAGCTATCAAAATGTCATCCACATAAACTAGTAAAATGAGAATTGAACCCTTGCTGACTTTAGTGAAAATTGAGTAATCTGATTTGGATTAAATGAAACCATGATCAAGGAGAGTGGATGAGAGCTTAGCAAACCACTGTCTACTGGCCTGTTTCAATCCATAAAGGGATTTAGTGAGTTTGCACACCTCCCCCTTGTTGCCAAATCCAGGAAGAGGGACCATATACACTTCTTCAGCCAAGTCCCCATATAAAAAAGCATTGTTGACATCTAATTGGGACAAATGCCAACCATACACAGAAGCCATAGCCAAAAGGGTCCTGACAGTCACAAATTTGACCACAGGAGAAAAAGTCTCATAGTAATCAACTCCTTCAGTTTGAGTAAAACGTTTAGCAACCAATCTAGCCTTATATCTTTCAATGGAGCCATCAGCTTTAAGCTTGATTTTGTAAACCCATTTGCACCCAATAGGCACCTTACCAGGAGGCAGTGTGGTCATAACCCAAGTCTTGTTAGCCTAAAGTGCATCAATTTGAGCCTTCATGGCAACTTGCCACAATGGATCAAATAAAGCTTCAGCATAGGAAGTGGGTTCCTTGACAAGAGACAAGGTAACAGAGAAAACTCTATGTGCAGTAGACAGTTTAGAATAAGAAAGAGTTGAAAAAAATGGATAAAGGATACCTGGACTGTCAATGGAGATAGAATCATGGGAAGGTAGAGAAGTGGAAACCAAGTTGTAGTGATGATGAGGAATGAGAGAGGAAGCTAGACTGTAGTGATAGTCATGAAGATATGAAGGAGGTTTATGAGGCCTAGTGGACTTTCTAACAAGAGGTAAGTCAAGATGAACACAAGGTAATTCAGGTTGAATGGAAGAGTCAGGTTGGGGAGAAGTAACAGGATGTAAAGCATCCAGATCAGGGTGAACATGGTTTAGAAACTCATCCGGGAGTACAACAGTATCAACAGAACTAAAAGGAAGAGAAAATTCAGCAGAAATGGAAGCAATAGAATCTGGAAGTTGTGATTAAGGAGGAAAAATAATGCGAGAAGTGAAAGAAGAACTAGGAATGGGTTTAGAAAGCCGGTGTTTAAAAGGAAAGACAGTCTCTTTGAAGATAACATCCCTTGATAGAAACAAAGTTCTAGTGGACAAATCATACAACTTATACCCTTTAGTCCCAAAAGGATAACCAAGAATTATGCATGCCTTTGCTCTAGGATCAAATTTTGATCTGTTCCTAGTTAAAGTAGAGGCATAGCATAGACAACCAAATGATTTAAGGTGCTGACATGAAGGGGAATGACCTAAAAGTTTCTGGTATGGAGTAAGATTGCCTAAAAGAGGACTAGGAAGCCTGTTGATGAGATATGTGGCTGTAAGAACACAGTCTCCCCAGAATTTTAAAGGTAAGTTAGCATGAAATCTTAAAGCTCTAGCAACATTCAATAGGTGTTGGTGTTTTCTTTCTACAACAGCATTTTGCTGTGGAGATTCAACATAGGACAGTTGATGTAAAACACCTTTGGAAGCATAAAATGAGGAAAGAGCAAATTCAGGACCATTATCACTTCGAATGACCTTAATGGACACCTTGAATTGATTAAGAACCATATGAAAGAAGGTTTGAATTAAAGAAGAAGCACCAGATTTGTACTTCATTAAATAAACCCAAGTGCACCTACTATGGTCATCAACCAAGGTAAGAAAGTATTTTGAGCCATTTAAGGAAGGAGTAGAATAGGGACCCTAAATATCAGCATGGATTATATCAAAACAAGCTAAAGAAACAGTAGTGGATTTAGGAAAAGGTAATTTGTGTTGTTTAGCTAAAGGACAGACATGACAATCAAAGGAAATGTTATTATTACAAGAAGGTAGATTAGGTACAATAGATTTCAACAAAGCTAGTCTTTGTGAAGAGGGATGACCCAATCTGTAATGCCACAATCTAACAGCATCCTTTGAAGCAGCAACAATAGAAGAAGAATCAAGATTACAGACATTGACACTTTTATTACAAAAGAAAGAAGGTAAGCTGGATAGAACCTCTGAAACAGAAGGTGTTAAGGTGATGAAATCAGTGCTCTGCGAGGTATACTGCCCTCCATGTCTCTTACCCAACCCAATCATCTTCCAATGCAGTAAGTCCTGGATAAAACAGTAATGAGAAAGAAAGATGCAACAACAGGAAGGGTGTTGGGTTAGTTTGCTTATGGAAATAAGATTGAAAGAAAAAGTAGGAATGCAAAGAACATTTTCAAGAATCAATGTGGCTGAGATTTTGATAGTGCCAATATGGGTCATTGTAACCATATCACCATTAGGGAGTCTAACTGAAATCTGAACAGAAGAAGTGACAGAAGTGAAGAAATGAATGGAATGTACCATGTGGTCTGTTGCACCACTATCAAGAATATAGTCATATAAACTAATATGAGAGGTATTCACACTAGAAGAAAAAACTGAATGCTCAAGAGAAGGGGAAAAACAGATACCTGAAAGGGTTTGGGCTTGAGCATCCATTGAAGGTTGAGTAATGATGGTGGCAACTTGATGAGTATTGTCCAAACATGCCTCTGGTGGTGCTTGGGTACCGAAGTGACATTGAGAGTTCAACAATCCAACCAATTGCTAATATTGAGCCTTGGTGAGAGCAACAGGTTCACTGAGATGATCTTCAGCAGCAACAACATTGCTTGCAAAAGATTGACTACCTTTGTTTTTGAACCTATACCCAGGAGGATATCCGTGCAGCTTGAAGCACTTGTCAACAACATGACCCATGGCTCCACAATGAGTGAATTGTGGTCTGCCATTCTTGGATTTAACAAAGGTTTTGGTGTTACTAGGTTTAGACCCAAAAGCTGCCAAAGTTACTAATGTATCAACCAAGACCTTCTTCCCAGCACCCACCTTTCTCTATTTCTCATCTTGCAGTAGAAGAGAAAACACTTTGCTTAAAGGAGGCATAGGCTCCATAAGCAGAATTTGGCTCCTGACAGCTGCAAATGTTTCATTCAGCCCCATCAGAAAAGACATGGTACATTCCTCAACTTGATGACCACATGTACATGTCCTATAATTGGAAAATTCATCCCAAAGGCCTTTAAATTTGGCATAGTATGCATTGATAGTTAAATCCTCTTGAGTCAAAGAACTAATCTCCTTTCTCAAGTCAAATATTGTAGGTCCATTTCCTTGCCCAAACCTGTTTTACAGATCAATCCAGACATCCCTGGCAGTCTTGAAATAAACTATACTTGACTGCAACTCCTTGGAAACAGAATTAAACAGCCAAGCTAAGACTGTGCTATTGCATTTATTCCAGGCTATGTAGTGTGGGTGATCAACAGATTGAGGCTTAGGGATAGAGCCATCAATAAAGCCCAATTTGGTTTTGGCATCTAAAGAAATAAGCATGGCCCTACTCCAAGTGTTATAGTTGTCTTCAGTGAGGTGTTGAACCACCAAAGAAACTCTTGGATTATCACCACTGGATAGGAAATAGGGGCTAGATGCGTTTTCCCAAGGTTGGACAGTAGGAGTAGTAGCACTAGAGGTACTCTCAGTCATACTTATCAAAGAGAAATGAAGAAGAATCAAGGTTTCAAGCAACGAAAACCAAGAATTAAGAAAAAAAATCAAGAATTGATTTTCTTGAGAATGCTCCAAGAACAGGAATTGGATTCTGTGTGACAATCAAGATGTAATTCACAATCTTGACGAGACAACAACAGAAAACAGTAAATTGGGAAAGCAATAACCCTAGGATCGAAGAAGAGAAATTGAATTGAAACCCTAAGATTGAAGATTTCAATTCAATTATGAATAGAAGAACAAAAAAATCAAGGTTTCAGCGCACTAAAGAAATTAAAACCTCGAAGATGATGAACTTAATGCAAGAATCAACAGAAATGCAAAAAGTAAATTTCTAGTTGATTTGAGAGAAGCACTAAGAAATCAAGGAAATTGAACTAGGAAATTTCAAAATACCATATTTGAATGATCTCTGACCTAGTTTAGCTCTGATACCATATTGAATTTTGTACAAGCTCCGAAGGTACATCAATGGTGGAATGAAAGCTCAGAGAGAGAAAATAATGATGTGAAACTTGTGAAATGAATTCATTGAATAAATTTACAATGCACTGTTCTTTATATAGTGAGAACAGAGGCGGGAAACAGTAAAACAGAAATAACTAACTGCCTAACCAATCCAGACTATACATGTGGAATGAGAGGCAACAAACTCATTAATCCTGTATATACAAAACGGCAGTCGTTCATAACTATCTAAACTAAGCTACTGTAGTTTAGCTTTATATTTACAAGATTACAATACTCTGATACAAACACACTGATATCTACATCCTTTAACAAACTCAATACAAACCAGGTACATTGTAGTACTACACCATGCAACTTAATATGCTCACACGTTCATGCCAAGAGGTGCGAACCTTGCAACTGGGGCCTCGTTTTCCAACTGCTATGCGTTGTGTTCGAGGACTGTGTGCATTGTATTTGTATCTCTTTTTCTCCAATTATTTAATGTCTGTGAAAAATAACTCGTACTACATATGATGGAAATTTAGACCCCTTAAAAACAACCAAATTGTGTAGCCTAGTTAATTAGCCAAGTTGTTACTTAGTCAAATTAAGCAATTCTAGGTTAAAACAATCAAACAATCATATCAAGAATATATAGCAGTGGAATAATAAATAACACAAGATATGATCACCCAGGAAAACCAAACCGGTAAAAAACTCGGGGAGGATTTTACCCACCTATCCTCAAGGCAAACTTGAATCCACTATGAAAGAATCGAAGTTCATATAAAAGGACTACAAGCTCCCCGCTCGACTTCCTAATGCTACCCACCAGTAGAACTTACTAACACGACCACGTGCAAGCTCCGAATCCACGGACTCCTTCTTTCTTGAATTCTTTGATCAAGTACAATCACCCACACTTGTTTTTCTTTAAGCTTCAATGGCGGCAACCTTGTTGATCATCAAGATGTAGAAAATATCTCTACCTTAAAAACCCTAAGTTTATGTGAAGGAAAGCTCCTCAAAGATCTCACAAGAGATTCAATATAAACAGCAAATATGAGCAACAAAGACTTAGAGAGGTTTGGGTACAAAACCCTAAAAATAAAAGGAGGCACAAGAGGCACTCTAATCTCTCTCTACCAAAAGTTCTCAAAAACGTTCTAGGGTTTCCCTTATATATAGGAGTGTTTTACTTGGACCTCAAGACGTTTAAATAGAGTTTGGGCTGAACTAGAACTCTGCAGAAAAATAAATCTGTACGTGGTTCGATCGATCGAGTCTAATTTCGATCGATCGAGACTTACAGATTTAGTCCAATAAATTCTGCAATCACTCGATTCCAATTTTACAAATAAACATACTTTAAGCAAGCCTAAACCTAAACTAAATGTTTTGATCATGGTTTGCCAACAAAATACAAATTGAAGTTCTAATACATTAATTCCTAATTTCTTAGAACCCAACAATCTCCCCCTTTGGCAATCCGTGACAAAACACATCACAAACATGAAATGCTCAAAGTTACAAATAGCCCAATACAAAGATAATGCTCATAACAACAAATCCAATCTTAACTACTATCCATCAGTTGCAAGTGTAGACAGCAGCAAAATCGAATCAACCTGTATACTTCTTGAAACACTAAACAAAACGCATAAACGCATGTGTGACAGAAAAACAGTAAATCAACAAATAAATTCTTGACTTCACAAAATACAAAACAAAGACATATTTCATGAATAACTCATAAATATAAATCAATGAGCAGTGAACAAGAAACAGAAATAAAAACATAAGTAAACTAACTCTCCCCCTAAGTTAGATACAACAAAAAGTTTTTATATTCTCCCCCTAAACAAAACAAACAAGTCATCTATGTCTCCCCCTTTTTGTCACGTATTGACAAAGACTACCTAATTAGAAGGTAGGTAGAAAACATACGCAACAGAGTAAAAGAAAATAGCGACAACTCCCCCTAAAAACCACAAATGTTAAAAAAAATTTCTCCCCCTATAAAAATAGGAAAAACAAAACAAATTTTAGGAAAAACAGTTTTGGGGAAAAATAAAAGAGGTGGGGAAAACAAAGACACACAAACCAAAGTTAAAAACTAAGGTGAGGATACACATGAAGAAAAATATTTTCTCTTTCAATAAAATACAAACATGGCACTATGTGACCCATAAACAGTTGCATGAATAGAGAAAATATTTGCACATTGATTATCCATCATATCTCTTAAGAAAAATATTTTCTATAATTCACACATAAAAATAGCATATACTAGAAAGTACGTAACTCAAAAATTAATCAATCAATTTTTTGATCAAGTTGAGTACCCAATGTAGCAAAGTGTATGCATGCTATGTGTGAAAACAATGAGAGATATGACTGCAAAATTGCAAGATGAATACAGAAATCAATGCAATGCATGTGAATCCTAAACATAAAAGATGCAAGACAAAATATGTCATGATGCATGCTCTAATGCAGTAAAACTAAATTCAATTGAGATCAAATTGGCAAAATTGGCTTGAGCACGGAGTTTCTAACAAAAACCCAAAACTTTGAAAACCACTTGTTGAATTTTTTTAACAAATTGATGAATTGAGCATCACATAACACAGCACATAGATTATAATGCCTAATTACATCAAAACAACAAGCCAATTGCATCAAATTCAACTCAATTTCACAAAAGCCCCAATTCGAATCAAGAACAAACCCTTTTTAAAAACCTGATTCGTTACTTTCGATTGATCGAAAAATACATTCGATCGATCGAATGAAACAGTCATTTTTAAACAAATTAAAGCACTTTTTCGATCGATCGAAAATCAAAATGGATCGATCGAACTGGGCAGAGGCTCACAAAATTTTTGAGAAAAAAACACAGTTTTGAAAAACACAAATCTAATTTTGAAAACAACTCCTCAAAGTATTAAACAACGAAAACTAAATACATGAGTATGAGATGGAATGCTTTTTCAAAAACCCAAATTTTAAACCCAATTTTCTCAAAAAACAAGTTTCAATTATTTTCCCATTGAATTTTCTTAAGCAACAAATATGCTGTGCACAAATCTCAAGATATTTTCAAAATTTTCAAACTTGAAACACATTTTGCATTAAAATCAAGGAACTTTTAATCTTGGATGGCCACAACAAAATCATACACAATATAATGTACCAAGTTTAGCAAAGAGTAACTTGTGTAGTGTGTGTAACTAGCAAAAGCTTGAGATACATGTGAGGTGATATGTGAATAGAAATCAAACACAAAGTCTACAAAATTCATCACATAGAATTTGAAAGAGACTATCACCTAAAGAGTTACATCCTATAACTCCCACATCTCCTAGAACAAAAGCTTGCAATCATGTAAGTTTCTTGCATTTTTGCCTCTTATTTATATGAATTGGCATTCAGCCTAATAGTACACACCGGTTTGAATTAAGTGAATTGGCATCAAGCCTAATAGTACACACCAGTTTTAATTTAATAGAGGCTACACCTTATGTTCTTTTTGTGCATGTGCTACACTTTCTCGAGCACAAAATCTTATGATATGCACTAAGGTGTTCATGATTGGCTAGTGAACAGTGGTGAGATGGTTATTTATGCCTTTCTTAAAAGGATCAAGTCCAACAGTCAAAAACATATGACTTCATGATTAAGGCAAAGTGATTAAAAAGCACACACATCTTTCCCACACAACATACACTACAAAGTTTCAACTAGTCAAGTGCAATAAATAAGCTCATCCAAGCTAAACAAGGTACATAAACTTGTTATGTAAAAATAATATGGCCAATCCTTGATTATAAAACCAAGATCTATAATACAAAACACAAAATCCTTTTTGGTTTTAACAAACTTTATAACCACTTGTTGAGATTTAAAAAAATTTGATCAAAAACAAAAAGCACATATTATGCTAAATGAACAATGCAAATGCAATGCATGACAGTGCTTAACTAAGCTATAGAGGGTACACAAACAAGAAATATCAATTTCTTAATTAACCCATGAGTACATGTACAAACTAGTACATAAAGTCAAAAATAGCTTAGCACATTTATAACACATGCTATTCAAGTTTCACCACAATGTCAAGTGTAGGCCCTAAATGTCAATGTTCACGGCCCACTCCACAGCCAGCCTAAGGCTCGCGTCGAGGAGAGTACAGGGGCTGAAAACAGAAAGGATGGGCTTAGAGCCTCAAAAGGGCCTGTCCGAAGACGCCCATATCCTCGGCAAACCGACGTTGATAAAGGGAAAATATCCCTCCCCCACTAAAACGTATCCTACCAACATTCTGGCCTCTTTAAATGATGATATGACTAGCAAACCCAGATGCTTCAATCACTTCAACTTTTAGAGTGTGCCAAGACGTCTGGGAACTAACATAAAACCTGAAAAAGTAGACGATGGGACAGGCCCTAATGCACAACGTCCAGATAACCGACAAATGGACGGTTAAGATCAATAAAAAGGAGGCTATATAACAAAAAAAGGATGCCCATTAATAATGGGGGGGAGCGAGTTTGAGGGCATTGATTCCTCGGACTGAGCCGAAGAGGAAGAAACACTCAGAAACACTTAGCCAAGATCTTCACTGGGACTCAATGAAGATCATGACCGTGATTCTCAAAGAACTCTTGACCTTTACCAGAAATACATAAGAGCTTTTGACATTAGCCGTTCATTGTTTTGTTAGCGCCTAACCCTTTTTTATCCATGCTCTACAAATTCTATTGTCTAGGGTCCATTACAAATTTGGGCCTTACAATTGGTGCCGTCTGTGGGGAGGATTTGTGCGCTAGCAAGTGCGGTGGTCGGTGTAAAGACATCAAGAGCAACGTTTTCGAAAACAAAACACCAAAACAGTACAATTTACAGCAACAGCATTCATTCAAAAGTCAGCAATTACAAGAACAAAAGTATGCAAAAAAAAATATATGTACAAAATAAGTCTACTTCTTTATTGATATATGAAGAAAAGGTTACATCTCTTACAAGCGGTGCCCGTGGGGCTTGTTCTAAAGCTAACTACAAAATCCAGACGGCTAACAAAGCTGGCAGAGGAGCAAAAGATCGAAAAGAAAGTTGGCAGAAGAACAAAAGATAGAAAGAAGAAGGCGGGGGGTGAAGGAAGAGAAGAGGAAATAGAAGAGATAAAAGGGAAAAGAGGGAAGAAGAGCTACTTTGAAGGCGGAAGAGGCCGTGGCACAGGACGGTTCCATTTTTGGGTTTCGCCTAGTTTCCCTTCCACCCCCATCGTAGCTAGCTTGGAGGGTCAGCGACCCAAACCCAAGGAAGGGAGGTTACGTTCTCTATGAATCCTCCTTCAGACAGCGAGGAGGGCTCCATCTCCGGATAGGTTGAAAAGAAGGAGAATCTTCGAGTCTTTCCTGCAACAACCCCAACTCGACGTCCAGGGTCGGAATGCCATCCTCGGCCCCTGGTGGGGGCTAGGCACCCCTGGGACCGCCCTTTCCCAGGGCCAACTCATTCGAAGGGGCTCAAACTGCTACGTCTAGCGGAACCTTTGGGCAGTATTTTTAGGAGAAATTTAGGATGGGTGTTTGTCAAGTGTGAAGAAGAAGGTTGCCCTGGAAACGCCTTATATAGAAGGCGGAATATTGGTGAGAGCCAGTCTGCAATAAATCCCAGGGAGAGATTTCCGGAGGCAATAATGCCGCCCTAAGTTCCAAGGGGATTATCAGCCGTTAGATCCCCATAGATCCACGAATGACATTAATGAGACGGCGCCTCATTAAAGAGAGGGCATCGAAGCGTCACAACGCGTTACTCGGACGACCCAGAAGACGCCTTGTAATCAGAATAGTCCCATCAAACGAAGAGGCAGAACAGGGTAGGATCTTATCCCCCACCAACTCCAATCCGCATTTATTATCACTTCGCTTAAAAGTATTTTTATTTAATGATTATTGTAAATTATAGCAGTGTATAGTTAAATGGCTACAGATAAATAGACAAAATAACCAGCCACTTCGAAAACTGGGTACTGGACAGAACCTAGGCATTGCATGGTCTTCGGACTCAAGCCTCAGGGGAAACCAGCTACTTCGAAAACTGGGTACTGGACAGAACCTAGGCATTGCATGGTCTTTGGACTCAAGCCTCAGGGGAAACCAGCTACTTCGAAAACTGGGTACTGGACAGAATCTAGGCATTGCATGGTCTTCGAACTCAAGCCTCAGGGGAAACCAGCTACTTCGAAAGTTAAGTGTTGGACAGAACCTAGGCATTGCATGGTCTTCGGATTCAAGTCTCAGGGGAAACCAGCTACTTCGAAAACTGGGTATTGGACAGAATCTAGGCATTGCATGGTATTCGGACTCAAGCCTCAGGGGAAACCAGCTACTTCGAAAGTTAAGTGTTGGACAGAACTTAGGCATTACATGGTCTTCGGACTCAAGCCTCAGGGGAAACCAGCTACTTCGAAAACTGGGTACTGGACAGAACCTAGGCATTGCATGGTCTTCGGACTCAAGCCTCAGGGGAAACCAGCTACTTCGAAAACTGGGTACTGGACAGAACCTAGGCATTGCATGGTCTTCGGACTCAAGCCTCAAGGGAAACCAGCTACTTCGAAAGTTAAGTGTTAGACAGAACCAAGGCATTGTATGGTCCTCGGACACCAGCCTCTGGGGAAACTAACAATCTTAAAATAAGAAAATCAGGTACTGGGCGGAACCAAGGCACTGTATGGTCCTCGGACACCAGCCTCTAGTGAAACCAGCTACCTCCAATGAGTAAGTTAAGTGTTAGACAGAACCAAGGCATTGTATGGTCCTCGGACACTAGCCTCTGGGGAAACTAACAATCTTAAAATAAGAAAATCAGGTACTGGGCGGAACCAAGGCACTGTATGGTCCTCGGACACCAGCCTCTAGTGAAACCAGCTACCTCTAATGAGTAAGTTAAGTGTTAGACAGAACCAAGGCATTGTATGGTCCTCGGACACCAGCCTCTAAGGAAACTAACAATCTTAAAATAAGAAAATCAGGTACTGGGCGGAACCAAGGCACTATATGGTCCTCGGACACCAGCCTTTGGTGAAACCAACTACCTCCAATGAGTAAGTTAAGTGTTAGACAGAACCAAGGCATTGTATGGTCCTCGGACACCAGCCTCTGGGGAAACTAACAATCTTAAAATAAGAAAATCAGGTACTGGGCGGAACCAAGGCACTGTATGGTCCTCGGACACCAGCCTCTGGTGAAACCAGCTACGTCCAAAGAAAAATTGAGTGTTAGACAAACTTTGTGCACTGCATGACCCGAGGACCCAGGCCGACGGGAGGACCACTCTACTATATACCGAGTGCCAGAGAGGCTAAGGTCTTGCATGGTATTCGGGCCTAAACCTATACCAAACTAGCCCTATTAGCGACGAAAATCACAAGAGACCGAGTGCCGAAAGAAAGATCACAAAAGCCGCTGAAATAACAATAAAACTAACGAAGAAGTAACGCTCAGCAGGGCACGAAAATACGCCGGGTAAGTCAAAATCCTCTTCCCTGCCCGAGGGGACAGACAGCAGAATTTTGAAGGGCTATTGTGGGGCCCTAAATGTCAACGTTCACGGCCCACTCCACAGCCGGCCCAAGGCTCGCGCCGAGGAGAGTACAGGGGCTGAAAACAGAAAGGATGGGCCCAGAGCCTCAAAAGGGCCTGTTCAAAGACGCCCATATCCTCGGCAAACCGACGTTGATAAAGGGAAAATATCCCACACCCATTAAAACGTATCCCACCAACATTCTGGCCTCTTTAAATGATGATATGACTAGCAAACCCAGATGCTTCAATCACTTCAACTTTTAGAGTGTGCCAAGACGTCTGGGAACTAACATAAAACCTGAAAAAGTAGACGATGGGACAGGCCCTAATGCACAACGTCCAGATAACCGACAAATGGATGGTTAAGATCAATAAAAAGGAGGCTATATAACAAAAAAAGGATGCCCATTAATAATGGGGGGGAGCGAGTTTGAGGGCATTGATTCCTCGGACTGAGCCGAAGAGGAAGAAACACTCAGAAACACTTAGCCAAGATCTTCACTGGGACTCAATGAAGATCATGACCGTGATTCTCAAAGAACTCTTGACCTTTACCAGAAATACATAAGAGCTTTTGACATTAGCTGTTCATTGTTTTGTTAGCGCCTAACCCTTTTTTATCCATGCTCTACAAATTCTATTGTCTAGGGTCCATTACAAATTTGGGCCTTACATCAAGCATGTTCTAAATCAAGAGAGATATTAAAACTCATGTAATCCTCAAGAAAAATAAAACAAGACACAAAATAAAATATTTTTGTCTTTTTGAAAATTTTCAATGTTTTTGGATTTTTTTTTAATAAAAAAAAAAAAAAACTTAGAAAAAACAAAACAACCAAAAACATAAACAAGACATGTCCACAAACAATAGAAAGAATTAAAACAGGGACAAGTTAGCAACACTCACCTTGGAGAATCTTTTCTCACCCATATAGCACGAGTCTTCGGCTTTGTAGGTGAAAATCCATGAGAAACAGAGTGTATTTGAGGAATTACATCAATCTTCTGAGACAGACTAAAATCCTGCAAATTCCTTTCACGAGCCAACAAGCTCAAATTTTTCAAAAGAATATGAAACAATTTATATGGACTTATGGCAGGAGATATATCATCACATATCCTAGATTGACATACAGAATGCTTAAATTTCAACTTATGACAATTAGGACGAATGTGACCGGAGACACCACAAAAGTGACAAACAAGAACAAATTTAGGAACATCAGTATTCCTAACAGCCAATCTAGTCTCAGATTTTTGTTTTTGCCTCAACAAAGAACAATTTGGACTAATATGACCAACAACACCACAACGGTGACAAGTAGGCACAAAAACAAAATTCTTATGCTCTCTAACAGTAGGTTTAGACTTAGGTGTAGAAACTTCAGCGTCTACATCAGAACTTTTACCTTTGTCTAACCTAGCAAAATAAGCTTTTTCTTTATTATTCCTCTTAAAAGGAGGGATATAAACTTTCTCAGTTTTAGGCTTAAGAGAAATAGAAACACTTCTGCTATCAACAGCAGGTTTGGTACTAGTCAAATTTTCAATTTTAGTTTTAGATTCAACTAACTCTTGTTTCAAGCTTTTCATCTTCTCATCTTGAGAGGAAATTCGATTTCTCAAAAATTCATTCTTTTTATTAGACTCATCTAATTTCACAATCAAATCATCTTTTTCAAGATTAGCCAATTTTAACTCTTCCTTAAATTTCTTAGAAATTTTCAAAGATTTAGATAATTCCTTACGAAGAGTTTCAAAAGCATCAAAAAAATCAGCAGAAGCATGAGCAGAAACATGATTAGAAACACAATTCAAATTATCCATGACAACAGGGTTCAAGGATCAGCTCAGAAATCAAAAGATCTACAACAGAAGAGCTACCCGCTCTGATACCACTTGATGGAAATTTAGACCCCCTTAAAAATAACCAAATTGTGTAACCTAGTTAATTAGCCAAGTTGTTACTTAGTCAAATTAAGCAATTCTAGGTTAAAACAATCAAACAATCATATCAAGAATATAAAGCAGCGGAATAATAAATAACACAAGATATGATCACCTAGGAAAACCAAACCGGTAAAAAACCTAGGGAGGATTTTACCCACCTATCCTCAAGGCAAACCTGAATCCACTATGAAAGAATCGAAGTTCATACAAAAGGACTACAAGCTCCCCGCTCGACTTCCTAATGCTACCCACCAGTAGAACTTACTGACACAACCACGTGCAAACTCCGAATCCACGGACTCCTTCTTTCTTGAATTCTTTGATCAAGTACAAGCACCCACGCTTGTTTTTCTTTAAGCTTCAATGGCGGCAACCTTGTTGATCATCAAGATGTAGAAAATATCTCTACCTTGAAAACCCTAAGTTTATGTGAAGGAAAGCTCCTCAAAGATCTCACAAGAGATTCAATATAAACAGCAAATATGAGCAACAAAGACTTAGAGAGGTTTGGGTATAAAACCCTAAAAATAAAAGGAGGCACAAGAAGCACTCTAATCTCTCTCTACCAAAAGTTCTCAAAAACGTTCTAGGGTTTCCCTTATATATAGGAGTGTTTTACTTGGACCCCAAGACTTTTAAATAGAGTTTGGGCTGAACTGAAACTCTGCAGAAAAATAAATATGTACGTGGTTCGATCGATCGAGTCTAATTTTTGATCGATCGAGACTTACAGATTTAGTCCAATAAATTCTGCAATCACTCGATTCCAATTTTACAAATAAACATACTTTGAGCAAGCCTAAACCTAACTAAATGTTTTGATCATGGTTTGCCAACAAAATACAAATTAGAGTTCTAATACATTAATTCCTAATTTCTTAGAACCCAACAATATAAAACGTAAATGAATAGACCAGATTGAAGACCAAAAGGCATACGCGTAAGTCCATTGATATGGTGATCCTTCTAGGCCTTTCATTTACTAGGACCTGTTGAGCTATCCATTGATCAATATGTTAATATACAGTATAAATGTAAAAGTGATCAGAACCCAAACACAAAAAATGTCAAAACATGTGGATGATAGCTAGAATGAGTAATATACATGTGTCACAGTTATTTTGGCCAATGATAGATTGAGTATACCGAAGATAACAGGAATCTGTAATAATGATGCCGAAGAAGACTGAGGTGAAGAAGGAAGAAATACCGGGTAGAGGCTTAGTAGATTTGTTATTCTCTTGGTCTCTCAAGGATGTTCTCAATGAAGATCTTTACAAATACCAGGTTTGTCCACCATGTAGCCCTCACTCTCCTCCTCATTGTAAATGTGGATAACAGAACCAATTGTAATTATACAGGACGGTTTTACTTATTTAAAAAAAAAAAAAAAAAAAAAAAAAAAAAAAAAAAAACCTTATCCAAAATACCATTTTCTTTTCCTTTTTAGTCTTACTTTCTTTTTCACGTATTGCTGAATCATTTCATTTTTGAATTGTACTAGTTGGAATGGTATCCATTCCATATTCACTTGGTAGCTGATTCCCAGACTTTTACGTATATAAAATTATTGTTTTACACTCCTTAATGTATAGTTTGTTCTCACTTTCACACAGAGTGTCCACTTTTTTTAAGAATGTCTATACTTAACACATGATGTGTTCGGATATGAGGCAATCAAATCCCTTTACGTATTGACTCGTTTATCTCTTAGAGAAAGAAATATTGCTTCTGGAGTATTGAATAATTACAAAAGATAATGTGCTACAACTACTTGGTATTATGTGTAGTTGTTAGCCTATGCACTGAGTTCATTTATTGTGATTTGATTTAACTAATTGATACTGTTAACAATATAAAGAGAGAGAGAATGACTGAATAGTCAGTATAATAATAATAATATAAAACAATGTACAAAAGAGAGCCTTATATAGGCTAGGTATGTGTGCAGTACAAGTAATATAAGTGCAATACAAGTAATATACTGGGCTAAGCCCAATGTGCTAATATAGCCTAATCTATACACTAACACCCCCCCTCAAACTCGAGGTGGCAAGGAAGAAGCCAACTAGAGTTTGGATACAAGATCCCGAAGACGACCAGGCGGGTGAGACTTGGTGAAGATATCAGCAGGCTGGTCAGCAGATGAGATGGAGAACAACTTGAGATTGCCTTTCTTGAGATGCTGGCGAGTGATGTGGCAGTCGATCTCAATGTGCTTGGTGCGTTCGTGGAAGACATCATTATGAGCAATGTAGATAGCACTACGATTGTCACAATAAAGAGGAGTAGCAGTGGGTTGTGGAGCATCCATGTCAGCCAAGAGCCAGCGAAGCCAGACAAGCTCGCAGGTGGTGTCGGCAAGGGCACGATACTCGGCCTCAGTACTGGAACGGGAAACAACATCCTGCTTTTTGCTACGCCATGACACAAGAGAAGTACCCAACAGAAAACAGAAACCTGTGATAGAGCATCGATCAGTCGGATCACCTGCCCAGTCCGCATCTGAATAAGCATGAAGCTCAAGAGAAGACCGAGAGGAGTAGTGTAGACCATGATAAAGTGTACCCTTGACATACCGGAGAATTCGAAGAACAGCAGCATAGTGGACAGAACGAGGGGCATCCATGAATTTACTAACCATACTCACGGCATGTGAAATATCTGGACGAGTAACAGTGAGATAGATCAGACTACCAACCAACTGACGATAGCGAGTAGCATCAGAGATAGGTTCACCATCCAAGGGTGTGAGCTTTGCATTGTATTCCAAATGAGTGGAAACAGTCTTGTTGTCAGTGATACCTGCTTTGGAGAGGAGATCAGAAGCATATTTAGCTTGGGAAAGATAGTATCCATCAGAGGATGAGGTAACCTCAAGCCCAAGAAAATAGCTGAGAGTGCCCAAATCTTTCATCTCAAAATGCTGACTAAGGAAGTGCTGAAGAGAGCGGATACCTGCAGAATCATCTCCAATAATAATCATATCATCAACATAGAGAAGAATAAGAGTGATACCAGCAGAGGATCTTCGGATGAAGAGAGCAGTATCATGAGGACTCGAAGTAAAACCCTGCTGAGCAACAACTGAGCTGAACTTTTCAAACCAAGTTCAAGGAGCCTGCTTGAGGCCATAAAGAGCACGGCGAAGGCGACAAACTTGACTGCTTGAGTGTGGATAGCCAGGGGGTGGTTGCATGTACACTTCTTCTTGAAGGTCTCCATTGAGGAAAGCATTCTTCACATCCATTTGATAAAGAGGCCAACGGCGAACAGCAGCCACAGCAATGAGACATCTGACAGATGTAAGGCGAGCAACAGGAGCAAATGTTTCCTCATAATCAATGCCATACTCTTGGGTAAAGCCCTTGGCAACTAGGCGAGCCTTGTATCGTTCAACAGATCCATCAGCCTTGGTCTTGATCTTGTAAACCCACCTACAACCTACTACAGACTGACCAGGAGGCAAATCAACCATATCCCAAGTGTGATTTTTATGAAGGGCATCTAGTTCATCATTCATAGCTTGCTGCCAAAGAGGGTCAGTATGGGCCTCACGATAGGTATGAGGTTCATAGAGGGTGGCAAGGGTAAAAGAGCAGTGATAATCAGAGAGATAAGAGGGAGGAATGCTTACCTGAGTGGAACGACGAAGTTCAGGACCATCAGGAGACTCAGGAGAGGGTGGTGCCACAGGATCCAAGACAGGCGGGTCATATACCGGGGACAGAACCGGAGATGAATCGTCTGGAGAGGCAGCCGATGTTGAAGAATCCTCCATAAGTTCAGGATAGAGAGGGAGGAAAAGATCAGTAAAAATGGGAGACTTAGAGGAAGAGGATGTAGAAAACTGCTGAAGACTCGTGAAAGGACGATGTTCCCAAAACTCAACATGACGGGAGACACGAAGACGATGAGAAATAGGATCATAGCAGTGAAACCCCTTTTGAGATACACCATAACCAAGGAAACAACAGAGACGAGCACGAGGTTGGAGCTTTGTTCGTTCATGGGGAGGAAGAGAGACAAAGCAAGCACAACCAAAAACCCGAAGAGAAGAGTAGTCGGGGGTTTGACCATAGAGAAGCTCAAATGGTGATTTGTTGTGTGTAGTTGGTGAAGGGATACGATTAATGGTGTATACAGCAGTGAGTGCAGCCTCACCCCAAAAGCGCTCAGGAAGAGAGGCAGAAATGAGAAGGGTGCGGACAACATCAAGAATGTGACGATGTTTTCGTTCTGCACGACCATTTTGTTGAGAGGTATAAGGACAAGACCGCTGAGTAAGTGTACCATGATTGTCTAAAAAGGATAGGAAAGATTTATCATTATATTCTTGAGTATTATCTGATCGAAAAACTTTGACGGTGCGATTGAACTGTGTTTCAATCATTTTATGAAATGTTTGGTAAATAGACACAAGTTCAGACCTATGGTGAAGCAGATAAATCCAAGTATATCGAGAAAAATCATCTACAAATATGACAAAATATCTAGATCCCCCCTCAGTAGGAACAGGTGCAGGACCCCAAATATCAGAATGTATAAGATCAAAAGGTGCAGAAGAAAATGAGTCACTATTATTAAAGGGTAATTTTGTTTGTTTGCCAAAATGACAGGAAGTACAATCAAATTTTTGAAACTGAACTGAACCTAAATGACCTTGAGAAGCTAACAACTGAAGACGAGATAAGGATGGATGACCAAGACGAGCATGCCATAGATCAGGTGAGGAGGTGGCAGTGGTAGCAGTTGCAGAAATAACTTGTGAAGGAATCTTCAAGTCATGAACCTCAAACATGCGACCAACCTTACAGCCTGTCCCAAGCACTTGACCCGTTCGGGGATCCTGCACATCCACACCATGATTAGTAAATAGAAGATCTATGCCTAATTCACAAAGTTGACCAACAGAAAGCAAATTGAGGGATAACTTTGGGATATGAAAAGTGTCACTAAGGGATAAACAAGGAGAAGAGATTGTTCCTTTATGACTAACAGGCATAGGAGTTCCATCAGCAGTGTAAATGGTGACTGGATGTTCTAAGGGTGCCTTATTAGAAAATTGGGATTCATCAGGAGTCATATGGTTACAACATGCAGTATCAAAAAACCAAGGTTGTTTACCTGATGTGGCAGAAAGGGCAGTGGAAGTGCGGGATAAAACCTGTTGAACAACTGCCTCAATATCAGTCGTAGTAAGTGAGGAAGCCAAAGATGGACCTGTGGGAACCGATGGATCGGAAGGACATACAGCAGCTGCCCGAGGAAGAGAAGCTTTATTATGCTCTTGCATAAATTTCTGCAGTTTGCGACAAACTGAGATGTCATGGCCTTTAGCACGGCAAAACTCGCAGCGAATACCTTTGGAAGACTAAGAGGTGGAATGCCTAGAGTTTATTCGTGGAGGAGCAGTGAATGCAGCAATGGGAGGCTGTGGAGATGGTGTAGCCAATACACGATCAGATGATGACATGTGATAGGCAGGTCGACGGTTTTCCTCAGAGATGAGCTCCTTCACTGCAGCATCAAGAGAAGGAGTAGGAGACCGACTAAGCAGAGAAGCCCTAGTAGGCTCAAAATCCTCACGCAAACCCATCATGAAGTGCATAAATTTACGGCGATCCCGATATTTGACAAAGAGCTCAATGTCCTTAGAACACACTAGTGGAGGATCTGCAGCAGAGAGTTGTTCCCACATAGTAGAAGTCTGAGAATAAAAATCAGAAATGGACTGACCTGTCTCTTGGCGCATTTGATAAAGTTTTGATTCAATGTGGAACTCCAAGCTTGAATCATTAGTACAATTATAGCGATCGGCCAAAAACTTCCAAGCAGCCTCAGCAGTCTCAAGACGAGGAAGAAGATTATGAATGGAGGGAATAGAGGTATTAATAAACCAAGACAAGATCTTACTCTGAATACTCTCCCATTCCTCTAGGCGATCTTCATAATCATCTGTTGTAACAGTAGTCGTGGAAGACTCCTCAGCAGCTATGACTTTAGGGTTTGGTACTGGCTTAGGAATTGAACCAGTCACATATCTCCACAGTTTACGACCCTTGAGAAAAACAGTCATATTCTGAGACCATGCATGATAGCTAGTAGGACCATCCAACATAATGGTGATAGGACGTATGATGTCGCGTTCATTTTGTTGAGCCATAATGAAGAAAATGACCAAAAAATGAGATTTAGAGACCTCAAATGCAGAAACGGAGCCCAAAATCAGAATCTACGCGAAAAACTGAGCAAGACAGGTCCTGTTGAAAAATTTTGACTTTGGTCAAAGTCAACGGTCTGGTCAACGGTCAACGGCTGACACTGACGTGGATGATGACGTCGATGCTGACGTGGCTGAGTGACGTCACCCTAGGGCTGACGTGGCAGTCCGTGAAACGGAGCAGGCGCGTGTGGTGCGTGAGGCGCGTGACCGGCGCGTGTCCGGCGCGTGAGGCGCGTGGGGTGAAGAGACAGCGCGTGGTGGCGCGTGGAAGCGCGTGGTGACGCGTACTCGTGAGGCAGAAACTTCTGGCGGCGCGTGGAGGCGCATGGCAGCTTGTTTCTGGCAGATTTTTGTTGGGTTTTGCTCGGGACTGTCAGATCTGTCAATGTGTGCCTTTACTTTGGTGGTTTGATCAACAAACTGACGAAATCCGAGTGTTCTATGGTTGTGGGCGTGACGGCGGTGACTCGCTTTTGACAGTGACTATTGGATGAAGGCGAGGGCAGCGGAAGAACGCCGGAGATGTCCACAGGAACCAAAAAATCAGAGGAAAGGCTCTGATACCATGTTAACAATATAAAGAGAGAGAGAATGACTGAATAGTCAGTATAATAATAATAATATAAAACAATGTACAAAAGAGAGCCTTATATAGGCTAGGTATGTGTGCAGCACAAGTAATATAAGTGCAGTACAAGTAATATACTGGGCTAAGCCCAATGTGCTAATATAGCCTAATCTATACACTAACAGATACAAAATTGATGGTAACTTGGAGTTGGATTTAGTTCTTATTTATTTCAATATGTTACCATTTTCGTGCAAAGATAGCCTTGCTTTGCAATTATATTCATATCATGTTTATCACAATTCTAGCTACATGTGCTTATTGGCCATTAAAAAAAAAAGCTACATGTACTTATCTGCTTTCTGATGTTAATTATTGATTCTCTAACAGATGAGAAAGATCCCACAGTCATTATCCTCCACGAAAGAGTACATGGCCTCATTCTATGATCCACTTGCTGAAGAAACACATGGTGACTTGTTGTCAGGCATGTCAACTCTATCTCAAGCACCTACACGTGAAATATTTTTTGTCAAACAATTTTTGAAATTGTAAACACCCAAAGACCTCTTTTACCATGTTACACTTGAAAGTGTGAGGAAATTCAAGGATCGTGGTGGGAGATATGAACCTGTGGCTCGGGACCTCATTGCCATAACAGATGTGAGACCAAAATGCATTGCGGATTTAGTAATCCCCAACAGATCCCATCTTGTTGCTTTTGTTCTGAGTGTGAGACAAGAAAGTTGTATGACGATATTATCCTCAAAGCCTATCTTGTTTAAAAAAGACAAGAACAAGAAGAAAGAGACTCTTTATGCCGTTCCCTTGATGAACATGAACACAAATATCCGTATATGGATGGCGTTGAACTCTAAGCTGGAAGGTGGGAACTTAAACATCATTCAGAATGTGTTGCAATATAGTTCAGTGGTAAGAATTATTGCTTATTTCGTCTGGCATATTGATATTAGGCTTAAATATGTTCTTGTTGGTTCTAATATTTAGTACATGAGCGATTTTTGCCCTGGAAATTTAAAGTGATCGCTTTTTAGTCCCTTAAATGATGTGGTAAACCAAAAACTGACATATCATCACTCTACATGGACTAAAAGTGATCATTTTAAGGGTAAAAAGGGTTCACTTTAAACTTTAGGGACTAAAGTCGCTCGAATTAGGGACAAAAAGTGTATTTTGGCTTGATATTATTCTTGGCAATAATTAATTTTGAGAACCTTTCTTTACATCATGTAGAATGCCACAAATTGTACTGCCTGCCTTTTGGAAAAAAATTGCAGTGCTGCCTTTGCAGACGTTAGGTACAGAATCTGCTCTTCTGATTTAAATGACTCCCAAAAGGATGCAGTTTTAAGCTGCTTGGTAACTAGGGAATGCCACCATCAGAGTACTGTCAAACTAATATGGGGCCCTCCGGGGACTGGGAAAACCAAGACAGTTGGTTTCATGTTATGCTCTCTTCTTAGAATGAAATGCAGAACACTTACATGTGCCCCAACGAATACTGCTCTTTTAGAAGTGACGCAGCGGCTTCCAAAGAACGTGACAGGGTCACTTGAATATGATACTTATGGGCTTGGAGATGTGGTTTTGTTTGGGAATAGTGAGCGAATGAAGATTTTCGATTGTCCTGACCTCCTTGATGTATTCCTTGATAACCGTGTTAAAATACTATATGAATGCCTTGTTTCATAATCTGGTTACTATCAATGATGTGTTTGCTGGAGGACCCTAAACGCCAATATGAGTTGTGCTTGAGTGAAAGAAGCATGACAGACAATAAGGAGAGCAAAATTGAAGGGATGTCTAAAAATAAAGGGAGAAACAGGATCCAGGGAAAGGAGATTGATCAATCCTTTGAAGACAAGAAGGGCAAGAAAAATATAAAGAAGGTTATTGTTCCAAGTCTTAAATGAAAACAAAAACAAGAAAACACTGGAGATTTTTCCTTCTGAGAATGAAAAGAAATTAGAGAATGAGGAAATACAAAACAAATGTGATGATCCTTTATCTTTTGAGGAGTTTATTCAGAGAAGATTTGATTGCATTTTAAAGCGTCTTAATTACTGTATTGTAAATTTGTATACACACTTACCTACTTCTTTTATTTCATTAGAAGTGGTAAAGAAAATGAACTTGGCTCTTGATTTTCTAAGATCTCTTGAAACATTGCTGTGTACTGTTACCGTTGCTGATAAAGGATTAAAGCAAGTCTCTGGTGAAAATGAACTAAGCAGACTCGGTAGCTTAATGAAATCTAGTTTTGTGAGAAAAGATTGCCTTCGGATACTTAGATCACTTCCCCAAAAATTCCCTGTTCCAGATTTTAGATGCGAGGATGAGATAAAAAAAATTCTGCCTGGAGAATTCATGTCTATTTTTCTGCACTGTATCAAGTTCTGCTAAATTGCATGAAGTAATAGTTGAATGGTAGGTACTGGTCAAAGAAAGAATGGTAGGTAATGTCCAACACAGGATGCATCCATCCATAAGCTTATTTCCAAATAGGGAGTTCTATGAAAATCAGATTTTGGATGGTCCTAATGTCAAAGAAAGAAGGCATGAGAAGCGTTTCCTTCCGGGAAATATGTTTGGCTCCTACTCTTTCATTAATGTAGCACATGGAAAAGAGGAATTCGATAACAGCCAAGTCTCAAAAATACGGTTGAGGTTGCTGTGGCGTCTGAGATAGTTGCAAGACTTTTCAAAGGTATGTATAAATTTGGAACTAATCCTAGTCTCAATTTTGCTGAAATGTTATGCTAGGAATTTTAAATTATGGTAAGCTTGATGATAGATCATTTTATGAGTACAATGACTCTTTTTTATTTGTTTCTCTTGCCACTGCTAAAGAATCTCTTTTCACAAAGATGAAAGTCAAAGTTGGTATCATCTCACCATACAAGGCACAAGTCTATGCAATTGGAGAGAATGTGAAAAACTGCAGTACTGATTCTAATGATGACTTCTCAATTAGTGTTCGCTCTGTTGATGGGTTCCAGGGTGGTGAGGAGCATGTGATAATTGTCTCTACTGTCAGATGTAATATGAATGGAGTAGTTGGTTTTCTTAAAAATCGTCAAAGAGCAAATGTGGCACTAACCCGTGCAAGGTAATACATTGCATACTTGACTCTTGACATATTTTGAGGCTTTGGTGGCTTTTGCAATTAATAGGCACGCTTTCACTCTAAAGGCATTGCCTTTGGATATTGGGCAATGAAGCAACTTTAATTAAAAGGTGCACTATTTGGAAGGATTTAGTCATCGATGCCAAGAAGCGGGGGTGTTTCTACAATGCTGATGAAGAAAAAAGCTTGGCTCAGGCTATTACAGTTGCCTTGGTTGAACATAACCAAATACACATTTTACTCAACATGGATTCCTTTCTGTTCAAAAAGGCCAGATGGAAGGTATGCTGATTAAATTATTTTTTTCCTTATACTATTTTTAATGATACATCAACTATTGTTTCTAGTTTCTATGCTTCTCTTATCAAAAAGAATGAGCTGAATTTTTTTTTTTTTTTTTTTCATATATGGTAGTTTCTTTTTGACCATATGAAGAATTTATTGACCTCAGTTTCTATTTTGTCCATAAAGTTAGTATGGTTTGTTCATAATATAATAAAACTGCTCAAAAAATGAAGGGTAAAAGATTTAATCAGATTTAATCATTGTGTCTCAGTTTTGTGCTTCCCCTTGAACAGATATTATCAGGGGAACAACATATTAAAATTGATTTTACATATCCAATTGAGTTCATTTTAATTAATTTTCATTTACTTCTTAATTACAATTTTATGCTAGGAACCAAAGCATAGATAATATTCAATGTAGGAGGCTGATGCTTTTGGAATTTAAATTCCATATTCCTCAATTCATTAGGTTTAAACAATAATCAATTGACCCTCACTAATTTATTTATTTATTTATTTATTAATCTAGGTCTCTTTCAGCAATGATTTTTTGAAATCCATGTCGAAAGTTGAAAATGCTGAGACTTGTAAAGAAGTGCTTACTTTATTGGAAAATCTTGCAAATGGTTGGCGTCAAGCTCTCGAAATGAAAAAAACTCTTTTACCATCATGGAACTTCTTCCCAATTATTAGAGCAGTACAGGGTCAATGGGTTGCTAAATTTTGTTTGGACGGTTGACATACTTGAGGAGAATTCATATTACATTCAGATTTTAAAGGTTTGGGACATTTTGCCATTATCTGAAATGCCAAGACTAGCAAATCGTCTTGATGTCTTATTTGAGAATTACACAGTGGATAAGATGAATCATTGCAAACACAAAAGTCTCAACAGGTATGCATTTTTCTGTATTCATACTTGTCAATTAGCTTTTAATAATTTTTTCCCATGATTGTGGAAGATGTGATTTCTGAAGTCAAAATGGTGATTGGTGAACTTTTTTTCTTTTTTTTCCCTACTCCACAATCTTTAAACCTTTGACGTTGGGTATAGCCACAAATTCAGCTAACCACCTATTCTAGTTAGATTTCCTGGTTGGAGGCAATATGGTATAATCAAGTTGGCCTTAACCAAAGAAATCTGTCAAATAGAGTTTTTGAAGGCAGTTCAAGATTCTTCATCTATTAAACGTGTTGTTTCTAGTTATTGAAAATTTCTGGAACATGTTTTTGACTAGAAACAACACGTTTAAGCTAACGTGCGCACCAATTCGGTGCACGTTAGCATGGACACCATTAATTTAACAAAAAGAAAAACAAAAAAATTCTTTTCCAAAACCTTTCTTAAGCAACAAGTTTATGAGATTTTGAGTCTCTCCCTTAAATCCTTTCTTTATTGGAAAATATTTTACTTTCCCTTATGCAAAAAATACTTTTCCAAAACCTTCCGAACTAATTCTTCACACGCTATGAAAACAAATTTCCACCATCATTTAATTAATTATTGACATCAAATTCATTATTTAATAAGTTTTCTGACTTTTCCATGCCCACCCCACTTTCTTTTTCTTTCTTCTAGTAAATTCTTACAACCTATAAAGACTTTTCAAAGACCTCGTTTTTTTTTCCAATTCAAATTTTGAAAAATTAAAAATGAAAAAGGCTCTCTTTGACTTGACCTGTCACTGCTATTGCGCAGGGTCGTGATCAACAATGCCGTTTGCCCCACTGCAATGCTTGTCACGGTACGCCTCTCACGAAAACCCCTCAAGCACGAAATCAATTTTTCAATGAAAACTTTTCCCAAAAAAACAAATTTGATCAACTGGGTTTTTCTGTTTTCCTCTTTTGCTTAATTTACAGGTTGATAGTGCTAGAAGGCATGGAATTTTACCTGAGGCCGTGCAGGTTCTCACGGATCTGAACCTTTTCATCAAAAAGGCTTACATATCTTCAGATGGAAGATGGTTCATGGATGGTAAGAGAAAAAAAAAAATTCAAGCTTTTTATTTATTTATTTATTTTTTTTTTGTTTTTTGTTTTTGTTAAATTAATGGTGTCCATGCTAACGTGCACCGAATTGGTGCGCACGTTAGCTTAAACGTGTTGTTTCTAGTTATTGAAAATTTCTTAAACATGTTTTTTGTTCTATTTTGGCTGTGCAGTTTTCCATGTGACTAATCAAAGCGGAAACAAACTTACAGATGAGAGTGTTATCAAATACATTGAACAGGTAATTATCACATTCAATGCCTAATTTATTGCCGTTCTAATTTTAATAATTATGGATTTTTATTAATTAAATTTTGTTTCTTTGGTTGGTTATTTTGTTAACAGTCTATGGGCAGCATTCATTATGGTCAGACTAACGGCAATAACGGCCTAACTGCCCTAGAACTAACCGGAACTGACCGTGTTGGTCTACTATCTGAGGTTTTTGTTGTGCTAGCTGACCTTCAATGCAATGTTGTGGAAGCTAAAGTTTGGACTCACAATGGCCGAATTGCTTCACTAATCTATGTGAAGGACTGTGATTCTGGTTGCCCAATTGAGGATTCCCAGAAAATAGACCGAATCGAAGCTCGTTTGAGGAATGTACTCAAAGGTGACAATGATATTTGCAGTGCTAAGACCTCGGTGTCTATGGCGGTCACGCACACTAAGAGGAGGCTGCACCAAATGATGTTTGCTGATCGTGATTATGAGTGGAAGCCAATTTTGAAGCGTAGTGATGACTGTCCCAATGTCACGGTTCAGAATTGGATTGAGAGGGGTTACTACTTAAGCAAGGGCATTGTTCCAGAATATGTGCTTTAGGCCTGAAGGGTGTGGGAAAGAAGAAAATTTAAACTTTTATGTTGGATTTCTCAAATTTGGGAAGAATGTGTGTTGTGGAAACCTAACTCAAAGTTTTATTTGCTATAGGTCTTTGGTGGTTCCAATGAGATGGCCAATAGGCTCAAATAGTTGTACTGAAGCTTATCCTGTGCAATCACTGTTGGATTCACTCGGTCTAAGGGATGATTCAGAATCACAATTTACAACTTTTAGTTAAGTAACTAGTTCAAATTTTCAGCAATTATTTTATTAGTCAATTTTTCTTACTTTAGAATAGCTTAAACAAATTTAAATAGTGAGTGTAGAGCAGTTTTTATTCAATTTTAAGTATGCATTACATTGTTGAATGGAAGTTACCATGTTGCTGGAGTAAGGTGTCAGTTAAAAACTTCGACAATAAACTTTGTTATTCTTTAGGCCAACTAGCATTGCTACTTCTTGAAATCTTGATACTGGACATAATGTGACCAGAAAATGCTCATGCTGGTATAGGAAGAAATCCTTATACAGGACTTTAAATTATGTCTAGGTACAAGTAATTTTCTTTGCTTCTAACTTTTTGTGGTCCTTGTCTAAATGGAAAATTCCTAGGTCATACAATATTAGATCACTAATTTCTTTTGATAATAGCTTTTGTCATTATCAATATAGTTCCTGATTTGTGGCACATCTAATTATTATTAAAGATATATCATATATTATTATTATTTTGGCGTGCAACATTGTAAAATAATTCATTTGTAACCTTATTTTGACTGTTATTTTGAAGGCTTCAATTTGCATAATTTGAACCCCATGTCATTTTTTTACCTTACATGTGAGAAAACATGCATGTTAAATTGAAGGCTAGTTTGAAGAGCTTACTGCTTTTCCAATCAATATGATATGCAGAAATAAGTCTAATATGGGGAGAAATGATGTCACAAAGTGGTTAATAAATTTTCCTGATGACTAATGAGGTATGTTTACATTCTTCTTGGGACAACTGGTAATTTATCATGATTAATCATTGAGTTAATATTTGAATTTAAGTAGTAGTTTGAAAATGTTGGGAGACTTATAATCTATAATTTAAGTAGTAGTTTGAAATTATTGGATTCTAGCTAATATGGATAAATCTATAATTATCACTTCTTGTTCTGTTTGGATGCAGGTGATTGGGTTGGCAGTCATGATTCCTCAAACAAAAATCATAACCATCACCAGCCATGTTTCTTACATATTATACATGTCCTACCCATCTTAACTAGATTCAATGCACATTTGTTCTTATTTCTTATTTTTTTTTCTTTTTCTAAAGTATTGAAAAACTCTACTCTGTTTAGAGGATTTAAACTAAGAATATAATACTCTCTTGAGAAAGACTACTGCCCATCTCTCTGTATTTGCATGCAATTTCATGCAAAAAAGCATTTTGATCTTATTTGCATAAAGTGCTATTGCATCATGATCCTGCATTATTGCAATTTCTTAGATTGCTTGATTGTTAACAGTGATGCAGCAACCTATACAAAACAATCAAATGCACAATTTCAGTCTAATTAATGAACACCTGCTATCCTCTGCTAGAAAGTTTCTGATTGTGAACTATATATAGGAGGAGACATCTTGCATCTTCTAGATGACTTATGAATTTCATAGAATAGTATTATAGCAACCAAGAAAGAGCAGTCAAAGGTAACAACATGATTGCTCATGATTAGTGCCTACTTATGAGATAAATGACACTTAATCGGCGGCCTATACTAGCAAAATTTTTTTCCTAGTATTACCTTATGTGAAAGAAAATTTTCTATTCAAAATCAAACTAATCAATCAATAAATTGACAAACATCCCCTAGACTTCCAAATACAAATTCCCCTTGAGTTTAGACATTACGTTATTATTTTGGTTAGATGGGCAAATACAAATCCCCCTCGAGTTCTATAGTACTAATTATTTATGTACTTACATGTTGACTTTTTACCAATTGTGGAAAGACATAAACATGGCGTTGTTTTAGAAACTAGTGAAGATTCCTAGTTGATTGTAGCAATTTAAGATGTGAATGTCTTGAGAGAACTAGTAGTACTCATGGACCCAAAAGATTGAGGTTTTTTTTTGGATAAACAGATAGCCAAGTAAGCTGAAGTACTTGCATAGTCTGTGTCCATGAGCAAGCCCATGTCCTGGCCACAAAAACAGAAAAACACACCTTGACTGATCTCTTATATATTTGCTCAAAATCTTGAACTAATTTCCTCCACTATGAAAAATTAATATGACCTCGCTTAATGCTAACTGACCAAATACCCTTTTTAGGGGTCATTTTTTCTCAAGAGATCACAACAAAGTTGGTTTGGTCAACATATTAGCCAAAATAGTTACAAAAAAAAAAAGAAAAAAAGAAAAAAAAAAGGTTCTAATATTCAAATAAGAACAAAAATCAAGGTTGCCATTTTTTGAAATATACAACGACCAAAAGCTTGAATCCTTGTTCAAGGATGGACAATATTAGGCATGTCCTAAACCTATATAAAGCATGGTTTTAAGCCATGCATTAATCAGACCACTTACCTCACATAACTACACTTATCCTTGAGTCCAAACTTTTGACTTAAGAAACAACAGATCCAAAAGGAGCTCTTGTGGATGTGGTAGTGCAGACAGCTCTCTCTCTCCAATTCCTTCTTTTTCCTCGTTATGTTACATTATAAGCATAATGAAACAAGGATCATCTGTGTTAATATTTTCCTTTTGTGAGTTAGTGTCTTTAAGGGTCTGTTTGCTTGGGGAAATGGAAAGGTGGAAAGATTGAAAATAGAGAGATGATAGAAAAGTGAAGGGGTAGAAGAGATTTTAGTTTTATCTTGTGATTTTTGATTTGGGGTGGAAAAGTGAAGGGATGTTAAACTTTTTTATTTGGTTGAAAAGAAAAACGAGATGATAGAAAACATTGTCACCCTTGTCTATGAGTTTCATCTTATCAAACCTAACCTTTTTTTCATTTAATAACCGACTCATTCAAAGAATTGGTCTATCTTATATAAGCAATTGATGAACATTTATGGTTGTAGATCATCAAGTATAGTTCTTTTTCTATATCACCATATGCATGATAATAATCTTCAAAAAAGAATTGTGACTTGGATTGAACTAGACCCACTTAAATGATGATATATGTTCAAAAATGAATACATGACATCATCTGGATGAGTTTAATACAACTGAACATTAAACTCAATCCTTAACCCTTGTATTGGCATGGGTTGATCGAGATTGGTCAAATCAAAATCTTTGGTTGTAAAATTGTGGGCCTTGAGATGGGTACGTGACCCCAAACCAACATGGAAAAGTAAGTATTCCTACACAGATGGAATGATGAAAAAGGCCTAGTAGTTGGGCCTCCCTTTTCTCCATTTTCTAACTGAACTAGAGATTCTTTTATATAGGGCCGGTTCATTCAAGACCATGGTTTAAGACCCTCTTTCTGATTTCTCAAATCTCGATCTCATATCTCTCTCTCTCTCTCTCACGCACACGCACACGCACATACACACGCACATCCAATCTCGAACCTTAACACCACCACTCCCATGGGTTCCAGGAGGAACGACAACCCACACTACGGCGATGGTGCCAGTCCTGGGTTCGTTCTCTCTCTCTCTCTTTGTGCTATAATTGTCTACAAGCTAGGCCTATGGTTAATGGGTTTTTCTGGGTTTTGATTTTGATTTTTTTTTTTTCTCTTTTATGTTTGTTTTTTGGTGCAGTAAAATCTTCATTGGAGGCTTAGCCAAGGACACCACCTACGGTAAGAGAGAGCATTCTATCCTTTTCTATGATTCTCTTTCTGTACAAGTTATTTTATTTATTGTTAAGGATACCGTGTTTCTCTTGATGGTTATTATTGAATCTGTAATAGGGGGGGTTTGCTATCGTTGTTGTGTGTGAAAAGTTACCGTTTTTGCGTGTTTGTTTCTGTTGATGGGTATTATTTGAATGTGTGATGTAGTTCTTGTTGGTATTTGATTGAGTTCAGAAACCTTTGTGAGTTACTTTGAGAAGTATGGAAAGATAACAGATTCTGTTATCATGAAAGACCGGCACACACATCGACCAAGGGGATTCGGTTTCATAACCTATGAGGATCCTTCTGTTGTTGACCAGATGATCCAAGAGACCCATGTCATCAATGGCAAGCAGGTTATTCTATGTTCTCTTAAATAGTTTTATTCTACTTGTTTTCTTGTCTGTAACAAATAATTAAATTTTATATGTATGTGTGTGTTTGAGATCCTCTTAAAAGTTTGCTGCATTGTAGTTTCTCTATTGCAGTGATAATTATTAATTTTTTTTTTGGGTGGATAATTGTTGAGGTGTTTGATTGTGATATGTGTAATGAATTTGAATTTTGGACCAGGTTGAGATCAAAAGAACCATTCCTAAAGGTTCTGCTTCTGCACAAGCTAATGATATCAAAACAAAGAAAATTTTTGTTGGTGGGATTCCAACTACAGTCAGTGAAGGTCTGATGATTGAACTTTTAGCATTTGATTAAAATTTGTTGTTGTTGTAACTAGACTTATGGGTTTGTTCTTTTCTCTCATTCTTTTTATTTCATATTTTTTTGACATTAGATGAGTTCAAGAGTTTCTTCTCAAAGTATGGAAAGGTGGTGGAACATGAGATTATATGTGATCATGTGACTAAACGCTCTCGTGGATTTGGATTTATTATATTTGACAGTGAAAAAGTTGTTGATAATATTCTGTCAAACGGCAATATGATTGATATGGAAGGTACACAGGTGAGTTTTGTGCAATGGTTCTACATGTTAAGGGATGCATACTGTCATATTTCGGCTATCTATAAAGCAGCCACAAAATGTTGTAATTCAAAAAGTTTTCTTAGTGGAAATTACTATGATTGTTGTTTACCAATTTCTGATATAATGCATATTTTTAGAGATCCTGTGGGGTTTTATGGTTTTTTTTTTTTTTTGGGTTTTCAATTTAAATGCAGTTCAGTACAGCTTTCTTCTTTTCTCAAGCCAGGCTCTCAAAATTCATTTAATGTTGGCAAAAGATAGGTTAACTCACTTCTTTGTTGTAGGTTGAGATCAAGAAGGCTGAACCAAAGAAAGCCTCAAACCCAGCACATGTTCCTCCTGCATTTGGTAGAGACTCTAGGGCACGTTCATACAATGAAGATTTTGGTGGATTTGGCGACTCTTATAGTAGCTTTGGAAGTGGTGGTTATGGCCCTACTTCTTATAGATCACTTGGCGGTTTTGGTGGTAGGCTTGGCAATTATGGAGGGTATGGTGGTGGTAATGATTTTGGTGGTGGTTATGGAGATTTTGGCGGTGCTGGTTTCGGTGGTTATCAGGGAGAGTCATCATTTGGCTATTCTAGTCGCTATGATTCCTATATGGGAGGCCTTGGTGGGGGATATGGTGGGAGTGGATTAAGTGGATATGGACGTGGAAGTGGGGGCTATGGAAGTTATGGTGGTTCAGGCTCCCCTGGTGCTAGTTATGGAGGGCCAGGAGGATTGTATGGAAGTAGGGCAGGTTATGGTGGCAGTAGTCGTTACCATCCCTATGCACGGTAGATTGTGCTTAAGCTTTCCAATAGAAGTTGCTGGCAGGTTGCCTTATTGTCAGTGTATGCATTTTGTGATTCTATAGACACAAGGCACTTACTGCAAGACCCACTCTCTAGAAGAGCAGATCAACTGTTAGTTTGTTTGTGTTCAGGCTTTGGCTTAGACAACAAAAGTTAGATCAGCATATATATAGAGCCTTTTGTCACTGATTGGCACTGTGATTTTAGTTAGGCATCTCTCTTAATACTTTATATTTATGGTTGTCTATTTGTTAAGTTAGACTTTCATCTTGTTATGAGATATTGTTTGGTTAGAATCAATTTGGAGTTTTCCATTCAATATAGGTAATATACTAAATGCTTATGTGACAGACTGCTCACTATTCTTAACTTACTATTTATTAAGTTTGGCACTGTAATTACTGAGGTATAGTTACCCTTTACAGGTTATATTTAGTTATATTCTTTTAGTAACACTGTTAACCTCCACCCCCCCACACCACCCCCCACCAACCCCCCCCCCCCCCCCCCCGCCAAAAAAAAAAAATGCTACCCATGTACCAAGAATCATGGATAATTATGGAAAGCCTCTAGGTGGGGTTGGTGGGATTAAACTTCTATTGGAGGGCCTAAAACTCTTTTAGGAAGTGTATAGAATCATCTTTCTAGTTTCTACAGTACATCTGGGAGGGCAAAGTTGCCCATTAGTAGATATTAGGGACACTATATGACCAAAAAACATTGAATAGCTGTGTGATTTGTAACTATTAACTGTTAATTTTTGTAGTGGTTAATTGACAAAGAGAGGCGAAGTGCCACTCTTTGAAACTTTTTGGTGTTCTTTTAGCCTGAATATTTCAAGGGGCTACAGTGAAAATGACAAACTTTGAGGGGTTTAAGTCTCTAAAATCACTCAGCTTCTTGAAGGTTGGTGCCAATGGGCCCCTCTGCTAAGAAAATGTATTAGTTGAATGTAGGCTTTGATGCCTAGCTGAGCACTTTAGACTCAGGGATTTTCTTCTTTGTTGCCTTTGATTTCAATGAGTCACTTTCTTTCAAAGATCTTTTATCAAGTTCACTAGGGCGCCTAACAATAATACCTTTCTTTGGCTTGTTACACTCTGAACAGAGGGATTTAATGACATAAACTGCATGATGTCAACAAAAATGTTCTTGTGTACGTTGTACCTTTAATAAAATGCTATGTTAATATCTTGGGTGGGTAAAATTGTGGAACTTTGAAAGACTGAATGTTGAACAATGGTTTGATATATGTCAAGAAAACTATGAATTGGAGTGGGATAATTTGTTTAATGTGAAGAAGTGACTTGAAAGAAGTGGATTTGAGTTGGTACTTTTGTTGCACGATTACTAGAGGTAATGTTTATATTTCTTGTTCAATGCCTGTGAAGTCATGATTGTAAGTGAGTAATTGGATTTGATTGCATCCTGTAAAGATAAGGCCCTGGAGTTAGATGTATGAAAATTTGTTTTGTTTTGTAATTTCAAAATCTATGAAGAAAGCATTTGTGCAGAATGTTTGCTTTAATATCATTTTCGTGATATATAATCTATTTTGAGTTTTGTTCAAAAGAAAAGAAAAAGGTTGCTTTTGAATTAGTCTAGGCTATGTCAAGTTGATATTCTTTTTAATTTCGTTTTCTTTTCTGTTGCATATTGATGGAAATAATATCAACCCATTCCCTGACGTGATTGGTTATATATTCCTTATTTTCTTTGTTGATAACTAGGGTCAATTACACATCAAAACAAGCTAACTTAAAATAATAGTCCCAAGGCATGTTGGTGAAGGAAAAAAGATTTTAACACATATTCATTGGCCGCATAATTTCAAGAGATCCTTGAATCATGATAAAAAATGAAGTCTCATAAGGATGGCATTGTGTAATCTTGTGGGATTCAAAATATTACACATATGTTGAGAGAGGTATTTTTCTTTTTGATTGGGGAACAAACAAGAAAAATGAAATTTCTTTTCTAAAACATGAAATTATAATATTTTCCCTCTTAAGGACTTATATTCTCCTCGCCCCGTGTCTCCTAAAGACTCATGATAACATAAAAATGCATTGTATTACATGTGTTGCATACGCATCATCAACTATTCCTCTACCATCATTGCACGAAAAATGAACTATTTTTCTTCAACTCCTACCATCATTGCATGGAACTATTTTTCTTCTACAGAAGATAAAGCAGTTTATTTTTATCACATCCGAACAGAGGGGCATAAGGCTATATTGAACCCTTAATCACTAATCAACACTAACAACTCAATAAATCAGTTCACTGAAGAGTGATTTGCATTTCTTTTTTAATTGGCACTATCTTACATCATTTGAACCGAACCAACTCAATGAGAATATAGCAACATTCTCAGGTCATCCAAGCGCCAAGAAATTCAACCACATGCATTCAATCCAAAAAAAAAAAAAAAAAAAAAATCAACCACAAGCATGGTCCTTGTCTCCCTCACTATCGGTCATCCATGTAGTAAAGAAAAGGTGAATGAAAATTTGGTATGTCTAATTCGCCCCCAATATAACTATCAAAGAAGAATACAATAAATGCCTCATTAGAGGGGGGAAATGCATAATAAATGCTCTATCACCTATATTTCATTCACCAAAAAAAAAAAAAAATTGTATACAATATATCTTGATCGAAGTTATTGATCATTCCCCTAAAATGATTTGATACATATAATCAAAATGAAGTTAGAAATTTTAACTAATGACTCAAAATATTATGATTCCAAAATCATTATGATTCAATGTTTTATCAAAATTTGTTGAGATATTAGAGAAAATAAATCCTTAAAAAAAATTATAAATTTGTAGGATTATAAAGGAGTGGACTAGATTTCTTTTTATAATGATAATCTAAAGCTGGTGTTGAAGGGTGTTGAATTAAACGGAATAATTATAAGTTTTAGTTCAATGAAAGTTTTTTCAATATTTATTTGAACATCTCTAAACATTCCTAAACTGAAAGTGCAGGGCTACATACAAGCTTAGGATTTCAAACGCTGGCTAGAAAACATCATTGAACTTTAGAATTCAGAACCATCTGATACGACTGGTCAACTGGTCGAGATAGAAGGATCTCATACCACTCAAGAAAATTAGAATACGATAGTTTTCACATCTATGTCAGCCAATCTTACTCGGTATATGATTGCATCTTTTTACTTAACTAAAAAAATAATTTTTTGGTCTTGGTGTCATTCACTATCCTGGCTCAATAGGAGATCTTTTGGATCCTATTTTACTCGGACCAACTCCATGTTACTAGCACAATCCATTAGGTACATATTGTCACAGTATATCTGCCACATAAATTAAACCAGGAAGGTTTAGGGTTTAAGGTTATAAATTATTGAAATCTTAATATTTAATTTGCTAGATCGATTAAAAAAATTCTCTTTTAAAACTCTGAAGTTTAATTTGTTCATTTCCAGGACTCAAGGTTTAAATTAGCACTTTTGAACTTATAGGATTTAATTTGTTATTTTTTTAAACTTCCAGGATTAGTTTATTATTTTTAAAACTATGATTTTTAATGGATAAAATCATTTTCCACACCTTAGCATTTTATTTTATGCTCAATTAGTTGCACTATGTCATGTGTCTGATTTTTTCCCCCCATTTTAAACTTTGGTTGTTTTATAAGAAAAGAAAAAAATTTCACTACTATTAAAGTGAAATTCAGTTTATCTAAATTGAAACGTGGAATTTAGGACATGGGAGGACGGTAAGATGGCAAAATATAACTTGGTCGATGTTGCTTCTCGCTCCACAATCCAAGTTTGCTGACTTATGCATAACAATTTTGAATAATGTTCTTATGTCTTAGTTGATTTGATTGTAATAATTTCGCGCAGGTATATCCATTTGAATAGAAAACAATATTGGTAAAATTGAATAGTTAAGGAATGTAGAATCTCAGATCACAGAATGCAGAGTAATGGTATCTAGGGCTAGAGTTGTACATAGGAGACAAAGGCGTTGGACAAGAAGACTTATCAACCATTTCTGAACAAGATGAAGTTTCAATTGCTGAAAATTTCATCAAATATGGAAGTCCAGTTCTCTATAATTTGTTCTTAGACATAATTTACGGCAGACATAATTCTAGACATAATTTGTTCATTTTAAAAGGAAGATGGAGATTTTGGAGGAAGAATATATTATTTTTGATGGAACATTCATGAGTAGGTAATGTGGTTATTCAAGAGTAATTAAAAATATCTAATTAGTCTTAAATTTATAGGGTTAAACGTTGGCTTAAGTGTTGTCCTGATGCTTTAAATATAGCCCTCTAGACATAAGGTGTTAATTATATTTAAATTAGCAATTTCCGATAACATTCATTTCTTTATATCTTATTAACACAAGTTTTATTTTTCATGTATTAAATTAGAATGAAATTTTGGTATATTTCTTATTCTTAAATGAAAAAAAATAATTTGTTCATACTTTAATCCAAATATAACATTTTGGTTTTATCCATAAAGAATAGTTTCTAAATACTTGTTAGACATGATTCTCTTCTTCTTCTTTTTTATTTATTTATTTATTTTAAAATTTATAAATACCATAAGATTTGAATATATGACGTTTGCTATATGATAATTACTTTTAATCATCATATCAATATATCAATTGTCTTTTTTTTTTTTTTAATCCAATTAATTAGTTCCTTCATAAAAACAACTTTAAGTTCAATAAATTTCAATTTTGAAGTAATTGAGCCATAGTTGAGAATTTTCATTTAATCACCACATAGACACGATACATTGTCTCACTGCGAAGGGTTTTTTTTTTTTTTTTTGCACCAAATAAAGAAAGACATGGTTGCACTAAACGGATAAACCTTGAACTAAGTAGTGCTTCAATTTCCTCAAACATGTGCATTTATTTTTGGGGAAAAAGGGATTGTTGGTAACAGGAGTGAGAGAATTCAGGAACAAGTAATGTATTGCAAGAAGTTGCCTCAAATTAAAGTGTCTCTCTCTCTCTATCTCTCTTAGTCTATACATTACATTTTTTAGGCACTACTAGTAACGGTTCATTCTTTCTTATTGTTATGCCCAACCTGTCCTTCATGTCTATCATCTCTCGAGTCACATTGCCATCAAGCTCCCAATCAAATTTGTGAAGCAATGAGCCCAAAATAAGGTGAAGGACTCTATGAGCCAAAGGCACACCTGCACACATTCTCCTCCCAGCTCCAAATGGGATTAGCTCATAATGTTGACCCTTGTAATCTATTTTTGTGCCTATAAACCTCTCCGGCTTGAAAGACAAAGGGTCATCCCACACATCTGGGTCTCTTCCAATAGCCCAAGCATTTACAAGAACTTGTGTATTTTTGGGTATGTCAAACCCCATAAAGTTGGTATCTCGAATTGCTTTTCGAGGAACTAGGAATGGAATTGGAGGATGTAATCGGAGTGTTTCCTTCATTATAGCCTGTAGGTATGGAAGGTTGTCAATGTCACTTTCTTCAACCTTTTGGTTTGCTCCTACTACTTGCATAAGCTCAGCTTTAGCCTTAATCATGGAATTAGGATTGCGTAGGAGCTCAGTTAGTGCCCACTCAGTAGTGCTGCTTGTTGTTTCTGAACCAGCCATAAACATTTCCTGCATCATATTTGCAATTATTGTTGATTAGTGAAATAAAATTTGCTTAAGAACGTTAGCCTTTGGTGGCTAAAGAAATCCTCTAAAGTCTAAACCCACTGCCTATGATTTTACAAAATCCAGGGCCTCCATTAAACTAAGACATTACGCCACTATTTGTTTTTTCCATCCAAAAGAAAATAGTAATAATTCAGCTCAACAAATCAATTTAACTAAAGGAAACTTAAATCTAAATTCAATTGGGGTTGACTTGAAAAGGAAATAGGAATAAGACAAAAAATTAGGAAGCTAATAAGTAAATTCTAAGCTATTTTTTCTTGCAATGATGGTTCCAATGACCAACTCTTGGAGATAGAGCTCAACAAATAAATATTGCTAAACTTTTATTACACTTTGCAATTGCTTAAATTTTTTTATTCAAATGTATCAAATTCTCAAATCTTGACACTATCCCAAGGTAAAGATAAATCAAAGGCATTAACTTATAAAATCCCTTTATCGCTAATGGAAAAAATGTACTATATTATTAATATATAAATTATTCCTATATTAAATTCTCAAATCTTGTCAGTATCCTCAGGTAAAGATCAATCAACAAATCTTTATTACTATATTAGAAAAGATTTAACTTAAAAAATTCCACTTTTATATATATATAATGGTACTATATTTTTTATTTATAATGTATTTTAATTCAAACAATTAGATTCAACATGTGCTTGTCCTACCGAATACGAAAAGGCATCTCACACATTGAATGTATATCCTCTCTCTCTCTCTCATTCGTCATGTGAGTTTGACATATTGAGAGTGAGAGTGAGAGTGAGAGAGAGAGGCACATCAAATTCATCATGTGAGTTTGACATGTTGAAAAAGAGAAGCATATTAAATGTATGAAATAATTATGAAGAAATAATAAAAATTTTACCAAAATGAAAATATTTAGGTCCCTATCAGAAATTTTGGCAGGCTCTTCAATTCCATTGCCTTCAAATTCTAGCAACAAATCCAAGAAATCCTTCTTCTCTGCCCCTACTTGCCTGTCCGTCAAGCGCTGCTTCACAAACTTGGATGCAATCTCCAAAGCTTTCCCAAGATCCCTCTCCATGTTCCTCCTAAGGCCCTGCAAGTCCAACCACCTTAGCCATGGAAAATAGTCTGACATGTTAGCATACCCGGACCACTCCATTAGTCCCATCATCGCCGTGAAAAACTCGGACCCGTCCTTCGACTGAGGATCAAGCAAGTCTTGTGATAAAATAAGGTTTCCAAGTAAATTGAAGGTCATGAGGAACACAAACCTTGCCACATGAAGACCACATTTAGCTTCAAGTTTACATGCCTCTTCCTCAATCCATAACAACATGTTGTCCACGCATTTTCTACGTATAATTGCGGTGTCGTTGATGCGCTTGTGTACTAACATGTCGACCGTGACCAAGCGCCTAAGCACACGCCAATAGGAACCATAAGGGGCTAAGGCCAGAGAGCCCTTGTGGTAGTCATGGACACGCATGGTTTCAGTGATGGTGCGTTCAGCAAAAGAGAGGTCATGGTTCTTGAAGAACTCTGTGGCTGCTTTGGCTGAGAGGATTGCCATAGAGTTCATTGAGCCTAGTCTTAACTAAGGGAGTCAATACCGTACCGGAGGCTGTACCGGTTTGGCCAGCGGTACGATATATTTCGGATACCAGTCAATACCGGTGTACCGTTTCGGATTTACCGCTATTTTTTATATTTTTATATATATATGTATGTATGTATGTGTGTGTGTATTATAATAAATATAAAAGTTTACCATAAAACATTTCCTCAATTCAGAACTAATTATTCATGGTTTTAGACTTTAGTATCAATTAAAAGAAGAAAAAAAAAACACAATATAAAATATAGAAAGCTTAAAAGTTACCATTGCATACTAAGAAAACAAATAATACTAATAAGTTAATGTAAATAAGTTACAATTCTGCCCTAACAAAAATTCAAAAATTACAAAATTTATAAAAAAATTAAAATTAAAATTAAAAAAAAAAAAAAACTTTTTTCCGGTACGGGCCGGTACGCCCGGGTACCGGCCGGTATTGCCCGAAATTGGCCGGTACGCCCGGTACATGACCGGTACGGCCGGAATTTTTTCCGGTACGAAACAGGGGGGTTTATGTACCGGTATGCTTGCCGGTACGAAATATTCCGGCCGGTACGGCCGGAACGGAACGGAATTGACTTCCTTGGTCTTAACCATATAACATCACCATACTTGGGTCTTAGACCAAATAGGGTACGGTGTGGCATTGTTCCAAGATCGAGCATGTTGCCAAGTATTGGCCATCCTAGCGGTCCTGGAGGAAGGCGGCGGTTAAGGCCGGGCTTAATTCTACGGTGGAGAAAGAGGAGTAGAGCTGATGAGAAGAAGAATATTAAGGAAAGAAGGAAGAAATTTGAAGAAAACTCCATGACTTCAAGAATAAGATTTTTCCTTAGTCCTTGTTGGTCTCTTCTAAAGCTCATATGGTCAATTTATAGACTAATTATTACTACCAAAACATTAGACTGTTTAATTATTATTATTATTGTTTAATACTAGTTGTTAACCCATGCTTCAAAAAAATTATTTTATTTATAAATTTGTAATTATTAGTCTTTAAATAAATATTACATTTTTAATGTGAATTTCTTAAAACTATGATGAGTGTTAACATTTTATTTATTGATAATAATTATAAAATCTTATGGTGTCTATTTCAAGAAATGTATTGCTTAATAGAAGTTAATAGTAAATTTTTATGTATGAATCAAGTTAAATAAAAACCATAAAAAAGATTTCAACTTTTAATCAACATAAAGATAATATTCTATCTTTCACTTAAAATAAAAAGTAATATTCTATATAATTATATATCCACCATCTCCCATTTAGCAAATTAAAAACAAATAAATATAAAGAGAAAAAAAAAAAAGTTTTTCAATGTCAAAATCTTTTCTTATTTCTCTCATGTGAACTTTAGGCCATTATACTTAGTAGGGGGTCAATCATTAAGTAGAAATATCAAGAAAATTATGGCTCTTGCTCCTTGTTGCATGTAGATTGAGGTAATTGCACACCTGCGCCACACCGAAAAAGATTAATCTAAAGTACAACAATCAAAATACCAAAATTTAAGAACATTAGAAAAATAATAATCAATCTTTAATAGCAAAATGATCATTCAACCTTAGTTATCATATACAAAAAAAAAAAAAGCAATCTATGAAACACATGTATTAAAACAAATCAAAGATTAAGATTATAGAGAAATCGAAATGAGAGAGAGAGAGAGAGAGAGAGAGAGAGAGAGAGAGAGAGAGAGAGAGAGAGAGAGAGGTACCTTTGATAATAGATATCAAAAAAAAATATTTAGTGATAAAAAAAAATTCCATCACAAATACTAAGCTTGTTAATTTTAAGATAGATACAAAGAGAACATATATAAATATGAAAATATGAAGTGAAAGAAAAATAGTTATTTATGATTCAGAAGTATTGAGGGAGGGGAAAGATTGGGGAAGAGGAAGATACCTTGAATGTTTTGGCAGTTGAAAAATATATTTGTAACTCATCCAATTTAATGTGGTAGTATAACAACAATCTTGAAATTGAATAGAAAACTTTTGGGCTATCATGTAGAATTATGGAAAATTTGAGACTTTCCATATGCATTATTTATTTTTGGGTAAATAACACTCCCCTCCCTTGAGGTTTGGGAAAATGACACTCATCCCCAAACTTAAAGGAAAAAAACATTTTCCCCCCTTTGACATTTATTTATCTAAACTCTGTTAAATGGGCGTTAAAAATGTTGTGCACTAACGTACTCTTTAGTTAATAATGTATTCCCAAAATTGACTCTGAAAGTTTTTTATATTGATAAGTGACTTTGAAAATTTCAAACTCATTTTTAAATAATAAAAGCTTGAAAGCTTCAGCAAATTGTTTTATTTCATAAATTTTGATCCAAAGAGTTAGAGAGAGGAGCGATTAAAAAATTTAAGAGGATCATCAAACTTTAAAAAATCAATTAGAAAGGTGCTATAAAAGACTAAAAAATCAACATAAGCAACATGTTTTATAATATGCTTTATATTCCATTACTAATATTAACAGAAGGGGGGGGGAGTGTTATTTTTTTTAAATCTCAAGGGGGGGAGTGTTTTTTCCTTTCAAGTTTGGGGTTGAGTGTCATTTCTCTAAATCTCAAGGGAGGGGAGTGTTATTTGCCCTTTATTTTTTAACCAAAAATGTTTACAGAAAGAAAATAATTACCTTTATAAATGATAACTATATTTTTTATTCCAAAATTTATAAATGATAATTTTTTTTTTTTGAGAAAATTTTTAGGAAGGACCAAGAGAGAGAAAAATACCTCAAAATTTTTAAAAATTAATCTGTTTAATACTTTAGAACTAATATATATTTTATGTCATAGGAGACATAAATATTTTTTAGTGAACGATGGAAAAAAAAAAAAAAGGAGAAATGAATAGTAATATGACAGTATAATAAGTGTACAACAAATTATCATTTATTAATCTGTTTAATACTTTAGAACTAAATATATATATATATATATATATATTTTATGTCATAGGAGACATAAATATTGTTTGGTGAAATAATTGGTTGTACACTTATTATATATACTGTCATATTACTATTCATTTCTCCTTACTTTTTTTTTTTTTTTTTCATTGTTCACCAAACAATATTTATGTCTCCTATGACATAAAATAAATGATAATTGGTTGTACAATTATTATACTGTCATATTACTATTCATTTCTCCTTACTTTTTTTTTTTTTTTTCATCGTTCACCAAACAATATTTATGTCTCCTATGACATAAAATATATATTAGTTCTAAAGTATTAAACAGATTAATTTTTAAAATTTTTGAGGTATTTTTCTCCCTCTTGGTCCTTCCTAAAGCTCTCATCAATTCATAAACTGTTTGTTTATTTCAAATCTCATAAACTATTTATCACCAAACCCTCATAGAGTGTTTATTTTTTTAGTGTTGATTATACCCTGGCATAGGGAAACAAAAGTACTGTTCTATTGAAGGAATGCTATGTACTATCGAAAATGATCCTCTTTAATTGAAATGAATCCATGATTTAGATTAAAATATTACAAATTTAAAGATACGCATATTTTCATGTTGTGGGGTGTTCGAGGACCAAGAAGGACAAGGAGCATGACGTTCATCATCAAACCATTTGTAAAGTGTCTCAGATCTGAGAAGGTGGTCTACCCAAGTAGAGGATGGGAAAGAGCCATGAGGTTTTACGAGTGCCCAAGGAGGAGAGGTAACACTCTGGGGGAGGAACATGGGGTTGTAGAAAGTTACTTGAAAGGGTATACCTACCACCCTACATTGAATGCTCTATAGCAAACTTATCCGTTGCATTAATAAAGAGGTAACTCCTGAACAGTGTTTTCATAGCTAGCAACCCCTTCTACCACCTCCAGCAGAGCCTTGATGGGACAAGTATCAGAGGGAGAGTTTTGGGATGTACACGTGCAAGGTCATGATGTAAAGAACTAGTATATATAAGAAGAAAGAAGTTCTGAAACAAAAGAACTTTTTTGGGAGACGAAACAAGAAAAAAAGGGTAAAGCATTGTGTACAAACTAAGAAAGACTTATATAGGAACACATCATCGAGAAGGACCGAGGATAGCTTTTTTACTTATTTGACTCTTATTTTTCCCTAACTGTGACCTGCATCATTAGCCTGAAACTTAATGTACAACTATATTGTGATGACCTTCCCATCTCAACATTAAAACAATTCTATTGTTTGGGCTTAGGTTGAAGTGCAAGGCACCATTAATCTAAGTGGGCTTGGGCTTCCAAATCTAGTTCTTACACATGCCATTTAAAATTTGATATGATATATCAATTTTTACACAATTAGATTTAGGAAATAAAATCTTAATCGTGAAATGAATTCTCTCGATCTTAAAACCCTTGCCTTGTAAGTTTTTCAGGGGAGTACTATGTATTGCATATGGGAACAGAAATGTTAGGATTTTTTTGGTGATAAAGGCTCATAAGAGCATTATCAAGATCATTAAATGGTAGGTCAAGGCTCAAGTGGGGAATTAGGGCAGCTTCATAAATTTTTTTTTTTTTTTTTTTTTTTTTTTATAGAAAGTTTCAACCTATAGCGTTCGCTCTTAATGATAGCTCTTTATCATTAGACCAAGACACCAATCAGTTTTTGGTGTAGGCGGAGATTGAACCCCAAATCTCTTATACAACTATCAGAGACTTTATCAGTTGAACTAATTGGAACCCACATAAATTTGTTCTTGAATAAAGTTTTGTAATGTTTAAAGCCCCAATTATTGTACAAAACTTTATTCAAGAACAAATTTATGTGGGTTCCAATTAGTTCAACTGATAAAATCTCTGATAGTTTGTATAAGAGATTTGGGGTTCAATCTCCGCCTACACCAATCAGTTTTTGGTGTAGGAGGAGATTGAATCCCAAATCTCTTATACAATTATCAGAGACTTTATCAGTTGAACTAATTGGAACCCACATAAATTTGTTCTTGAATAAAGTTTTGTACAATAATGGGGGCTTTAAACATTATGTCATAAATCAGAAGATTAGGTATATCAATATGTAGTAATATAATTGTCGTTGTTAGTTGCAGGATGTCTTAGTTTGGTTTACAGTTTGTAGATTTTTTTAAGGCTAGGACTTTCCCTGTGCCTATCCTTGCAATTTGTAGTGTTGGTTTTAGTGTTGCTTGTTACACACCAGATGTTTTGCCTTTGTTTTGGTGTTTGTAGCTTTGCATGCTGCTTCATATTTTTGGTTCTCGTTGAAATTGTAAATTCCTTTTTCTTTGTGAATAAAGTTTACTAATTTATTAAAATAATTTTTTCAGGAATGAAATTGTAACAATTAAATTAATAATAAATTTAGGAATTGGGATTTTATTATTTAACAAAAATAGTGCTCTAAAACAATGGCGGTTGAATTGCATTAATTTGTATGCAATATGATGGAATCTTTTGAAGTATTGGATAGGTCAGCTACTGGCATGATTCCATCCATGCCACCTTATTCTTATTTTAATAGCAATACTTCATTATAAATAAAAAAATTTGAAGTCCTGCTTCTTGTGACTGGAACACAGTCCAGAGTGTATGGTTAATTAGACCTTCTATGTGTGTGTGTATATATTACAGATAAGTATGTTATCATCTAATATGTATTACATAAAAATATTTCTCTTTAAGTTCAATAAGCTTGAGTCAAGATGGAAAAAATTATTCAATATATTTAACTCATATTAAATCATTTTCAAAAAAAAAAAAAAAAAAAAACTCATATTTAATCAACTATCTTTTTTGAGGGGGAAGAAAAAAAGAAAAAAAAGAAGCCTTTTTTTTCCCTTCTACGTTTAACTTCAACATAATTGTTAGGATAACTATGTATTCACTACAAATTTTATGAATACTCAATTATTTTAAGTAATTACTATATATGACTTATAATTAGTAGAATTGTGACTCTATACAAATGAATATAAGAAACCTAAGACCTTCTAAACATTAAATTTAACAAAATAATTTTATTTATAAATATATTACAATATTAATTGGCATTTGTATTTTTGTAGGCCATAAATATTATATATATATATATATATAATCTTTTTTAAAAATTTGGACTACCCATTTATTTAATCGATATCTATTTAGAAAAATAATAAGGCCCCTGGCCCTAAAGTGGCTCCATAGCTACTCCTTATATTTTTGTAGTATGGACTTGAGTAGTGATTTAAAAGGGTCATATGGCTCACATTATCAGTTAAAAATAAATAAAAATTAAAGCACTGCCTCTAGAGTGTAAATATACAATTCTTGGTTAGGTTGCTATTTTTGTTTTCCTTCTTCTACAAACTCTTGTTTTCCTTTCATAGTTATTCTTTTTTATATAAAAGTTCTGTTAATAGGGTGTTCTTAAAACATTTGTTAATTGATTATTTTAGAAAAGTGGTAATATAACAACATACAAAATATAAATAGATGTAAAAAAAGTCAACTACTTTTTTCTTTTTTCATAATTCAAAAGTTTTTAAAAATATTTCTTAACTATTAATTTTTTTTGTTTATATAAATCGAAAGAGAAATATTTACATAATCTCAAAGCAATACTCAAAACTCACACATAAGAGATGAATCCTATAGTAGATCCCATGTGTGGGCCCGCTCTCTATGTGAGATGCTCCGGCCCTCGAGATTATCTAAGTTATTTCCAAAGCAGAAGCATTTGGAAGAGGTTATCGGAGTTTATACGTGAACAACAAGGAGGTAATGAGGTAATGACATTGATGTAATATATAGTTTAAAATCATGTACTGCACCTGTAGTTTTGTCCAATAAAATAGTGTCATAGACTCATAGTTCAAATCCTAACTTTTGCCATTTGAATCCTACTTCTGTACATTAAATTTAGAATTAATAAAATATAACACTGTCAGTAGGGGAAATTAGATTCATGTCCCATTACAGTCTTTCTTTTTTTGATCTTTCATTAAAAACTGAAATTAAAGTACAACAGAGAGATAGAGACAACATACAAGAAACACAGCTAAAATTTTGATCTATCTATCAAGAGCTGCTGTTGTAGCATTGGAGGCTCAGTTCCTAACCAAAACTGGGTAATCCCAGTGTCTCTAGCAATCTGAGCTAATCCATGAGCCACTCAGTTGTATTCACTTTTCAAATGCTTTAGCTTCCAACAATCAAACACACTTAAGAGGGAGATGACACCTTGGACAATAAGGTCTATATCACCATGGAGAGATTTTGAGTTTATTGTTTGGACAACGGTAAGAGAGTCAGACTCCACTATTACCTGTGTTAGCAGCATTTCACGTGCCAAGAGTATCCCATCTTCAATACCAAGGGCTTCAGTATCCTCAACAGAATAAGTGGCAAACAACAATTTGCTCCTTACTACCACAACCATGCCTCTGCAGTCCCGAATCACTACAACCACACTGGAATACCTTCCATCCTCTATTGTTGCCCCGTCAACATTAACTTTATAGGTACCTAGAGGTGGTGTTGTCCAGCCAATTTCAAGGGCTATTGCTTGAGGAAGTTAGCAGTTATAGCACCCTTATAGTCTCCTTGAAGCCTTTGGGAAAATCCCCATATCTGAGATGGTGGGAGACAGTGAGATTCGTGTATCACTTGGTTTCGGTTATACCAAATGGACCAAGTTGCGACAAAGAAAATTTCTAAGTCATGGGGGGTGCCAACATCCAGTATTTGCATTGCAGCAGTTGAGAAGTCAGGGTTTCCAGCCAGCAAATTTATTGGATATGTCTGCCAATTCCACCATACCTCACATGCTTTAGCACATCGAATCAAGGCGTGAGTAGTGCTCTCTACAGCTTTTCCACAGTGGGCATATGGCATATGTATAGTATACCAACCAAGGCATGGGAGAATGCTGACATGGCTAGATCTACACCCTACACGTGAAATGGCTGTGAGCAAGGAAAAGGAAAGTCAATTGGGATAAGGGATCTCTGGTCCGTGCCAACGGCGTGATCACTGTGAGGAAAGTGAGATTTGCACCTAACATGGACACCCAAAACTCACAAAAGGGGGATAGTGACCCCCTTTGGTCAAAGATATGAAATCCTTTCCTCCCATTAGTTGTGCTTGTGATGGACCACTGTTAATGACACGTGCATTATCCTTAAGATCACTGATGTCTCTTTCCTTGTCCAAGGATTACTCCCCACATAGTGGTAGGGTCACCTTTCACACCACTATACTGGCCTCGGTATGCCCTTTCTCTCTCCTCCAGCCACTACGTAGTACAACAGATGTATTAAGGTTCAAATGGGGGAATCACAATGTGACATATGTCCTGTACCTAGCAATATTCCTCGGACTATAAGAGGAACATGTTGCTAGAATATTAGGGTAAGAACCAAGAGAGAGCAATAGAGAAAATGGTAGAAAGTTTGTAAGAAAGGGAGGTAGAGAAAAGGTCATTCCTTTAGTGAGAACATCACCATTGTATAAGGGAAACCTCTATTTTTACATAATACAAAGCTTGATAAACCAAGGGATATTTATTGATCCTTACTCACCCATGATTTTTTTCTCCCTTTTAAAGGGTTTTTCCACGTATATCTCATTGTCATTTTTACTTTCCTTGCTTTACTTTCTTTTTCTCTTGATATCATGATGTTAAAGTTTCCATTTTTATTGTTCTAAGCTTTTTCATTAAAATGTACTGTTATATAGCTTACACACTTTCCACACGAGTTTCACAAATCTAACTTGCACGTACAGCATCAGTACTGACCCCTCTTTGTCCCAAGTTTAATAAAGTTGGTAGCCCGTTCATACATGCTCTCCATGCAAAAATTTTGACCTCATGAAGGACCTTTAGTTGCCACATTTTCCTCTATGGGTTCTGTAATCCCCAGTTTAACATTCACCCATCTCAGACTTCTCAACTAAGGGAA